>OV121078.1:2071674-2740228 GCA_921293005.1 Nemoura dubitans | reverse complement strand
CATACTAGTTGCCTATCTTGTACCGGAGCAGTGAGAGCTGGCACGGCATACTAGTTGCCTATCTTGTACCGGAGCAGTGAGAGCTGGCACGGCATACTAGTTGCCTATCCCGTACCGGAGCAGTGAGAGCTGGCACGGCATACTAGTTGCCTATCTTGTACCGGAGCAGTGAGAGCTGGCACGGCATACTAGTTGCCTATCCCGTACCGGAGCAGTGAGAGCTGGCACGGCATACTAGTTGCATATCCCGTACCGGAGCAGTGAGAGCTGGCACGACATGCTAGTTACGTAGCTCGTGCTGAAGCCAGCACCACTTCTGGTCGTCATCTCCACGTGGTATTTCAGACTCCGGCGCCATTGCCGGTCTTGCGACAACGGAGCCAACCGCGAGCGTTTCCGCCGATGCGGTTTCTGGCGTCAAGGCCAACGGAACGGTTGCCACAGACTCGAGCAAAAGTCAGAACGGAGAGGCGGAGAAAAACAGCGCCGAAGACATAGGTACCTACCTACGACGAAACTTCGTTTAACTTCAGCCTTGACTTACCAAAGCCTGGGGGACTCTGATGTTTGCTACTCTATGATATGAGCTCCCCAAACTGTGGCAAAACTCTAATTAATTCTAGAGTAATTCTAATTCTAGAGTAATTAATTCTATGTGATGCTCCAAGTAGTGCTTGCTGGGAAAGTCGCTAGCATCAATTCTGTCTTTTCCGAATTTTTAAATTCTTGATTTAAACATATCATAATATATGTAATCGACTTAATTTATAACTTGACCAAAGTTGTACAAATTGTAAAATATAAATAAAAAATAAAAAAATCTTTTAAAAAGATCGGGATCGTGCAATCAAGATCCTTTTTTAGTGATCTTAGAACTGATTGCAATCGTATTTTACATAGTGATATTTTCATTTGATTGAAATCTTCTTTCCACGATATTTTTAAAAATATAATTTTAAAAGATCAAGATCGTTTCCCAATTTGCCTAAACCGATGTGTTTCAGAAGCACGTGTATTAAACTCTGTGTTTTAATGTGGGATAGCAGCCAAAAACGTTACAAATCTTTGATTTGTGGTCCATTGACGGACAAAAATGGACCATTTTCCCCGTTTTTTAAATTCTGAAAACGATCTTTTAAACGAATTTGATCTTTTTATAAAATGATCTTGAATTTGAATTTATAAAAAAAGGATCGCAAACTTTGGTCTTCTTAAATGATCTTTTATGATGACGATCTTGATCTTTTTAAAAGATTGATTGCAAATTGATCTTCCCCAACTACCTAAGTAGCTAGGTATGGTAGAATGTCTGGGTAACCCTTCTGTCTGTTGCGTAGCCATAGCTAGGTATGGTAGAATGTCTGGGTAACCCTTCTGTCTGTTGCGTAGCCATAGCTAGGTATGCTAGAATGTCTGGGTAACCCTTCTGTCTGTTCCGTAGCCATAGCTAGGTATGGTAGAATGTCTGGGTAACCCTTCTGTCTGTTGCGTAGCCATAGCTAGGTATGGTAGAGTATCTGGGTAACCCTTCTGTCTGTTGCGTAGCCATAGCTAGGTATGGTAGAATGTCTGGGTAACCCTTCTGTCTGTTGCGTAGCCATAGCTAGGTATGGTAGAGTATCTGGGTAACCCTTCTGTCTGTTGCGTAGCCATAGCTAGGTATGGTAGAGTATCTGGGTAACCCTTCTGTCTGTTGCGTAGCCATAGCTAGGTATGGTAGAGTATCTGGGTAACCCTTCTGTCTGTTGCGTAGCCATAGCTAGGTATGGTAGAGTATCTGGGTAACCCTTCTGTCTGTTCCGTAGCCATAGCTAGGTATGGTAGAATGTCTGGGTAACCCTTCTGTCTGTTGCGTAGCCATGGCTAGGTATGGTAGAATGTCTGGGTAACCCTTCTGTCTGTTCCGTAGCCATAGCTAGGTATGGTAGAGTATCTGGGTAACCCTTCTGTCTGTTCCGTAGCCATAGCTAGGTATGGTAGAGTATCTGGGTAACCCTTCTGTCTGTGACGTAGCCATAGCTAGGTATGGTAGAATGTCTGGGTAACCCTTCTGTCTGTTGCGTAGCCATAGCTAGGTATGGAAGAGTATCTGGGTAACCCTTCTGTCTGTTCCGTAGCCATAGCTAGGTATGGTAGAGTATCTGGGTAACCCTTCTGTCTGTTGCGTAGCCATAGCTAGGTATGGTAGGATGTCTGGGTAACCCTTCTGTCTGTTGCGTAGCCATAGCTAGGTATGGTAGAATGTCTGAGTAACCCTTCTGTCTGTTGCGTAGCCATAGCTAGGTATGGTAGAATGTCTGAGTAACCCTTCTGTCTGTTGCGTAGCCATAGCTAGGTATGGTAGAATGTCTGGGTAACCTCATGTCTGTGACGTAGCCATAGCTAGGTATGGTAGAGTATCTGGGTAACCCTTCTGTCTGTTCCGTAGCCATAGCTAGGTATGGTAGAATGTCTGGGTAACCCTTCTGTCTGTTGCGTAGCCATAGCTAGGTACGGTAGAGTATCTGGGTAACCCTTCTGTCTGTTGCGTAGCCATAGCTAGGTATGGTAGAGTATCTGGGTGACCCTTCTGTCTGTACCGTAGCCATAGCTGAGTAAGGTAGAATGTCTGGGTAACCCTTCTGTCTGTTGCGTAGCCATAGCTAGGTACGGTAGAGTATCTGGGTAACCCTTCTGTCTGTTGCGTAGCCATAGCTAGGTATGGTAGAGTATCTGGGTAACCCTTCTGTCTGTGACGTAGCCATAGCTAGGTATGGTAGAGTATCTGGGTGACCCTTCTGTCTGTACCGTAGCCATAGCTGAGTAAGGTAGAATGTCTGGGTAACCCTTCTGTCTGTTGCGTAGCCATAGCTAGGTATGGTACAGTATCTGGGTAACCCTTCTGTCTGTTGCGTAGCCATAGCTAGGTATGGTAGAGTATCTGGGTAACCCTTCTGTCTGTGACGTAGCCATAGCTAGGTATGGTAGAGTATCTGGGTAACCCTTCTGTCTGTTGCGTAGCCATAGCTAGGTATGGTAGAGTATCTGGGTAACCCTTGTATCTGTGGTGACATGTTTTCTTTGTGCCAGCGCGCGACGATTCGGACAGCGAAGTCGAGTACGCCGAGGACGCGGAGCCTGGGCCGCGGGGCGCCGCGAAAACGGGCGCTGCCGCAATCAAACGCAGGCCAGGTGAGCGCCGTTCACCTCCTGGCTTTCCAAACAAATAACTATTTGAAACGGGGGTCCTACTTTTTAGCGCTAGGAGCCGGTGTTACAAGTGCCTCAACCCAACGTTCGAGTAGGAGTTAAGTTCTCTTTTAATCTTATTTAAATTACGAAAGCTCGTAATTGGCTATTCATTTTATTATTATGTACACAAATTAGCCTCCCAAAAGTGTTGTCCATTCCGGGATTTGAACCCAGGTCCCCAACTTATGCGGCTGGTGCTCTAACCAGCTGAGCTAAATGGCCATTAAATTTGGGAGAAGTAATTTGCATACAGGATGAGAATTGAATGTCCCCAGGGGGGTATGGTCCAGAGTCTACGAATACGGGTTCAAATCCGGGTTCAAATCCCGGAATGGACAACACTTTTGGGAGGCTAATTTGTGTACATAATAATAAAATAAAAAAGGAGTTAAGTTATTTGTCATGGCAACTGCCAATGACTAAATTTAATGTTATATTAACTGGACACCATATAACCGGTAATCGTTATTTAACAGAAATGTAGTTTCCTATTAATCTAAGTATTAGTATAAGAACATGTACCTTGCCTTAGTATGAGAATAAATAAAAGTGTGAGAAAACAAGATACTTTTTCGGTTACAAACAAAAAATGTCAACACGAATCTATTTCGCAATATTGATCAAAATTATCAACGCATAAATAGTTGAGAGATAAAAACATAAGCTTTGGAACCAGCATAAGCATTCGAAACCAATATGGCAGAGTTAAGATGATGTCAGGATTTCAGTCTGTTCAAGCTTGCCCTTGTGTATTCTAGAGCTACAGTTATACCATCCCTCCCAGCGGAAAAGTATCTTCTCAATTAAAATTAACTTGACACTTATAATGTCTCGATTTGAGACTTGAACTCCGAACCATTCCAGCAGTATCCCTCAAACAGTTTGTTTAACTCGCCAAGTGCGCAAACCAACAAATGAATCATTAAATTTCTTAGACTCATGTCTACTATATCCTATCTTTAGCACTTGTTTTGAAAAAAAACTATTTCAAACTGGGATTCGAATGCTAAATCAAAAGTCTCACTGGTTTCCCGACGTTTCGTAACATATGCTAGTTACTTTATCAAGGGTGATAGCTGGACTGACGTTAAAAACGTGAAAAAAGGAACCAACAGTTGGTATTTAATCTATGCTTCCTAAATTCTAACCATCCTGTCCAATAATAATTCAAAAAATTAAAATTTACCCAACTTCAATTTAAAAACCGTCCCAATGACTTTGTCCGTCAGGCAAGCGTAGATCGCGCGCCGCCCTCCGTCGCCGATGCTCCATCAACGGCCACTTCTACGACCGCGAGACGAGCTTCTTCACGCCGCCCCTCGGCAGCTCGATGAGTCTGTGGGTCTCGTCGCTCGTCAACACGACCGAGGTCATCAACCTGCTGCTCGACAAGTACAAGGTGGACAGTCGGCCGTCCAACTTTGCGCTGTTCGTGGTCCACGACAACGGAGGTGAGCCGGTTTGCGTTCGTGGCTTCGTTTCGCATTTGTCCTACCCTTGGGCATGGTTGGGGAAGATCGTTTTGAAATCGATCTTTTAGAATCATCAAGATCGTCATCAAAAATAGATCTTTTAAAAAGATCGAAGTTCGCGATCCTATTTGTTATAAATTCACATTCGAGATCGTTGTAGAAAAAGATCAAATTCGTTTAAAAGATTTTTTTCTGAAAAAAAAGGAAAAATGGTCAAATTTTTTGCGTCAATCGAAGATTCATTGCCTCTGTTTCGGCTTGTCGCGGTAAAAATGGTACAATTTTGAATTAATGTTGTTGGCTGAAATCCCATAGGTATAGGTATTAAAAACACACAGAATTGAATACACGTGCTTCTGAAACACATCGGTTTAGGCATTGGGAAACGATATTAGTCTTTTAAAAAGATCGTGGAAAGACGATCTCGAACAAATTAAAAGATCATTTTATAACAAATGATCTTGATCAGTTCTAAGATCACTAAAAAAGGATCTCGATTGCACGATCTCGATCTTTTTAAAAGGTCCTTCCCCAACTGTGTCCTTGGGACTGATTTGCAAAATAAATTTTTTGAAATCTAAAGAGAAGTGTTCATGAGACAGGTGACAGATTGAGACAACAGGTGAAATGAGCTGTGAAACCAGGCCGAAAACCAGGCCCTTTTTAGCGCTGCCAATCACTTCCTATTTGATCATATCCATGAAAAACATCTTAAACTAGGATTAGTTTCAGTTTACCCCTGCACAGCATTCTGGCTGGCGCTGTTATTTTGGCTCTATCGCCATCAGCCATTATATTGCTATAGGATTTTCCACGTTAAGAAGGCAATTATTGTTTTGTAGACTCCGGACATTGCTCTGTCAATCATTCGATGCTCGGACCATTCAACCCTTTAGCGGAACAACGGGACGGCCTGCGAATGTTGACACCTTCGGCTCTTCTAGCAGCAGGGCAGCCATTTTGAGAGTGTAACAATGCTAACGTGAAAACATAGAAAATACAGTCGTGTTACTGTTAGCCTTACTTTACCACAGCCTGGTGGACTTTGAAGTTTAATATCATTTGACTCTTTACCATTTGTAAAGAGTAAAATGGTAAATAATGGTAATGAATAGTAATGATAAATATTAAATACCATTTTTAATGGTAATGATAAAAACTTTATCATTTGACTCTTTGGTACCTATGGTACTCTATGATATGATATCCCCAGAAAGTGGCAAACTCAAATTAATTATGGTGTTGGTTGTACTACTAGGTAGGTACCTAGCTAGCTATAGAAGTTATGAAACTAAAATGAATAGAGAATGACGTGACGAAACGCGGCCGTGTGTTTCAGAGCAGCGTCGACTGCTGGACAACGAGTGCCCGCTGGTGGTGCGCGTGATGCTCGGTCCGCACGAGGACGTCAGCCGCGTGGTGCTGACGGACGCCGGCCGCGCCGACGTCAGCGCCGACGTCGCGCAGTTCCTCAACCTGAGTGCGCACGAGTGTCGCAGCATCCTCGACCGGTATCGCGACGAGGAGGAGCGCGAGGCCAAACGCGTCCGGGCCAAGTACGAAGCCGGCATTTTCTTTTCGCGCCGGCGAAACCTCTGGTTTTTTTTTTTTCAATCGTAAACTCCATTTCACGTTGAGACTGTTGGAGCGAGTGTTTACTTGGGCGGCTTCCCGCTCAAATTTCACCTCCTGCTGGATACCAACTTGTGGCCACACCGTTTGTCCGATCGTAACGAAGCCCATGTCTATGGAATCCTCATACTTTTAGCAACAAACTGTGTGTTTGCCAATCTCCAAAAATATTCACTCATCTAGTATTTTCAAGCGTTGTAAAACAAGCCTGTTACGTCGAAATATAGAGCGTATCCTCGGGCAGCTTCCCGCGCAGAATTTACCTCCTACTGGACACTTACTTGTGGCCACACCGTTTGTCCGATTGCGACGAAACCAGGGTCTACGGAATCCCCGCACTTTTAGCAACAAATTGTGTGATGTATAACCATGAAATACAAAATGAAAGTTCAAATAAAGCTTTACGAATTATTAACCAACAACCGCACCAATAGCCTTAAGTAGGAGATTGGATTTGCATCTTCCTCGAGGACCCACTGCTGCTAGACACGAGCTAAGAGGGTGTACTTCACTCATAAGCCATGTCTTTCATGCAGATAAAAGGCTCTATGGGCAGTTGTTTGGGGCTGAACTCATTCCTAGCAGTCGTGGGTCCTCGAGGAAGATGCAAATCCACTCTCCTTAACATGAAATGGAGTAGGTACCTACAGGTAGTTACGTACAGTACCTACCTAGTAACGGCAATGGATAGGAAACATTTTGAATCGAGTATTTGCCTCGGCAGTCACCAGGATGGGGTGGCTTCGTGATAAGTGCTCTCACCAGGCAAGACGGAGAGAACTGCATAGCGATGATGTGCAGAGCGAGGGAATCAGAGAGTTCACTATCAGTTGCATCAGCAGCAATCATTCCAGCGTGTCTGTGAGGGGAGTGTGGTAATCTTCTGGGGTGAGGCCTTTCGCAAGGCTGGCCAAGCTTTCGCGTAGCTTGTCGTCTTGACATCTCTAATGTACCTACCACAATATCAGCTGAAACGTGAATATTGGAATCCAATTTCCTGGTAGCTATATTGTGGGCCAGTCTCTGCTGATGCATCTTTACAGGGTTAATTGTGTTCAATGTATTTTAAACTGTGCTTTTTATGTTCTTAAAAGCTAAAATTGTTTTCAAGATCATGTTATCTTTTGTATATAGGTACAACTTTAATTTGATTATCGTTGGATTTACTTTAAAGTGTTTCAAATTAGTCCGGTTTTGATCTAGGTATTGGTCCCTTGTTTACAATCTAATTTTCTCAAGTTCTTCCATTGTAGACTCCATCAAGTAATTGTCACAAGAACTATGTTTTACCTGTTGAAGTAGACTTGTTCATAAGATGTCCTCATGCTTTGTTTGTTTTTGACAGATTCCGTGAAATGAGGCGCCGCATCAAACAACGAATGGAGGACCTGAAAGTACGGTTATGATGACTTCAGAATCTTATATATTGCGTATCAATCATATTAGGCTCGAGATTCATGTTTCTAATAAATGCATTTTCAAACGCCGACGGGTATGGCTGTCTATGACTGTAAGAGATATTTTGCCGCAGCTAGAATATCAATCGGTTGATTACCTATCAAAAGTTGTTAACGTATTATACAATACCGCCTACCTAGATGAATGGTTACTGATTAGTGGTTCATTCAGTTGTTGGTACATGCTCATTTGTTAAGTGACCTAACTAGTTTAGGCTAACAGTAAGTTTATGTTTCACTGTTTGCAAAATCCTGAGGCATAAATTACATGTATATACAAGAATACATATTTCTAGCATTTTTTTAACCTCAAGGCAAAGCATTTTAATTTTTAACAACTACCCTAGGTATCTAGTTTTGAGTTGTTCATGCATGTCCCAATTTGAATAAAAGTTTATGGGACATAAATACTAAGGGACGGTCATGGTAATCTAACTTCAAAGTGACTGAGTTTTCTTAGCTTTTGTAACTTTTTTCCACAATAGTTTATATGAACTTGGAATTAAACAACCAATGTTAAGGAATATTATCAAGTTGTTGACACCACCTATACATGCTAAATTAAAAGAAGTAACCTGACAAACTTGGTAATGGTAATCAAACAATATCAAAACATTGTTCAGTGCCTTTGATGCTAAAACAATAGAATGTAAAACTGTGTGCAGCTTTTAAAATACTGCCTACATTTGGATGATTATATAGATATTGTTATATATCAGCATGAACCTCTACTTGGAAATATTGGTTTCATAGGGTAGGTAACATGTTCATTGCATATAATTAGAGATACGTGTTTTTAGCAAAAATTTTTCAAAATTTTAGCATTAATTATTTTAATTTTAGCATTTATAGCTAAAATGAAAAAATATATTTTGAGCAAAATGAAAGGATAGTGGATTTTTGTCACGCAATAGTATAGACTCTCTAATGAAGTACAATAATACCACAATAGTAATATCGCTCTTGTGAGGCCTTCCATCCGTAGTTTGTTTCTCCCAGCCCGTCTATGTGCCCAGAAACTGTTTTTAAAGATAAAAAGTTTCAAATTGTGTCTTTTGCATGGAAATTAGTTGCTATTTTGCAGTTTACATGCAATTTAGCTAAAAAAGGTCATTTTCACTCAATTTAGTATTTATAGCAAAATAGAAAAACCTACCATTCATTTCCAAATTACATGAACTGTAAAGAAAATAGAAATCAAAAAATATCCACTCATTTGGATTATATATATATTTTAGCATTTATAGTTAATGCTAAAAACACGCATCTCTACATATAATTCCTACTTTTGCTATAAGATGTTTATTATCTTAAACAACGTTCCTGCAATAATAATATGTTCTCCGCACATAGCTAATAGTTGCACCAGCAGGGCTAAAACTTGATCAATGTAGATTTTAGACCAATCATGTGGCGTTTTCGATTGGTTGCTCTGAGAGCAAGCCGCTTGTTCAGTTGGTCAAACCAGATTGCTCCAGAGTGGAATTTGAATGTTCGGTAGGTACGGCTGCTCGCTGTCAGAATGCTTCCTCATGCTGCAACTAACCTTCGCATGGGACAGTGAATCTTTGAGCGAGCATGACGTCACAGGGCAGATTACCGACTGCTCTCAGAGCATACCACCCGAAAATGCTATTAGTGTATGTATGTGACTGATAACAGATAGTGAAGTACGTACCTACCTACTACTGAGTTATGTCACTGCAGTTTGTACATCTACGTAAGTAGCTCAATCAAATCGTACTCAATCAAGGTCCATCAGTTTGATAGACTGACTTTGTAGCAATAATATGTTACATATAAATATGCAATGGCTAATGAGCAATAGTAAGTAGTAACAATAGTGAAAAAAGGGAGCAATTACTTTCCATTACATACCTGAACTATGTGTAGGTTTTAGTTATTGTCACATTATTATGCCCTCTGAGGACAGTTTACACTGTGACGTTTTCCTTTCAATTTCTATGATGTAGGTACCTACATATTATGTTTTATTTTCGTTCCTGTTTTTGCAATTAAGTCACAACTACAGCAGTAATCATTTTAATGATTTCACTTTTTTTAATGTGTGTAAAATCTAGCCATATACACTGGCATTTGCTTGCGTCAATAAATTTAAACTGATAAAATTAATTGATGGTAGCATGAGCAGTTTCATTTTATAAGTTGTCAGAAATCTTGCTAATGACAACTACTTATTTTCTTTATGTTTTTCTTATAATAAGCAACTACCAACATTAAAAGTCGTGATTTTCATACCTAGATTTAATTAGATTCTCAATCCTCTACTGAAGGTTATTAAATTGCAATAATTATTGTTACATTTTAGTTAGAAGTGAACTCAATTGACATTGTGTAGCAAGAAGAAATGTTTACAAATCTTAGGTAGGTATACTAGGTATAATTTTATATATATCTAAACTAATCTGTTAACTTTCTGTTATGATGAAAACATGAAATACTTATTACTGCCCAGTAACTATAGTAAGTATAAAATAGGTGAAAACGGTATTAAAAATTCAGAGATAGAATGTGGAAAATTTAGAAAATGTATCAAATTTAATCTCCACCT
Source organism: Nemoura dubitans (assembly GCA_921293005.1). NCBI lineage: Eukaryota > Metazoa > Arthropoda > Insecta > Plecoptera > Nemouridae > Nemoura > Nemoura dubitans. The sequence continues at coordinate 2,729,864 of OV121078.1, read as the reverse complement.
ACTAAAATAATATGTAATAATAATACAAACTTGTGTGATAGTGGAAGTCAGGGTATAAATTCTTGAAAATGACAAGTCTTGGCTTTTTTACATTTTGGAAACTTACTAGTTTTCTATAATAACATATTATCCTTCTGTGTCAAGCAGGTATTTCTTCAAACCATGGTGGCGAATATCTAACGTTTTCGCATCCGTTATCTCAACCATATTAACATTCGAAATGGCCTAATAGATACCAATAGTGATGCCTAGATACCGGCGAGTAAAAAGTATGTAATCGCCACCCAGAGCTTCATTTGATGTAGGTGTGACCCCTATGCTATAACTTGTATGTGTGCATGATAATTTAACTATTACATACCTTGATAATTAATGGGTACCTAATGAATTTTGGCTTAAAACCGCAACAGCGTGCCTTCTCAACTTAGAGAATTTATGGCACGTTTGTGTTTTGATTAGCGCCAAGCCTATTCAATGAAGGTGTAATAAATTTGGCATTTATTTTGAAAATTAATGTCTTCTGGAAGGAAGTCCAAATGCTAGAAGTTAATTTTATATCCATTCCATTTCAACCATGTGGTGTGGTACCTTCTCTCCTAAAACCATGTCCATCATCATCCATTGATCATAATTCCAAGAAATTGTATATAATTACAATCACCAATCGATATAAAGTTAAGTTACAGTTTCAAAAACCTATACATGTAGGCCTCTGATAGTGAGATGCTATCTTTCCCAGTTTCGAAACTAGGTACCTAGGTACCTCAGGTGGGGGAATGATCCCACAAAAATTCCTAAGGCCTTATATACGACATCAAATAGGTAGGTAAATAGGTATACCTACATACCGTAATGTTACAGATACCTATATACCTACCTTTTTCCAACTATTTTTAATAGATTTATTTAATCAAATTGGTAGAACAGCTTTTAAAAATTTTGTATAGTCTTGTGACAATTTATAGCTTCGATAACTTTCTTATAACAACGATCACATAATTTCTTCAAATTTCTACCGAACCGGAAATAAGACTCGGGTTTGCATTTATGACCGAGACTGGCTGGGAAACTGTTAGTAATGAACCAATAATAATGAGAAAAAAGCATCACAATCTAAAGAAAACATTGTGTGATAGGTAATTTTGCCAGAGTGTTTTACTAACTTTGAATGGCGCGCCGTTGTAAATGTCCAAACTTGCAGGACTTGTGTGAAATAACTATATACCGACCTACGTCTGCAATAACAGGCCAAGAAAATCTGGATTCAAAAAAGTGTATTGGATTTCGGTTTCCGTTTCCGTTTTTACATGAAAACTGCAAAATTGTACCAAAAATGCAAATAAAACGAGAAAGAAAAGTCACGCAGACTTCCAACTTTCAGGGAAGTGCAAATAGTACCTACCTACCTAAGAATTTTTGAGATTTTTCTTCTACTTTGTTTGAATTGTTTCTTATTGTCTACCAAATGATATAATGGTGCACATAAATGCAGGCAATTAACATTGGGGTTTGTTAAACATGGTTAAACACCGCTGATCAATAAATAAACACACATGTATACCGGTGGCGGTATACCTATATACAATTAATAATAGCATTGAATTTGAAGGCTTGAATGTATTTGAGCCTTCAAATTCAATGATAATAGGTAGTGTCTGCTGCCAGTCTATAGTCTAGAGTAAAGGGCATATAACTAATGATATCAAGTCAAAGTTCACTAGTTGTAGTTGAAAGAAGACATTAAAATTATTATTTAACAATATAGAACGCCAGATTTACAGGCTAAATAGACAATAACCTAATATTTGATGGGCAATTTGCTTGTGAACTATTTGTGTGGCAGCAAGAGAAGCCGGTAAAAAGAGGGGAAATAGTTACTTAAACATGGTAAAATGCAATTAACTGTGAGGAAATGATATTAATACCCATTTAGGCCGAATATTCATCATTCATAATATGCGAAATCACTAACTATTTGCTGAAATGTTCATAAATATGCGTCGATGTGTCGGGGCACTATGATTGGCCTGCGCGTGTTGAAAATGGAACATTTTTTATATTATCGCCGTAATAAATTAAATCCATCCATGATTAGTTAGAATGGGCTTTGGTCTATACCTTTACGACAATATGATTCCAAAACGAAAGCAATTAATGCACCAAATAGTTCTTTAAGTCATTTTTAATCAATGTGTGGCAGCTGCACTCTGGCTTATGGAACGAGATCCTGCCAGTCGTTCTGGTAGGAGCATTTTTTGCTCCTGACAGTCGTTCTGGTAGGAGCATTTTTTGCTCCTGACAGTCGTTCTGGTAGGAGCATTTTTCGCTCCTGCCAGAACGACTGGCAGGAGACTCGGCCTTAATAATATCAATACGGGACACTCTGAAAATCTTGGCGACAATCGACAGAGCGCCCTAGCGGCGCGGAGTACAAACAAATAATCACAGTTTGCTTCAGCTTGAGGCTTGAGCTTGTTTTACCTTTCCTCTTGTGAAAGACGTCATTCTGTCACGGCATGTCATTCTGTCACGGTACCTACCACACTTTATTTATTTTATAACCTCTCCTTTAAATCATAGTCTGTCAATAGAATTTACGATGATCATTGACTCTATACTCGTCGTCACTTTCACAAAAATATGTTCTTCTAGCAAGGAGCGAATTTAACGGTCAGCTGCATTGACCCAATTGCAGACGCGACCCCCCCCCCCCCCTCAAACAGTTGAGGTCCAGGGATGGGTCCAAGCCAGGGAGCTCGCTGACGAGGCCCTCTGAGACTGCAAGCCCGTGGGCCTCGCCTTAGTGCGTTCACTTGAATAGTTTTCCCCAATCCACTGTGAATGCACTTTATTAATTGTGCTAAAGTAGCATAGCGTGCCCCAACGTACACCCCCTTTTGCAAGCGTGCGCCGAGAATTGGTGGTTATAAGTGTGACATTACAAACAACCTTAGTCCATCCCACCATCCAATGCAAGTTATGACTGCCATCGCAGATCAGTTCATATTCAACACTTTAATACAGCAATTTATGCATTATACAAGTAAACCCGACATAGAGCGCTCTTGACAACATTGTAATATTTAATTCTTCAGTTTCATGGCAGAGAGCAGAGTGTGTTCGTGTGTGAGTGCGGGTGGAAGGGGATGTTTAACCCAAGGTGCCTGCAGGCATGAGAGAGGCGGGACTCCGGGGTAGGCGGTCAGTCGACGCGCTAGTGACAGCAGTCGAGCTCCTGAGGGAGGCTCTAACGTATAGCCACAGGCCTACGAGTTAGATCTGTGTGGTAACTTGTGAGAGTGTTGGTGATTACCTATCTATCAAAAATAAACAATTAGCGTCGTTGCAAACACCCTGTGTACGCGAGACGCCACTGCGCATTCGGACGCCGTCTGAAAATTACGACGTCGCTGCGTTCGCCGACGCCACTACAAGTTTCGACGCCATCGGCTACGACGCCGTTGCCGACACGACGCCGTTGCTCGACCCTCTGCGTGACTGCGTCGCAACACCAACGCAAACAGACAATTGCCATCGATCGGTATCGTGATTTTGACTCTGTTTTCTGCCTTTTCTTAAGTCAATTTAAATTCCCTAATCAATAATAATTGTATTCTATAGTCGCATAACATCGGAACCGACGGCTCGCTACCGGTCGGGAAAGATTGCAGTTTACTTGTATTTTGCCAGCTTTATCCTCATTATATTATTCATTTAAATTCATTTACTGTCTTATAACTTGCATTCCCCAATTCCTCCATAATCCAGGTCCCTAATCCAGGTTAACGAATCCCAGCATATAGAGAGAGGGGGGTAGAGGTTACAATTGGCGCTGCCAACTTGGGGCTCGAGTAGGAATTGTGTCACCCATCGTGCAACTGAGTGCGGAAACTTTTAAACCGGTTGAGCTAGCCGTAAAATAATTAGTAGTGTCAATAACTATTATTTGTAAAGTGAAAGTTTTAATTTAAAAATGGAGGAGATGGATATTAAAGAAATGTTTGGGAGGATTATGGAGGAGATGAGGATGATGAATAAACTAACTCGGGGAGAGGAGAAATCCGAAGTGTTAGACAGTAGAATGGAGACATTAGAGGACGGCATGGAAGAGCAGGATACCTCTACGATCAGGTCGCAGGACTTAACGATGGTTAATCCGCAAGTGGATAAACCGGCTCATTGGACTAGGGAGGATAGTAATGAAATGGGTCAACTGATTACACGTTTGAAAGAGAAAGTAGAGAGACTCGAGCGGGCTGCGATTGAGGACGAGAATTTGACAGAGAAGTTGGAAATTCAGGTGGAATTAACCGAGAGTTGCGTTGAGAAATTGCAGATTAACGAGAAAATAAATAATAATGAGACTGAGAAGTCCGAGAGTTTGATCGTGAAGTTGGGAATGCAGGTGACATTAACCGAAGAAATAAATATCAAGCTAGTTACAGAAAACGAGATCTGTCAGTCAGGAGGATTTGATGCGTATTGCGTTGCACTAAGAGTGCCAAGGGAAATGGAAGGGTTGCCAAGACAGGGAATTGAATGCTTCGGAGATCTGGCGAAAAATGCCCTAATGAAAATTATCAGCGGAACCGGAGGCGAAAAATTTGAGAGACAACAAGTTGTTCTGCGTGATAAGGAAGGAATCACAGCAGGGAGATCGGGGTTCGATGCCCGCATAGCAATCACGACGAACTTCGCTGATGTAGCGGTAGGAAATGGTGATATGCAACCGATGATTATCGGAAATGTGCAATTAGCAAGTACAAGGGAGGAAACGGGGTTGCGTAATATAGACGGAGAGCAAATATGCCAAACCCAGAGACCGGGGCCTGCCAGGGACAAGCCAGCTGGACCAGTGATGCGGAAAACCAGATTGCCCGGCGCGACGAATTTGAGCTAGCCGCAAAGGGACACAGCACTTGAGGCTTGCCGTGAAAAAAAAAATATATATAGAAATGCATTAGGTTTAGGCTAAATTAGGGTGGAATGTTGAACAGGGGTGCACGTGGGGTTTGAATAACAGAAACGACCGCAAAGGACCACCAACAAACAACCAAAACAGACGTCGGGTAACGTGAGCAATGGTTCGCTCGTCTGAAAGCCAGAACCGATAGAGGGGAGTTAATACATTTTTTCTTAGAAAATATCTCTAGAATTAAAAACTGTATCGACATTAGGATATTTTGAGAAATTTATCGCGTTGAAATCTTAGACACAGGAGTTTTATTATGAAGTATAGTAATTGCCAGCAGAGCATTCTTGTAGTGAGTGAGTTAAAATAGTGTTAAGGGTATAAAATATAATTAAATAAGCCAGAACCGACAGGGTCAACAAAGTATCAAGTGTCACGAAACCAGACAGGAGGACAAGAAAGGTTGCAGGGATTTGGAAACAGATGGCAAAAACTAGAAAGCCATTAAATTTTACGACCGGACCAACCATTTAAAGTTTAAAGGGACCCTTTGCAAGGTGACGCTATAACTACCCTACAAGTCCGGGATATATATTGAGCTATGTATTTAAAAAAAAATTGGGATTAAAAGATCTCATTCTAAGAATTTCTATATTTTAATCGGGGAGTATTGTGACATTACAAACAACCTTAGTCCATCCCACCATCCAATGCAAGTTATGACTGCCATCGCAGATCAGTTCATATTCAACACTTTAATACAGCAATTTATGCATTATACAAGTAAACCCGACATAGAGCGCTCTTGACAACATTGTAATATTTAATTCTTCAGTTTCATGGCAGAGAGCAGAGTGTGTTCGTGTGTGAGTGCGGGTGGAAGGGGATGTTTAACCCAAGGTGCCTGCAGGCATGAGAGAGGCAGGACTCCGGGGTAGGCGGTCAGTCGACGCGCTAGTGACAGCAGTCGAGCTCCTGAGGGAGGCTCTAACGTATAGCCACAGGCCTACGAGTTAGATCTGTGTGGTAACTTGTGAGAGTGTTGGTGATTACCTATCTATCAAAAATAAACAATTAGCGTCGTTGCAAACACCCTGTGTACGCGAGACGCCACTGCGCATTCGGACGCCGTCTGAAAATTACGACGTCGCTGCGTTCGCCGACGCCACTACAAGTTTCGACGCCATCGGCTACGACGCCGTTGCCGACACGACGCCGTTGCTCGACCCTCTGCGTGACTGCGTCGCAACACCAACGCAAACAGACAATTGCCATCGATCGGTATCGTGATTTTGACTCTGTTTTCTGCCTTTTCTTAAGTCAATTTAAATTCCCTAATCAATAATAATTGTATTCTATAGTCGCATAACATCGGAACCGACGGCTCGCTACCGGTCGGGAAAGATTGCAGTTTACTTGTATTTTGCCAGTTTTATCCTCATTATATTATTCATTTAAATTCATTTACTGTCTTATAACTTGCATTCCCTAATTCCTCCATAATCCAGGTCCCTAATCCAGGTTAACGAAACCCAGCATATAGAGAGAGGGGGGTAGAGGTTACATAAGTAGTAAACCATAGTAAACCAGTGAATGCCCGTGTTTACTACGAAATCGCGCCCGAACCAGCTGTCGATTCAATTTTAGCGGGGCCAGAATCTGTTCCGGAATATAGCTATACACAGCTGCCGCCAAGGGGGAGCGGGTGTCGCATGTTGTTGGAAATCCTAAATTCTATCGCAAGCTTTAAAGATATAAGTAAATCATTCTGCGGCGTCCATAAATGTGCACAGACAGTGGCGTATGCGACTGTCCCCGCAGACCCCGCGGTGCTAAGGGTGGGGGGGGGGGGGGTGAGGTCCAGGGGGCTCCTTAATTATTCCTAAGTAGAACCAGCCCCCAACGGCGCGGAGTTTGCCAAGCGTATACCTACGTAGCTTGTTTCTAGAAAATATGCGAGTGGCGCCGTCAAATATTGTTCGGTAAAGGGGGGAGGGGGGGGATTATATTCACGCTAGACCTCGCTGTACACAGAACAATTTTAGATGTGTCGTTATTAAATTGGATTTAAAAGATTTCGTATGAACGACAATAAGAGTCTACGTACGTATAGTTTAACTCTATGCGCCAGAGGGACGGAGCATATTATTTAATTTTCATACGAATTACGGTGACATTCTCAGAAAACACGTGTCTCTGCGAATAACTTTCTTTTATAGAACACGTTGGACAGGTATAAGCTCCGAATGTTCACCCGACCGTATCGCTCTATGGGCAAGAAGCCTGGGCAAGAAGCCTGGGCAAGAAGATCAGGGTCACTGACCCTGATGACCAGCCTGGTCAGGACCGGTTCCCCCGATGCCCAAACTACATCCAAACCCCCCCCCCCCCCTCCCCCCCCCCCCCCGATACAATCCAAACTCTCCGATCCAGAGCTGACACATTTCAAAGACATGTCAAACTGCATAATATGCACAATATGCGATGCATAATATGCACCACAGTGATGGCATCGTCGATTTCGGATTGTATCGGGCTTTCGGGGCTGTCGGGCTTTTCCGGGCTTTTCCGGGCTTTCCAGCTATATCGGGCTTGCCGGGCCGGGCCGGGTCGGGCCGGGTCAGGCCGGGCCGGGCCTAGACTTTACAGCGCTTGCCGTGGAATGCTGAAAGACTACTATGGTGTAAAGGCTAACTTAGCTGACAGTCACACAACCGTCGACGTCCAAATCTCAAGCGTTTACGATTTCACTACCAAAGTATTATACTTTTTGGAAGTAAAGTATAGAAACGCATGACAATAATGAGTGCTAAGGGTATGGTTTGGCGACCACGAAAGAGTCGGTGCTATGCTGCATTAATCGCGGCTGGTGTTTTCATAACCTTGGTATTTTCGGTAAACCAAGATCGGACTGTGAGTACCTGCATATATACCTACTTTACCAAGAGCAGTGTTGTGACATGGATAAAAAAAATTATCTAGATAAAGATAGAGATAATTTGCCAAAAATGTATTTGTGTTTTAAATTTGGCTGCATGTGTTTATGCTGACATCGCGATACATGGCACACTTTTGTTGCATTTATCTCGGGGATGTTGATTCTTCCAACTTCCCACTTGCGGTTATGCTGCTCGATCCCTATCTTATATGCTGCAATAAGCATATTATATGCAAAGATCCCTCGCTTGACCCGGAGTAAAAGTAAAAGTTGCTGGACAGTGTTGTGACTTATCTGGATAAAATTATCTAGATAATTATCTAGATATTTTTTTTAATCTGTTATCTTTATCTAGATAATATTGTGCACTGTCATCTTTATCTTTATCTAGATAAAAAAAACTTTATCTAAACTCCATATTTTAGATAATAGATAATAGATGATTTTAGCCAATTTTATTCCAATTTTTGACATTGTCATTCAGATTGTCATTATTTCCAAAACCATTGCCACCCCAAGAAAAAGTTTCAAACATGTATTATCTTGAGAGTAATGATTCGGGAATAGGGAATCCGATTCCAAGAGCTCATGTTGTACTGTTAGGTAGGTGTAATATAATATTATCAGTCACTTATGTGGCTTTTGGAATTTCGCCACAATCCAACATCATTTTCCAATATTCCCAATTTCAAAAATTATCTATTATCGAAAGAAAATTATCTAGATAGATTTTTTCATCTATTATCTGTTATCTAGATGATTTAAAAAAAATCATCTATTATCTTATCTAGATAACAAATTTGCCCATTATCTTCATCTTTATCTAGATGAAAAAAAAATTATCTAGTCACAACACTGTTGCTGGACTTTATCTCACTGTGTTGTATCTTACCTATAATAGGTACTTACCTATACTACGGGGTTGGATAGGCCCAATAGGCGACCGGGAAAATGCCCGAAGGGCTGGTAGATCGGCTGGGGGTCGCCCTCGTGGTCGGAGACACAAGAAACAAACTACGGACGGAAGGCCTCACAGGAGCGTTTTTAGGGAATGACTTTAGGAAAAGAACGGGCTTTCTTGTGGACCGACTTTTTTTCTGAAATGCCAGGGCCAGGTTTTCCCCCCTATCCAACCCTTCGGGGCGGACGGTCTCGAAAAAGCCCGACTTGCTGTGCAAACTTAAGGCCCGCAAAAATGTTAATGCATTGGGGGATAAAATCGGCCCGGGCATTTCAGAAAATAGACCGCCCAAAACGTGTCCCAGATTTTTTCTGAGGCCAATGGTATGACCGGCAGGGGCCCGGAAAGTCCGAGGCCCGGGGTGCGATAGCACCCCCGCACCCCGGGCAAGTCCGCCCCTGAACCCTGCCTATATACATACTGCAAGATAATTAAGTTCACATGTGGAATGGTTGTAAATATATGTATGGAAGAAGAGAATTCACTCATTCATCATAAGATTTTGGCATGCAGGTCAAGGTGGCTGAGAGTTTGCTTGTTCCAGGACGAACACCCATCGCTGCTGACATCCGGTGACGCCCGAGTCCTGGATGCCGTCGAGTTCCGGCTGCCGACGCCAGCGATCCCAGCGGCTTGGGATGGCGTTTGGCAGAACGTCACAGGAGTAAAGTGAGTGTTGGTGCGGCCAGTGACCATAGACTTTGATAATTACTATAGGGCGTCGCGAACGCAATTAGTAATGCGTTGAAGATGAGCGTAGCGGTTTCATATTATGAAAACCATGGAGCACCAAGCCAGACCAAGACGAAATCGAAAGGTCTTCTCGAAAATTCTGATCACACCTACATTTATACGATTGTGACCTTCATTTGTTTCTTTCTGATCTGTCACACACAATTGATCGCTAACAGCCTGGGTGGAGCATAGTATCCAGCTAGCAGCACTGCTCTCTAATAGCCTGGAATCTGGATGGAGCAAAGTATCCAGCTAGCAGCACTGATCTCTAATAGCCTGGATGGAGCATAGCATCCAGCTAGCAGCACTGATCTCTAATAGCCTGGATGGAGCACAGTATCCAGCTAGCAGCACTGATCTCTAATAGCTTGGATGGAGCATAGTGTCCAGCTAGCAGCACTGATCTCTAATAGCCTGGATGGAGCAAAGTATCCAGCTAGCAGCACTGATCTCTAATAGCCTGGATGGAGCATAGTATCCAGCTAGCAGCACTGATCTCTAATAGCCTGGATGGAGCATAGTATCCAGCTAGCAGCACTGATCTCTAATAGCCTGGATGGAGCAAAGTATCCAGCTAGCAGCACTGATCTCTAATAGCCTGGATGGAGCATAGTATCCAGCTAGCAGCACTGATCTCTAATAGCCTGGATGGAGCAAAGTATCCAGCTAGCAGCACTGATCTCTAATAGCCTGGATGGAGCATAGTATCCAGCTAGCAGCACTGATCTCTAATAGCCTGGATGGAGCATAGTATCCAGCTAGCAGCACTGATCTCTAATAGCCTGCATGGAGCATAGTATCCAGCTAGCAGCACTGATCTCTAATAGCCTGGATGGAGCATAGTATCCAGCTAGCAGCACTGATCTCTAATAGCCTGCATGGAGCATAGTTTCCAGCTAGCAGCACTGATCTCTAATAGCCTGGATGGAGCATAGTATCCAGCTAGCAGCACTGATCTCTAATAGCCTGGATGGAGCTATACTGCTATAGTATCCAGCTAGCAGCTATAACTTGAAGTCAGATGACAGCAAGTAGTTAGCAAGAAGTCATTGTTTGCAACAGGTAGTGGTCCCAAAAACTGTTGACTCCCTATGAGTTCAATGCTAATTTGAGAGTTTTTTAAACATGGTTCTTGCGAAAATACTGCATTAAAGGTGTAGCAACCGTCACTAAAATTATGCCTGGTTATATGAAGTTTGATTTTGGGAGGCAGCACTGCTCTAAATTCACTACTTTGGGAAATTTTCTTTAGTTTATTGGAGCCTGTTTTCGGCATTTACTTTTCACACTGTTTTACGCGCGTATTTCGAGCCTAAGCATCAAGCAGGGAACATACATTCATATAAAAAGCCTCTCTGAATGCTATACACACTTCAATCACAGATGAAAGTAAATATCTGATTAAAAGCTACGAAAATGGTTAGTAAAATCATTAAAATTACCATGGGATCTTATGGGGAGACTCAAAATTTGGGACTCCTACTTGTTGATTTTTGACTTAGAAACCGCACTATGGCAACAGCTATCCAGGCTTTTTGATATTAGAGGTCACAAAGCGAAATTATGCTAATTTTTAGCGCATTGAGCAATGGGAACGTAACCCCATGATATATTTCTGACGCGGATAAACTTCAATTTCATCCAAAAACGAAATTGACTTAACCGAACCGTGTGCAAATTACCTCCTATAAGGAAAGATATACCCAGAGTAGGATAGGCCCACTAGGGACCGGGCAAATACCCGAAGGGCCGGTAGGTTCTGGGCCGGGGTAGACCGGCTGGGGGCCGTCCTCGTGGTCCGAGACACAAGAAACAAACTACGGATGAGGCCTCACAGGAGCGACGACTTTTGGAAAAGCGGGTGACGATTTTAGGGAATGGATCTTCTTGTAAGCCAACTTTTTTCTGAATATGCCCGGGCCGGTTTTTCCCCTTATCCAACCCTGAATATCCCCATTTCGGCATCACCAACAGCTGGTCCATGATCACCATTCCAGACACAAGCAGCTGGTGTTCTCGGCGTTCTACGAGCGTCGCGACGCCTTGCCGCGCGGCGTCCGCGTCGTCGGCGTGACGCGCACCAAGGGGTCGACGCCCGTCTGGTGCCGCCTCTGGTACGACGACGCCGACCGCGAGTCCGTCACCGTCCCCGCACACACTCAAGTAAGTCACCCACAGCACCGTTGCCCCCGTATATCTGATTAGAGCGCCTCCCCCCTCCCCATGAGTTGTAATAGTTGTAAACCTCAGCAATTTTTTAGTGTGCGTTGCGAGAGATGGAGCCCTCTATAACATTGGGTTTACTGGTTGATAGGGTGTCTGCGTAGCCACCGAGGCCGCAGCCCGAAGTGTCGGTTTCTCTCGCCAGACAGCGCCAGCAGCTCTTCCGGGTGCTTGTTTTCGAACGTGGCTTGCAAGCGGCGAAAGGGGAGTTCTTGCCTTCCCCCCCGCAGATAATATTTCCCTTATTTAACCCTACAGAGCCACTACGTCATAGCAATCGCCGCTTTCAATTCGCGCTGTGGCTCTGTTGGATAGGGGGAAAAAACCGGCTCGGGCATTTCAGAAAAAAGACCGACCCACGAAAATTCATTTCGTCTCCCGAAATTTTCCGAGGGCAATTCCTAAAAAAACGTCTCCCGCGAGATATTTGCGCCCCCTGAACCCCTCGGCGTCCCCCAAACCTCGGGGTCTGCGGGGGCGGTCGCTACGCCTCTGACATCGAATCTGTCCACTGGCAGATAATCCGCGAGAACTGGAAGCGCGAGTACAGCGCGTGCTTCTTCCTGTGTCCGCTGTCTGCGGAGCTGTCGGTGCCCGACTCGGTGTCCATCGTGTCGGCGGACGAGCGCGACTCCGACTCGCCGGCCAACCGTCTTCGGGTCGTCGACAACTACGACCTACCCGTCGAGGGCCCCGGCAAGCTCGCCGTGTGCATGAAGCCGTTGTACAACTCGCACGATGTGAGTGCGGCGCGACTCGAGAGAATTGCATTTGGGGTCTTTACCGTCTTTGACTTCACGCTGACAACAGCAGTGTCGGACTGGCTGCGGCGATTGCCGCCGGGGCCCCGTGCTATTTGACCGCGGGGGCCTCTGGTTTTCCGGCCGCGGGGGCCCCCAAATAGGGGGTGACCTTTAGAATAGATTTTTTAGAGATTCTTTTAAGCTTGTTCCAATGATGGGGGCCCTTAGGCCATCCTCGCCGCCGGGGCCCTTGGGTAGCCAGTCCAACACTGGTCAACAGGCTTTGTAAAGCACTAAGGTTTTGATTCACGGCCCATGGTTAGCTACCTACATGTCTGCTTTATTAGTGTACCTACCTGGAGTGTGCAGGGTCTGAAACAATGCAGGGGTATTTGCATCCGAATGTAGGTATTGTCCAATGAAACCGAAACGTAGCGTATAGCCCTATATAGACACAAAGTAAAAATTTGTCTGGGCCAAACAATAATTGTTGCTTACGTTGCGTCAACACGGAGCGGATAACCAAACAGATTCGTTTGGTCGACCTTTTGCATGATTTCCTCCCACTTTTCAGAAAAAGTTAGGCTAGGCATTGTTGATTTTGTCAATATCTGATTGGTATTTGGATTTATACGTTTACATTAGCATTACGTTATGTTAAAGGCTATCTTGGTTGTAGCCCCCCCCCCCCTCCCCTAAGGGCGAGAGGGCCAGTTACATATTGCATTGTCAAACTTGAAGATCTCTTTTCATTATAGACAAGAAAAACCACTGCTTATCAAGACTGACGTACTTGTCTGCAGATTTTTGAAACTTTCAATATTAGTCCAAAAATTCTAAAATTTTAATGGTGCATTCCAATGCTACAGCAACACAGACATGAAATCAAAAAAAAATCCAAAACATTTTAGTTTGATTTTTAAAATTTTTAAAATCGATAATGGATTGCCTATAATCTTCAAGCGGGGCTAAAATACAAAATAATTATTTGTTTGCATATAAGGGTTGTCATTCCCTTTATCGATTTTAACATTGAATTTTACCTGAACACAAATTTAAAGATTTTCAGTTCTACCAATGTCACTTCTCTAAAAGGCGCAGTGGTACCACAGTTGAACCACCTACACATTGAAGTACAATGAAAAGCTCGTGGGTGTTTTTGCTATTGCTATATATTATTTTCTTAGATCCCTGGTTAGTACAGAATAAAATATTAAAATTTTCACCCTGATAGGATGGGAATTTTTGAAGATACATCCCCATTTATGAGGTGGTACAACATTTGTACCACTGCGCCTTAAAGCGGCCCCCACCATCGTCTTCGATGAGACACACAATCAATTGCACCGTTCGCAGCCGATGCGCGTGATCGAGTTCGTCGAGCTGTACTCGCTGCTCGGCGTCGAGCACTTCACGTTCTACGACAACAACACCGACGCCTCCCTCCGCTGCCTGCTCGACGCGTACGTGCGCCAAGGCCGCGTGACGCTCCTCCCCTGGGATCTGCCGCTTGATGGACGCACCTGGTATCCCAAACAAGACGCAAAGGGGCCCGACATTTGGGCGCAAGGCATCTTCGCGGCACTCAACGACTGTCTGTACAGGAGCATGTACCGATACGAGAATGCGGTGATGGTGGATTTGGACGAGTTCGTCATCCCGGAGAAGGCGACGTCTCTGATCGAACTTTTGGAGTGAGTTTTGTATGATGACACTTTTATTTTGGTTTCTTTTATTTTTGGTTTTTGGCTTTTATTTTGGTCGCTGGCCACGAAATGTGACCGCTGACTGATGAGACAGACACAGTCTGGTTGTCACCTTCCTTTGTGTGTAACGTAAGGGTTGATTTTCACCCCAGGCTACATTACCCTGTGGACTTATTAGCAACTGGTAACTTAAGAAAAAGATTGAAACGAACGAAGGTGTTTTTCAATTTGCTTATACCTTCCAGGATTCCAAAATTGAATCAATATATAATTTGATTTTCATATTAGGGGCTGTTATCTTTCAAAATTCCTCTCCTGTCGGTTTGAAAAATGTTCTTTTTCATTCAGTACCAGCCAGGGATCTCAGAAAAAAATATATCGCAACAGCAAATTCCAAGAGCTTTTATGGAACTACAAAGTTAAGGTGATAAAACTGATGTACCACTGCGCTTTTAGAGAAGTGGCATTGGTAAAACTGAAAATGTTTTATTTTGTCTTCATGGTTAAAGTCAGTGCTAAAAATTGATACAGGGAATAACAACCCCTTGTACAAACGTCTAAATAATAATTTTGTATTTTTAGCATCCCTGCAAGCGACCAATAATCGATACTAAAATATTTCATGTCTATGTTCGTAATTTTGCTCCTTTACATAATATCTTGCCACTTCACCGGAAGACCGCCCATACGAGACCGAACGATGTTTAGCATATTAGTAATTTTTTCAGATAATTAAAGAAAATAAATTTGAAAATAAATTTTCATGTAATTCAGATTAGTAATTTACCTATACCCAGAATCTTGCTCTCAAGGCAATGGAATCACAGATAATATCTGGTATATATCCTCAGTGTTGTGGTTAAGCGTTGGTTAAACTAGTAAACATATTGGCCCGGGCGGAACAAGACGCCCGCGGGGCCCGCGGCCGGTGGGGGCCCGCGGCCGGTGGGGGCCCGCCGCCCATCACCCGCCTTCATATTATATTCGAATACATACATAAATCCAAAACGCGTGGAACTCTTTTCTGCGACACTTCCAGTTTAATTTTTACTTGTTTCACGCCCAGCTGCAAATCTAGGGTGACCACATTTTCGAACTGAAAAACCGGGACATTTTCATACGGGTGGGGTTTCGTACAGGTGGGGTCAATATACCCATACACTCAGAGCCGTAACGTGCAGAAACTGCACCTTGCTGAAAATAACGCAATGCCCCCCCCCCCCCCCCGCCACCACCTTATAATGTATGATTAAAATTAGTCTAATTTACCGAATTTACCGAATTTTGCAGCTCCCACTCCCATTTTCTGACCCCTACAATACACAATAATGGCAGATTAAAGCAAAAAAAGTCAGAACGGAAGGATTGAGAAGGGGTTTGATGATGGGTTGGGGCTGCTTATTGTGATTAACTACACCATGTCCACAAACCAATTACTTGAAAAAGGCACTACACAAAAATAACAAAGATCGTACGTAAATAAATTATTTGAAATAAAAAGGATAAAATTAATCAAATCGAATGACTGGGAAACACTATCACCTAACTAAGAAACCTCCTTCGTGGCATGTTTCCAGCTACATGGACCATCACCTACACGGAAGTCGAGGTCACCCCACCGGTTCCTACAACTTCCGCAACGCGTTTTTCTTCCGGCAATGGCTCGACGACCCTTCCATAACGGACGTCTTCGAGCGGAAGCTGTTGACGACCACCAAAACGCAACGCGTCGTCAAACTCAACCCTCACAACCAGAGATCCAAGTACATCTGCAAGCCGCCCCTGGTGGTGGAGGTCGGCAATCACTTCGTGTGGCAATATGTCACGCAGAAAATCGACACTGTCTTCGTGGTTCCTGAAATGGCGAAGGTTCACCACTACAGGGTGTGCACGTCTGAAGGAACCGGATGTCCTAAACGGGAAGCTTCAGTTACGGATAGGACTACGCATAGGTTCAAGGCCACGTTGTACTTGAAGGTTAAGGGACTGTGGATGGATTTGAAAGATAGCTGTAAGCTTCGTGATAGTTAAGAGTTTTAATAAATGTACTGTCTAGTGTCTTTTTATCGCATGTACCTTGTGATATCTTTGACAATAAACATACTATATATTATTTCATTTTTATTTTTAATATTGTTTAATTTTCTAGGATCAGATTTTATGGGTTCGTTACTGATATAATATAAAATTTGTTGTTATGCATTGATCACATTTGATTTAAATTATTATTTTTACGTAAATTTTAAATAAATATTTTATTTAAATTTATTTATTTAAATTGTACCGATGCATTGTACCTTTGGTGTAAATACGAAACAAAAATAAATGTATTAAAAAAAAATAAAAAAAATAAAACACATTGGGAAACACATGAAAGTGTACATAATTGCAGCAAGTCGTAAAGTAAGGCGAGTCTCCTGAAGATTGCAAGACGTGTCTTGCCGAAACGGAGGGCACCAAGGCTCTTTGCCGACAAACTACTCCAACAGAGCAAAGACCGTTAACTCTACAACTCTCCACCGATCAAAAATAGTGAATAAGCGATTTAGAATATCCCAACTTCTTGTTACTATTCTTATTTCAACCAATCAAGCCAACGGTTTGAAGTAATGCTGTCACTGACAGCTGCCAGTGAGCATTTCTCACATTTGTTAGACATACCTCTGAATTAAACGTTTCAGTGGGGGTGGGGGCTAAAGGATTAAACGCGAGCAGGCCTCTTAACGTCCATAACTAAGGAAATTATGGTTTCTATGGAAACTAATACTTCCCATAGTTTTGGTCCCTGTTCAAACCAATCATAGCACAAACATTATTTTTGCCTAATTTGAAAGCGCCATACAGTACCAACTAGGGCGAACGCAATTTGTGTTGCGTTGAAGATGAGCGTAGCGGTTTGTTAATAGCGCATAAAAAGATTGAGGCAAAAAGCCTAAATCATGGAGCAGCAAGCCGGACCATAGCTTTTTCGAAAATTCTGATCACTAGAAATTGAAGCAATTCTGGCCTTTCTTTGTTTCTGTCCGAGCTGTAGGGTAGCGGAAATATGCTCATCTTGAGGTCATAAAGCAATGTGCATGTTAATACATAGATGTAACTCATGCCCAAGGGTTTTTATTGGGTTTTATTGGGTTGGTTTTTATTGGGAAAAATCTGGTGTGATGTTTCGATTTGGTTTCGATGGTTTCTAAAGGCAAATCGAAATTGGGAACATTTGAAAAAAATACGCACTTAAAAATAAATTTCCGTACTTTTCCAAACATGCCCAATTGTCGAATTTTGCTCTTTTTTCTGCTTTGAAAGTGGAGGGTGTGGAGGATTTTCTTGAAAAACGCAGGGGTCTAAGTTGAGAACAAAAGTAGACACCCTGAAAATTTCATCCCACTCGAAGCAGGCGTTTGGCCTGTAGAGCGCGCGCAAACACACATACAAAAAAAAAACAAACACACACCAAGTGTTTTTTTTAGCAGTAGTGAAATTGATGATTTCGCTTCGCTCGCTTCGCTCGCTACGCTCATCAATTAAGGAGGTGAGCTATTTTGGTGGGGCTATCACAAATAGTTTGTCTGTGAATTGTTATGGTAGATAATCGTTGGCCAAGGTGATCATTCCACCTTAAAACAATATAGTGGTGCGGTATAAATTGTGCCACTTGCCTACAGGTTTTTGAAACTTTCGATACAAGTTCATTATTGTATCATCTAAATTAATATTGAAAAATTTAGTGGGGTACCTGAACTTATTTCTGAAATATGCACAGTTTATGTTTGCTTATTTAATACCTATACTTTAGGTAACATTGGATGTGCAAAAACACAGCTGTTTTCCAACACTTTTCTCTCATTTTACACCAGTTTGACGCCGATAATTTAATTGAAAACAGATAATAAGGAAGTAAAGATCTCAATAAACACAGTGGAGTCAATAAAATACAACCTTCCTAAACTAATTCAAAAGATATAGGCATTTCAGTCTCGGAATTGCGTAAAAAGGTAGAATTGCATAGATTCTAACCTTGTTATTATTATTCATTTACATTTTACTTCAATGTTTTTGTCTTTTGTTTTTTATTAAAGTAAGTTCTCTATATATGTTGGTTGTTATGACCGCGCAACTTAAAAAGGGCACATATAACTGCTACGCTCATCTTCAACGCAACACAAACTGCGTTCGCGAAGCCCATTTAGTGATCTGAAAATTTCATCAAAATCGGAGCGTCAGGGTTTTTAGCATTCACAAACACATACAAACAAGAAAAAAACACATACCTATAAGTTGGTAGGTAGCACAAGTGATTTTTTTTAAATAGTGAAATGGAAGATTTCGTTCCGCTCGCGTCCCCCGCTGTCATTTATTTTTCAAACTAGTCGCAACACAGCTTCCTTGAAGTCTATTTTTGAAGCATAATTTAAAAGTTTCTAGTAGGCTTATACTGAAAATGGCAGTTGATCTTTTCTCGTCATTGACATTTCAATCATGTCAAATTTCAATTCGCAGTCGGAAAATAGCTTAGAGAGTGGAGAGAGTTCACTGGAAGAACAAACTAGAACGAAAAAGCGATGGTATCAAAAACTGGGAGGTAAATTCACATAATACAGAATCATTTTCTAACTTCATTTGTATCTATACTAGAAACGTTACGTTCTCATAATGAATGTTGAGTGTTGCATTCGACATAGGTAGCAAACCACCCTCAATGTTTCCTATCTAATGGTAACTTCTGACTTCTGGAGCATGTTTCGGCAAATTATATTTAACTACAACCACTGTAACAAAACTGATAGTTTTCTGAGTATCAACCCACGGCAACATCTTTGTTCAGCACACGCCAATAAATTTAAACTTGTGGAGTGTACACATTCCCTTCTGACGGGTGTCTGAACGAAGGAGGTCATCATAATATCCGACAACTCTCCTCAAAGTTATAGTAGATATATAAACATATATATATATATATATATATATATATATATATATATATATATATATATATATATATATATATATATATATATATATATATATATATATATATATATATATATATATATATATATATATATATATATATATATATATATATATATATATATATATATATATATATATATATATATATATATATATATATATATATATATATATATATATATATATATATATATATATATATATATATATATAAGTATTCATAACATACCTATTTAAAAATAATATGACATATTATCGCAAAGTGCTATACGAAACCGTTTACTTTTCAGATTTTTGTGTGACGCGGGATATTGCCGGAGAACAGGAGGACGCCGTAAAGATCACCCTAAGAGAACTGATAATATATATGTGCTTTCTCATCCTGCTGCTAATAGGTAGTTACACAAATATGTTTGCTAATTTCTTATACGAAACGGGAGAATGCCGAGGTAGAGGGTAGAGTTTGCTGATGATGCGACCCGTGATCCGGCAGTGTCGCTGGGCATGACGAGCACCACGATGTACTACTACACCAAGGTGCTCACCGACCTGTTCCTCGACACTGAGTACGACGTCGGAGAGGACTCGAGGACCGTCACCTTCCGCGATGCGACCAACATGGCCGACTTTTGGGCGGTAAAACACAGATTGCGACGCCTTTTAACTTTTAAGTGGCCGGTCCAGTTCGCCAGAAAGTGGCTTTCATACCCTTTGTCCACCGTTTGAGGGTCACATCGTTGAAGTTATCATTTCAATATTTCAATAGGTTGTAAACAAAAGATGTGAAATTGGGTAACCATGGCCCTTTTTTCGAAAATTTCCCCCTGGAACGCTAGAACCACCCCGAAACTATTCATTTTTGACCTTCTTCAGAGCCATGTATACGAAAGTGCAATAGAGAATTCCAAAAAAGGGCCATGGTTACCCAATTTGAGGTCTTT
Source organism: Nemoura dubitans (assembly GCA_921293005.1). Taxonomy (NCBI): domain Eukaryota; kingdom Metazoa; phylum Arthropoda; class Insecta; order Plecoptera; family Nemouridae; genus Nemoura; species Nemoura dubitans. The sequence goes on along the minus strand of OV121078.1, from coordinate 2,709,734 downwards.
TGTCTACGACATACTGAAATATTGAAATGATTACTTCAACGATGTGACCCTCAAACGGTGGAAAAAATGGGTCTGTTTTAAAGTTTTCCATGTTCAATTTTAAACTTTGTACACCCTACGACTGCTTCTCGACAAAATATGAGACGTTGTTGATACTCCGTGCCTCTCGTTATCGCGTATACTTAGGGATTTACAAAGTTTTAGTCAACTCTTCAAAAAATAAACAGTCTGAACTGCTCCATACCCTTAAAAGTCAGCAAACAAGCATGCTTCCTCGTCTCCATCGAAGCTCTTGTATAGTCGCCCGGCCAATCTGCTTTGTCCCAACTCCCAAACGACAGAGCGGTGGGAACGTGTGCGGTAGAGCACCCGACCGGCAACCGGAAAGGCTCGCTATCGCATCCCAGTTCGGTTGCACATTTTTGCAGCTTTGTCTTCCTTTCATCAATCGTTTGCAGATTAAACCATAGACCATATATGTACTTTTGTATGCCTTGTATGCCTTTTGTTAGAAATAATATGATTAAACCATATAGGTATTCTATAGCTCTGGAAAGCCCAAAACCTCAAAATTGTAATAATTCTGACCGCAGTGGCATCTTAAAAATATATAATTCTGATATATTCTGACTTCTGCGGCGAGGGTGGCAGAATTCAATTGTGGGGCAGCTTCATGAAGATTTCGCGTATCCAATATTAATGTAAGATTGGTTCTCAAGAGTATGGCATGGACAAACATTTTGCTAACGTTTCGTTCAAGTTACATTTTTAAGATTTTGGGATTTACACATACCAAGATTACTGCTACTGCTATTTCTTACAGCTAAGTCACCCACAATATATATGCAATGTCAATTTTGACATACCGTCATCTTAAAAGTGAGTTCGGTGACCCCAGTTTTTCTTTTGCTGAGAGTTTTCAGCGGATTGTTATCTTTCAAGTATAAAGAAATTTGTTTAATAACTATATCTATGGTCATATTTTGGCTCTCCTGGGTTATATATGCCGGTTTTAACTTGATTTCCTATGCTGCCCATGATAAATTTCGAGTTTTAAAATCCTTATATCTCTGTTATCACGTCGGTGACCCCCCCCCCCCCCCCCCAATATTATTACACTGTTGGATGCGGCGTTACATTTCCAACTAAAACCGACCGATTTAGAGATTTTTTCATGACCTTTGAGTTTCGAGTGATAGACTTTACTACGTGGTCGTGGTTGATTGTATTGTATATATACATTGTGCATTGCAATGTGCATCTGATGCAAGTGCAAGTCTGCGATGCAAGGTAGCGAATGTCTTTGTGTACCTACAGTACGCCGAGACGGTGATGGTGCACGGTTTCTTCTGGGACTTCTGGTACGACGCCGAGGAGCACAAGGTCGCTCCCACCGAAGACGACGACAAGAAAATCCTCTTCGAGAACAAAATGCTCGGTCTGCCACGGCTCAGACAGGTCAGCTTCCGGCCGCTTCTTCGACAATATAATAACAATTTTCCTTTATAATAATAATAATAATACTAATTTTCCTTTATACTCAATTGACCATTGCAATGGTATTAGATGCGTCATGTCTTACAAGATAAAATATAAATAAATAGGAAAAAATAATATAAAAAAATATATAAATATAACTTATACGTAAAATAAGTTAGAAATATTTGATATCGAATATAAATAAGTTATTTATAACATTTGGATTTACTTTTTTCTCCCACTATTATGGTCATTGTAATATCCCCGACCTGAAGACGTTTTGAGAAACAACTTAGCGCTGGTTTTATAATGTCCAGTTGAAGTGTAAACTGTCAGTTAAAATGAAAATAGATTGGCTGTGACATTGGAGATAACGGACTCAACTGACTGTTAACATTTAACTGTACAATTGCAAAACTGGCCCTTAGTTGTGCACATGGTAGCAAAAATGTTGAACTATTTTTAGAATTGTTTTCCCAGATTCAGTCGAAACTTGTGGGGCCCTATTCAATAATGCCCTACGTCAATGTGACGCGGTGTACAATCGTGCTGTAATAAACTTTAAAATTACATCGACAGTACATAAAAAATGTCTGTTCTGTCTCCACCCATAGTGTTGTATTTTCAAATGAAAACTTTCGTGTGCTTCGAAAATATTAAAGTTGCTTGATTTATTTTGCGAACAATGGGCACTGCTCGGTATAATTGTAGAATATCCAACTATTATACCACATTTATTTGAGCTTATATATATATGACATTTTCTTTGATAGCCATGCTAATAGGATATTCAAATATAAGTATGAAAAAAAAAATAACTTTTTAAACTCGATTGTAACAAAATGATCCCCGTCTAAAATCTAAGCGTGGAAAACTTGACCATCAGGTGCAGGTCAACATGACCCAGTCCGTCTACCATGTGTCACTGGTCCATGACCTGGCCGTGTATCAGATCCTCAGATCCAGATCCTGATCCTGATCCTTATGTCAGCAGCAAACCGTCATTCAACAATGTTATTACATGTTATGCCCAATGCCCCTAGGCCGAGGCGCCGACGAAAGAACCTTATACCTCGTTCACACTACAGACTTGATCGAGATCAACTCTCAACGCCATCAAAGATGGCGTTGATTGGGTTTCCACAACTCAGTTAACTATTTAATCGTGATGAAATAATTCGGAAATCGTCGTGAGCGCTCGGAAGAGTTCGTGATTATTTCAAAATCCGCCACCGGAAACGTTGTAACATTAACGTGAGAGCGTGTTCCGTGTGCTATGACCTCGGTGATAAAGTGAGGTTAGATTCGTCACGATTTCCGGTTGTGTTCGTATCCCGAGCATATTCCGAACTTGTCCGATTGACTTGATCATGATCAAGTAAGGAAACAAGTGTGAACACCAACTGACTTTTGAAACCCAATCAACGCCATATTTGATCGAGTTGAGGACTTGACCATGATCAACTCGTGTGGTGTGAACGGGGTATTAGACGTACTGATCCAAACCAACTCGCCGTCCGGTTTTGTGCTCGCAGCTGAAAGTGCGCGACCAGTCTTGCTCGGTGCACGACGACTTCCGGCGGATGTTCGCCACCTGCTACGACTTCTACTCGGCCAGCGCCGAGTTCACGGGCTCGTTCGGCCTCGGCAGGGGCACAGCGTGAGTAAAACAATGTCGCACATGCGCACACGTTTCCACACCGAGTGGCACAAACAAAGATGGACGCGTTCGGAAATTTAGTAAACTGATGACAAGTTCTCCCTCACCTCTTTAAGAGTGCCCTTTGCCGTTCTTTTGGCGTGTTGTTGCTCCTTCATGTTCCGTTCTACATTCGATCACTGCTCCGGTACGGGATAGGCAACTAGTATGCCGTGCCAGCTCTCACTGCTCCGGTACGGGATAGGCAACTAGTATGCCGTGCCAGCTCTCACTGCTCCGGTACGGGATAGGCAACTAGTATGCCGTGCCAGCTCTCACTGCTCCGGTACGGGATAGGCAACTAGTATGCCGTGCCAGCTCTCACTGCTCCGGTACGGGATAGGCAAGTAGTATGCCGTGCCAGCTCTCACTGCTCCGGTACGGGATAGGCAATTAGTATGCCATGCCAGCTCTCACTGCTCCGGTACGGGATAGGCTACTAGTATGCCGTGCCAGCTCTCACTGCTCCGGTACGGGATGGGCAAATAGCATGCCGTGCCAGCTCTCACTGCTCCGGTACGGGATAGGCTACTAGTATGCCGTGCCAGCTCTCACTGCTCCGGTACGGGATAGGCAACTAGTATACCGTGCCAGCTCTCACTGCTCCGGTACGGGATAGGCAACTAGTATGCCGTGCCAGCTCTCACTGCTCCGGTACGGGATGGGCAAATAGCATGCCGTGCCAGCTCTCACTGCTCCGGTACGGGATAGGCTACTAGTATGCCGTGCCAGCTCTCACTGCTCCGGTACGGGATAGGCAACTAGTATGCCGTGCCAGCTCTCACAGCTCCGGTACGGGATAGGCAACTAGTATAGGCCGTGCCAGCTCTTACTGAATTCACGATGTATGCACTATATTCCGGTTTTTACGTTACATTAAAACAAACAAATTAATGGATTATTTAGCTACTTATAAAATTCAATTTACTTATTTAGAATATACTACCTAGTACATATTTCATATTTCAAATAGCAATACATAAAGACATAATCTTCGTTATAGAGTTGATCTGACAGAAGAACACAGCTGGTAATGCCTATACTTTAATTGCACGGGATGCATATTGCATACAGCGCTGAGAAAGTTGCGTATCCCGGCTAGCAATGATCGAAGGTTCTGCTTGGCTGCTAGCACAAAGTCCTCGGAGATTTCCTATCCCACTTGCGGTTGCGATGCAGCGTAATGAGTGGGCTCTTCTGGAGAAGCATGAGCTGACCGGAAATCATTTGGTGCACGATAACTTTGATTCAACATCGATTGCAATCAGCTTTTTCAAAATCGAACTCTATCGTGGTAATATCAACTCAATATACAAGAAATTTTATGTTTTTTAAATTTGATGATGTGCGTTTTTGCTTATCGCGATTCCCGGGACATTTTATTGCATACATCTCGGAGATTGTTCATTATTTCTGTGTTCGCACTTGCCAAGATTGTTGATGGTTGTTATCATAAGCTGCGATAAGCGGATTATATGTGAAGAGCAATCTTAATTATTTATGTGTTCGCACTTGCCAAGATTGTTGATGGTTGTTATCATTAGCTCCGATGAGCGGATCATATGCGAAGAACACTCTTAAGATAGGACAAGACTGGACATGAGAAATGTATTGATTGCAATCGTGTCCGCCAGATGGACATACACGAGCGAGGCAAATCTGGGCTCTACCAGCTACTGGGGCCGGCTGGCCACCTACGAAGGCGGCGGTTTCTACGTGGACCTCTTGCTCGACCACGAAAAGATGCACGCGCAGATCGACGAGCTGAAGGAGAATCTGTGGCTGGACCGCGGCTCGCGCGCCGTCTTCCTCGAGTTCACCGTCTACAACGCGAACGTCAATCTGTTCTGCATTGTCAAGTGAGGGCCGACGGGACGACTGCGGTCACAGAGTCCATCACTTATTTGGGACAATACATTGCCACACGAATAGTGTGACAATAACTTCCCTCATAAGAACGTTGCAAACGATTGGATTCATGTGCAACGCTGCGTGGCCAGGGGTCGGTGCAGAGGTTCACGCGGGAACTTCCTACACCAACAGTTATTAATGTAAAAATTTGGAAAAAAACACTATAGACCGAGATAGATTCAATTGAAGTCGGATGGTAGTTTTTAGTACACGTAATGACATACTTTTCCCATACGAGGTGTACATAAAAATGCCGTAAAAAAGGCATTTTTGGCACCTTTTGCAAACGCACACCTCTGTCATTTTTGAAAGTATAATAACCTAACACACCATCCGACATCAAACAACCCTTCAACTACACGTGTATTTTTTTACCAAAACTCTGTGTTAGTATTTGTGGCCAGGAGAAGTTCCCGCGTGAACCTCCGCGTACGACGAAAACACTAGCGTTTAGTTGTCGTCCATTGAGAAACTTGGTAAAACTGGGCCTAAGGGTTTCGAACGTTTCGTTACTTTATTCTCAACTTAAACTCCCAGCGGTTTCCAGCAAATTCGCCTGAATAGTTTCGTAGCCAACATATAGGCGTGCGTAGAGTCCCAGATTAGGTGGGGCCAAACAGTAACATTTGGGTAGGAGGGGCGGGGGAGGGGAGACGATAATGTTCAATCCGCAGAAACTAGGAGTTCTAGGAAATTAGGGTATATTTTTCGAGGAGAACTTGCAAATCCTAGCTTGGAACATGGCGGTTTCATTATAATTTTTCATTTAGGGGAGGTGCATGGCTTGAGGAGCATGGCTTGCTTCAAATGCATGGCCGAATCGGACCTGTACCGGGGGGCGGGCCTGGGGGTCAGGGCACAGGGCCCCCAACAGAAAGTTGGGTTGGGGGGTACAGCCCCCAGAAAATTTTTGAACTATCAAGGTTGTTTTCAAGCAAATCTAAGCATTTCAGAAAGTTCATTAGGTGGGGCCCAGGCCTACGCTCGCCTCCCCCCCCCCCTCCCGGGGCACGCCTAGCCAATCAAATCCCACGCATTTTTCCAGATACGAAGATAGTAAATTTACAGAAATAATCTCAATTGTCATAACCCCCAATGCCCCCCTTCCTTCGACAGACTCCTGGTGGAGATTCCCCCCACCGGCGGCGTGATACCCTCCTGGTCGTTCCGCACCGTCAAACTGCTTCGATACGTCGACAAGTGGGACTTCTTCGTGATGGGCTGCGAGTTCGTCTTCATCGGCTACCTCGTCTACTACACCATCGAGGAGGTGCGAGAGATCGTCCACTTGCGGGCAAGATACTTCAAGTCGTACTGGAACATGCTGGACACGGTCATTCTCCTTGTGAGTGTCAAGGTCATTCTTTGTTAGTGTACGGTGATGGTGATTGAACGAAGCTTTTCTACTAGGGTTTCGAGATAAGTAGGGTGTCAAATGGTTGTCATAAATGTGAGGCTTCCGTAGACATATGTTTAGTCGCTATCCGAGAATAGCTGGTGTGGCCTGTATCCAGAACGAGGTAAATGCTGCGCGGAAAGCGGCCCGAGTACTCTCAACTTAATGAACAGGCGCGCGAGACCTCAAACTCAATGAGGCATGTTGCGTACGAAGATTTCTATTTAGAGTTGGTCTTAACAACAATGTCTAATTGGTGATTTTCATTTGTTTCCCGTTAAAGTTAATGTCTGGTTCGTCTGTTTTCATCGTGCTACAATGTTTGGGTGGACAGTGACAGTCTTGTAGTTCGCACTAGTAGTCGCTTGTAGTTGTCACTAGTCTAAAATGGGCATAATAGGTCTCGAAACCATGAAAAGTATTGAAAACACGCAATAGTTAGTGATAAAGAAGCTAGAAATTAGCGTTCCAGCGTATGCCAGCTCAGCGTATTTCTCTCACATGAAGGTGAGTATACGCTACATTTCAAAATAAAGTGTGACTATACGCAGTAAACCTACGTATACTCTGGACTAAACCGCGGACTAAAAGGTGGATTTTGGAGCAGCGAGATAAATACTAAACCCAGGGGCGTAGCGACCGCACCCGCAGACCCCGCGGCGCGGGGAGACGCCGAGGTTTGGGGGGCGCCGAGGGGTTCGGGGGACGCAAATATCTCTCGGGATATGTTTTTTTAATGGATTGCTCTCGGAAAGGGGGGGGGGGGCGGTCAAAACTTTCGCGGGGGGGGGGGGGGCGCATCATATTCACGCTACGCCACTGACTAAACCTATGTTATGTAGTAAGCATTTCGTGTATGTTGTAGTTGTGCTACGTGTGCGTGGGGTTCAGCATCTACCGCTACCAGGCGGTGAGCTCCACTCTGGGCGATCTGCTCAAGACGCAGGAAATCTACGTGGACTTCACCTGGCTCGGCTTCTACCAGATGCAGTACAACAACGTCGTCGCGGTGCTCGTCTTCCTCGCGTGGATCAAGGTCTTCAAGTACATCAGCTTCAACAAGACGATGTCGCAGCTCAGCAACACGCTGTCTAGGGTAATACCTCGTTCACATTACGGACTTAAATCATCATCAACTCGGTACGCCATCAAAGATGGCGTTGATTCGGTTTCCACAACTCATCGGGTATTAAATTCACCAACTCCGTTTTGTTGCTAGGCCACGTTTTGTTGCTTAAACGGCATTTCATTTGAGTTTTTGCATTTCAGCAGATTCCCAAATGCTTTCCAATTTCTTCCCTAATTTAACGGGGAATAAGTTTCAATAAACCGCGAATCGAAACAGTTTGTGAAAAGCACCGAAGCGCTGCCATCGGCTGGATTTTCTACGATACGTTTAGTAAAACTTCGCTTAGCGAGTTTTAACGGTGTTGGTGAAACAGCCAATCAGTTGGCTATTTTATCGTGATGAAATCATTCGAGAATCGTCGTGAACGCTCGTAAGAGATCGTGATTATTACGAAATCCGCCACCGGAAACGTTGTTCCGTGTGCTATTTGAGCTCGGTAATCAAGTGAGGTTAGATTCGTCGCGATTTCCGGTTGTGTTCGTTTCCCGAGCATATTCCGAACTTGTCCGAATGACTTAATCATGGTCAAGTAAGGAAACAAGTGTGAACACCAACTGACTTTTGAAACCCAATCAACACCATATTTGATCGAGTTGAGGACTTGACCATGATCAACTCGTGTAGAAGGTTGACGAAGGTTAACTCGTGTAAGAAGGTTGAAAACGAAAACGAATTTTTTTAAGTTGTTTGCTGTGCCAGTTTTCAAGTGTATACAATGTCGAATTAAAGTGTTAATGGTCAGTTAAAATGAAAATAGAGGTTTCTGATTGGCTGTGATCTTGGAGATAACAAACTGCCTGGCAGTTAACACTTAACAAGACATTGTAAAACAAGCCCTAAATGTGCTAACCCACACCAGCCGAGCGATTTCGTAACTTTTACGTTGTGCCGTTATCGGTTCTGATGGAAAAAAGCCCTATTGTTGTTCATGTTAATTTTTTAACTTTGTAACCGAGAACGGCGAAGTCAGAGTTACGAAATCGCAGTGCTGGCTAGCGATTGTGTAAAGTTATCGACGAGTTATCGATGTTTATCGGTAGCACGGCCATTATTATTGAAATAACCAGGCATTTTCAATTATCGATTAGTTGCACTTATAGTTATCGACCGATAAATTTTTAAACAATTGCTACCCCGGAAGCTTTAATTTGATATAGAGATACTTTAATATAAAGGCAATTATAGGTATAAGGCTACGTTTTGATAAGCACGGCGAGAGTGTAGCTTTTTGTCTAACATTTTAAGCTAGTGCGAAAGGTACAGTTCAATGTGGATTCGTCTGACGCCGTTGCCCCCTGCCGTGCAGTGCGCCAAGGACGTGGGCGGGTTCGCAGTCATGTTCTTCGTCGTCTTCTGCGCGTTCGCCCAGCTCGGCTACCTGCTCTTCGGCACGCAAGTACGTACCGTGGACAAAGTGTGACAAGTAATTTGCAAGTGTAAGTAGTCTCAAATCCTGCATACACCTTGTAATAACTGTAATAAGTGCGATAACGAGCAAAATACATAATTGAATTGAATTGGAAGCTAGTGGACAAGTAACTTGGACAAGTATTACAAGTATTAAGTGGTAACTAGTGGACAAGTGCACAAGTTGACAAGTACCGTGGACAATTATTACAAGTATTAAGTAGTAATTAGTGGACAAGTGCACAATCAGGTGCGGCCATTAAAAAGTTTAAAACGATTATGTATTTTATTGACGGGGTAATTTCCAAATGTGGCAAAGAGTTTTCGGGGGGTGGGGGGGGGGGGCAGTCTGTGGGGTCATTACGTTGGTGGCAGTGTGTGGGGTCATTACGATGGTGGCAGTGTGTGGGGTCATTACATTGGTGGCAGTGTGTGGGGTCATTACATTGGTGGCAGTGTGTGGGGTCATTACATTGGTGGCAGTGTGTGGGGTCATTACATTGGTGGCAGTGTGTGGGGTCATTACATTGGTGGCAGTGTGTGGGGTCATTACATTGGTGGCAGTTTGTGTGGTCATTACATTAGTGGCAGTGTGTGGGGTCATTACATTGGTGGCAGTGTGTGGGGTCATTACATTTGTGGCAGTGTGTGGGGTCATTACATTGGTGGCAGTGTGTGGGGTCATTACATTGGTGGCAGTTTGTAAGGTCATTACATTGGTGGCAGTGTGTGGGGTCATTACATTGGTGGCAGTGTGTGGGGTCATTACATTTGTGGCAGTGTGTGGGGTCATTACATTGGTGGCAGTGTGTGGGGTCATTACATTGGTGGCAGTTGTATAATATACAGACTATCTTTTGCCAGTATTTAAAAAATTAACTCTCAAAAATTAACTTCAAGGCTCCAGTCTGCCTAGCCATTTTGTAACTATTACGTTATGCCGTTATCGGCTCTGATGGATAAAATTAAAATCCCTATTGTTGTGCATGGTAATTCTTTAACTTTTTAACCACGAAAACGGCGAAATCAGAGCTACGAAATCACAGTGCTGGCACCGATAGTAATTCCAAGTTTCCCCGCCAGGTGGCAGCGTTCAGTTCGTTCATCGACTCTGTCTTCACACTGCTCCGCACCATCCTAGGCGACTTCGACTACGAGGAGATCGAAAACGCCAACCGCATCCTCGGTCCGATCTTCTTCCTCTCCTACATATTCTTCGTGTTCTTCGTGCTCTTGGTAAGATCATCCATATCTCGTTTCTTAATGCCATTCATTGATGGTTGTTGAGGTTTATTGAACTCAACTTTTTATGGATTTCCAAGAGATATTTCGAGGTTCTGAAATATTCAATTGGTTGTCCAAAGTGTGAGGATTCCGTAGATATTTGTTTCGTTGCGATCGGATAACGGGTGTGGCCTGGAAAGTGTATACGGTAAGAGGTAAATTCTTAGCTGCAATTTACCCTTAAGTACATCTTTCAATATACCGGCTAAACATGGTTATTTTAAAACTCATGCCAGTAATTAACGAGCGAATCTTGCGAAATGACAATGGTTCAATTGGTTTTCCGAAGTGTGAAGATTCCGAAAATATAGGTTTCGTCACGATCCGACGAAAGGTGTGGCCTGGAAAGTGTATACCGTACGAGGTAGAGGCAGCGATCCGACCAAAGGTGTGGCCTGGAAAGTGTATCCCGTACGAGGTAGAGGCAGCGATCCGACGAAAGGTGTGGCCTGGAAAGTGTATACCGTACGAGGTGAAGGCAGCGATCCGACCAAAGGTGTGGCCTGGAAAGTGTATCCCGTACGAGGTAGAGGCAGCGATCCGACGAAAGGTGTGGCCTGGAAAGTGTATCCCGTACGAGGTAAAGGCAGCGATCTGACCAAAGGTGTGGCCTGGAAAGTGTATACCGTACGAGGTAGAGGCAGCGATCCGACCAAAGGTGTGGCCTGGAAAGTGTATACCGTACGAGGTACAGGCAGCGATCCGACCAAAGGTGTGGCCTGGAAAGTGTATCCCGTACGAGGTACAGGCAGCGATCTGACCAAAGGTGTGGCCTGGAAAGTGTATACCGTACGAGGTAAAGGCAGCGATCCGACCAAAGGTGTGGCCTGGAAAGTGAATACCGTACGAGGTAAAGGCAGCGATCCGACCAAAGGTGTGGCCTGGAAAGTGAATACCGTACGAGGTAAAGGCAGCGATCCGACCAAAGGTGTGGCCTGGAAAGTGTATACCGTACGAGGTAGAGGCAGCGATCCGACCAAAGGTGTGGCCTGGAAAGTGTATACCGTACGAGGTACAGGCAGCGATCCGACCAAAGGTGTGGCCTGGAAAGTGTGTACCGTACGAGGTAGAGGCAGCGATCCGACCAAAGGTGTGGCCTGGAAAGTGTATCCCTTACGAGGTGAAGGAAACGGCTCGATTTCGGAGCTCATTGAACAGACTTAATGAGGGGTGAACTCATTTTCTTTTCTACAAAATCTACAAAATATATTTTTACAGACAAACGTTTATAGTGGCAGCCCAAAACAAAATAGCTAGTGTACTAGGCTATTTATAAATAAAGCCTTCGTGAAAATCAAGTGTAATTTATAATTTTTGTGTAAAATTAATTTTAACATGTTTAGAAGGTGTTCCTTAATTTTCAGCAATCAATCACAAAAATGATTATTACATTATTTGAAAGCCCTAGAAATGGCATGGTGCACTAGCTATTTCGTGTTGGGCTGCCACTGATTGTTTGTCTGGAAAAATATTTTGTGAATATTCGTAGACCTAGCTATGGGTTGCCCCACACCATAATTCATAATTTGCATCCTTCTCTGGACTTCTTTTTGATCTTTGTGTGTGCCGTTGGAGTTAGTCTGGTTATGCGTCTTTCCTGCAATATATTGATCCTCAACTCTCTTCTATTAATTTATACTAGATTTTCATTCACCGACATGCAATAGACCCGTGCCACATGGACAACTCCATCACAATGTGTCATAGCCGAATGCTTCTGGGCAGGCTGGGGGCTGGAGGATGGCCGGAAGGACACCGTTAGAATGTTTGCTTGAAATACATCTAAATATCACGTTTTGCCGATCATCGCTATACAAATTGTCTCCCCTCTCAATCTCTTTCTCTCCCTCTCTCCGCTCTCTACATATCTTGTGCTCCAAACGATGTACCAGATACTCTAATTTCACGTTAAGATGGAGAGGGGATTTGCATCTTCCTCGAGGATCCACTGCTGCTAGTAATTAGGTACGAGTCTCAAAACTGGCCATAGAGCCTTTTGTCCGCCTCAAGACAAAGCTTGTAGATTTTGAAGCTCTTAGCTCGTGTCTAGCAGCAGTGGGTCCTCGGGGAAGGTGTAAATCCACTCTCCTTCTTGAGTCTGATCAATGAGCTCCGAAGTCGAGCCGTTTCCTTCACCTCGTAAGGGATACACTTTCCAGGCCACACCTTTCGTCGGATCGCGACGAAACCTATGATTTCGGAATCCTCACACTTCGGACAACCAATTGAACCATTTTCATTTCGCAAGATTCACTCGTCAATTACTTACAAGAGATTTAAAATAACCATTTTTAACCGGTATACTGAAAGATGTACTTAAGGGTAAATTCCAGCTAAGAATTTACCTCTTACCGTATACACTTTCAAGGCCACACCCGTTATCCGATCGGAACGAAACAAATATCTACGGAATCCTCACACTTTGGACAACCAATTGAATATTACAGAACCTCGAAATATCTCCTGGAAATCCCTACAAAGTTGAATTCAATTAACCTCAACAACCATCAATGAATGGCCTTAACGTGAAATGGAGTTTAGTCGTCCGTAAACGCGGTTGTCTGAATCTTGGCATCGTGTTCACATGACAGAACATGTTCCTGGCCATCATCAACGACACGTACTCGGAGGTGAAGGCCGAGATTTCCACGAAGCGCGACGACCGCGGCAACGTCGGGGGCTTCTTGTCGCGCGGCTGGAACAACGCCTTGGCCAAACTGCCCGGCAAACGATGGCCGAGATCGGGCGGCGACGACGACACGCTCACGCACGACCAGATCCGAGACCTGCTGCGCAAGTAGGTGGACCGGGTTGCGCACGGGTTTACATTCGATCATTTCTATAGGCGGGATGCGCTATTCCGTTTCGTGCCTCGTAGACGCAATGTTACATTTCCTGCATTTAGATTGACTTTTTGGCAGTTTGTCCGGAGCTGACCTTAAAAAGTTACCCAGGGTACACAGTTCGAGAACCTAATGTGTTGTTTCAGGAGTTATACAATTAATACTTGAGTACATCCTCGACAACGCACGATAGAGTACGGAGATGGACACATAAATGACGAAGATTTGAGACAAGAAAACGATTTCAAAGTGAAATACGATGTAAATATGGTGATTCAAGTCGTCCAATTGACTTTGATACCAGTTTGCTACCAATATGGTACCAATTTTTTATACTACCAGTATGATTTCCAAATTGTATAAATCTAACATTGCGTCTACGAGGCACGAAACGGAAACAGGCAGCCGCCGGTCGCATGCAACTGGCTTGTCAAGCTCGAAATCAAAGGGATACTGCCGTACAGCGTTCAAGTAGGACAAACCTTGGGTCATTGCTAGCCGTAATGTGCAACTAGCTTGGCAAGCTCGAAATCAAAGAGATGCCGCCTTACTCTGAAGCTGCTATAAAAAATATGATACTTAGACCCGATACTTCAGTGGCATTTTTCTTTGGCCCATATGGATAATTGACCGTTTGGGTTCATGGAATTCATGCTCTTAACACAGTCATAAGGTTAACCAGACATTCTACCATACCTAGCTACTGCTGCGGCAAACCTTTGATGCTAGTAGTTTGGCCGGCAATCGCTGGGGTGCGTTGGCAACCTGTTTTAATATCATCTACCAGGCCATGGCACAAGGTCAATTATAATCAAGGGACCCAATCTTCCACAGGTGGTAACAGCTACCTTGGTTACAGGTGAAAAAACAAACAGAGGCTCCATCCCTTGACTGCCGACGAAACTATTATTGCGGGCGGAGGGCTTTCGCGTAGCTGTTTTAGAATGGGAGTGGAATGTCTGGGTGACCCTTCTATCTGTGCTCTCATTTTCTGTGTCCCGCAAACACTCTCAGGTGCAACTTCACGGAGCTGGAGATCGAGATGTTCTTCGCCAAGTACGACATCGACAAGTCGAAGATGGTCAGCCCCGAGGAGACGCAGAGGATGCTGCGCGACCTTGAGAGTCACAGGGGTGACGCTGCCGGTGAGTTGCCGCGCTCGCTACACAATATAGGCATATCAAAGATTGGAAACACGCAATGACAAAAAATGTACGCCCTAAATTTTCTTCAAACCATTATTGTCGTGTATAGGTGTCAATATATAAAATTCGGTCCCGCTATCCTTACACGGTGTCCACCCAATAATTATAACAGGTAGAATAAACTACGTCTTGCTAATAGTTCCATACGAAAGGAGAAACAATGTCCTTGGATTTAGAAAACGTTTCTTTACTTGGTTGACTAAATAACAAACAAAGATTGATGCCGGATGGGTGCTGATCTTGAAAGTCGTGCCTCGTTTCAGCCGCCGGTAGGATGGTGCCTGCCGGACAAGCGACTGGAGGAATTTCGCCGGAAGAATTTTACGAGTAAGGACACTTCTTTATTATTATTACACGAGCCTGCATTCGAGGCAGCGTATTTTGCCAGGCAGAATCCTTTCTCAGCAACATCTTATTCTCACTTTAGCATCACACAAGTCTCTGCCTGTGCGGAATGAGAATAACTGCAGGGAGGGGGGGGGGGGGGGTGGAAAAAGTGAGTCTGAGTCGTCTCCAATCAAACGACACTCTTGAAAAAATTATTGTAAAATTATAAGTTGATCTTAGCATTAAAGCTGGCTTCCCGAAGTATGCGAATAAAAATAGAAAGATCGGAGAGACAAGTGATACACTTTAGTAAGCAAACATTTGAACAAAATAGTAAATGCGTTGTAATTGACTAATGTTAACTTGAGACCTCGATAGTACGTTTTTAAGCATTTATTGATGCTCGGTAGTGCGTTTTCCCCCGGCACGGAAAGTTAAAGGTCTACCCACAATTGAACACAAACACAAACACAAACACATGCACAGCGTATAAGGAAGTTAAAACAAAGCCAGCCGTACACAGTCACATCATGGTCACATAACGTCGAAACACAGCGCACAAGGAAGTTCAAATATTCCATCTCCTTGAGTACGGACCAATCACAGAGCAGTATTGAAAACATGGCGGACACAGAGCAGCTGATCTTATCGGAGCGAGATGTCAGTGCGAGGAAACTTGGGAGTTTTGAGGTTGTGTTTGTTGTTGATATTTTTTATTACTAATAAATTTCTTTGTAATTAAAATTAAAAATTAAAATTAAAAATTGTCACAAAGAGACTGAAAAAAATATATATATCAACACAACCTAAAAAGCTCGAAGAGGCCTATGTGAAATGACCTTCAAGCCTTGTGTACATGTGCTTGTGTTTGTGTTTGTGCGTTGTGTCAATTGTAAGTAGACCTTAAAACACCGTTACCATTTTAAGCCCGTTCATTAAGCCTTCGATCACTGCTCCGGTCCGGGATAGGACACTAGTATGCCCTGCCAGCACTCACTGCTCCGGTATACGGGATAGGCAACTAGCATGCCGTGCCAGCCCTGACTGCTCCGGTCCGGGATAGGCAACTAGTATGCCGTGCCAGCTCTCACTGCTCCGGTACGGGATAGGCAACTATCATGCCGTGCCAGCCCTGACTGCTCCGGTCCGGGATAGGTAACTAGTATGCCGTGCCAGCTCTCACTGCTCCGGTACGGGACAGGCAACTAGTATACCGTGCCAGCTCTCACTGCTCCGGTACGGGATAGGCAACTAGTATGCCGTGCCAGCTCTCACTGCTCCAGTATGGGATAGGCAACTAGTATGCCTTGCCAGCTCTCACTGCTCCGGTACGGGATAGGCAACTAGTATGCCGTGCCAGCAATCACTGCTCCGGTACGGGAAAGGCAACCAGTATGCCGTGCCAGCTCTCACTGCTCCAGTATGGGATAGGCAACTAGTATGCCTTGCCAGCTCTCACTGCTCCGGTACGGGATAGGCAACTAGTATGCCGTGCCAGCTCTCACTGCTCCAGTATGGGATAGGCAACTAGTATGCCTTGCCAGCTCTCACTGCTCCGGTACGGGATAGGCAACTAGTATGCCGTGCCAGCAATCACTGCTCCGGTACGGGAAAGGCAACCAGTATGCCGTGCCAGCTCTCACAGCTCCGGTACGGGATAGGCAACTAGTATGCCATGCCAGCTCTCACTGGACCGGTACGGGATAGGCAACTAGTATGCCGTGCCAGCTCTCACTGCTCCGGTACGGGATAGGCAACTAGTATGCCGTGCCAGCTCTCACTGCTCCGGTACGGGATAGGCAACTAGTATGCCGTGCCATCTCCCCAGTGTCCCGTAGCACTGCCCGGTGCTGTCCTAAACACTTTTAGGTAGTTACCTGTTTTTAGCACGCCAATAATCAGTTTGGATTGCAGTTTTAACCCCGTTTGGTCGTGCATTTCAGTCTGGAGGGTCGCGTGCAACATATGGAGGGTTCTATCGGCGCAATCGTCGACAAGGTGGAACTGATCATCGCAAAGCTGGAGACCAGGACTGCGCCGTCGCGACCTGCGCACTAGGCACCACATTTTCTTGTAAGGTGGGAGGAACCGCTTGGCCTAAAAATAACTACAAAATAATGTTTTACAGACAAACTATCAGTGTCAGCGAAAAACAAAATATCTAGTGCACCAGGCAATTTATAAGGCTTTCTAATAATGTAAGAATCAATTTTGGCTACGAAAAGGCTTTTTGAAAATCATTCGGGATTTTCAGAAAATCTAAACATATATAACAACAATTACTCATACTTTATTCGAAAGCTTTATAAATTGCCTACTTCACTAGCTTTTTTGTTTTGCTCTGACACTGAATTTTTCTGTGAAATCAATATTTTGTAGATATTCATAGTTATTTCTAGACCAAGGGGTCCCGCCCTCCGCATTGCGGTCTGACATCTGAGTGCATGGAACCGCCGACACGGCACGGGCCGCGCATCTATATCATTTTGTCCTCACAAAAGTTTTCTCATTTTTTTAGTAACCTATCTAGTTCTGTTTCGATTATTCAACATCTTATTGCCATGGAAATAGAAAATAGTACCCAGAACAAAAACTAAATGCAAATGTAGGTACTGTGTAGGGGTTGTGATTACGAGATCTGATTATTTTGCCATTTGGACATCGAAGACAAAAATTGATTAGAAGGAACCTTGCCACTTGCCAGCGCCCTCTGAATGGATTTGTTTTGATTTTCTCGTTTGGCAAAAATGTTTCAAGGCGGATTTGAATTTGAGCGAGTTTCAAGGGTATTTCACGCAGAAGGCCCTGGTTTTGCTCGAAAAGAAATTCAATGTGTGCTGTCGATGGCTGCCATGCCTTGTCACAACACTTGCTTTCCACCCAGAAGGCCCTGGTTGTGTGCTCGGATAGAAATTCAATGTGTGCTGTCGATAGCTGCCATGCCTTGTAACAAGACTTGCTTTCCACCCAGAAGGCCCTGGTTGTGTGCTCGGATAGAAATTCAATGTTTGCTGTCGATGGCTGCCATGCCTTTTAACAAGACTTGCTTTCCACCCAGAAGGCCCTGGTTGTGTGCTCGGATAGAAATCCAATGTGTGCTGTCGATGGCTGCCATGCCTTGTAACAACACTTGCTTTCCACCCAGAAGGCCCTGGTTGTGTGCTCGGATAGAAATTCAATGTGTGCTGTCGATAGCTGCCATGCCTTGTAACAAGACTTGCTTTCCACCCAGAAGGCCCTGGTTGTGTACTCGGATAGAAATTCAATGTTTGCTGTCGATTGCTGCCATGCCTTGTAACAAGACTTGCTTTCCACCCAGAAGGCCCTGGTTGTGTGCTCGGATAGAAATTCAATGTGTGCTGTCGATGGCTGCCATGCCTTGTCACAATACTTGCTTTCCACCCAGAAGGCCCTGGTTGTGTGCTCGGATAGAAATCCAATGTGTGCTGTCGATGGCTGCCATGCCTTGTCACAACACTTGCTTTCCACCCAGAAGGCCCTGGTTGTGTGCTCGGATAGAAATTCGATATATGCTGTCGATGGCTGCCATGCCTTGTCACAACACTTGCTTTCCACCTAGAAGGCCCTGGTTGTGTGCTCGGATAGAAATTCAATGTGTGCTGTCGATGGCTGCCTTGCCTTGTCACAACACTTGCTTTCCACCCAGAAGGCCCTGGTTGTGGGCTCGGATAGAAATTCAATGTATGCTGTCGATGGCTGCCATGCCTTGGCACAACACTTGCTTTCCACCCAGAAGGCCCTGGTTGTGTGCTCGGATAGAAATCCAATGTGTGCTGTCGATGGCTGCCATGCCTTGTCACAACACTTGCTTTCCACCCAGAAGGCCCTGGTTGTGTGCTCGGATAGAAATTCGATGTATACTGTCGATGGCTGCCATGCCTTGTCACAACACTTGCTTTCCACCTAGAAGGCCCGGGTTGTGTGCTCGGATAGAAATCCAATGTGTGCTGTCGATGGCTGCCATGCCTTGTCACAACACTTGCTTTCCACCCAGAAGGCCCTGGTTGTGTGCTCGGATAGAAATTCAATGTGTGCTGTCGATAGCTGCCATGCCTTGTAACAAGACTTGCTTTCCACCCAGAAGGCCCTGGTTGTGTGCTCGGATAGAAATTCAATGTTTGCTGTCGATGGCTGCCATGCCTTTTAACAAGACTTGCTTTCCACCCAGAAGGCCCTGGTTGTGTGCTCGGATAGAAATCCAATGTGTGCTGTCGATGGCTGCCATGCCTTGTAACAACACTTGCTTTCCACCCAGAAGGCCCTGGTTGTGTGCTCGGATAGAAATTCAATGTGTGCTGTCGATAGCTGCCATGCCTTGTAACAAGACTTGCTTTCCACCCAGAAGGCCCTGGTTGTGTACTCGGATAGAAATTCAATGTTTGCTGTCGATTGCTGCCATGGCTTGTAACAAGACTTGCTTTCCACCCAGAAGGCCCTGGTTGTGTGCTCGGATAGAAATTCAATGTGTGCTGTCGATGGCTGCCATGCCTTGTCACAATACTTGCTTTCCACCCAGAAGGCCCTGGTTGTGTGCTCGGATAGAAATCCAATGTGTGCTGTCGATGGCTGCCATGCCTTGTCACAACACTTGCTTTCCACCCAGAAGGCCCTGGTTGTGTGCTCGGATAGAAATTCGATGTATGCTGTCGATGGCTGCCATGCCTTGTCACAACACTTGCTTTCCACCTAGAAGGCCCTGGTTGTGTGCTCGGATAGAAATTCAATGTGTGCTGTCGATGGCTGCCTTGCCTTGTCACAACACTTGCTTTCCACCCAGAAGGCGCTGGTTGTGGGCTCGGATAGAAATTCAATGTATGCTGTCGATGGCTGCCATGCCTTGGCACAACACTTGCTTTCCACCCAGAAGGCCCTGGTTGTGTGCTCGGATAGAAATCCAATGTGTGCTGTCGATGGCTGCCATGCCTTGTCACAACACTTGCTTTCCACCCAGAAGGCCCTGGTTGTGTGCTCGGATAGAAATTCGATGTATGCTGTCGATGGCTGCCATGCCTTGACACAACACTTGCTTTCCACCCAGAAGGCCCTGGTTGTGTGCTCGGATAGAAATTCAATGTGTGCTGTCGATGGCTGCCATGCCTTGTCACAACACTTGCTTTCCACCGAGAAGGCCCTGGTTGTGTGCTCGGATAGAAATTCAATGTATGCTGTCGATGGCTGCCATGCCTTGTCACAACACTTGCTTTCCACCCAGAAGGCCCTGGTTGTGTGCTCGGATAGAAATTCAGTGTGTGCTGTCGATGGCGGCCATGCCTTGTCACAACACTTGCTTTCCACCCAGAAGGCCCTGGTTGTGTGCTCGGATAGAAATTCGATGTATGCTGTCGATGGCTGCCATGCCTTGTCACAACACTTGCTTTCCACCCAGAAGGCCCTGGTTGTGTGCTCGGATAGAAATTCAATGTGTGCTGTCGATGGCTGCCATGCCTTGTCACAACACTTGCTTTCCACCCAGAAGGCCCTGGTTGTGTGCTCGGATAGAAATTCAATGTATGCTGTCGATGGCTGCCATGCCTTGTCACAACACTTGCTTTCCACCCAGAAGGCCCTGGTTGTGTGCTCGGATAGAAATTCAGTGTGTGCTGTCGATGGCGGCCATGCCTTGTCACAACACTTGCTTTCCACCCAGAAGGCCCTGGTTGTGTGCTCGGATAGAAATTCAGTGTGTGCTGTCGATGGCTGCCATGCCTTGTCACAACACTTGCTTTCGCGGTCACGGGCAGAGAAAACGGTGTATACGTTCTGTGACCATCCTCTTGGTCCATCCCTTCCTCTATTATCTATATCTATTATCTATAGCAGGGGCGGGCTGGCTCAAAAATTCCCGGGGTGCTGTTCAACATATAAGACCCGCTAATTTTTAAGGCACATAGGCTCTGTTACAGAATGTGCAACCACACCCAGTATGTCTTCAATATTGCCAATATTGGGAGGAATAAAATTCCCTGTAAACGGGGAATTCCGAATCCCGAATCCAGGACCAGGCTCCACGCTCGCTGCCGTATCACCATCATTCGCGCAGCTAGCAGAAATGAGTTGATTAACCAAGGAACCAAACTTTAATTTCCTTTGCCATTTTACTTCTGCTGCAGACCTGGCTCTTTCTGCAGGTTAATTCTTCCTGCTTGTACAACCCGACTTGTTCTTGTACAACTGTCTTTTTCCTTTACTTTATGCATATTTTACGCTGATTTGCAAGTGTGGAATCGTTAAATGTTAATTGATGTGCGTAGACTATCAAATCAATTCATCCCTCACCATGTTTGAAATGTGCTGATCTTACCTTGGCTCCGAGAATGCTGGTTTATCCGTGAGCAAGTTAAGTTAGCACAAACACACACACACACATACACACTGTACGCACACACATTAAAAGTGCGTATTGCCTTCGCGGGTTGTGATCGTCGACTGCAGACACGAGACAAGGGGCAGGGCGTTGCGCATTGTTTTGAACTTGATATCGGATAGGTACTTAAGCGGAATTAATGACCTGAGCCAAAACAAAACATTGTAAATTCATCGAAACTCGTTGTCAACAAGCGGCGGCATCGTTGGCGAGTCAATAGCATATATGCTAGCATATAATAACATAAAAATCGTTAATGTTCTTGCTACAAAGATATGTGAATTCCAATCTAAAGAAGATAGGTACATATGAGTAGGTATTGTTGGCCTTTTGTAGGCGGGTTACAGGGAACGATTGTTAAAAGCTGAACGTAGTTCGACCCTTGCTTATAAGCAATGTACCTTATAAGCAATATACCTACTCATATGTATCTCCTTTAGATTGAAATTCACATATGTTTGTTGCAAGATCATCGATTTTTATTTTATTTTTTAAATAATAGCATTTTCACTGACCCCGGCAAAGGCCAGGAATGTCAAAAGCAGTCATAGCATTCACTTTCGCCTAGTCATGTCCATGTGGTCTTGTAATTACATATACCGAATCTTTTTTCAAAGTAGTTATCATCTATTTCTGCATACAGCCTGGTTAATTGTACTGTTTTCAACTTTTCAGAATGGGACCTTCCTGAATTCCAGATCAGGACAGAGAATATATAGGTAGTATTTGATGGTTCTACCCTTTGTAAAGAAAACCCAGCGCGAAAAGCAAGACTGTCTTCCAGCTCGACTTTCGTGTGGATCCTATTATTTTTTGAGCGTATAATCAGCATAACAATTATTTAAATAATATTGCCTAAGTTTCAATCCTGTTTCCTAACGATGATCTTAAGAGCCAACTTCCAATAGTGCAAATGTAGTTTCTAATTAATGCAAATGTCTGAACTTGAAATGTCTAAATATAGTTAATAGTATTTACTATATTTAAGTATAGCTTTTTGTGTCAATATCCTAAATAATATGTTATAATATAATATACCTAGTATGTCTACCGAGCACTTTTAAATCTGTGCTTTCATGCCATATTAAAAGTAATACCATTGTGTAAACATTGCAAATGAAACCAATTCTTTTTTGCAGTATTTTCACATCATGATTGTGATGCTACAGTAGAACGCCACAACTTTGACGTGAAACAAGACAGACGGTTAAAGATCGTCGTTAAACATTTTAATTTGGTACAATACTTGTTTTATCGTGTTATGTTACATCACATTATATCACCACACAGGCCGGATCCGGGATCGCTTTCTACTTACAAACGTTACAATCAAAGCTGAAAATCCTGGATCTAAAAATTGGTGTAACTTTATTTCGTTCGATTTAGCTCGAAATCACTCGATTTCAAATCACTGCCCGTGTTAAACCATAGGCAGTGATATTGAAAACGAATGGTTTTGAAACCACAAAGTTACACAATCGCCCCATGGGGTAGCGATTGTGTAAAAAACATATCGATCGGTAGCTATAAGGGCGACCGATCGATAGCTAAAAGTTCCCTGCTTATTCCAATGGGCCGAACTCGGCGATAACTTTACACAATCGAAAACCTGCACATGGTAGATACCACTATAATTGAATGTGCTTCTAGAGTTGAGCTATGTTTAGGTTGCACACCATCCAAAATACTAGATATACAACAACAAACAACAAACAAACGGTGTAATTAAGGAAAAAAAACACAAATTATTGTCGCAGTCGCAAAAAAATCCAAAAAATTTTCCAAAAAATAAGAAAAAGATGGATACGTATTTTATGTAGGTAACTTCGATATTTTATGATAGGCAACAGCCCATCGTGCATTCCATAGATCCAAATGCCATCCGCAGCAATGTTTTATGCTTGCTTCACACGAAAATTCACTTTGTACGATCGCAGCTCATTTGCTTGATCATCTTTATCTATCAGCTACCAACAACATCATTGTTGTTACGTCACAGCTTCCTGGACTTGACACAAAGATGCATGCCGCCTTTCGACGTCATGAAGACGGTGGAAGGATCGAACACTAGGGGCACCACCGTCTTGGTCGATCGAGAGAACTCAAAATGGCGGATGAGGGTGATCAACCCGATCTTGGCTTGCATCAGTCCGAATCTGCTTCCTGTCGGCAATACAAAATTCCAATCAATTAGTATGCCTTTACGTCAATTTCGTTATGTGTTAACTTTTCATGCACAGTGACGAGGAATATTATACTGAGCAAGAACATTGTCATTTCTATTTGGCAGCTGATTTTATACATGAAAGCGAGGGGATGTTAATGTGAACAAAAAATAATGTATTTCGTTTGTCATTCCTGAGCTATTTCAAAGTTGAGGTCCAAATTAGCCGAAGTGGTCACAGAAAGCGAACCACTCACCGATACAATTCCTCGGTCCGGTACCGAACGGCAAGTACGTGTAGGGGTTCCTCTTAGTCCGCACGTCCTTGGCAAAGCGGTCAGGGTCGAAGCGCTCCGGCTCAGGATAGAACTCGGGGTTGTGGTGGATGCCGAGCACCGACACGATCACCTGCACGCCTCGCTCGATGACCAACTCGCTGCCGGCCAACGGGTACGCGCTGTTGCACTCGCGGTTCAGGATGCCCAACGGCGGGTACTTGCGAAGCGTCTCTGAAAAGGCCGGAACCAGGTATAAATGACATTCGTTTTGCAAGTAGAAGTTTTGAACTTTTTTAAAGATCAGTAGTCCAGGAGTCTTGGGGCGTAGCAATGATCCCGTACGTCAATGCTAAACTTGCTAATTGCAGCTCAATTTTCTTTGACTACAGACCAGAACAATCTGAGTCCACACGTATACATTTTCTTTAAAAAAAAACACACAAAGTGCCGAGTTAAGCTGATAACCGTTCTGCAATGAAATAATGATATACAGAATTTCAAGTATTTTCTATAATATGCTGGTTATCTACCACAAGCTATAACATGCTATACTATATATACTATATATACTACAAGCTGCATAGGCAAGATTTAACCAATGATGATTGAAATAATAACTCGTTAGTGGACGAGGCGCTTGGCATTCTCTTTCGGCGGACCCCTATCACACCAGACGAAGCTGAAGAAGATATTGTATTCGAATGTGTGCCCGAAGGCAGACGGGAGATCCCGAAATCGAATCCCCATCCACCTTCAGTTGAGTTTCAATACCTGAGACGACCATGTTCAGGTACTCCATTTCGTCCATCGCCTCGTACGTGACCTTCCCTTCGGGCATCTTAGCCACCACTTCGTCAACCTCCGCGCGCAGACGACGCTGGATGTCGGGGTTCAAGGCCAGCTCGTAGAGGGCGAAGGTCAAGGTCGTCGAAGACGTCTCGAAGCCTGCCAGGTAGAAGACGAACGCCTGCGCAGCAATGTCCTTCATGTCGATCTTGTTGGCAGATTCTGTCTGACAAGAGGAAACTTAAGGTTATATTTTCCACATTAAATTTGGGACACTGTCATTTCATTTCATTCCTCCATGAAGATTATCACAAGATAACCTCACTGATTTCATCGATGTAAAATCAACCGGTTTAAAGTATTGAACAGCAGGAAGAGAATAAAATGTGAAATCATCAATATATTTGAGTTCTAAAAAATACAAAGAAACATCGCCGTAACTATCACAAGCATAAACAGGAGCCGAGATTGAAATATAAGCCCTTATATAGTCATAATAATCTCTCAAACTATAATAGCTCCCTTATAAAAACGGAATGCGTAATCTACAAGCTAGCAAAGTACTCAATGTACTAATTAGTTATTAGGTATATACAAATTATGTAGATAAAATAATAGCTACCGAAAAATGTAAGTCACATTCTAGAAGACAACGGTGCAGTGACCAATATCTTTTAGACATTATTTTGAGTTGCCAGCTATAAGAAACTCAGAAAAACACGAACTATAAACCAAAACCATCACTATTAACGAAGGCTCATACCACACTCTCCAAACTAGGGTACCGCTTTGTCAGAAATTATCATTATAATATTATGTGGGCATCCAGGGAGCAGGCATACCAGGTTTCGGGCCCTCGGGCCCAGTGCGTAACCAGCGAGGAGCAGGCACACCAGTTCTCGGAGGCCTCGGGCCCAGGGAGGCCTCATAAGAAATTTTTGGAGCCCGCATAGGCCAAAGTAATCCAAAAATAAGGCGGTTACGTTTCTTTTAGGGAATGGATATTTTGAAAAGTTAATCCGAAAAGAGGGCGGCGACTTTTACGGGAATGGCTTATTTAAAGCGAGACTGGAGACTGTTGACGGGGGGGGGGGGGGGGCAATGATTTTTTTCCCTCAGGGGCCTCCGGTTTGAATTAACGCCACTTAGGGCATCACTTGCCTTTCTCCCAGTTTGTGTCCCCTTCCACGTAGCCATCGTTCTTCAACTGGATCATCATCTGCATGAAATCGTTTCGGGTGACATTATTCTTCTCCCGATGCTCAACCGTCTCCCTCACAGCACCCGTAAAGAACTCCTCGATGACCTTGGGCGTGTTGCCCCACTTCGTAATGGCGGCCAAACCCGGTGAGAACATTGTTAAAAGGAGGCCTAGGTTTCCTTTCAATCCGCGCTTAAAGAACTGTCGCCCACGCGCCCGGAACTCGGCGTTCGGGTCGGCCAGACAGTTGCACTGGATGCCGAACGCCACCGAAGCGATCACGTCGGTCGTGAACCGGGCCAGAATGTCGTTAACTTCAACTGAGTCATCGACGCCGCTAACGGTCTCGTCCAGACATTTCTGAAGGTCATCGCAGATGTCCGCCAATGTGTGGAACATCATCTTCATCTTGCCGGAAGTGAAAGTTGGCGTCAGTTTGGCTCGCAGAAATTTCCACTTCGGTCCACCTATTATGATGAGGTTGTTCATCAGAGGATCGTTCTCCTCATCGTGGTACATCCCTCGGTCTTGGAAAAGGGCGGCTTCTTTGACGAATATCTGTTTGATCAAGTCGAGATCGCGAAGCAGTAGCGAAGGCACGAAAGAGTGGTAAACGCCTACCATTGGATGATTATCGTTTTCAAGGTAGAGGTCGCGATAGATGTCACCAATGGGTCGCCGAACCAGGAACATGTCTTTGAGGTTCCCGCACAGGAAAATCGGGTTAGCGGTTGGCACGCCGCGTTTCGGCCAGTACGCGAACACGGACCGGAAGTAGAGATACAAGGCGGTGACTAAGATGACTACTAACGTGACAACGTCGAGAGCCCACGACGCGGTGAAGATCGCCATCGTGAATGCCGGTCTAGACGACTTGCTCTAGCGCTGCCGAGAAGCGTACTGTCTGTGAAGGACGTTGTGTCTGATACTTACGTAGTTACGTAATACTGGAGTGGATATAATGCGAATTTAATTTGGGTGCCGCCTACCTCTCATCTGAAGGCCAGCTCGCATCTATACTCCATTTCACGTAATGAATGAGAGTGGATTTGCAACTTCCTCGAGGACCCACTGCTATTAGACAGTACAGTACCATAGACAGTAAATTGAATTGGAAATTGCACATCAAAGGGGTTTGTAGCAAGCTTGCTCCCACAGCATATATAACAAAATAATAATGTTGTAGACTTTAAATTAGTGAAACAGATATATTTCGCACGTTTTCAATCACTATTAATGTATGGTATTCTTCTTTGGGGAGGATCGTCGCATGCCATGAGAGTATTTATTCTAGAAAAGAGAACAATAGGGTAAATGGCAAGAGCAAGTAGTAATCCTTGATCTTTAATTTATATCAAGGATTCGTGCAAACCTCTCTTCATACGCTTTTCTATACTAAGTCTACCGTGCATTTATATACACACTCTAATTATGTACACAGTCCAAAACAGAAGTGCAACTCAATCCAATGAAATGTTTCACGAGCTCAACACGAGAGGAAAAAAGGACATTAGGGCTAATAGGTGTTAAAGAAGTACCACTCTAGCATTAGGCTCAAAACTATTCAATGCCTTACCAAAAAACTACAAGAGTATGAATGCAGACGCACTCTCACTTAAGTTAAAAGAATACTTGACCGAAAAATGTTTTTTTTCTATTGACAACTTTTTACAAGATTTAATGTATAAGCAATGACTTAATTTTAAGATAAGTTTTTAGATAAGTAACTGACATGGAATGTTGTACCTACCTACAAATATTTTTATCATTGTAAATATTTTTATGACGTATTAATATCATGTATATGATCGATCTAATAACACGAAAATTTATTATTATTATTATCATGATTATTATTAGACACGAGCTTAGAGTTTCAAAACTCACAAGCCATGTCTTGAGCATGACATAAGGCTCCTATATAAGCAGTTTTGAGACTATTGGTTAATTTCTAGCATCAGTGGGTCCTCGAGAAAGATGCAGATCATTCGTAACGTGAATGGAGTATAACACAAGCCCTGCGCAGACGAAAGCCAATGGCAGAAGTAATAAAAAACTACTCAAGTCCGCCATTAGTGATTATATCTCAGCTGGAGCGAGCCGTAGCCATCTATTTCTATGCCTAGATGACGTCACGGAGTGCATTGCGTTGCGTTTTCCGCCCGTTATCAACTTGCGTCAACAGCGATGCACACCAAACTTTCGGGTGTGACTCTTAACAGAGATTCTTCCGAATCGCTGTTGCTGCAGTTTTAGAATTGAATTTTAAAGTAGCAAGATTGAAAAAACGGATTTAAACGGACTTTTTAAAAATTTATGTGGATGAGTAGAAAAAACTTACTCTCCCACATGATCCCTGCTGATCCCAGCTTGTTTCAGGATGAGAGAAATCATTTTAGCGTTCCTGGGAAACAAGTAACAACATTTATAACTTGGTGCATTGGTAGTGATAATATAGTTACTAATAATTATACAAATGATTTAACTTTATCATCATGATAAGCAAGATAAAACGCACCAATAAGATTAATGGAGATCCCGGCTGATTATTTTTGGAGTGCACTGAGTGCAGTTGACAGCTCATTATTGAGAACACGTTGTTTTTCGCTATACAGATTAGTCACAAGGATAATCAGTGGCGTAGCCAGGTGTGCAGGGCCCTGGTGCAAGATTTGGAGTTGGCCCCTCACACTCTTTCTTCGGATGATTTGATTTCAGAAAGGATATCAAATTTCATTTATTTTCGCCGCTACAAATTATAATGGATGCATTTTTGGAGAGTTACATCCATTATCATACCACGCATCTTTTGTGCTATAAGGGTCTTTTTTCACCGAATTATCACGATCGGTTATTAACAATAACTGAATTGGCGACAGGTTTTCGAAAACAAACGATTGCGAATTTAAAGAAATCTTAATTCAATTATCACCAACAATTCCAATAACTTTAATCGCAAAAGATTTGAGGATTTGACAGGGACTCAACTGACATCCAACTATAATATTATCTACTTTATTTTGAATCCAGAAGAAAGATACACATCGGTAGGCACTTGTACCATGATAATTTTGTATCTATCTCAATTGAGCCATCGTGCTCCTATATATTTGGTATAGACATGACCTTTGGATAAGCACATGCCTGAAGCGTAAACTTGCATTATAATCTGCCATAAAAAATGGCGAGGGAAAGAATCAGTTTCTAATTTAGTTTCGTTGGCTATTATTTTTTTCCAACAAATCATTCATGGATATTATTTCTTCTCTACTAATTTATTTCTACATTTTTGCCAATTTTTTGTCAAAAATTGACATTAATACATCATTGTATGCCATGTCATTGGCATGGTATGTATTAATTGGCATTAATACATTGGCATTAATACATTAAAATATGTATTAATATATTTTTTGAGTCGAAAATCTTTGCTAAATGCTGAATGTAAATCATACCAAAAGTCACACGGTGCAAAAAAAATTGCAACCCGGGGAGTATTAAAAATGGCGCAATGACGGGGTCTGGGAGGGATCGCTCCATTTATTTGTTGTATTTGAAGTCAAACACTAGTCATCACATTTTCCACACTTAGCCATGATTCTAAGAAATGTAAAAAATATTGTATGTGCCCCTACGTCACTCATTCAAAACCTTCCTGCTAAAAATTCGTACCATGATCTTGCAAGATCTTATAACATCTTGTGGCGAGATATTGCAAAATCTTGCAAATCTTGCAACATATTCCAAGATTTGCCAAAATCTTGCAAGATCTTGAGACAAGATCTTTACTCAAGATCTTGCAAAATCTTGACTTAAGGCTCCTGGGTACCTCCACTGCCGTCACAGGTGCCACCTATGCTATTATGCAGTTTTTGACTAAACCGTAAGAGATAAGCTAATAAAGTAAGCGAGGGAGTTGTAGATAAAGAGTTAATCTGTGTCGGTAACCGAGCCGGTAACTCGTAACCGCGGCGAGTAAAATTCGGGGGCTGCTCGCAGCTGCGAAATCGCGCGAATGCAGAGTCTCACGAGTAAGCGCCTTTTTACTAAACCGTAAGAGATAAGCTATTGAAGTAACCGAGAGAGTTGTAGATAAAGAATCCACCAAAGTCGGCAACGGAGGCTTTTTCACAATTTTTATCTCCTTCGTATCTTCATCGATTCACGAAAAAGCGCAAAAAGCGCAAACAAAAAGCGCAAAATACAACACGCTAAGAAGTGGTTTCGGCCCTTTTAGACCCAAAAATGGAAAAACGGCGCCGTCACCGACACAGGTTGACTCTTTATCTACAACTCCCTCGCTTCTTTATTGGGTTATCTCTTATGGTTTCAATATAAAAAAAAACGCAGAAGAGCAAAGGTCTGCATCTGTGACGGCGGTGGAGGTACCCAGGAGCCTTAAGATATTGATAGATCTTGACAGCGATCTTGTTTAGAATTTTCACCAGGGACAATCGCTGGCTCATAGTTTTTTATTATTCCATTTTCACTGCATGCTGATTATTGTCAGGAGAATGTTTGTTGATTGCTGTGCGAGTGTGATACAGCCGAACACGTTGGCGGGAGACACCATTCCACTGGCGCGCTCCATGAATTCTTACATCCTTCGGCGCTCCATGTAGTATCCCTCTTGCTATCGTCCGTGCACCTCCCTCTCCTCCTCGGACGCGATGGGCCTGAGATGATTCGGCATTTTACGCCCTCCGCTGGTAAAGGGGAATAATGGTCAAGCGTTAAAATCGCTGAACCTTTATTACCACCAACATACACGTCAGCTACGGGTGGGCAAAGTGGGCGCCTGCCCACCCAGAAATTATCAGAGGGGCTAATTATCAGAGATCTTGCAAGATCTTGGTAAGAATTTTCAACAGGCCGGTAGGTGGTGGTTAATTCGGAATTGTAGAAACATTTTGTCACTTATCTGTAAGTTGCCATAAGTCATCCATTGATATTGTCCATCCATTAATCCATTCATCTTGATATTGTTTTATTGGCATGTTTAAAATTGTTTAATATATTATTGTTAATGATTACAAAGTAAACATAAAAAAATATGTCAAGAAAAAACGACATTCATCATAAGATTGTGGCTTATGACTGCCAACTTTATGCTGAAGTTATAAACTCGCAACAATGAAAAATCTTCTGTAATTCGATTTGTTGTAACGAAGATAAGACAGCCATTTACGATAAGATTTCGTTCTGTAATTGATCGAAGTAGTTATTCTGCAGTTGGAATAAATACTGCATTTCGGCTAGTGCTAAAATATTATCTGGCTATATTCAGAAGTACGAACATGAGCCAAATTGGTAATGAGATAACAGAAAATAGTTATATCATTGCTACAGATTTCATCTGTCATTATTGTGTAATGCCAAGTCATTTCTACTAAAACAAGACAATTTTAACTGAGAGCAAGACTGCACTCCGAAAATAATCAGTCATGACCTCGCCAAACAAGTTTAATCTAATATACGTGATACAAAACTATATTGCATGTCATGGTGAACGCGCATCGCACAAAATTACTATTATCACATTCGTGATATGAATTTCGTTCCAAAAAACGTCTGTCACAAAAACAGCAAAAACAACAGTTTCGTATAAAATTCGCAGTGTAACCACCACTATTATTATATAAGTATTAAACTCGACTTCAGTCACAAACAGTACGCTTCTCGGCAGTGCAAGAGCAAGTCGTCGAGACCGGCAGCCACGATGGCGATCTTCACCGCGTCATGGGCTCTCGACGTTGTCACGTTAGTAGTCATCTTCGTCACCGCCTTGTATCTCTACTTCCGGTCCGTGTTCGCGTACTGGCCGAAACGCGGCGTGCCAACCGCTAACCCGATTTTCCTGTGCGGGAACCTCAAAGACATGTTCCTGGTTCGGCGACCCATTGGTGACATCTATCGTGATCTCTACCTTGAAAACGGAAGTCATCCAATGGTAGGCGTTTACCACTCTTTCGTGCCATCGCTACTGCTTCGCGATCTCGACTTGATCAAACAGATATTCGTCAAAGAAGCCGCCCTTTTCCAAGACCGAGGGATGTACCACGATGAGGAGAACGACCCTCTGATGAACCACTTGTTTGCTATGGGTGGACCGAAGTGGAAATTTTTGCGAGCCAAACTGACACCAACTTTCACTTCCGGCAAGATGAAAATGATGTTCCACACATTGGCGGACATCTGCGATGACCTTCAGAAATGTCTGTACGAGACCGCTAGCGGCGTCGATGACTCAGTTGAAGTTAACGACATTCTGGCCCGGTTCTCGACCGACGTGATCGCTTCGGTGGCGTTCGGCATCCAGTGCAACTGTCTGGCCGACCCGAACGCCGAGTTCCGAGCGCGTGGGCGACAGTTCTTCCATCGTGGATTTAAAGGGAACCTAGGCATCCTGTTCAACTTTTTTTCCCCGAGTCTAGCCGCTATTACGAAGTGGGGCAACACGCCCAAGGTCATCGAGGAGTTCTTTACGGGTGCTGTGAGGGAGACGGTTGAGCATCGGGAGAAGAATAACGTCACCCGAAACGATTTCATGCAGATGATGATCCAGTTGAAGAACGATGGCTACGTGGAAGGGGACACCAACTGGGAGAAAGGTGAGTGTGCCTTCCTGTATGGCAAAGCGGCACCACAATGTAAGTTTATCCTGGGAAGCAGTGGCGTAACTAGGTTTATCTGGGCCCCGGGGCAAGAATTTTCCCAGCCCCCCCCCCCCCTCACCACCGAGCGTTCGATGGCGTCGGGAAAAAGCTATATTGTTTTGCGCCACAAAAAATTTTATTTTGAGTCAATTAATAAGCAAAAAAAATCAAGTACAGCCCGCGCCCGAGCATGAAAATCTTTATACGCAACCCGCGTTTGCGAATGAAGGGACCTGCCTAGTTGTGTTCATGTTTACTGGTGACACTATATGAAACCCCCCCTTACGAATAACTCAAAATTACGTTCATTGAGCTGCGTTGCCAGAAATCTGTACAGTTCTGAAATTCCCATGTCGTTTATCCGTTCGAATGGTGACGCAAATCAATGATAAATTGGACGTGAGTCGAGAGTGGAGTAGCCATATCACATGATTTCGTCGGCCGGCGGGCCCCAGAACCTGGGCCCTCCTTAATTGGATAACCTCTTGGCCCCGGGGCGGTCGCCCCGCTCGCCCCTACGGTAGTTACGCCACTGCTGGGAAGTATTGGAAAATTAACAAAAAGGTTGTTCTTAAATTGTTTATTTTTTTCTAAGCATTCCTTGGTCAGCCGAATGGTATGGTTATCCGCATATTCCAGCTTTCGGTTGCCAATTTGAAAACAACAAGTACAACCAAGCCTGTTAAGGAGGTCCAATGATCAATTTAGGTATTTTCACCATTCCAATTGTGTGCGGATGCATTGGAATCTGGCTTTAATAATTAATTATGATAGTGAAAAGTGTTGTGTTGAATTATGCGTTTGGCTCTTTTGTAGATATACATAGTGCATTCCGCCTGTTAGACACATTGATATAAAATATGTCAATATACAAATTATGTTTTTGAATTTTTTTAAACAATGAAATTCAAGAAGCTGAATTGACAATGTTATTCTTAAGAGCGTTGAAAACGATTGGATTCACAAGCCACGTTGCGTGGCCAGGGGTCGGTGCAGAGTTTCACGCGGGAACTTCCTACACCAACAATTATAAATGTCTAAATCTGGAAAAAAAACCATAGACCGAGAAGGAATCAATTGATGTCGGATGGTAGTTTTTAATACAAGTTATGGTAAACTTTTTCCATACGAGCCACGTAAAAAAGCCGTAAAAATGGTATTTTAGGCACTTTTTGAAAATGTACACCTCATTTTTGAGAGTATAATAACCTAACACACCATCCGACATCCAACAACCCTTCAACTACAAATGTATTTTTTCCAAAAATCTGTGTTAGTATTTGTGGCCAGGAGAAGTTCCCGCGTGAACCTCCGCGTACGACGAAAACACTAGCGTTTCGTTTCCTCTTAAGGGAACTCTCTCATTTTCACACAAGCTAAACACTAGCTTTAAGATTTCCTCTTTTTATAACCAGCAAATATTTTAGAATAAAATTTGCCCACCAATTGGCGTTTTTCCAATCTTTCCGATTTCAAAATAAATTTCAAAATTGTTGCGAAGTGATCGCTGTCAAAAATCAATACCAAAAATTTGAA
Source organism: Nemoura dubitans (assembly GCA_921293005.1). Lineage (NCBI taxonomy): Eukaryota > Metazoa > Arthropoda > Insecta > Plecoptera > Nemouridae > Nemoura > Nemoura dubitans. The sequence continues at coordinate 2,676,048 of OV121078.1, read as the reverse complement.
GCGAATCGGTGCCTGGGGAAGTTGATTACGGCCAAAAAACTATTTCCCAATCAAACGATGACGTCATAGAAAGCTCCACATAAATGCTGTTTGCGGCCTCAAAAATATTTGAATTTTTTTTTGCCTCTGCCATGGGGTTTAAAAAGTAAAAACCTATAAACTGAGCACAGCTTGTCAGGAGAAGAGATACGGTCTTTAATGTTAACAAGTTAATTGCAGCGTACGTACTCCTGTCAACCAGAATCTGCCAACAAGATCGACATGAAGGACATTGCTGCGCAGGCGTTCGTCTTCTACCTGGCAGGCTTCGAGACGTCTTCGACGACCTTGACCTTCGCCCTCTACGAGCTGGCCTTGAATCCCGACATCCAGCGTCGTCTGCGCGCGGAGGTTGACGAAGTGGTGGCGAAGATGCCCGAAGGGAAGGTCACGTACGAGGCGATGGAAGCGATGGAGTACCTACATATGGTCATTTCAGGTATTACTGGAACTTTACACCATAATATAAAGTTATACACATTCTTTTAACGTGCATATTAAGTAGTTCAGTGTATAAAGACGAATGATCCATCGTAGGAACAACAAAAATACATAAGAATTAGGGATGATTATACTTCATTCGGCCTACCGCCCCCCCCCCCCTTTCATCCGACCCCCCCCCCCCCCCCCCCCGCCCCCCAAGAGTACCTGTTTATACATTAGGGGTAAGATATTATTTCTGATTCACATAAAGTAAATGCATCCCTCTGAGATTAATTGTAGCACTTTTTAACCCTCTCATCGCTCCCTCTATTATGTTGCTGCTATGTGCTGGGCGTCCTCAAATGTATAAAGGGCTCCTCCTTACAGCTCAAACTGAATAAAAGCTGTGACCTGTGACTGACTTTATACTTTTCATTGATACCAGGGCTGATTTGAGAATGATTGACTCGCTGAACACTAAGAAATTGATGGTTACAACTGCACTTTTTTTCCTTTCGCAAACCCTGGGTATTTTTTTTGTATGTAAATTGCCCAAGAAGGCATGAAATTGGTGCTAAAAATGGTTAATAAATCGTCTAAACAGAATTTCTGGAAAAACCTTGTACAGTTGTATTTTCTTCAGCAGAAGTCAGGGTTTCCGTGTAGCACAAATTTGTCCAGCTATTACAATCAATGTGAACCGATATTTCCAACAAATGGAAAGTTTCTAAATTTGGGGTACATCACATGCATATAAGTCAACAATCTCTTTGTTATTTGTCCTGCTCTGTATAGAGGCGCTTCGCAAATACCCTCCACTGAACTTCCTGAACCGCGAGTGCAACAGCGCGTACCCGTTGGCCGGCAGCGAGTTGGTCATCGAGCGAGGCGTGCAGGTGATCGTGTCGGTGCTCGGCATCCACCACAACCCCGAGTTCTATCCTGAGCCGGAGCGCTTCGACCCTGAACGCTTTGCCAAGGACGTGAGGACCAAGAGGAACCCCTACACGTACTTGCCGTTCGGTACCGGACCGAGGAATTGTATCGGTGAGTGGATTTGATGACCTAGTAGAGATAGTTTTGGAAGTGTACCGCGTAAAGGTACAAATTATTGAATCTTTCTCGATGGAAGATGGAATTTTATGGTCACTCCCAGGATAGCACAAAACAATCACGTTATTTTAAGTGTTTTAAATCTCTTTTATGTTGAGTGTCGAATGCTAGGTAGAAACCTAACTGTTTCATAATGTTTCGAAACCTGTACCTGAAGTATAACTACTTACTTGTTAAATATATCAAAAGAATATCATCCACTTATCAATAATCATTCAATGACGTCTGCGAAGGACTTTGGGTTTTTTGTTTGTTTTGGAATCGGAGAAGCAGCTTGGCAAGTACTATACCGTGAAAAATCACGCAAGCATTCAAACAAACACAAAAACATGATTTGAAAGTTTGTTTCGCTCATCAACTACTTACTGGCAATAAAGGGCCTCTTTTCTATTATTAAAAAATCTTACCCTTTTTACAAATTGACGTATCTTTGAAATGCCAACAGGAAGCAGATTCGGACTGATGCAAGCCAAGATCGGGCTGATCACCCTCATCCGCCATTTTGAGTTCTCGCGATCGACGAAGACGGTGGTGCCCCTAGTGTTCGATCCTTCCACCGTCTTCATGACGTCCAAAGGCGGCATGCATCTTTGTGTCAAGACCAGGAAGCTGTGACGCAACAATGGTTTCTACAATGAAGCGGCTGGGAGCTGACTACATGAATATATTAGTGAAAGAATTTGAGCTAGTAAAATGTGAGGGAAGGGTATGGGCAAGTAAAACATTACGGGCGAGTGGATGGATTGGTGGTGAACAAGTGAAATGTGAACGAAAGAATAGGTATGAGCAAGTAAACTATGAGCGAATGGATTGGTGGTGAACAAGTGAAATGTGAACGAAAGAATAGGAATGAGCAAGTAAATTATGAGCGAATGGATTGGTGAAGCAGTAAAATGTGAAGGAAAGAATTAGGTATGAGCAAGTAAAATATGAGCAGCGGTCGTGTATACAGTGAATTTTTTGCGTTACAGGCTCTCATAGAAATTGGAGTACCTATATGCTTGCAGTTTAGTAAGAAATCATGGTATTCTAATTTAATTTGAGTTGTCCCACGAAAAATGATACAGCGCTTTAAAAATTAGAAATTGCGACAAATTTTCTTGTTGCATTTTGTATGGTGTAATCATGGACCTTACATGCCTGGGACAGAGCGTACCTATCGCCATGCCTGGATTTTTAAACTCTGCGTAAAGATGAAGACGCAAAAAAGGCTCTAGGCAGTTTTAAGACTCTTAACTCAATTCTAGCGGTAGTGAATTCTTGAAGAAGCTGCAAATCCACTCTCCTTCTTAACGTGAAATGAAGATATGTGCACATTCTTTCGTAAATTAGGTTTCTTGCTAAGGACAACGCAATCCATTCTGTGGGGCTGTTTAACCTCACAAACATTATTGTTTCTGGTATGTGCGTACTCTATGCATAAAATAAATTTCACATTTGTTATTACATTAACGTTTCAATTATAGTCCGAAGTTTGTGAATCTTCAAAAATTAAGTATTACTTGTATTTAAATTGCGACAAGTATTCTCTGCAAAAGCTTGAATCCAATTTTTAACACATTTCGCCGGCAACTGGCAAGGATTCGCTCCCCTTTAGGTACGCCTACCCCCAAGCGATTTTCCAAACACCACAGTTGGCTGTGACCGAGTTTCCAACATCTCTAAAACAGCCTTCAATCAACGCCCCCCCCCCCCCTCAAACCCCTGGCACCAAGGCCTTCCATTCCCAACTCCATCACTATGTCATGCTCAGCAAAAAAATTAACTGTTTGCCTGAATATAACCGCAGTTATTGGAGGTAACACGTGTCTATTGAATGCTCCTTAATGTTTTGTAAACATGATAAATCGTGACTGTACATGAAACGAAGGTATGCCAGAAGTTAGCACCCGACAGCCATGGATGACTACAGTTCCTTAGTAAATCACTGATTTGCCCACATAAATTAAATGCTTTTCTTATGGCAATCATTTGCCCACATAATGATCGACTCTGGAACTGTAGTCGTCCTTTTGCCGGTGGTGGGGGAGGGGTGAGGGGGAGACAAAGCGAGAGGGGTGAGGCATGGAAGGGAATATCAGCTTTGACCTATGCGGGTGGCGTAATTCCATTTTGCGAAGTCCTTAGGACTGAGCGAACGCAATTTGTGTTGCGTTGAAGATGCGAGAGTAGCTGCTTGCTGAAAAACGCAGGGGGTCAAAGTTGAGAACAAAAGAAGACACTCGGAAAATTCCATCAAAATCGGATCAGGTGTTTGGGCTGCGTGGAGCGCGCGCAAACACACAAACAAACAAACACAAAATACTAACGCAAGGGACCGCTCGCACTGCTCATCAAAAAGTAATCGGTACCTACTTTGCCTCCATAAACACCAGATCAGCCAATCAGATGATTGGCTGCTCGCTCCATATCCAGGTAACTCGTGAATACGGGAACGGACGCTGTCCCTGTGCCACTGAGCTGTTGGCTGTCGTTGAATGACAGGCTGATGAAGCTAACCTGGCCTGAAAGGGAGCCGAGGGCGAGCCGCAGGGACAGCGCCAACACAGTGTGTCAAAGGGACAAGGCTAAGCGGTGGCCGGCCCTTGGTGCTGTTGGACGGTAGCAGGCCTCAGTGCCGGCACCGGGTCCACCCTCGGCTCCCTTCCAGTCCAGGCTAGCTTCATCATCAGCCTGTCATTCACCGACAGCCAATATACCAGTGCCACAGGGACAGCGCCAACATAGTGTGTCAAAGGGACAAGGCTAAGCGGTGGCCGGCCCTTGGTGCTGTTGGACGGTAGCAGGCCTCAGTGCCGGCACCGGGTCCACCCTCGGCTCCCTTCCAGGCCAGGATAGCTTCATCATCAGCCCGACAGACACCGAAAGCACTGGTTTATCGTGGCACCCACTGGGACAACGCCCACACGGTGTGTCAAAGCAAAACTTTTCTTATTCACTTCGGATAAAGTTCAATTCAATCAAAGATGGCAAAGAACCAATCAAGACTCTTTCACTTTATTCAAAAGAAGATCGCAAACATAATTTAAAAATAAGTGAAAATCTGTAAGATGATAAAAAAAAGGTTCCTTATCTGTCTCCTTTTTTCTTGTATAGGCATTTCAGTTGAAGTGCGATATTTTATTTCTATGCTACTAAGATCTCAAACTGATTTGAGTAATGCACTTTTCACAGACTCCAGCAGCAAAAAATCAATGCCTCTCTGCGACTCTGATTGCCATTGGCAGTCGAGATTCGCATCGGCGCGCGGACGTAGACATCGGCATCCTGCCCTGGACCGACTCAGGACGATTGAGGATCAGGACGACAGTCAGCTTCTTGTGACGAGCCGGGAGAGTCCTGCCGTGTTATTTCTTGCGGGGCTAGCAACTCTATGTCGAGTGCAACCAGTGAATTGCTGGAAATAAAGGTGGGTATGCGGGAGATTTTTCGTGCATTTTGAAACAGTAGACTAGAGCGAAGGTCGATTTCTTTTAGATATAAACTCAATTTCACGTTAAGAAGGAGAGTAATATTGAAAAATTTTATGAAATCCCGTCAAAGGAATGAGAGAATTGTAAATAGTTTAAAATTGTATATTTCATATTTTGCATATTTGTATTTATTGGTTGACGAGCTAAAATCCTATACATTGTGATGTTCGAGGATAATAAACAATTGAATTGAATTGAATTGAAGGGGATTTTTTTTGAGGACCCACTGCTGCTAGACACGAGCCAAGAGCCTAAAAAAAACTGCTCATAAAACCTTTTGTCCGACTCAAAACATAGCTTTTGAGTTTTGAAACTCTTATCTCGTGTCTAGCAGCAGTAGGTGGGTCCTGGAGAGTGATGCAAATCCACTCTCCTTCTTAACGTGAAATGGAGTTAAGCACTAGATCACGTCCACATCTCTCTGGTTCCTTAAAAGCACTGGTATATTTGCTATGAATCCCCTTTTACTTCAAGTTTACACATAGGTTGTTTGGAACGGATGTATTAAGTGAGGGAACCCCATGAAAAGAATTGAAAACTTGCTCAAGTCAGTCGGTAAGAAGCTATAAAATATAGCGTAGCAGCGTGTACAAGCAAAATTCATTACATAAATGTGATTCTGGTAGTGAGAGCGCCATGCCTGTCTTGCATTCGGGAGGTTCCAGGTTCGATCCTGGTGGCCGGCTATCCTGGTAGTGAGAGCGCCATGTCTGCCTTGCATTCGGGAGGTCCCGGGTTCGATCCTGGTGGCCGGCTATCCTGGTAGTGAGAGCGCCATGTCTGCCTTGCATTCGGGAGGTCCCAGGTTCGATCCTGGTGGCCGGCTATCCTGGTAGTGAGAGCGCCATGTCTGCCTAAAATTCGGGAGGTTCCAGGTTCGATCCTGGTGGCCGGCTATCCTGGTAGTGAGAGCGCCATGTCTGCCTTGCATTCGGGAGGTTCCAGGTTCGATCCTGGTGGCCGGCTATCCTGGTAGTGAGAGCGCCATGTCTGCCTTGCATTCGGGAGGTCCCAGGTTCGATCCTGGTGGCCGGCTATCCTGGTAGTGAGAGCGCCATGTCTGCCTTGCATTCGGGAGGTTCCAGGTTCGATCCTGGTGGCCGGCTATCCTGGTAGTGAGAGCGCCATGTCTGCCTTGCATTTGGGAGGACCCAGGTTCGATCCTGGTGGCCGGCTATCCTGGTAGTGAGAGCGCCATCTCTGCCTTGCATTCGGGAGGTCCCAGGTTCGATCCTGGTGGCCGGCTATCCTGGTTGTGAGAGCGCCATGTCTGCCTTGCATTCGGGAGGTCCCAGGTTCGATCCTGGTGGCCGGCTATCCTGGTAGTGAGAGCGCCATGTCTGCCTTGCATTCGGGAGGTCCCAGGTGCGATCCTGGTGGCCGGATATCCTGGTTTTGGCTGTGGTTAGCGTTGATTTCCGGCAACTCATGTATCGAACAGTCGTGGCTTCCCCCCCCCCTGCCCTCCTGTCTAGTATTTTAATGGTGTTGGTGCTTTTGTGGCTAACTTGAACCAGTATCTAACTCTTTTCGCCAGATGTACACTATTAGTACAAACGCCGTTGTGGACAAGTCCACCATGACGACAACTTGTGATACTGCAGTGCAGGAGGCTCCAGGTGCGTTTATTTGAAATGTCAAAATAATTGTTTATTTCTAGCCTAATTCATCCAAACTTTTTTATGGAATGCAAATCACATTTCCGCGTCAACAAGCGTATATTTAGCTTGTTACTTGTTTACAAGTTTAATTAACCATGAAACTCCAAAATCCTTGCAAATCTATTATGTAAATTTAATTTATGAAAACTAAATGGAGATCTTATCATCTCATTGTTTACATGTATCACACATACACAGTTGTATGTGTTTTTTTTTTTGATTTTTGGGTTTCTTATTTATTTATTTTCCATTGCACATCATGCAGGTACATAATATTTCAAAATACATGGTAGGCACACTCCATAATGGTTTCGAGAAAAAAACCGGAGTCTTGGAAATTGTCATGTTTATAAAATTAAATCACAAATATTCACAAATCACAAAATTATATGTTTTCTCCCGCTGTATAGGCCAAATGACTGATCCGAATTTGAAGAAATTTTCAGAGAACCTACCATTGAAGGTAGAGGCCTCCCTGCCGTAATAAGGGGCCACCCTGATAAAATACAGACTGGATGACCTCGTTAAGATGCCAACGGTCATGCACGACACCTCGTGCGTTCCAGCATGCGACCCCGGCCGCGGAGTGCCAGGCGCCCTCTGGCAAGTGGCGCGCCTGCAGGTGCACCAGCCCGACACACCGAGACGACCGCCCAAGGTCGCAGGTGGCGACAGGTGCGTGACCTGCTTGACGCGGTGCACGCTCGTGATGGTCGCTGGTCTCGTCCTCGCCGGCACGGCCTGTCTCGTGCACCGAGCTATCAGTCTCCTCTTTTAACATATTTATTGCTTATTATATACTTATTTACTCACTCTTATACTGACAGCACGGGTAAAGGAATCTGGTTAACCCTTTAATCTGTGCTGTTTACTCACTCCTATACTAAGAACTAACAGCACAGATAGAAGGGCTACCCAGATTACCCACTCCTCTACTGACAGCACGGGTAAAAGAATGTATTTAACCCTTTAATCTGTGCTGTTTACCCACTCCTATACTAAGAACTAACAGCACAGATAGAAGGGCTACCCAGATTACCCACTCCTCTACTAACAGCACAGATAGTACGGCTACCCAGATTATCCACTCCTATACTAACAGCACAGATAGAAGGGCTCCACAGATTTTCCTCTCCTATACTAACAGCACCGATAGAAGGGTTACCCAGATTACCCACTCCTATACTAACAGCACAGATAGAAGGGCTGCCCAGATTATCCACTGCTATAGGTATACTAACAGCACCGATAGAAGGGCTACCCAGATTTTCCTCTCCTATACTAACAGCAGAGATAGTAGGGCTACCCAGATTACCCACTCCTATACTAACAGCACAGATAGAAGGGCTGCCCAGATTATCCACTCCTATACTAACAGCACAGATAGAAGGGCTACCCAGATTATCCACTGCTATAGGTATACTAACAGCACCGATAGAAGGGCTACCCAGATTTTCCTCTCCTATACTAACAGCAGAGATAGTAGGGCTACCCAGATTACCCACTCCTATACTAACAGCACAGATAGAAGGGCTGCCCAGATTATCCACTCCTATACTAACAGCACAGATAGAAGGGCTACCCAGATTATCCACTGCTATAGGTATACTAACAGCACCGATAGAAGGGCTACCCAGATTATCCTCTCCTATACTAACAGCAGAGATAGTAGGGCTACCCAGATTATCCACTCCTCTACTAACAGCATATATAGAAGGGCTACCCAGATTATCCACTCCTATACTAACAGCACAGATAGAAGGGCTACCCAGATTATCCACTCCCATACTAACAGCATATATAGAAGGGCTACCCAGATTTTCCTCTCAAAACGAGATTTTTCGCAGATGATTCTTCAGAGCTCCTTCAAAACGATCTTAGCAGAGTCCAGAAATGGTGCGATAAGTGGAAAATGAAACTAAATATTAAAAAGAGCAAATCAATGTCGGTACGAAATGCCAAAAATCCAACCCTGCATATACTGAAAAATATGACTGGAGAGTTCATATAAATTATATAATCAAGAAAGCAATTAGGACTTTAAATTTCATGCGGCGCAGTTCAAGCAACGCGAGTGAAGAGACAAAAACAAATGTTCACCTAACCATGATTAGGTCACTACTTGAATTCGCGAGTGCAATATGCAATCTCAATCTCGTGTCAATATCATGTCAATCTCTATGACAGGGTCCATAAAACGGCAATTATATTTATTAAAAACAACTGCCATCAGTATAAGGATTTTAGTGTAAAAGAAGAAATAAACATACTTGGTATATTGGAAGGAAGGGAGGCGAAGCCTTGGTATTACTTCATTACAAAATAGAAGAAATAAACATAGATTATTATTAATGTACAAGATTCAAAAGGAAATGGACAAAATTGATAAAAAGTCATATTGCAAACCACCCCAATACAGTTCACGGAATGATCACATTTTTAAAGTAAACCCAAAGCGGCCGAGATTAATGCATATCAAAATTTATTTTGCCCGAAAACTATCTCAGATTGGAACAATTTACTACTTGCTGAAGAATTTATGAGCAGCTTGGAAAATTTCGACCGTTTCCTTGATCTTTTGTATAAATAGATTTTAACTTATGATAACATTGATAAGACTTCTTTTCTTTAATGCAAAAGGGTCCAAGACAAAAAATAATAAAAAACATTTTTATGTACACAAATTAGCCTCCCAAAAATGTTGCCCATTCCAGGATTTGAACCCGGGTCCCCAACTTTCGCGGCTGGTGCTCTAACCGCTGAGCTAAATAGACACGAAATTTGAGAGAAGTAATTTGGATACAGGTGTGAGAATTTAATGTCCCCAGGGACATTCAAATAACATTTTTGGGAGGCTAATTTGTGTACATAAAAATAAAATGACTAGCCAATTACGAGCTTTCGTAATTTAAATAAGATTATAAAAGAATAAAAAACATCTTCGAATGTTTTACTAGCGATGCTCTTTTTGTTATGAAGTTTTCCCTTTAGGGCTGACGATCCTACTTATATAACAATCCTTGTCTGGATTAAGGGAAAGGAATCAAAGTCTGAACCCCTTGTTGCATGGATAACAGAGAAGTGAAATAGAGAGTGAGGAGAGTAGAGAGAGAGAGAGAGAGAGAGAGAGAGAGAGAGAGAGAGAGAGAGAGAGAGAGAGAGAGGGGGGGGGGGGGAGATAGAGAGAGAGAGAGAGAGAGAGAGAGAGAGAGAGAGAGAGAGAGAGAGAGAGAGAGAGAGCTCACGGGAAAGCAATGGAAAATTAATTTCCTCCAACCTGTTGAGTATTTTTATCCGGCGTAACGTGAAATTTTGTCAGTGCATATTAGAGAGGTAATTGCAATAGAATATGAGAACAAAGGAGAGAAAGAGTCACAGTCCCAAATAGGTAAAAGAGAAAGCTACCAATTACGCTTAGATTTCAATTGCGGTACTTTTCGAATAGATACAAAAAATATATTCCCAAGTACTCCCTAATTGGAAGGAAGGCGAAGCTGGAAAAATGTGCACCCGAACCGGGATGCGAACCCGGGACCTCCAGCTTGCCGGGCAGGTGCTCTACCAACTGAGCTATTCGGTCACACATTCTCCCACCCGGCGAAGCAGGGAGAATGTGTGACCGAATAGCTCAGTTGGTAGAGCACCTGCCCGGCAAGCAGGAGGTCCCGGGTTCGTATGCCGGTTCGGGTGCACATTTTTCCAGCTTCGCCTCCCTTCCATCAATTGCATACTGGGTACTGCTTTAACCAGTAACAATTTCCTCTTCTTACTCCCTAATTGTAGACCTGCATAATAATATAGTATTGTGAAACAATTCAGCTCTTTTTTTTTTAGCGGCGTGGAGTCCAAAATAAATTATTATCCAGCCTTGTTGTTGCAAAAGGGGCGAAGTCGAACTATCATTATGGCTATTTAGTCTAAACCAGAAGAAAATTTTCGACCGCCCCCCCCCCCCCCACCGCACCAAACATCTTGGTTTCAGCGCGCAGCCAAAAGGCTAGGGTTCCCGGTTTTTGTTCGGGGTTGTTCGGAAGGGAAGGGGAAAGGCAGATACCGGATGGATGTTTTTTATTATAGTTTTCTTATTACTTTTATTGGGGACGGATAACACAATAATTGATTGCCTCAAGGCGATAAAGAAATATCCGTGATTCCCATTCTGTGTCAAAAAAAATTCAAATGAGATTGTAAATCTATCGGTTTTTATTCCATCATAATTTTCGTTTTAATTTTCCATGAAAATGCCATATCCTGCGAGACTGACTTTGTATAGTAATTACTGTTTGGATTGGAAATCGAATCGAGTTTTCCCGCGGCTCTTTTCTTGCTTGAAATGAAATGAAACGTTGAAACGGCGCCTCAATTTCCGCACTGTCTCACCACGAGGGCAAATCTTTCGACTGGAAGCGGAAAACGACCCAAGATCCGGTTTCTTGGCGCCGAGCTGACATTTAGGAGCTCTTCGGCCAATGGCACCGCAGTAATTACTTTCTCGAGGAAACGAATTTTAATATTGCTCATTAACCTTTTGTCAAACTCATTAAGGGGACAACCAGTTCGCCAAAAAGTGGCTTTCAGACCAAAAGTTGCCGACATCTCAAGGCCACATCGTTGAAGTTATCATTTCAATATTTCAGTAAGTTTATATTTTCTCGAAACTCTACATTTTTTACCTTTTTTAGAGCCATTGTATACGAAAATGCAAAGAAAAGTAGGGAAAAAGGGCCACGGTCGCCCTTATTTACGTCTTTTGTCTACAACATTCTGAAATATTGGAATGGTAACTTTAATGGTGTGGCCTTGAGATGTCGGTAACTTTTGGTCTGTTTCAAAAATTTGTATTGATCAATTTTCGACTTTGGTCACCCCATTTGGAAGAAATAAGACACGAGGACTTGGATCATTGTACACTGATTCCATCTACTTAGGGGTGTACCAAGTTTGAATCATCTCCGCAAAAAGTTTGCAACCGAAACTGTGCTTGAGTCTTAAATCTTTTGGGTACGACGAAATCTCAGTTGTATATATAAAAATCGTGAGCGCACAAATCGTAAAATCAAAAGCTGAAAGCAACTACCGAACTGAAAAACACTGTTACCGAATATTTCTCGAAAACAAAACATACTTGTCATCACAGACAATGTCAATCATTCCATCCTGAAGAAAAGGAAAAATGCATGACATTAAAGGCCTGTAGGGCTTGAACTAACCTGAGTCAAACCATACATCTGGAATATAGAAATATAAAGTGAAACTGACTTTTTACGATTCCGGATATCAGATTCAGTGTATCAAGCACTTGCAGCCCCTAAGGGCTTGCAGAAAAGTGATCAGAATTTTCGAGAAGGCAATGGTCTGGCATGGGTAGTGATGTGGGTTTTCCGGAAAAATTAAATCTGGAAAATTTCCGTGGAAAATTTCCGGAAACTTCCCGGAAATTTTTCTAAACGGTATTTCTTTGCGGCTATCAATGTGGTGTGACGGCAAGGCCCCCATGACACAGAAATCTTGCGGAAAATACACCAATAGTTTGCCGAAAGTTCTTTCCAAATTCAGTTGCCTGACGAAACCGTCACTGGCTATGAAGTTTAGATGGTTTAGATGGAGGAGTATGTGGATGTTGGAAAAACAAACTTGTGGGTTGTGTGAATTGTTGCATTGCTGGTGTATCTTGCAGTTTTGCAAATGGAACATATTATGTACCGACAGTCCTTGTTGTTGAGTGATGTTTTGTTAAATTAGCGCCAGCATGCGCTTGGAACTTTCGGCATCTTGGTAGTGGATAGTTCCCACTTACCAGACTCTTTGTACTACAAGACTACCCTGATCAGTGAGTAAGTAAAGCTATGCCAGTTAGTGAGGACTTATGTGGCCCATTGCTATGAAGTTTGAATCCTGCTTGCCAAAAAATGCATCTAACATGATTTCCTTTAAACTCGTTATGCGTAGTTTTCATCATGGAAGAAGAATATACCAAAAAAAAACAGACAAAACATAGTATTTGAGAAAATGGAAATTTTCCGGAAAAATTGGCTGGAAATTATCCCGGAAAGTTTCCATTTTTCCGAAATTTTCCATCGGAAATTTTCCGACCCACATCCCTAGGCATGGGGCTCCATGGTTTTCATATGCCTTCTGTCTCCACCTTTTTATCCGCTATAATATGCACAAACCGCTACGCTCATCTACAACGCAACACAAATTGCGTTCGCGAAGCCCTAGTTATTGAATAATATTATAAATACTCTGCACACATACCTATCGTCGGTGTATTTCAGAGTCGCAGTGTCATGATTTGGGGTAACTGTCATACCGACATCATGACATCAGACAACCAAATGTAATTATCCTTTTCTGCACACAAAGTACAGTTCCAGAGTCAATCACGAATGCGGGCAAGTAATTTCGCGCTTTTCTTATGGCGTTAATTTTCCCACACTCGAGATTCTATCTGGAACTGTGGTTCTCCATTCTTTTTATGCTTGTAGTTCAAACTACATCGCGTGTATTATTTTCATGCCGCAGGGATTTTGAATTACAAATTGTTATCGACATTTAAACTTATGTCAATTTAAAAATGTATTGGTATGAAAACAACTGTAAAACGAGTCTGGACGCCGTTTGTACCTCACAAATTCTTTGCTCCTCGATATACGAATTACTAATATCCAGTGGCTATCATACATAAAGTAGTGGAAAATAACCGAAACCAATAATTATCTCACAAGTTACCTGTATTGATCATATAACCTATAAGATATCACAGATTCACGGTGTACGTTTGTATAATAAAATGCTTATCTCAAATTATGTGCCCTCTCCATCAATACTGAGTTTTAATAAATGTTCGAAGTTCACTACAAGTAAATAACAGTCAATATATTATCATCAGATATAATAGGTATAAGGTTTTCTTCATAAATTGCATATTATAATAATGGATAGTGCAGGTAGCCAAGATCAATGAGGATACTCAATTAATATTTTCAGGCCCATTACGCTGATTCTTCCTGCACTGCGATTTCGTAATTTTGACTTTGCCGTTCTCGGTCACAATGTTAAAAAATTAACATGGACAACAAAAGGGATTTTATCCATCGGAACCGATAATGTCATAGTAATAATGTCATAATAAAATAATGTCATAATGTCATAATGTCAAGTTACAAAATCGCTATAGGCTGTGCTCCGCGCAAGGAGGTTGTATAAAGAGAGATGCCCTACCCTATTCCTACAATGCACAACAGTTGAAGCAACCTTCTTGGCCCCGCGTCTTTTCCGATATTTGGTAAAGTCATGCACATTATTGTTAGCGCGTCCTCGTATTCTCACCAATCTCTGCTAAATATGACAACCTGTCAAGAACAGTCTGATATTCATAGGAAAGGTAAATATTATGTGTCATAAACGAGGGATACAATTACACTAATAATAATTGTTATTATCACTTCTACTCAATAACTTCTGCTATAGGTACTACTTGAGAGAGAGATCCAGTGGCAAGTGGGTTACAAAGTTCCATTGTCATTAAAGCTATTGCGAAATGATTTCCGAGACATTTGTCTACGGTCATAACTCATTGTCCATTGCATACATTTCTAAACCAGACACATGCACGAAAAGATAGAAGATTCTTATATGCATAACGTTATAACTAAGTTTAACAAAAATAACTTGCTTGCCTTGAAGATAAAAGCAAACTTAAAAACAACTTTAAATGGTAAGTAGGTACTATGTTATCCAAATACTATGTTAACCAAACAAATTTTTTTTTATCTTCAAAGTCATATTTACTAGACTGCTCACACCAGCTGTGGTTGAAGAAAAAGCCGCGATAGCTTCATATGAAATCAGTTCGCCATTCTCGTCAGTATACAACGAGCAGTCGTCGAGACCGGCAGCCACGATGGCGATCTTCACCGCGTCGTGGGCGCTGGACTTTGTCACGTTATCAGTCATCTTTGTCACCGCCTTGTATCTCTACTTCCGGTCCGTGTTCGCGTACTGGCCAAAACGCGGCGTGCCAACCGTCACCCCAAGTTTCCCGTTCGGCAATTTCAAAGACATGTTCCTGGTTCGGCGACCTGTAGGCGACATCTATCGCGACCTCTACCTTGAAAACGGTAGTCATCCAATGGTAGGCGTTTACCAGGCATTCAAGCCCTCGCTAGTGCTTCACGATCTCGACTTGATAAAACAGATCTTCGTTAAAGACTTCGCCCTTTTCCAAGACCGCGGGATGTACCACGATGAGGAAAACGATCCTCTAGCAAATAACTTGTTCTTTATGGGTGGACCTAAGTGGAAATTTCTGCGAGCCAAACTGACGCCAACTTTCACTTCCGGCAAGATGAAGATGATGTTCCACACATTGGCGGACATCTGTGTTGACCTTCAGAGATGTCTGGACGAGACCGTTAGCGACGTCGATGACTCTGTTGAAGTTAACGACATTCTGGCCCGGTTCTCGACCGACGTGATCGCTTCGGTGGCGTTCGGCATCCAGTGCAACTGTCTGGCCGACCCGAACGCCGAGTTCCGGGCGCGTGGGCGACAGTTCTTTAAGCGCGGATTGAAAGGAAACCTAGGCTTCCTGTTCAACTTTTTTGCCCCGGGCTTGGCTGCCATTTTAAAGTGGGGCAACACGCCAGAGCTGGTCGAAAAGTTCTTTACGGGTGCTGTGAGGGAGACGGTTGAGCATCGGGAGAAGAATAATGTCACCCGAAACGATTTCATGCAGATGATGATCCAGTTGAAGAACGATGGCTTTGTTGAAGGGGACACAAACTGGGTGAAAGGTAATGGTGATTTTAGGCTAGCCATTTTAAGAGCAACCAGTAAATAGATTAGGCATCGTATAGATATTATTTTGAAAGTACATTTTCGACTAGATTGTGTTTTTTTGTAATTAGAATTTAGATTTAGAATTCAGAAGTACCTATTCCTAATTATGAGTGCAAATATATACGGATTGTTTACAGAGCACTCTCATCGTGCTCAGTTGTTGGGCTCAATATTTTAAGAACATTTTTGTATGTCCGCGTAGAGCTTAAATGAAGCTCTATTTGACGTCACTTAGAATGTGGGGGAAAAAATTTTAGGGGTGATTCGTACAGGTACCAGGAATAATTTCGAAGTACCAAAGTAGTGAAGTTGCTTTTTCTATTTTAAAATTTCGATTTAAAATTACCGAGTTTAGACAGAAGGGATATTCTTGAACTAAAAACATCTGCATAAAAATTATAAAAAGTAAAACTCTTGTATTTGAGCACAGCTTGTATCTAAGTATTGTCTATTTAAAAAAATGTTGAAAGATTAAACGGAAATTCGCACATTCGAAACCACAACCCTCTTTGCATAATTATACAAAATTGCATTGTTAGATTGAATAGAAGTTACACAATCATAAGTGGCAAATTCATTGTTAAATAGTTTATAAACTCGCCAGAATCTGCCAACAAGATCGACATGAAGGACATTGCTGCGCAAGCGTTCGTCTTCTACCTGGCCGGCTTCGAGACGTCTTCGTCGACCATGACCTTCGCCCTCTACGAGCTGGCCTTGAACCCCGACATCCAGCTTCGTCTGCGCGCGGAGGTTGACGAAGTGTTGGCGATGATGCCCGAAGGGAAGGTCACCTACGAGGCGATGGACGCGATGGAGTACCTAAATATGGTCATCTCAGGTATATATATAATATTCTAAAAAAAATGAAGGACTCCCGTGTAAAATCAGCCTACTTCCTATTTCCTATTTTCCAGGGGGAGGAAAATACTCTCTTGTTCGTCCCCCTTCATTCCTTCACCCTTACTATGCTCTTATTGCTTATCATCAAGTTTTGAAAAAACTATTTAAATCTGGGTTTATTTGAAAGCGATATAAATGTCACTGCACTGTTTTCCCGGCGTTTCGTTACGTGTTGTTATAGTTACTTCTTCAAGGCTTGTAGCTCAACGAGAAGTAAGGTTAATGATGTACTTAATGATGTTTTTTTACAAAGAAATTGGTTCACTGTACAACCGGTTCGTGTTCAGTTCAAAATTTGTTATATTATAGGTGTAGATGATTAACGAATAGCAAGTGAGTAATTCAATAAGTTATTGTTGAAATTTGTCCTGCTCTGTATAGAGGCGCTTCGCAAATACCCTCCACTGAACTTCCTGAACCGCGAGTGCAACAGCGCGTACCCGTTGGCCGGCAGCGAGTTGGTCATCGAGCGAGGCGTGCAGGTGATCGTGTCAGTGC
This sequence comes from Nemoura dubitans, assembly GCA_921293005.1. Taxonomy (NCBI): domain Eukaryota; kingdom Metazoa; phylum Arthropoda; class Insecta; order Plecoptera; family Nemouridae; genus Nemoura; species Nemoura dubitans. The sequence goes on along the minus strand of OV121078.1, from coordinate 2,659,094 downwards.
TCGGCATCCACCACAACCCCGAGTTCTATCCTGAGCCGGAGCGCTTCGACCCTGAACGCTTTGCCAAGGACGTGAGGACCAAGAGGAACCCCTACACGTACTTGCCGTTCGGTACCGGACCGAGGAATTGTATCGGTGAGTGGCTCGACTTTGAACCAAAACTGAAATGACAAAGGGAATAAATCCACGAATTTGCAGCAATTGCTCTTGGTACATTTATACACGATTTACGTTTTAATAAAGAGTTAATAAATGGTGTTTACTTGCTAAACAAATAGTACCTACAGTAGCGTCGTTGATGGCAGCTTTTCAAACTGTGTGTTTATCAAATGCCAACACATTTTTTTTTGAACAAATTAAGATAAAAGGTACGTCCAGAATTACATCACCTTCATTTAATATAAATCAGGTGACAAATTATATAGAAATGAGCCCTTTGCCCAAAAACTTTCTTTGCCAGACCCTGTGCATATTACAATCAAGATTAATTTTATTTAAAAGTTTCTTTAAAAACTGTTTTTTTTTCAATTTTTTCCAACAGGAAGCAGATTCGGCCTGATGCAAGTCAAGATGGGATTGATCACCCTCATGCGCCATTTTGAATTCTCTCGATCGACCAAGACGCTGGTGCCTCCTGTGTTCGATCCTTCCACCGTCGTCATGACGTCCAAAGGCGGTATGCATATCTGCGTAAAACCCAGGAAGCTGTGATGTCTGCCTTGCATTCGGGAGCGGCTGACTGGCTCGGAAAAGCCTGGCATGCTGTACAAACTTTAGGCCCGCAAAATTTTGAATGCATTGGGAGAAAAATAGGCCCGAATCCATTTCCTAAAACACAACGTCACGCGCGAAATTTTTCGAGGTCAATCCCTAAAAACAACGTCTTCCAGATTTTTTTCGCGGCCATTGGTATGACCAGCAGGTGCCCGGAAAGTTTAAGGCCCGGGGTGCGATAGCACCCCCGCACCCCGGCCAGTACACCCTGTTCGGGAGGTCCCAGGTTCGATCCTGGTGGCCGGCTATCCTGGTAGTGAGAGCGCCATGTCTGCCTTGCGTTCGGGAGGTCCCAGGTTCGATCCTGGTGGCCGGCTATCCTGGTTGTGAGAGCGCCATGTCTGCCTTGCATTCGGGAGGTCCCAGGTTCGATCCTGGTGGCTGGATATCCTGGTAGTGAGAGCGCCATGTCTGCCTTGCATTTGGGAGGTCCCAGGTTCGATCCTGGTGGCCGGCTATCCTGGTAGTGAGAGCGCCATGTCTGCCTTGTATTCGGGAGGTCCCAGGTTCGATCCTCGTGGCCGGCTATCCAGGTAGTGAGAGCGCCATGTCTGCCTTGCATTCGGGAGGTCCCAGGTTCGATCCTGGTGGCTGGCTATCCTGGTAGTGAGTGCGCAATGTCTGCCTTGCATTCGCGAGGCCCCAGGTTCGATCCTGGTGGCCGGGTATCCTGGTAGTGAGAGCGCCATGTCTGCCTTGCATTCGGAAGGTCCCAGGTTCGATCCTGGTGGCCGGCTATCCTGGTAGTGAGAGCGCCATGTCTGCCTTGCATTCGGGAGGTCCCAGGTTCGATCCTGGTGGCCGGGTATCCTGGTAGTGAGAGCGCCATGTCTGCCTTGCATTCGGAAGGTCCCAGGTTCGATCCTGGTGGCCGACTGTGCAGGTAGATTTAAAATTCAATCATTATGTGAGGGTACTGTTAGCGTGCGCAGACCCATTCAAGAAAGTTGGCCCTCGCCATATTTCGACACAACCTCACAAGTACATTCTCACGAAACGAGACAGAGCGAAAATATTTATATAAACACTCAGAAACTCAAAAGAGGACAACAATAATTTCCCACCTACTCAGGATGTGCGCTCTACAACAATCTCCCGTGAGAAATGTGTAACCTCTCCTTGTCTCAGTTTAAATGCGAACTAAATAAAATGTAATTAGAAAATGTATTTTATAGCACAGAGTTTAAAGAATAAAATAAAAATGTAATCAAAAAATAAAATCGGAGGGTAAGGTGGAAGAATGCACCACAAGTGGAAACCTCGCGCATTTTCATGTACGTTTACCATGTGTGCAAGAAATAAAGACTTTATTACAATTGTAATAATTATTTGTACTATTATTATTATTCTTTTTATTATTATTGCAATTCACCTTTTATAATTTTGGTTAATACCTAAAATTGGGGTCATATTTAAGGCCAAAAGGACTTGAAATAACCTGGGACAAACCATACAAATGGAATAGAAACAGAATAAATAAAACTGACATTTTACAAAGCCGGATCAGATTCGGAGTATCACGCACTTGCAGCCTCCAAGGGCTTGCAGAAAAGTGATCAGAATTTTCACGCCTTAGTTATTGAATAATATTATTATTACTCTGCACACATACCTATCGTCGGTGTATTTTAAAGTCGCAGTGTCATGATTAGGGGTAGCTGTCATACCGACATCATGACAGCATCATGACATCACACAACCAAATGTAATTATCCTTTTCTGCACACAATATACAGTTCCAGAGTCAATCACGAGTGTGGGCAAGTAATTTCAATGCTTTTCTTATGGCGTTAATTTTCCCACACTCGAGATTCTATCTGGAACTGTAGTTCTCCATTCTTTTTATGTTTGTAGTTCAACTTCAAACTACATCGAGGATATTATTTTCTTGCTGCAGAGACTTTGAATTACATATTGTTATCGACATTCAAACGTATGTCAATTTAAAAATGTATTGGTTAGAAAACAACTGTATAACAAGTCCGGACGCCGTTAGTATCTCACAAATTCGTAGCTCCTCGATACGAATTACTATAATATCCAGTGGCTACTGGGTAACTCCATCCGTAGCGCACACACTCAAAACCCTCACTAACTCAGAACCTGACGAAATTTACATGAGGTTTAGAACATTGAAAATAAGAGACACTTTTGACAGGTTTTCGCCATACGCCCAACGGCTTGCCCGTGGCGGGGCATGGAAAAACCCAGCATTTGACTTTTTTCCCCGCACGGCGAATCACACTTTTCACTCTAGGGTGTCAACAAATTGACTTAGAAGGATGGGACTTGTTCTAAAATGACTAACTTGCTTCGACAAAGTAGTGCACATAGATAACTTGGCTGCGTATCAAATTTAAGGGTGCAAAAAATCCACCCCTAAATTTCAACCCTTAATAACTCAAGAAAACTCTTCATTTTCGGCATATTTCTTTTCAAGTATTTCCTGTTAGTTGTCTATTTAGAAAAAAAATTTAAATCATGTGCCGTTATTAAATCCGAAGTTATGATTGTTTTAAAGTTTAGATGTGAGCGCATTTAGTTGTGATTCTGCACATATGTTTGCTTGGTCCATGAAATTGCAGTCAGAAGTGCTGTATTTTACCTTCAGCTTATCATAGCATAATAATTACATCTTGAAAAATGTGATGTTGTATGGAATCCGAAGTTTCGATTTCTGTTGTAAAGATATCAATTTTTGGGGCCTGTGTGTTAGTTAGAAACATGATATGTGTCTGTGGTCAAAATATACGTGGTATGTGTCTGCCGAGCAAAATGATCGCGTGGATTGAATATGACGAAATATGTCTTATACCTACATCTATTTAAAGAATCCCACCCCGAACGCCTGCAACCCTTGCTACCTGTTCCTTTTTTCAACCCTATGAGGCCGGAAGTTCCACCGTCAGTCTGCGAAATCAATTCAGGTGTTTCTTGTTTCTGCTTTGGTCTCTTGCCCTTGGTCAATCGCAAACCTCCTGGCCCCTCGTCTTTTACCGATATTTGGTCAAGTCCCGCACATTCTTGTAAGCTCGTCGTCATATTCTCTCCTATCTCTGCTAAATATGATAACCTGTCAGGAACAGTCTGAACTTTGTGCAATTAAAATCAATTCGAATTGATTGCCAAAAGACCGCATAAATCGGATACTTGCTATTTTTATGATTGCAATTTAAACTACGATGACGATGATAACCTTTACTTGCCTACACGTGCGAATTGCGATTAAACACGAAATCAAGTCATATTTTGACAAAAAAAGCAATGCTTGAATTTTTAAAGTTTTTTATTACTGAGCATATTTGTTCTGTACAGCTGTGTCCCACACAGCTTTCACGCTTGTCGTCCGCCCCTCTGACGTCACGGCGCTTCGGTCTGACTTGCTGGACGGGTAGACTGTGGGAAACGAACACGAATAGCACAGGAGTGAGGCGGTTTTTAGCCGAGTTTGGAGGCCCGTCAACAAGCTCCTGTTGGTCTTATACCATAGAAAGTTAAACTTCACAAGAGTCACTATTATTTCTATTACGTTTAAAAATGTCATAAAATTATGATGGATATCTTCGTTGATACAAAGGTTTAAAATGAGGGCGATTTCAACGTTAAGTCCATAAGAACTCACAATCTTTCCCACACCCTGGCATCGGCCTTCAAGCGCAAACACGCGGCTAAGGGTAGGAAAAGTCCTACCTAGACTTGTCTAACGGAAACTAAGTTTAACAAAAAAATCTCGGTTGCCTTGAAAATAAAATCAAACTAGTAACCAACTATAAAATATGATGAATAGATACTATTTGATTCTAATCTACGGTCCAAACACTTTTTTTCTATCTTCAACTGTATAATTACTGGACTGCTCATACCCGCTGTGATTGAAGAAAAAGCCGCGATAGCTTCATGAAATCAGTTCGCCATTCTCGTCAGTATACAACGAGCAGTCGTCGAGACCGGCAGCCACGATGGCGATCTTCACCGCGTCGTGGGCGCTGGACTTTGTCACGATATCAGTCATCTTTGTCACCGCCTTGTATCTCTACTTCCGGTCCGTGTTCGCGTACTGGCCAAAACGCGGCGTGCCAACCGTCACCCCAAGTTTCCCGTTCGGCAATTTCAAAGATATGTTCTTGGTACGGCGACCTGTAGGTGACATCTATCGCGACCTCTACCTTGAAAACGGTAGTCATCCAATGGTAGGCGTTTACCAGGCATTCAAGCCCTCGCTAGTGATTCACGATCTCGACTTGATCAAACAGATCTTCGTCAAAGACTTCGCCCTTTTCCAAGACCGCGGGATGTACCACGATGAGGAGAACGACCCTCTGATGAACCACTTGTTTGCTATGGGTGGACCGAAGTGGAAATTTCTGCGAGCCAAACTGTCGCCAACTTTCACTTCCGGCAAGATGAAGATGATGTTCCACACATTGGCGGACATCTGCGATGACCTTCAGAAATGTCTGTACGAGACCGCTAGCGGCGTCGATGACTCAGTTGAAGTTAACGACATTCTGGCCCGGTTCTCGACCGACGTGATCGCTTCGGTGGCGTTCGGCATCCAGTGCAACTGTCTGGCCGACCCGAACGCCGAGTTCCGGGCGCGTGGGCGACAGTTCTTCCATCGTGGATTTAAAGGGAACCTAGGCATCCTGTTCAACTTTTTTTCCCCGAGTCTAGCCGCCATTACGAAGTGGGGCAACACGCCCAAGGTCATCGAGGAGTTCTTTACGGGTGCTGTGAGGGAGACGGTTGAGCATCGGGAGAAGAATAACGTCACCCGAAACGATTTCATGCAGATGATGATCCAGTTGAAGAACGATGGCTTTGTTGAAGGGGACACCAACTGGGTGAAAGGTAATGTTGATTTTAGGCTAGCCATACTAAGTGCAACCAATAAATAGATTTAGCTTGTTTAATTATGATGTCTTAAGCCTGTTCTCGAACCTGTAAGCTCGTTGATCCTGTGAGACGGATTTCCAGCAACCAATTTCCGGCAACCAATTTCCGGCAACCAATTGAACCATTTTCATTTCGAAAAATTTACCCGTAAATTACTTACAAACGTTTTAAAACAACCCTGTTTTGGCAGTACATTGAAAGATGTACTCAAGGGTAAATTCCAGCTAAGAATTAGCTCTTACAGGATACACTTTCCAGGCCACACCCGTTATCTGATCGCAACAAAACAAATATCCACGGAATCCAATTGAACGACCAATTGTATATATTTAGAACCTCGAAAGAGATCCTGGAAATCCCAAAAATGTGTTATTTAATTAACCTCCGCAACCATCAACGAACGGCCTCAAGTACATTTTCGAGTAGTTTGTGTTATTATTGTTAAAATAATGTAGATTTAGAATTCAAAAGTATTCCTATCATTATGAATACAAATATACGGATTGTTTACAGAGCACTCCCATCGTGCTCAGTTGTTGGGCTCAATATTTTAAGAACATTGTTGTACGTCCGCGTAGAGCCCCTAGATTACGTCACTCAGAACATGGGGATCAAAATTTTCGAGGTGAATCTTACTGGGTACCACGCATCATTTCGTAGTATCAAAATTGTGAATTTGCTATTTCAGTTTTAAAATTTCGATAAAAAATTGCTGATGAGACAGAAGGGACATTCTTGACATTAAAAAAAAAATCTGCATATGAATTATAAAAAGAAAAATTCTTGTATCTGAGCACAGCTTGTATCCAGTTAGGAGTCTTTAATAAGATTGCGATTGTTGTTTGTATTCCCTCGGCGTCCCCTGACTGGGGTCAAAGTGGAGGACAACAAGCCATGCACCTTGTCAGCGGTCGTCTTAGCAACTTGAAGCACGCTACTTGACCTTGAACTTGAGATAAGAGATCCATTTCACGGAGTTTGGACCGTTCGGAGTCTAGCTCTATATGTAGGGCACATGCAACAGCAGCCTACTTTAAACCTACTGGTGGACAACCTGAACAATGTTAATCAACATTAAAAAACAAATTCCAGTATGCTTGCTACCAGTGAGATCTATAGAGGGATCCTGATCTAAAGGAATTCTGAAAAAATATACTGTACCTACTCAACAAAAAAGTTGGAAGAGTAAACGGAAATTCGCACATTCGAAACCAAACCCCTATTTTCATTTAAAAAAGGGCAAGTTAGATTGAATAGCAGCGCAAATTTATTGTTAAATAGTTCATAAACTCGCCAGAATCGGCCAACAAGATCGACATGAAGGACATTGCTGCGCAGGCGTTCGTCTTCTACCTGGCAGGCTTCGAGACGTCTTCGACGACCTTGACCTTCGCCCTCTACGAGCTGGCCTTGAACCCCGACATCCAGCGTCGTCTGCGCGCGGAGGTTGATGAAGAGTTGGCGAAGATGCCCGAAGGGAAGGTCACGTACGAAGCGTTGGACGCGATGGAGTACCTAAATATGGTCGTCTCAGGTATATAACATATTATCAAAAATGAAGGACTCTCGTGTGAAATCAGTCTACTTCCTATTTCCTATTTTCCAGGGGGAGGCAAATACTCTCATGTTCATCCCCCCTTCATTCCTTTATCCCTCATACTCTCATAGCTTGTCAAGTTTTGAAAAAGCTATTTTAAACTGAGTTTTTTTGAATGCTATATAAAAGTCACTGCCCTGTTTTTCTGTCTTTTCCTAAAATGTTATTGATGAGCGTAGCGAGCGAAGCGAGCGAAGCGAAATCATCAATTTCACTACTGCTAAAAAAAACACTTGGTGTGTGTTTGTTTGTATGTGTGTTTGCGCGCGCTCTACAGGCCAAACGCCTGCTTCGAGTGGGATGAAATTTTCAGGGTGTCTACTTTTGTTCTCAACTTAGACCCCCTGCGTTTTTCAAGAAAATCCTCCACACCCTTCACTTTCAAAGCAGAAAAAAGAGCAAAATTCGACAATTGGGCATGTTTGGAAAAGTACGGAAATTTATTTAAAAGTGTGTATTTTTTTCAAATGTTCCCAATTTCGAATTGCCTTTAGAAACCATCGATACCAAATCGAAACATCACACCAGATTTTTTCCAATAAAAACCAAACCAATAAAAACCATTAGGCATGAGTTACATCTATATATTAACATGCACATTGCTTTATGACCTCAAAATGAGCATATTTCCGCTACCCTACAGCTCGGACAGAAGCAAAGAAAGGCCAGAATCGTTTACAATTTCAAGTGATCAGAATTTTCGAAAAAGCAATGGTCCGGCTTGCTGCTCCATGATTTAGGCTTTTTGCCTCAATCTTATTATGCGCGAAACATCACACCAGATTTTTCCCAATAAAAACCAACCCAATAAAAACCCTTGGGCATGAGTTACATCTATGTATTAACATGCACAATGCTCAATGATCTCAAAATGAGCATATTTCCGCCACCCGACAGCTCGGACAGAAACAAAGAAAGATCAGAATCGTTTACATTTTCAAGTGATCAGAATTTTTTAGAAAGCATTGGTCCGGCTTGCTGCTCCATGATTTGCATAGGCTTCTCGCCTTAATCTTTTTTTGCGCTATATACAAACCGCTACGCTCATATTCAACGCAACACAAATTGCGTTCGCCCTAGTTATAGTTACTTTTTCAAAGTTTTTAGCTCGACCGGACGTAACGTTAATAACGTACTTACTGATGGTTTTGGCAAAGTGGTTCTCTGTATAACCTGTTCGTGTAAAGCGAACGAATAAACGAACGAATAAAGAACGAATAGCAAGTGTACTACTCTTAGCCTCAAATGTTGATCTTTGTCCTGCTCTGTATAGAGGCGCTTCGCAAGTACCCTCCACTGAACTTCCTGAACCGCGAGTGCAACAGCGCGTACCCGTTGGCCGGCAGCGAGTTGGTCATCGAGCGAGGCGTGCAGGTGATCGTGTCGGTGCTCGGCATCCACCACAACCCCGAGTTCTATCCTGAGCCGGAGCGCTTCGACCCTGAACGCTTTGCCAAGGACGTGCGGACCAAGAGGAACCCCTACACGTACTTGCCGTTCGGTACCGGACCGAGGAATTGTATCGGTGAGTGGCTCGCTTTCTGTGACAACTTCGGCTCCTAGTGGAAACCTATATACTTTGAAACAAAAAAGAAATTACAAAGGGAATAAATAAAACTAGAATAACCTACAACTACAAGAGATTTTGCAGCAACTGCTCTTGGTACATTTTTACACGATTTACGTCCTAATTTAAAGAGTAATTTAGTGGTGTTAACTTGATAATCAAATAGAACAGTAACGTCGTTGATGGCAGCTTTTCAAACTGTGTTTATCAAATGCCAAATAAATGATTTATTTCAATTTTCCCCAACAGGAAACAGATTCGGACTGATGCAAGTCAAGATGGGGTTGATCACACTCATCCGCCATTTTGAGTTTTCGCGATCTACCAAGACGCTGGTGCCTCCTGTGTTCGATCCGTCCACTCTTATCATGACGTCGAAAGGCGGCATGCATCTCTGCATCAAACCCAGGAAGCAGGGAGACTAAGAAGCCGATCACCATGATTGTCTTGTAATCGGGAGGTCCCAGGTTCGATCCTGGTAGTCGACTGTCCTGGTAGTGAGAGCGCAATGTCTGCCTTGCATTCGGGAGGTCAAAAGTTTGATTTTGGTGGCCGGCTATCCTGGTAGTGAGAGCGCCATGTCTGCCTTGCATTCGGGAGGTCCCAGGTTCGATCCTGGTGACCGGCTATCCTGGTAGTGAGAGCGCCATGTTTGCCTTGCATTCGGGAGGTCCCAGGTTCGATCCTGGTGGCCGGGTATCCTGGTAGTGAGAGCGCCATGTCTGCCTTGCATTCGGGAGGTCCCAGGTTTGATTTTGGTGGCCGGCTATCCTGGTAGTGAGAGCGCCATGTCAGCCTTGAATTCGGTAGGTTCCAGGTTTGATTTTGGTGGCCGGCTATCCTGGTAGTGAGAGCGCAATGTTTGCCTTGCATTCGGGAGGTCCCAGGTTCGATCCTGGTTGCCGGATATCCTGGTAGTGAGAGCGCCATGTTTGCCTTGAATTCGGGAGGTCCCAGGTTTGATTTTGGTGGCCGGCTATCCTGGTAGTGAGAGCGCAATGTTTGCCTTGCATTCGGGAGGTCCCAGGTTCGATCCTGGTTGCCGGCTATCCTGGTAGTGAGAGCGCCATGTTTGCCTTGAATTCGGGAGGTCCCAGGTTTGATTTTGGTGGCCGGCTATCCTGGTAGTGAGAGCGCAATGTTTGCCTTGCATTCGGGAGGTCCCAGGTTCGATCCTGGTTGCCGGCTATCCTGTTAGTGAGAGCGCCATGTTTGCCTTGAATTCGGGAGGTCCCAGTTTTGATTTTGGTGGCCGGCTATCCTGGTAGTGAGAGCGCAATGTTTGCCTTGCATTCGGGAGGTCCCAGGTTCGATCCTGGTTGCCGGCTATCCTGGTAGTGAGAGTGCCATGTCTGCCTTGAATTCGGGAGGTCCCAGGTTTGATTTTGGTGGCCGGCTATCCTGGTAGTGAGAGCGCAATGTTTGCTTTGAATTCGGGAGGTCCCAGGTTCGATTTTGGTGGCTGGTTATTCTGGTAGATTTTAAATTCAATCATTATATGAGGGTAACTACCATGTTAGCGTGTGCATATCCATGCTGGAAAGTTGGCCCTCGCCATGTTGCAATGCACCTTTTTTAATTTTGGTAATACCTACAATTGGGGTCATATTTATTAGAATCTTAAATAATTTTCAACACACAATCGTTTTCATCCATGTTTTTATTTCAGAAAATAGAGCAGAGAAAATAGAAACCACTGACATGGTTAATCTGAGTTACAGTACAATTGCTTAGCTGCTGTGAAAGGGCAAAAGCACTCGACATACAATGCCAAGAGGAGTTTTCACTGTCAAACCACTTTCAAGCTGGTGATCGATCTATACCGCCTAAATTAATCGGCATCGCCAAGCTTCCTGTATAAGTACCTGCGCAATAATTATAGCTACCGTTTATGAGATCACAGTTTCGATGATTAAAAAAAAACACATAGGTATTACATAAACAAATAAAACCTATGAACTATATTATAATACAAATTTTGGTACAGTTAAAATGTACAAAGCACGATAAAATTTCAGATTTTACATAACACAACGCTGTTGCCGGCATTTCAACCTCGGCCCGACCGGTTATCAACATTAGGAATACGACACCGAGCGGCAGAGGCCCTACGCCCTCGGCTTGAACCTAGACATGTAAAAGTGGCAGTCCGTGCAGTAAATCGCCGGCGACGCCACCGGCTTCTTGCGGCACAAGTGGCACGGGCCGGCTTTCGCGACCGGCTGCCCGGTCTCCGGCGCCTGCTGGTACGTCGGCCTCGTCTGGCCGCTGTCATGGTCCGGCTGGTAGTTTGGCCTCGGCTGCTGGGCGCTCTCGGGCATCGGCTGGCCCGCAGATCGGACCTGCACGCCGTCCTGTTGATAAAGTCTACTCGGAACACCGTCTTGATTCTGTTGATACAAGATCCTATTCGCCACGCTGTCCTGGTTCCCTTGATACGTAACCCTATTCTGTACGCTGTCCTGCTGATAAACGGGCCTCGCCGTTCCGTTCTCGCCCTGATACGGCGGCCCCATCTGATTCTGTCGGACGGCCGCGTTTTCCGGCACGCTTTGGTAGACGGGCCGCGCGACATTGCTCTCTCCGGCCGGCTGGCATCCGGGCCTCGCTCCGGCCTGTCTCGGCGGAGGCGGATGCTGGTACGGAGGGTGGCCTCCGTTCGGCGAGCTTCCGCCGTTTTGGACCGGCAACGGTACCCTCTGGTACACCGGCTGCGCCAGTTTCGTGCCGGGCACGTGCTGGTAGTACTGCGGCTGCCCGCTAGGAACTTGTTGGCACGACTGGGCGGTGGGGATCTGCGAAGTCGACGGCTGCTGGCCGTACGCCGGCGACTGCTGGTGCGTCCGCTGGCCCAGCCGCTGTTGATTGGGCAGGTGTTGGTACCTCGGGATCTGGTTCTGTTGGTACGGCTGCGAATTCGGCGGCACGTGTTGGCACTGCTGCGAGCCGTGAGCGGCGGGATTCGGCGGTTGGCCGTCCTGCGTTTGGCCGTTTGCGATGAACTGCTGGTATTTCGCCGAGTTGCTCGGTATCTGTTGGTAGACGTGCGGATAGGGAGCCTGCGATTGGACGGCGTTCGATGGATGCGGCTGGCATTCGCGGTATTGGACTGCAACGCTCTGGCCAGCTTGCGAAGATTGCAACGAAGCTTGCTGCGTCTGGTACGGGACTTGCTGCGATTGCATTGTCGCATGCTGCGATTGCAACGAAGCTTGCTGCGTCTGGTACGGGACTTGCTGCGATTGCATTGTCGCATGCTGCGATTGCAACGAAGCTTGCTGCGTCTGGTACGGGACTTGCTGCGATTGCATTGTCGCATGCTGCGATTGCAACGAGACTTGCTGCGATTGCATTGTCGCATGCTGCGATTGCAACGAAGCTAGCTGCGTCTGGTACGAGACTTGCTGCGTTTGCGGAGGCGGCGTTTGGCTGTGACCTTGATGGCTTTGCGGCGGGAACTGGTGAACGGGCACGGACGTTTGCTGATTCTGCATTGACGCCAATCCTGTCTGTTGGTTCTGCAAGGCGTTTTGATGATTCTGCAGCGTCGCGTGATGATTCTGCATCGCCGTTTGATGACTTTGCATCGCAGACTGCTGACTCTGCGCCGAATTCGCCGCCGTCGCCGCCGCCGGCTGTCCGTTGTCCGCGCCGGCCGTTCCCGGCCGCCCCCGTCGTTCCCGCGCCGGCCGGGACGCCGAGCGCAGCACCCGTTCGAGAATCGGGTTTGGCACGAACGAGTCGTCGTCGTCGTCGTCGGCCGTCGCCACCAGGACGACCTCGTCGCAGAACGTCACGCTCTTCTTGGCGCGGCGCGGACGTTCGCGCGGCCGCGACGCGTCGTTCGGCGGCGACAGGTGCTCGACGCCGAGGTCGACCGCCCTCGACGGTTCCCGCGCGATCGGACGGCCGCCGTCCGTTAGTGCCGGCCGCGGGAAGCCGGAGACGTCGCCGGCGTCGTCGCTGCCGTCGGTCGTCTGGATCGGCGTCCGCGCGGCCGGCCGGCAGTGGTCGCCGTCGTCGTCCGCGGCCGTCGCGGTCGGGTAGTAGTGGTCGGCGGCGGTTCTCGCGTAGCTCGCGGCTTCGGACGTCTCCGTCGAGACACGGGCGGCCTCGAAGCGCGAGGCGAGGCCGCGAACGGTGGCGGCGTCGTCGTCGTCGTCGACGGCGGCCGAGAGCGGCGCGGCGGTTGGGGTCGGCGGCTGGCGTCGTCGTCGTCTTTCCGCCTGCTTCGCCTGCAGCTCGCGCAGCCAGGTCGCGCCCGACGCGCGGTCGGTCGGCCGCGCGGCGGCGGCGGGTTCCGGTCGCGGGTTCGCGTCTCTCGTCAGGATCTGCAACGAACGCGCGGACGGACGTTAATAACAAAAGTGAATATGAGAAATGACTATTGCAAACTCGGATTTGAATGCGAAATGAAAAGTCTCACTGGTTTCTCGACGTTTTGTTACCATATGCTAGTTACTTTATCAAGGGTGATATCAAGGTCCAACCATCACCCTTGTTAAAGCTTCGAATGTTTGTTAAGCTTTAGCTTTAGAATGTACTAGTAAATAAATGTAATCTTTTAAATAGCAATACATAATGACATAATCATGGTTATAGAGTTGATCTGACCGATGATCACAGCTGGTGAGGCCATATGCTTTAACGTTGTATGGGAAACATACAGCGTTGAGCTAGTTGCGTATCCCGGCTAGCAGTGGTCGAAGGTTAAAGTAACTAGTATATTATTGTTACAATACGTCGAGAAACCAGTGAGACTTTTGATTCAGCATTCAAATCTCATTTTGTGAAATAGATTTTTTTTAGAACTATTATTGCTAAAGATAGGATAAAGTAGGCATGAGTCTAAGAAATTTAAGAATAATAAATGTGTTTTTTGATATGGAATCGATTACTACAGTACAATAATGCCCCACTAAGGAAAAACACCGTTGTGCAAAATATCGATCCTGAGATATTGCAACAAACGTGTTTTGTAAAAGTGTGATTTTGCTAAGGTTGTGTACTTGCACATTGCATTTCACTCATATGGTGTAAAATCCAGAATATATGCGTAAGTCTGCCAAAATCAATAGGTAGTAGGTAGGTAAAATTTAATATTATACGCACAAAATGCTATGAAATTAAAAGTAACTGTTGTTTAGTAAATTTCTACGACTCCTGTCTACTTTTTCTTTCTTTATGTTTCCAAAATACCTATTTCAAACTGGGTTTTGATTTTCATGGAAAATCTGAGATGTTTGGTATGGAGATATTGCAACATGTTTTGTAAAAATGTGATTTAAATACAGTTATGCACTTGCACGTAAATAGCAGCTACCTACTTAGTTAAAAAACCGTACCTATCAGTCACACATACCGAGAAAAATCCTGAATACCTATATGCATAAAATGATACATACCTACATGCAAATACACACAAAATGATATGAAATGAAAAGTAAAGTACATCTGTTGTTAAGTACGTATGGACTCGAGTCTTCTTGTTCTTTCGTTAGCACTAGTTTCCAAAGGCCTTCAAACTTCCAAATCAAAACCAAGAATGAAAATATACCCTTTTAAAATCTTATTTAAATTATGAAAGCTCGTAATTGGCTAGTCATTTTATTTTTATGTACACAAATTAGCCTCCCAAAAATGTTGCCCATTCCGGGATTTGAACTCGGGTCCCCAACTTTCGCGGCTGGTGCTCCAACCAGCTGAGCTAAATGGACACGAAATCAGCAATAAATAATTTGCATACAGGGTGAGAATACAAGGTGGGCAACATTTTTGGCAGGCTAATTTGTGTACATGAAAATAAAATGAAAATATATTTTTTAAAGCCGACGAAGAAAGAAAAACCCAGTTCCCCGAAAGATATGCAAACGCCGGAAAACAAGCCACAATCACCTGCTGCCTCTTGACCTGCAACTGCGCCAGCAGGGTGGACGTCTCCCCGGCCGCCAACTCCTCCTCGAACAGCGGCGGCGGCGGCGGCGGGAACTCCTCGCTCGGCTGCCGCGAGTGATTGGCCGAGCCCGGCGGACTCGGGTACGGCGGCAGCGCCAGACTCTGCACCGACTCCGTCCGCGTCTCGAAGCCGCCGAACCGCGGATCCAACAGTCCCAAGATGCCGCCGTTGGCGTATGTCACGGGCTCGTAGACCCGCGGCTCTTCCGCCGCCGTCAGCTGCGAGCTCGTGCGCAAAGGCGGCGGCGGCGGCACCTTGGCCGGCGGCCGGCCCCTCGCGCCGTGCGACGTCTTGCGCAGGAGCCGGCTGCGCTCCAGGTTCGGGTTGCCGCCGCCGTAGTCGAGGTGGCCCTCGGAGAGGTAGCCGCTCGACGTCTTGTCCGACTCGTCGGGGAGAGCGGCGTCGTCCTGCGAGAGTTTGCACGGCGCGACGACCTCGATCGGCTTCGTCTCGGCGACGTCCTGGCCTTCGCGCAGGTCCGGCATCGACCGGTTCTTGCGTCGGATCAGTCCGCCCATCAGCAGCTTGCGCCTGATCTTGTGCTGCTTCTTACCGGCTTTCGCCTCGATCTTCTTCGCCTCGTCCTTGAGCCGTTTCTCCTCCTTCGCCTTTTCCTTCTCCTTCTCCTTGTCCTTCTTCGGACTCTCCTTCGGCAGCGTCGACGACGCGCCGAGCAGCGAGTAGTCGCGCGGACTTTTCCGCTCCTCGCTCTTCGCCCGCTTGTCTTTCTTCTCGTCTCTGCGCAGGCCGACGCGCGACTGGAGACTGCGGCCCGGCCGCTCGTACATGTACTCGGCGTCTTCTTCGGTCTCGACCGGTTTCGCGCGCGGCGAGCCGAGCTTCTTGCGCGGCAAAGTCGCGTAGATCTCGATGCTTTTCGGCGGCGGCTTGCGCTCCTCGACGACGGGCGGCGGCTGTACGAGCTCGCGCGAGCTTTGGCGCGAATGCTGCGGCTTGCTCTGCGTCTTGTCGCGCGAACTCTGGCGCGAGTGCGACGCGCTGCGGTTGCTGCCGCCGCTGTTCTCGCGGCTGTGGCGGATGTCCAGCGCCGTTTCTGTCGACGGGAGAGAAACGCGGGGGTTAGCTTGGAGTGGACTCGATGATACTCTTATGATAATTATAATAATAATAATTCATTTTTATTCCTTTTGATCATACATTCGATAATATAGGAACGTCAATATTTAGTAGACAAATATTCTTCAATTGTATAAAAGCAGTGAGAAGATAAAAATGTTTTAAGAACTGTTGCAAATTGCTTATCATTTAAAAGAAACTTAACATTATTAGAGGTAGATTGTTAAATAATAGAGTACCCATTGCAGCAGGACTCTTGTCTCTTTTGCATTGTTTGAATTTATGTTTACTATTACATCTTATTCTACTAAAATCCTGTGATACCTCCTAAAATCCTTATGATACCTATGATAACTATGATACCGCTTAGCTTGCATTTGCAAGACGTTACATTTCTATGGCTCACATAGTTCTATTATAACTCAGAGTAGAAATAGAAATTTTATGTACCACTAAAATATAAATGCCTGGTTTTTAACAAGTTTTTCAACTCCTAGTTGAGATCCGAACTAGGAGTTACAACGGAATTCAGCCAATCATGTGCAGCGAATTCAGCCAATCATGTGCAGCGAATTCAGTTGTAACTCCTAGGTGGGATCTCAACTAGGATTTGAACATTTTGGTAAAACTGGGTATCAATAAGTTATTTTAGACTCATACTGATGATAAGTGATAACTAATAATTAAATTTAACTATTTGTTGGTCCTAACTTTAACACTTGGTTTGAAAATAAAACTATTTCAAACTAGGTGTTGACTTTTGATTAATAAATAAAGTCTCACTGATTTTGCAATGTTTTGTACCATTTACTAGTTACTTCTTCAAGGAATTAATTGTTAATAAACATGATCCTGCCAAAGAAGCTTAATAACGAATAAGTAATGAAATTGGGTAACTTTTTCAATTCGATTTGGCTCAAAATGAATTGATTTCACATACCTCACTGCCTGTGTTAAACAATGGCAGTGATATAGTAAACACACTAGTAATTTGTTATCAATTAGAATGACTTGTGCATAAAGCCCTGGATTTGGAAAGTGTTGCACAGTGTTGCCATTGAAATAGGATTTCAGTATAGATAGAGTAATGTAAAAAACCGAAATGAATTAAATGAACCAAAATTGCAAAATAGATATTTTTTCAAACGTATTTTGACCCGCCATTTCGTAGACATTAGTTCCGTGACTCCCAGTGACAAGCTCCTAGTGAGCTGCGTAGTTAATAAGACGTATTCAATTGTACGTTGTTTTCTAAGAGAATAAATTAAAAATTAAAAAAATTAAAACTCCGAAAACCCCCGACGAAATCTAAAACGAAATAAATACGAAATCTAAAA
Organism: Nemoura dubitans; assembly: GCA_921293005.1. Taxonomy (NCBI): domain Eukaryota; kingdom Metazoa; phylum Arthropoda; class Insecta; order Plecoptera; family Nemouridae; genus Nemoura; species Nemoura dubitans. Next base: position 2,641,890 of record OV121078.1, on the reverse strand, counting down.
CGAAATTAAAACAGCCAAACAGATTTGTCTTCCAACGTAATTGGAAGCACGTACCGTCCATGCGCCGCGCCAGACTGCGCGCGTGCATGACGCACGCGTTGTGCTTCATGCGCGCCAAGGAGAGCGCGCGCGGATTGTTGTACGGCGCGTCCATCGCACGGCGCGCCTTGTCGCCGGCCGCGCGGCTCACGACGAGCGCCGTCTCGAAGTCGCACGCCGCCTCCAGTTGGCGCGCCTTGCCTAGCAGGCGGTCGGACTCGACGCACAATCGCTCGCAGTCGTCACCGCCGCCACCGCCACCGCCGCTGTGCTCGGGGATCTGGGCAAGCTGCAAACCAACGGGGCGGCTTCGGTCAGGGATCAATGGCGTTCAAATGTGACTTGCATCCATTGCTTGGGAGTGGGTTCGGTCAGGTCGGCTTAGAATCTCGAATGGCGTTTAAATGTGACTTGCATCCATTGCTTGGGAGTGGGTTCGGTCAGGTTGGCTTAGAATCTCGAATGGCGTTTAAATGTGACTTGCATCCATTGCTTGGGAGTGGGTTCGGTCAGGTCGGCTTAGAATCTCGAATGGCGTTTAAATGTGACTTGCATCCATTGCTTGGGAGTGGGTTCGGTCAGGTCGGCTTAGAATCTCGAATGGCGTTTAAATGTGACTTGCATCCATTGCTTGGGAGTGGGTTCGGTCAGGTCGGCTTAGAATCTCGAATGGCGTTTAAATGTGACTTGCATCCATTGCTTGGGAGTGGGTTCGGTCAGGTCGGCTTAGAATCTCGAATAGCGTTTAAATGTGACTTGCATCCATTGCTTGGGAGTGGGTTCGGTCAGGTTGGCTTAGAATCTCGAATAGCGTTTAAATGTGACTTGCATCCATTGCTTGGGAGTGGGTTCGGTCAGGTTGGCTTAGAATCTCGAATGGCGTTTAAATGTGACTTGCATCCATTGCTTGGGAGTGGGTTCGGTCAGGTCGGCTTAGAATCTCGAATGGCGTTTAAATGTGACTTGCATCCATTGCTTGGGAGTGGGTTCGGTCAGGTCGGCTTAGAATCTCGAATGGCGTTTAAATGTGACTTGCATCCATTGCTTGGGAGTGGGTTCGGTCAGGTCGGCTTAGAATCTCGAATGGCGTTTAAATGTGACTTGCATCCATTGCTTGGGAGTGGGTTCGGTCAGGTTGGCTTAGAATCTCGAATGGCGTTTAAATGTGATTTGCATCCATTGCTTGGGAGTGGGTTCGGTCAGGTTGGCTTAGAATCTCGAATGGCGTTTAAATGTGACTTGCATCCATTGCTTGGGAGTGGGTTCGGTCAGGTCGGCTTAGAATCTCGAATGGCGTTTAAATGTGACTTGCATCCATTGCTTGGGAGTGGGTTCGGTCAGGTCGGCTTAGAATCTCGAATGGCGTTTAAATGTGACTTGCATCCATTGCTTGGGAGTGGGTTCGGTCAGGTCGGCTTAGAATCTCGAATGGCGTTTAAATGTGACTTGCATCCATTGCTTGGGAGTGGGTTCGGTCAGGTCGGCTTAGAATCTCGAATAGCGTTTAAATGTGACTTGCATCCATTGCTTGGGAGTGGGTTCGGTCAGGTTGGCTTAGAATCTCGAATGGCGTTTAAATGTGACTTGCATCCATTGCTTGGGAGTGGGTTCGGTCAGGTCGGCTTAGAATCTCGAATGGCGTTTAAATGTGACTTGCATCCATTGCTTGGGAGTGGGTTCGGTCAGGTCGGCTTAGAATCTCGAATGGCGTTTAAATGTGACTTGCATCCATTGCTTGGGAGTGGGTTCGGTCAGGTTGGCTTAGAATCTCGAATGGCGTTTAAATGTGACTTGCATCCATTGCTTGGGAGTGGGTTCGGTCAGGTCGGCTTAGAATCTCGAATGGCGTTTAAATGTGACTTGCATCCATTGCTTGGGAGTGGGTTCGGTCAGGTTGGCTTAGAATCTCGAATGGCGTTTAAATGTGATTTGCATCCATTGCTTGGGAGTGGGTTCGGTCAGGTTGGCTTAGAATCTCGAATGGCGTTTAAATGTGATTTGCATCCATTGCTTGGGAGTGGGTTCGGTCAGGTCGGCTTAGAATCTCGAATGGCGTTTAAATGTGATTTGCATCCATTGCTTGGGAGTGGGTTCGGTCAGGTTGGCTTAGAATCTCGAATGGCGTTTAAATGTGACTTGCATCCATTGCTTGGGAGTGGGTTCGGTCAGGTCGGCTTAGAATCTCGAATGGCGTTTAAATGTGACTTGCATCCATTGCTTGGGAGTGGGTTCGGTCAGGTTGGCTTAGAATCTCGAATGGCGTTTAAATGTGACTTGCATCCATTGCTTGGGAGTGGGTTCGGTCAGGTCGGCTTATGCCCGGTTTTACCAAGTTTTTTAACTTCTAGTTGGGATCTCAACTAGGAGTTACAACTGAATTCGCTGCTTGTAATTGGATGATATCAGTCCTAACTCCTAGTTGAGATCCTAACTATGAGTTGAGAAACTTGGTAAAACCAGGGCTTAGAATCTCAAATTGCAAGACCTTGGTATAGTTTTTCAGCAGGGGCAGAGTAAAATACTCATTTACCCACGTAAATTCAATGCTATTCTTGTGGCAATCATTTGCCCACATAAAAGCAATGCTATTCTTAACGTCTTAACGTGAACGTCGAAAAGCCAACGGGGGATAACTTGCGTTCAACCTTCACATTCGCCAAACGTTCGATTAGGTTCTACCCGAACGTCGAACGCAAGTTATCCCCGTTGGCTTTTCGACGTCCACCGAACGTCAAGCCGTCGAGCTGGACGTGTTGCAAGAAATGTGCACCAAGAAAACAAAAAACCATAAAAACACATAAGATGTGTATTTATAGTATATTTAAGGTGCATTTTTGTATATGATGAAAAATAGGGAAAAACATGAAATGATAGAGACGTCAACAACATGAAGCCGTCAAGCCGGTGTAACGACATGTGTGGATTTCAACAAAATATGGATCCCAGACAGTCAACCAAGGCCGTGACGTCATCTACGGGTATTCAGAAAGGAATAGCAGTAAGCTATATAAGCTTATAAAATAGGTTAGAGAACCAAGAGTTTAAACCAAGACAAAACCGATGACTGAGACACACGCTGAGACACTGCACTTCATGTTCATACAGCCTAATTCCATGCCAATGTCAGAACTGGACATCATCCATATTTGCTGCAACGCCGGCCACTCACCTGCAGGTTGTGCTTGAGCTGCTGCTGCAGCGGCAGGCTGTCGTTGGACGAGAGCGAGTACGAGTCGTACCCGGCATCGGCCAGCGCAGAGACGTCGCCGCCGGCCGCCTTGGGGCTGCGCGGCGCCGGACGCAGCCGTCCGACCAGACACAGGTACGGGTTCTCCAGCGACGACGACGACGACGCGCTGTTGCGGTCGCCGCTCCAGTTGCCCGAGTCGCGACGCCGCGGCACGTTCAGGTGGTCGGGCACCGCGATGCCGTCGATGGCGGGGACGACGACGTTGCGTTTCGGCTCTGTGACATCGGCGGGAGTCAGTATAGGGGGCAAAAACGGGCGTTTGAACGCCATTTCCGATCTGCTTGGCTTAATCACAGACTGCGTTTCGGCTCTGTGACATCGGCGGGAGTCAGTATAGGGGGCAAAAACGGGCGTTTGAAAGCCATCTCCGATCTGCTTAGCTTAATCACAGACTGCGTTTCGGCTCTGTGACATGGGCAGGAGTCAGTATAGGGGGCAAAAACGGGCGTTTGAAAGCCATCTCCGATCTGCTTAGCTTAATCACAGACTGCGTTTCGGCTCTGTGACATGGGCAGGAGTCAGTATAGGGGGCAAAAACGGGCGTTTGAAAGCCATCTCCGATCTGCTTAGCTTAATCACAGACTGCGTTTCGGCTCTGTGACATGGGCAGGAGTCAGTATAGGGGGCAAAAACGGGCGTTTGAAAGCCATCTCCGATCTGCTTAGCTTAATCACAGACTGCGTTTCGGCTCTGTGACATCGGCGGGAGTCAGTATAGGGGGCAAAAACGGGCGTTTGAAAGCCATCTCCGATCTGCTTAGCTTAATCTTTGTTACAAATTTCAATAAGAAAGGGTCTTTTAAGTTTTAAACACTTTTTTAGGTACAGCCACAGATATATAAGGTTACCCAGCTCTACCTCATTACCCAGTACCTAGCTTTGGCATACGGCAAACATTTGATGCTGGAATTAACGCCGGCAATCGCTGGGGTGCGTTGGAAACCTTTTCTAAAATCATCTACCAGGCCATGGCACAAGGTCAATTATAGTCAAGGGACCCAATGTTCCTCAGGTGGTTACAGTTACCTTGGTTACAAGTTATCTGACAACAAACAGTGGCTCCATCCCTCGACTGCCGGCAAAACTATTATTTCAGGCGGAGGGCTTTCGCGTAGACTGCTTTAGTATGGGATTGGAACATCTGGGCAACCTTATATCTGTGGTACAGCAGCAAATTTACACCTTACATCTGGAAGCATAACTCTTTTCCATTTGACTGTATTGTGTAGGAATAATATTTATAATTTATAAAACCATTTGAACTTTCCTGGCACTTGTTTCTTTCTCCATTTCACATTTAAACCTCATAAAAACCATAAAAACTCTTTGTAATGACGTCTACTTAATACTACCGTGACGGTAATAAAATTAAATAGATATCATGTAACTACTGATTCCAAGTCATTGCCGTAACCAAATCTACACTGAAGCTAAAACGCCTCAACCACGACACAACGCAAGACTCACCATAGAGACTGTTGTTCCTCGACAACGCGTTCTGCGCGCTCATCACGGACTCGACCGCCTGTCGACTGATGTAGCCGGTTTCGTCGCCGGGAAAGATGGCCGCCTGGATGTCGGCCAGGTTCTGGTAGTCGGCGTACCGGTCGGGATTGGGCGTGACGGCCCGTCGCGGACTCGGGACGCCCGCCGCCTTCTCGGGACTCGGAGTCACCGAACGCCGCAACGGGATCTGCGAGGTCGGCTTGACGCCGCGGCGAGGGGCCGTCGCAATCGGGACCACCGTCTTCGGCGCGCCTTCCGTCGACACGGGCGTTCCGCCTGCAAAATGGCGGTTGGGTTAGGTTAGGTCGCTTCGTTGCATTCACGTTTAGAAGGAGAGTGGATGTGCATCTTCCTCGAGGACCCACTGCTGCTAGACACGAGATAAGAGTTCCAAGCTTACATAGCCTGATGGCATGCTCAAGACCTGTTTTGAGACTCTTGCTCGTGTCTAGCAGCACTGGGTCCTTGATGATACACTCTCTTTCTTGACGTGACATGAAGTTTAGTAACCACGTCACTTTGCATACCTAGGTACCTACTATATATTTTCCTATAGGAGGTAGTATTATTAGCTCACTTTGTTGAATAAATGTTAAGGGATGCCAAATCACTGAAAAATTTGCCTTATATTTCAAAATGACATTATATTTTAAACAGAAAAATGACACGAAATTCAAGGGTACATTAATATCATTAGGTACCTAGTACCAGAAGCTTTCATGAAAGCATTTAAAACAAAACTAGGTAGCTACATAAAAATTCACTAGTTACCTACCAAGCTGGCATACTCTTGAAAAGTTTTAGGGAAGCAAAGATTATCAAAATTACAGGCTAGATTAAAAAAAAAAGTGTACCGACATCAACATCATCAGGCGGAATTTCCTTCCCAAATTTTTTTTGGATGTATGCATAAAAACCTCATTTTTAATGTAGGCAAAGTAGGTAGGCAAGTAGGAAGGCTGTACGTAAGCAAGGTAGGTAAAGCAAAGTGGGCAAAGTAGGTAGGCAACGTAGGTAAAGCATCCAACCAGAAGTGTTCCGTTCGCCGTTCTTACCTTGAACGGCGTAGAGCAGCAGCAGCGGCTGGTAGCGACCGCGGCGGCACTTTTCCACGACCTGCTCGAAGCGGGGGCCGATTTCGCGCACGTTGGCGTCGTCGAAGTAGATCCACAGCCGCAGTTTCGTGTGGAAGAAGAACGTCGAGTAGTGCTTGCCGTAGTACGTCACCACTCCCACCTGCGATCGCAAACAGAAGCGTCAGCGAAAGCTTGGACATATTTTATCATTCCACGTCCTTTATTAGTTATCCTTTTTTGATAATGCAGCTAAGCTAAACTGCGGTAACAAACATTTTCCGACAGAAATTGCAAATCATTTGGTTAATAGAACCCTAGACTTTCTACTTTTAAAGCCAACTCTAAATGGTCATGGTAAAATTACTCGTTTGGGTAAAGAACCCGAAGATAATGTTTCCAGATGGTTCAATAGTTCACACAGTTTAAATGGTTTGAGCTCATAAAAGCCCACATGATTGTTAATAAGTGATAAGTTTTTGGCATTACCATTAAATAAGGTAGGTATAAATATCATTACAGTTAACCAGTTTACTCTTTACAAATAGTAAAAGAGTCAAATGAAACTTTGATTTGATCGAAGTCCACCAGGCTGTGGAAATCTTAGGCTTACACGGCTGTAATACCCATTTCTAAAGGCCCACGCACAATTGAAGTAAGAATAAGAATAGTGAAATTACAATAAGAGTACGCACAGGTACAAGCTGCTAAAAAACGTGGAAAATGTTCACTGACAGCTGTCAGTGACAGGAAACTTCAAACCGTTGTCGTGACAACAACAGTTTCATTGTTGCACTGTGTTTTTTTCAAAAAATACTTATCTCTGATTGGTTGCAGTAAGAATAGCGACAAGACAGTTGAAATATTCCATCTCCTTATTCACTATTCTTATCGTTACTCCCAACACTTTACGGCTTGCGCCAATTGTGAGCACTTGCAAACGTTTCCCTGTGTTTTAACTTTTTTGTTCGTTATTCTTATTGCTACTCGCATTCTTACTCCAATTGTCCGCGGGCCTTTCAGGTAGCTGAATCTGACCTGACTAGTACCTAACTGTCTATTACTATTAGATATAGTAGGTATAAACATGCAGGTGACTTGAAATTTAGCATTATTTACTGATAAAGAGACAAAAACAGGTAAGCGGATGGAATCGAACGCTCACCAGCGAGTGCGTGGTGGCGGCCGCCCACCGATGGTCGACCACCGAGTGGAAGACGTCGGAGAGTCGCAGCGTCGTGCCGACCGTCGCGAACACGCTCATGATGTGCTCCAGCGTCGGCCGCTCCGAGTCCCAGACGACGCCCACCGAGACCACCTCGGGGCGGTTCATCAGCGCGCGGCAGATCTGGATCTTGGCGCCGCACGCGCTCTGCGAGGGGCGAGATCGCGGGGTTACGTCGACGGAAAACGGCACTTTGATTTGCTGTTTGTTTATTGGCTCTTACAGCGCACAGTTTCGTACATTGGTAAGGTAGGTACAGTTTCTAATTTAATACTTATAATGCAAATTGACATTGACATTCACATAATCTCTCAGAATGATTGATGGTGTAACGTCGCAGCTGACCTCGCCTCATGTTTCAAAGAGTTCCGATTCCTTTTCGTTCGATTAAGGATATTACTCCCTATTTCGGTCGTGGCACCACTTTCCCGGAGCTCGTGCAAGCGAGGGGAGCGGCGAAATCTCACTTCAGAGAGATATTTGTTGGGAACTGAGTTTAGTTGAAGGTAGATGTGGTAGGTACCTTTATTTATTGTACCCTTAAAGACTAAAGCTTGAGCTCAAGTCACGGAATTCTAACAAATTCACTCGCTCCCATGGGATAATATACTTTCCAATGCAGTGCTAGGGTCGCTTTAGTACGCCTTTTGCCCATTTGTCTTTGAGAATGGTGGCACTAACTGTGAAACATCTCCCAGGGCATGACAAGTGACTCTACTGCTGGCTGGAGCAGAAAGTATAATCATGATATTATAATGTTCTCTCATGAGACAGAGTGTATTAACAATAATATTGTATGATCGATAGCCAAAAAAATCAAATTTGGGCCTCTCCTTTTTCACCACAAGTTTCGATTTGTGTAGAGGAAGGTAGGTAGGTATAAAGTATTAATTCTATGGAAATGAAGCCGCAAAAGCCAGGGCCTAGAAGCGGGCAAACTTACGGGACAGTCGCGGATGTCGCCCATTCCGCCGGCTTTCCGCAACAGCTGGCCGAACAGGTCCGGCTGGCTCGTCTTGGCCGTGGTCCGAGCCTGGGCTGTCAGTGCCGACGCCGAAACGTAGTGCACCATCTGCGAGGGGAAAACAATGCGGTTAGTTTGGCCCCTCGTACTCTGGCTCTGTCCATCGAAATCGTGCTCATGAAGCAGCGAACAGGCTTTATTTCCTACTTGAATGTTTATGAGAGCATAGAAAGATGGCGTGAACAAATATGTTTCTCTGACTGAGCATGGTAGGACTGTAAAATGGGGTTACTTTGCCTGCCTTACAAAAATCTACATCTCAAATCTACATAACCTAACCCTGGGTACAAAACAAACTATGATTTGAGAGGGCTTTTTAAACACTACTTTAGGTACAGTTCAACAGCAAGTTACAAAGGATACCCCTTTCCATCCAACCAGTAGGTATGTTTGTATCCTGTCCGAAATGCCCCCATTCATTTAAGGAATCGAACCCCTGCATTCCAGCCTTTGCTTTAGATACGAAACTTAAAAGATTAATGCGTTTCCATTTATTTCTCCATCTCCAGCTCGACCGTTCGGCAAACGCAAAATTCCGGCGGTCACATCCGAGTGTTCCGACGCGTACCTGCGTGTAGGAGAGAGGCTCCGACGTGACGTGGCAAGCCTCGCAGACGCTCTGCTCCACCAGCGTCATCGCGAACTTCTGGTGCGGGATGCAATGGCGGGCGGCGCACATGTCCTCGGCCTCGCCGTTCGCTATGTGGTAGTGGATGCGCAGGAGGATGTTCTCCTGGAAAAACGGTCGCACGAACGTTAGGATGGAATGGCGAAGCGGTTCAGAGCCGCGTGGCTAGATGGTGTAGTGTAGTGCGGTTTTGCTCTGGTTCGAGTGACTTACGGTCCTAAAAAGGACCGTGGTCGACGTTTCGTCGGCGTTGGCGCCGACATCTTCAGGCCGCGAGAGTTTCATTTTCATTTTCATTTTTATTGTCCATTATCAATAGATACATGATTTAGAGACAGGTAGAAATATCTAAGACTATAGTTAATAGCTATGTTGTTGTTGAGTTGTCTGGATTTCTGGAGACTTGGACTTTACAATAGTTACCATTAATTTATAACTTTTAGTTAAATCCCATAGTATATAAGAACAGTTGGCTAGACCTATACTTATACCAAGGCTTTACAGCCGATCATACAAATTTCGAAGATTTGTCAATCCTTGTAGCTAATATTTGAACCTACAGTCGTGTTATCCTTACTTTACCACAGCCTGGTGGACTTCAAAGTAAAATACCATTTGACTCTTTACCATTTGTAAAGAGTAAAATGGCAAATAATGGTAATAATAAATACAATTTTTAATGGTAATGACAAAAACACAATCATTCGACTCTTTGGTATGGTGCTCTATATGATTTGAGTACCATATTTGCCCTCTGATTCTGGGTATTTATTTCTGCATTAAAATATTGTATCAGTGTTCAGGACAACAGCTAACGCCATCGGTTTCGTTGCCTGCAGTCTGATATAGGATTATTTGTGTTGAAATACCTTTGTGTTGAAATACCTTTGTGTTGAAAAACAGGCTATGGTAAAAGCAATGCTTAATGGAAAAAATTTATTTTAGAAATGGATATAGAAGGTACCTAAATGAATATCTTTAAAACAGGGGTTGTACAATAAGTTACTCACGAAGCAAGGGGTTGTACAATAAGTTACTCACGAAGCAAGGGGTTATACAATAAGTTACTCACGAAGCAAGGGGTTGTACAATAGATTACTCACGAAGCAAGGGGTTATACAATAAGTTACTCACGAAGCAAGGGGTTGTACAATAGATTACTCACGAAGCAAGGGGTTATACAATAAGTTACTCACGAAGCAAGGGGTTGTACAATAGATTACTCACGAAGCAAGGGGTTGTACAATAGATTACTCACGAAGCAAGGGGTTGTACAATAAGTTACTCACGAAGCAAGGGGTTGTACAATAAGTTACTCGCGAAGCAAGGGGTTTTACAATAAGTTACTCACGAAGCAAGGGGTTATACAATAAGTTACTCACGAAGCAAGGGGTTGTACAATAAGTTACTCACGAAGCAAGGGGTTGTACAATAAGTTACTCACGAAGCAAGGGGTTGTACAATAAGTTACTCGCGAAGCAAGGGGTTGTACAATAAGTTACTCACGAAGCAAGGGGTTGTACAATAAGTTACTCACGAAGCAAGGGGTTGTACAATAAGTTATTAACGAAGCAAGGGGTTGTACAATAGGTTACTTACGAAGCAAGGGGTTGTACAATAGGTTACTTACGAAGCATTCGGCAGCGTCGTCCATGAATCCGAGCTGGAATCGTTGCTGATCGAAGAAGCTCTCGGCCAACGCTCGCCGCAAAGCGTCCGGAGGCAGTGCGCTCTCCTGGCTGAACTGCAGCTGTCCGAACAACTCCTGCAGGCACCAAACAACGATCGCATTGCAGTACCCATCTCGGTCACTCGTTTCGGGAATCTAATGGTTGAGCGAAGGCTAGTTTTGGGGCAAAGTTAAGGAACCCAAATGGGGGATATATTATTATGCACCAAATTTGAAAGGAAGTAGTGAAATTATTGAAGATGTATTGCCTTCGTTTGATTTATATTTGGAAGTTTATAGGGGAGCCTTTTGATTGTTTTAAGTACCTACAAAAGCTTGCTCATCTAAAGTGCTGTAATCAATTTTGTAGATATTCTTTGAACTCTTTCTGTTATCTTTGTTATTCTGAGCATCAAGAAATACAAATAAAAAATTTATTGCAATGCAAGAAAGAAACCCGTAATAGTGAAATCGAGTATTATTTGATCCTATATCTCATCTCTGTAGTTCAGCAATCTTGATTCACCGATAGCAGACTGTTGCAGATCTTTGCTTGTTCTAGATTACTTCCATGTATATGAATGGCAAGCGCCAGATATTTCGGCAATCTGAAATACTTTCTAGATAGACGTTTGCTCTTAGATGAGGAAGATCACTTCAAGACAAAGCAATTTCCAAACGATACCGATTTCCAAGAAAGGAACAAGATGTTTGTTCTTCGCGAATCGCCGAACACGTTTAGCATATCAGGCACTTTATCTTGTCTCATCATTATTGCACAGAATAGAATAAGATACAAGTACACTCTGCCGGGATCCAAACTCCATAGAACATTTTGATAATGTGCTGAACGTTGCAATGCAAAGAGCCCTTGATTTCATTGTTATCAAAACAAGGTTACGAAAGCACCCCTTTGATACTTGGTTTGAACTATAGGTATAAATACAGCATAAACTCATCAGCTAGCATGAAGGTGATAACAGTTTTACACATTTATTCTTTGTAAGCAACATGGTTATAGCTAAATTTGTCATGCTTGTCATAACTATAGCACTTTAGGTTTCATATTATTTGAAATATTTTTTTCGAGAACATGGTAAGCTCATATTTGAAAGGTTCTTCTTCCTCCTCGCAAAGTTTTGAAGCATGCCAAACACAAGCAACATTCTTAAGACGAGCATGTGGTGGAGATGAAATAAAAATCGACCACTGCTTCGAACGCTGTATAGGTAGTATAGGTATACGCATCACGGGCCGAAAGAATCTATTAATTTCATGTAATTATAAAACCGAAGCGAGCATAGAGGAATCTGGGCTTGCCCGAGGCGTTCTTGCCCTGGGCAACCCTGTATCACGTAGGTAGCTGTTTAGCGCGGGTCTTTTTTCTATACCAGCACGTTTGGTCAACCGCGGTTCTCAGTCTTGTTACTTCGTAGGTATACTGTCTTGCATTACTAGTAATTTATCTCAAGGTAATCCAGAAAACGCGGACGTCTTTGGTGTTGTTTCCCGCGCAACCAGAGGGATTCTTGGCCTTTCGATTTGGCGGCAAAATGGCGGTCATTTCTTCGGGGCGATGTCTTGCATTATTCATAGTGGTACGTGCTGCTAGATGCATTATGTAAGCTTGGCGGTGTCGGAGTTGACATCGACTGTCAATGAATTGCCACAGACGGAATACAGGACGTGCCAAAATTGAGACGGACCTTCCTGCGTTGACTAAATTAACGCTGCCTGCAGGCTGCTCTTTCACCAAAAAGGTTTTGATATGAGCAAAAGGGTCATTCAATCCTGGAGGTAGGCGGTTTTTAAGATTGACGCAAGGCAGAATTTATATTATATTATAAGTTAGATCTTTCTAAAAAAAAAAAATCGAAATCCAGACAGTAATGATCCTATGCTATAAATTGAAGCGAGCGTCAACAAGGGCTTTTGGGTAACACAAAATCCACCGGTAAACCGATATCTTCAGTCTATTTCCAGAAATATCTTGGCCATAATGTGACAAGCATTACATGATTTTATAATTAGAAGTGAACGCAGCAGTCAGTATGTATAGTATAGGTAGACCGATAATATCGGTTCGGAGAATTGCAATTGGCATTGCAAATGCAACGTTGCACTGCATTAAAGTCAGACCCACTTTCCAATTCCTTCAATGTTAGCTGTAACGTGGGCACGTCAATAGTCTGTGTTTGGACTCATGGATTTTGGTCCATTGGGTTTTCTATGCAAAGTGCCCAAGTGATTTTACTTCCCAGAATTATGATGAATAATAAATGAATACCCAATGGAGCGTTGCAAGCAATATTCTAGGTATACCAAGAAACAAGAAAAGTAAAGTTTGAGTCACAGTTCTCGCTTGCATCGGCGATTTCGTTTTTCATGATTGCATTGAAAATGTACAGCAACGCATGCATAGTTTATTCGGATCTAAACCGCAAACCAGAGTACACTGTCAAACCATGGAGGTTATTAGGTAAAGGCTCCTTGACCAAACTTTTTATGCAATTTATATATATATATCCAGATATAATTAGTCAAAGTCCATGCCTCATTTCCATTTATTATTTGTTTCTTTTTAGTTTCGTTTATTTATCCGCCAAGAAATCTTGGAACTGTAATAATAATCATGAGCTTCATGTATGAGTGGTCTGGAAATATTATCGAAGATTAGATTAACATAAAATGCAGTAAGCAGTTAACAGAAAGTTTTTGTAATTCTGTATTTTACCGACACTAATCATTGAAGTCTGATACAAGTTTACCTTGTCAATATACAAACAGCTCAGACAATGCATTATTGAGCACGCTTTAAGTATCAGACGTTGAGTACATGATTGTATTATACACAAATGAAAAAGCTCTTTTCAGCCTGACTCTCCGACAAAGATTTACAGCATCGCGAGGATGAACAGAAGTCGAACGTGCTAAAATATCCGTCGATCGATCTCGATACTTTAACAGAACAATACCCGCTCCTTGAACTTTCATCGCAGAACGGATCCCTCAGCTCACATGATGATGATGCTGTGTTATTGTGCGGTGAATCTCGTCTTGATTCGTGAACTCGAGACATTATGAAACGAATGACTGACGGGTGAATTACTCAATCGCTCGGCTCATCTCGCGCGAACTCGATGAAGATGAGTGTGTTGAGGCAAAAAGCGAAAGTCAATTTTGCGCTGCTCTGAACTTTAGCAAAGCTGAGATTTGAGTTTCGTTTGAAATTGATACACGCACTCCAGAAAATACTTTTTTATAACTAGTAAACTCAATTTCAAGTTAAGCATGAGAGTGGATTTGCATCTTCCTCGAGGACCCACTGCTGCTAGACACGAGCCAGAGTTCCAAAACTGATATTAAAGCCTTGTGTAATGTTCAAGACAGGCTTGTGAGTTTTGAAACTCTTAGCTCGTGTCTAGCAGCAGTGGGTCCTCGAGGAAGATGCAAATCCACTCTCTGCATTCTTAATCTTAAAGTGAATCTGAGTTTATATAGATTCAAAAGTCTTTGTGGATTACCGCGGTGTTTTGACTTGAAAGATGTCCATTCGCGGAGACCAATTTGTACCTATTTCGACGGCGAAATTATCTCTTCCAGTTGACTAGCAAAAAGCTTGCTAATATATTGATCGACAAAAACATGGCTGGAACGGTACTCGAGCTCCTCTGTGTTTTTGCAGTGATGTTTGGTTGAATGTCGAGAAGAATGTAAGTTGTGAAATGTATATTATGATAGTTTCTTGTGTGAAAACTTACACATGTAATCCGAGTGTGCATGAGAATCAGTTAGTTACGTCACACTAGCATGGTGCAAGGTATGTAATATGTAGTTCTATATGTGTGTGTGTGTGTGTGTGTGTGTGTATATATGTAAACTCCTGGTTTATAAACAGGTTAAGTTTACAAGCAAAATGGTCGATGCCAAATTTGATTGTGGAACAGGAATTTTTTAAATGCATTCGTGCCATGTAGTAGGTATATAGAAACTATCCCCGTTTGGTAACAGTCTTTTAAAGTGATGATGCACATAGTTATACAATCAGGAAAACATTACCACGAAAGATTAAATTCCAAACAAAAAACACATGACAAATCTAACGAAACTCCAAATCATAGTCCAGGAATTGAATGAAAGCGATCGCCCATCGAAGAGATAATGGCTCTCGGGAGAGCCGCAGCCTCTTTCTGATCCAATTCACGACGCCATGCAGACTCGATCTCGAGCCGTCATCTCCGTCGGCTGCTCGGTTACAATGCAACAGTTGCCGCATTTAGGATCACGGCCGCTCTGTTACGGAACGGAGATTTCAACGCTGGAGTTGGTACGATGCCAAACTTTCGCTCGAAGCTTTGTCCGCAGATCGTACAGAATGCAACTACAGCTCGCAAGAAATCTCGGCAACGCCGCTTGACAATTTGCATCGTTATTAACCTACTTTTTGAGCAAAATGCACGATATCTTAGTGTATTATATATTATTATACATGGATAGACGCAAGTAATAAGGGTATACCTTATACTGTGTAGAACTATCATTTGCAGTGGGTTTCAATGATGGAGATTTGCATAAGTGCACAAAGAGTCATTAGATTTATGGGCTTCATATATTTCGGTTGCGAATGTGAACGAAGGCGTTGCCACAATGAACATTTATTTGAAAGCAGAACCGAAATGCATTGTTATTAGAAGCAGTACACAACTCATTGGAGGGGAGCTAAATGATTCAGACCTACACACTGTTCTTTTTCGAGTTTCTCCCTCCATGACCACCATGAGCTTTAGATATTGGTAAGTCCAGGCCAAAATGGTTCGTTGGTACAATATATGTAAAAGTATCCGTTTTGGGCGTGTTGGGAATTTTGACAACTAGGTGCAGTAATGTTCGAAAGCAGCACTGCACTTTTCAAATTGTCAGATTGCATGTATACCACCGAATGAATGGCCAAAGCTCCAAGAAAGAGTGTATTAGTCACAAGCATAGCTGCGCCCATGTAGTACCCATGCCTGTGGTCAAGGCTCACAGGGAGACCGGAACTGGAACCGTAAGATGACCACTCAAACATTCCAAGACGCCGAAAGTTTTCACAGGTAGACAGCATTGCAACGAAGAGCCAATCGAATGAGTCACATCGCACACAATTGCATTATCAAGTCTCGTATCACTAACCTACATTTTGCGACGCCTTATCACATGTAGACTTAACACTTGTGCTTTCGTTCGTTGGTATCAATACAGCAATGCGAAGGGCGTTATCTACTTCCGTCAACAGTCCTTACACCTGTCATAATCTCTCAGGGTGCCGTTACCGTATCACAGGAAATCGATGGGAAATTAAAAGCGAGGTTTTCGTTGCTGAAATTGCTAAAATCAATGAAACATGCAGTCAAATGTTATTGTTTATCAGTCGCAATTGGCAGTTGAGTCACCGAGTTTGATAAGAAAGTTTTATAGCTGAGTCATATGTCTACATGTGGTTGCATGACATGAACTTGGGGAACATGATAAGAGACTCAAAATAATATTATTTTTATTTGTGCTCATAAACAACCTTTACCATAGGAACCTTCCTCCACTAGATTTTTAAGTATTGAAGTATAAATTGGCTGTAAAACTTAAATGATCTAAAAAAAACCAACGACGATGGACGTTGCATACGCGTGCTAAGCGGCAAACATTGAAAAAGGCTAGCACAATTTGACGAAAGCTTCCCAAAAAGCAAGAGGAACGTTTGCTTTTCCTTTTAGCGCTCTGTTGTCGACATGGGCTTTCTAACTTTGTGACCAAATTAGTTCTGGACGTAAAAGGCAATCGCGTGCCCAAAAACCACAAGAACCTAATTGACCACCGCGTCTGCAGGGAACCCTCCTCAAGCAAGAGGCTGGCCCACTTCCTTCCAGACCTCATGGGAGTGGCCGTCCGGTATAGGTATTCGAGGAAATGGTAAAACAAATGTACTATTCTGAGAAAAAAGAGTGCATTTGAGTCTAGAACTTCAAAGATCATCAAGTATATACGTAAGACGAATTTTGTTTTGTATAGCAGTGCAATTTAAAGATCCAATATATATATATATATATATATATATATATATATATATATATATATATATATATATATATATATATATATATATATATATATATATATATATAAATGTATATAACATTTTTAATATGACATTGAATTCATATTGACATACGAATATGACATTCCCTATACCATTCTTTAACGTTCAAGTACAGAGTTTTGTGAAAAAAATATTGAAATTTGATCCCGTTGGTTGCTTTTACTAAATGGCATCAAAAATCAGGAGCCTTGCTTTATGATTTCCCGAAAATACGAACGGTACACTATACCATGAAATGCACACAATAACTGAACAAAATTACATAGATCAATTCGAAAGTATCTATATATAAATCCACATCCTCAATTGGCAAGACTGAAGATATGTGACAATTTCACATGGAAATATTGTATTGCTATATTCAACATTTTAAAGTTGACTTCCAAAAGACTTAGCTTGCAGCTGGTTAGGACCGCAATAGATGATCTCATCTTTGTGGTCATTCAATGTCAAAACGGGGACCACCATGGTAGGCCAGCAGTCAACTGAACCATAGCACCAAACTGTCAACGCTTTGGACCATGTGCTATAAAGTTCATGGAGTTAGATCGTTGGTCTCCAGTTTGGAGACAATAACTGGATTGTTCTGCTTTGCTACCTCGCCGGTGCGAATTGCTTTCAGAAAATTTACATAGAGCGACTGGACGTTAACACTTTACGGTATTCATCATGGGAGGTTCACTGCGGTACCGTACGCTTGAAAACCAATTAGGCACCTTAGTGAATGGGAGAGTTTATAGAACTTTTAGACGTAATTTGGTATATGTCGGTTTAAACTGAGAAACAAGCGTCCCTGATCGCTCTTAGAAAAGTGAAATACAACGCTGTGGTGACCAAGAACATTGCCACTGTACTGTCTTGTTCCCTTTCGGTGAAGTCACCGAAATTTAATGATCCCAATCATCTTTTCACAAAACCAAACTCCAAGGTTAAAGTTACTATAAACGAAACAAAGTATCAAATGCCCCACGTCGATGCATTTGTTTTGTGTACTACAGAACTGAAGCAGAAAAAAAAGTAAAATTGAAAAAATAGGCTTTTTTACAATAGTAAAATCGTGCAGATTGTACAAAGGAAACGTCCGATTGTCGCTGGGTGCAAGTCGTGATCGACGACCGGGTGTTTTCCGAAAGACAATGCACTCCACAGCCGCCCACGTAAGAAACGCAGACGCACTGGCTGCGACGACCAATCACAAGCCGTCCCGCTGCTAAGAAGCCTTCCGATTGGTCGATTCTCCACTAGCGTACGTTTGCCCATCGTCTTTTATGCGAGCGGGACGCTGTTAACCTTGAACCGAGTGTGGATGCACTGAAGAACTGAACCTCAGTAAACCCGTATTGCAGCTTTTTGTCCTGGCTCGGTTAGCGTCAAAGATTGAAGCCACGAAGCCGAGAGGCTATAGAGAGGGACCCGTCTTGTTCGGTACCTACACCTCCTAACGCGCGTGGACGAAGGAACTGACCGTATACAATAACACAAACACAGCTGTCTGCTATTAGTAGTTTTATGAGTCCTAGTTTTGGCGATGAGCGGACTTTGCGAGGTTGATTGTTCAATTTGTAAAGATATTGGTTGATTTTATTGTTATTTTGTATTTGTTTTGCAAAAATTGTTCCTCTATATAGTTGGCCTCTTTTAGTGATATACATTTCTGATAACAATGGGATATATATACATTTGGTATATACCTTGCCTTTATGATTCTGTATACTTGTACCACATCAAATATCTTGTTCCTATACCTATATATCGAAGGAGCATACCTCTTTTCTGTTCAGTATCTTTCTCGCAAGGCGCGTAGGTGCGCTCTACACAACAAAACTAGCCCGCGAAAGCTAAATATAGATTGCAGATTGCCTTGCGAATGGACATGCGAAATTTACACTAACGCCTAAAATTACTTACCGTCTAACTAATATCACTGTAGTTTAGTGGCACCACGAAAGCCGTAATTAGAAAGGGACAAATCGTGCAAATCTCAAATCTACTTTGCACAAGATCAGAAGCCAATAAAGGCATCAAAAAAGCGACAAAATGAAGTGTCCATCTTTAAGGCCGAAATATGCGCTGTTTTTTGTTTCATCGAGTCTGAAATGCACTTTATATTGCAACTCTTTAGAACGTAGCTAGCAAGCTGCTGCATATTAGGGAGTTTCTGACAGAACTTCCCATGGGTCATATAAAAACGATTTAGTTTACATGATTTCTAAGAGCAAAATCTAATGAGACCGACCGCCCTATCTCTTCTCAAATGACCCTCCCTAGCGCAGTAAAGTCCAAAGACGCATACTATTACAGCGGACAAGAAAATTACACAGCTTGCTACTAATTAGCATGTAGATGCTGTTGATGATCTAACAATTAAATCTCGGTGCTTTGTTGTCGGACGAGACGCATTGTTAGGCGATGATAGGCACGATGACATATGGCGCTACAGCCGGCGGAACGTGGGAACCTCGACCAGAAGAAAAGTAGCCGAAAATCCCAATTCTCAAGACAATTTGAATTTGATGGAAGATAGAACATCGTTTTGTAAAGTGCGCAAGAGATATATATAAATTGTGTAAAAATACTGCGAGGTTTACTTTTACTACGGCACATTGTAAAGATGTGTAAACAATAAACATTGCGGTTCGGTGCTGCGTCTTTCGCGTGATATAAACATAAACTGACATCATAATTCATGCACAATAAAGCAGCGTGCACGAATATATGCATCTCCTGTGGGTTATTGCGTGGGAGATGTATTTTCCAAACTGGCAGGAAAATTCTGCAATCGTTTCGCTCTTCACGTCCCCGCCAGTTACGCGACTTTGCCACCTGGATTCGCACAGGGAAAATCACGCAGCTAAGATGAACATTGTACTAGGCATTCAGACGCGGCGCCTATACATATTTGAATTATTAAGCACTCAAAAAGTTAGGTAAAAAAAAATTGCTCCCTGGTAATGAGGGAAAAATAAAATCAGAACTTGATGAGCCTTGATGTATTGATCTTGGGCAAAATTTAGTGATATTGCATTATTGCTCCCCCCCCCCCCCTCCCGCCAATAACAAAAAAAAATGCAATTCAAATATCCGCAAATTTTTCTTCAAACAATAATTATTCAGATGTCAGAAATATGTCACAATAACCATTTATCCATTTACCTTTGAGGCGCAAATCGAGATATGTGGACGTGTTTTTGTGAAACCCAAGCGAAAATAGTCGTAAGCGCCAAACAACAATGTTTGATATGTGGAAATAGGGTGTGTTGGTAATGACGAAAATGTGGAAATCAGAATTCAGTTCATTATTACTGTCTCCCCCCCCCCCCCCTCCCCCCTACCATGGTTGACGAAAAATAAGCGCATACCCACCCTTATTTCCAGCACTACGCCATTGCTTAAGACGTATACCAGAGTATTAAATTTCTTAGACTCATGCCATCCTATCTTTAGCACTAGTTTTGAAAAAAGCTATTTCAAACTGGGATTTGAGTGCTAAATCAAAAGTCTCACTGGTTTCCCTGTGAAACCAGTGATACTTTTGATTTAGCATTCAAATCCCAGTTTGAAATAGCTTTTTAAAACTGTACCAGAGAGTTGATGAGCACACCCTCCACTCTCGACCAGAGCGTGGTCTTACCTTGAGGGCGCAGAAGATGCACGCCTCGGCCATGCAAGCGTGGCCCGAGAGCTCGCGGAAGCTGCGCCGGAAGACGTCCAGATGCCACAGCACCTGCGCAAACGGAAGTTCCGGTCAGTCGACATTAGCGCCTCGTCACGGACGCACTATGGCACTGACACACAGCGAGGGGGAGATCGGCGATACCAGGAGGTGGGTCTCTTCCGTCTTGTGATGCTCGATAAACTATAACGCTGACAAAGTCTTCGCGTTGAAGACGAGCGTAGCGGAACGAAAACGTCGTAAACAGTCGATGTTATACGAATTTGCGCTCGTATATTTGTTGGAGGACACATATATGGGAATTGGACTTGGGTTGATTATAGTATCTCCAAGTTCGGTCACACACGTCACAATAGATTTTTGGAAAAATTTGGAAAAAAACACGTACTTTTAGAAAAATTTCCGTGTTTTTCAAAAATATCCCATTGTCGACTATTTATCTGTGATCTGATTTGATATCGTGTAGGATTTTTTATTTGATTTCACTTCATTTACACTTCGATATTCATCTTGATACCTGTAACGGCTCGCTGAAGACCCAGAGCTAGAGGACGTGTCGCTATATATATACACTCTCAACTCCTGACTACAACTGACTTATAGAGGCTAACTGAAAACCTTCAGCGTGCATGTTTGGTCCATGGACTCTTCGGTGTCTCAACTAAAGCACATTGTATTTATTAATCTTCACCTGCGCATATAAAAAATTTACGCACTAATCATATGGGGGATATATGAGGTACTTTTATCCTGTCGTGTTAAAAATTTTGACCAACCTTGGACTTTTAGGTAGGTACCAGCATATCGTAAGCACGTGGGCCCCGGACTGTCATATGGCCATGTCATAATATGGTAACGCAAAAGTAAACAATTATGTGCCATACGTCCAATTTGCCGGCATACGAAAGTGGTAATTGGGTTGTAATTAATTTATTATATAACAGAGTTGGCCCAGAGGGACCCAATTTACGTACTTGGCAGAACATAATTGTATTTGCTTTGGCTAATGTTTTACTTTTAGCTTTCATTACGTCCAGCATGGACGTACTTCCCAACCCACCGCCATCTGAATTTCCATATAGGTATGTGGATGACAAAGAAAGCATTCATTGGAAAGTTAGCAGATACTTGTGACGTATACGAAATGCACTGCCGTGCATCGATGCACTATTTCATTCACTCTCTTGCACTTGCAGTTTATCAATTAACAAAACTATTTAATTAATGAAATGCGTTATGGTTACAATCACAGCACGCTTCGTGAATGTGTTCAATTCATTCATTCAATTAAATCATTTGTAACCATGTGCACCATTGCAGTACAACAATAAAATTACAATAATATCGCTTCAAAATGGCCGACCATAGACATGCAGGTCAAAAAAACGGAGCGCCATTTTGAAAAGCAATCTGTTATTAAATCACATCCAACAATACGAAAAACAAAAACACGAACCTTTGTCACTTGAAACATCGCCTGCCTCCGATAATCCAAATTTTCTTTCATTTTCAAACCGTTATTTTTTTCAGAACAAAATTTCAAATTAAATATCGCCACATTTCCACTGCACAGAGATTCCTCTCGAAGGGTAACACACAGGTATGAGTATCGAGGCAGCGCTACCCGGAGGCTAGCTGACTCGACAACAGTCCACTAGAAACTAGCCAGCTCCACAGGTAGACAGGTAACAATCGCCTCCGGGCAGGTGGAGTTGTTCTGCGCGCCAGCATCTAGCGGCCACAACCGCAACTAAACTTACTACCAGACATTCGAGTAGATAAAATGGCAACCATGTTTTTGTAGTAAAACTTGGGACCACAGATTTCATGGTCACCGCTCGTGTGGGTGTTAATTTAAATGATTAACATCGCGAGAGGCAAAGTAATTGAAGCCGGCGCGGGATTATGCGCAGAAGTGCGTATATCACATTTAAATTTTAAATATGTAGATTCATTTGTTGATGTTTAATGTTATGTTTTGAGGTTCTTGGCATCATATACTCTTACTTTTTTAGTTTGTGCGTGGGACCGAGTTTTTTTTATGCAGTGCAGAAATGTCTACTTGAATAAGATTTCAATTATATCTTCTACATTATCAAATTAAGTACCTAATCATAATGATGCTGTGATCGTTCAAGACTTAAAAGATTGTTTTAATGACGGCAGTGCCTATTCTTTTTGTGCATGCAAATTTGACACTTGACGTCATCAAAGATGCTCATTGCAGCGGGCAGCGTCGTAAAGTACCATAAGGTTCTCGTTATATTTACAAAATCACTCAAAAAGTATCATCCTTTTTTACATCGCAGCTTTGAGAACAGTTGCGAAAACCTTCGTCCAATCATACCTTTAGTGATAGACAGGTATAAAAGAAGATATGGACGCACACAAAAAAAGGGCCCACGTAGGTAAAAATAAAACCCGTCTCGGCTAAATGTCTGCTAAAAGGACGTACCTTGGCTTTTCGTACAAGGAGTTGAAAGTCATTTAGAGCACGTTTGAAAATAAAACAGCTTCACACCTTCGTATCAATTACCTGTTCTGCATAAACTGTCTGTCTGGTCTGGAGATACGGCGACCGCGAAGCCATTTATAACCAACACTTTAAATGGAAGGAGTTAATCACTCACAGATGATGGTCAGAGACAAGGCGTAGAAGTTATGGGATGGAAAATGACAAAGAAAAATTGCATTGTCGGCAAAGATTAAATCTACCTTTACCGCAGCAGTAAGGATCGAATGTCTGTAAATGAAGAAAAAATATAAGCAAAGTGATTCAGCGTAGCACCAAGAACTTGGTCTAATAAATTATGTCACTTTAAATAAAAATGAATGTCAGTTGTAATAATATTGCTGTCATAATTAGCGGCAGCCCAGGGCACATTTTTTCTTCATGTATAGAGCACCTTTCATATAGCTTCTTCGGAGTACAATAAAAAATACACTTTTTACCCCCAATGTCTGTTTCATCGTCAAATACGGGCAAGACCAGGACTTCTGAATAAAATAAAAGCCACCGCTAAACTCATTGTGTTTTAGAACTTTCAGATGTATACCTTTACTAAGCTGACAGCGATTATAGAAAAGTCTGTGAAACAGTCTAGGAGAAAATGCACGTGACATCTGCCAGTTCAGTTGCAACACTCTGTCAGCTTTAAGCTACGTGATAAGCCGAAGGCTGACCCCTAAAACGCATTTCGAGTGGCAATCGATACCTGTTGCTTCAGAAAGAGAGAGAGAGAGAGAGAGAGAGAGAGAGAGAGAGAGAGAGAGAGAGAGAGAGAGAGAGAGAGAGAGAGAGAGGGGAGCGGGATGGGGATGCTGTGATCGCGAGTGAGGGAGCGAGATGGGTTCGCCCGACGGACGAAGAGAGATGGAAGACGTCGCATCCAGGTATGGAGTTATTACGGCGCCCAAATAGCAGTAAACATCAGGTATAGTCGGCGCGAGACCAGAAAGAAAAGTCAAGACAAGAAAGTTAAGCAACACTCTCCGACAACACGTGTTTTGGATGGGTAACCGAAATCGGCCCGGTAAACCACCTGTTGCAAAGGTTGATAGTGCCGCGATTGAATATATTATTTGTATAGTTGTTTCGTTTCGACAGCACGACAGAGAAATGATGAAAATAATCACTGCTTTATGATTTGATGGTCGGTATTTGATCTTAATATTTGACACCTTAATTTTGTACCCTTCAAACCCAGTTGTGAAAACAGTGCGTTAATTGTTAACCACCCCAAATTTAGACAAATCAGAAACCAATTTAATCACACTGAGTCATAAACGCATATTATGAAGTTATACCACTAAACGTCTTATTATATGTAGCTGGCAACTTTCAACCACAAAAATATAAGTATTTTTAATTCGGGAAAAAAGTAATGATTTAGAAAATTGGACAGAAAAGGTGACTTCTATATGATGCAAATAGATCAAATAGTAAATAGTAAATACATCAAAATAAACTTTCAGCGGACGCAAACGTCTCCAATTTCAAAGAGCCCGACTCCGCCATCTTGAAACCAACTGTGCACGAACATACTCTATACCCTATCTTGGCTGACGGTGAACCAACCCAACTGGCCTTCAAGCTCAATACGACTCCCGCCACTCACTCGAGTCCAAAAGAAGCCCGTGCGAGGAAGGCCCGCAAGCCTCACGGCCAGCCTCTTCTTGTCGCCACCACGCAGACGCTTATTGTTTGTCTGTCTGCACGCTTGCTGCAAGTTATCACTCTCAAAAAACTTCACATGGACCTATGTGATAGTGACATGAAATCATGTCAATGATTGTAATCAAATATGTCGTGGCAGCTTCCCATGGCTTATGATTCACTTGGTTCTCGGCTGCCATTGCTGGAGCCTGCCACCTACGGGAATTTGAGGTTAGGATGCCCCGAGAAGGTTTAGGACCTTGCATTGGAATGGTTAGCAAGTTTGGGAGCCGATTATGTAGAGTTTCCACTGGATTGCTATAGTTACCGATATCACTGCCCGATACGTCTCGCAGCCTAGTGCCTATATCCCCTAACCATCCGTGTTCAATGGGCCACATGGCATGCGCTCATGGGAATCATTGCCATGGCGGCGTGGATGGCGATTTTGAAATGGATTAATTAACATGCCAATTACTAAAGATCACATCGAGTCGCTCAAGATAATGCATTCACATACAGGTCATGTGAATAAATCTGAGGGTGTAGTGGACTGTCCACAACACGTGCATGGCGTTTGCAACGCGGAGGCTGCTGACGGTTTGCTTCGGTGCAAGTTCTGCATCTTTTAATAACTGTCGCTTCTCCGTACACAATATTATATTATGTTATTTGCACTTAGTATGTGTGGGTATATACAAGCAATGAAACCGGGGACAATAAAAGGCTGACTAAAATATAAAAACGAATGGTTCAATATTATATTATCCAGGAGCTATCCAAGGAGCATTTCATAGTGATGGTCATCAGTGTTTTTGCAGCTGATTTGTAAAAAGCGTTCTTATGCTAATGGACTTCACAGTTTGGTTAGGTTACCCGATTGAATATTTTACAAAATTTTTTGACAAAGCCGACTCCTAGAATAAAACAGATGAAATATTTCAAATATATGTTGGGTTCGGCCAGGGTCTAGTTTCCCCTCCCCCCAAATGGGTGTATAGGAAATGGTAATGTAGAGTAGCTATAGTAATCTGCATAAATTAGAGATGATATTACATCTATTCGTGAAGTATATTTTTCCGTACAACATGTGCGTAAAATAATGTTAAAAATAAACAAGTTTTCGTACAAGCTCAAGGTATTGAATTTGGCCGTCAACCCTTTTATTGTGTTAGAGTAGTTATACTCCTTACTGTGGTCTGCTGAAAGGACGATTATTATTATTTACAATTTCCTTCCCTTCGGGATCAGGAAATGTCATGTTATTTCTGTATTTGTTTCCGAGTTTGAGAGGATATCCCTGTGTATTCTAAATGCAAAGAATGACTGTTGTTTACATAAAATGACAAAGTTATATGTTGTGCATTCACCATAGTTTTTTTCAAGAGTTCATTAACAGACAATTACACGTATAGAAAAAGATTTAATTAGTTTTCACTACGAAATTAAATAAAATTAGGAATATCCGTTTTAGCGATGATAATAATTGCGAGCTTATAATGAGAGCCAAAGGAATATGAGAAAACGACTCATTATTTCAAGAGCACTTTACAACAAAGCAATTGAATACACTCAAGTATAACTGTGGCATTGAACGATGAACTTGTCTAAAATGGTTGATCGAAAAAGAAATACAAGTATCTAATAAACAGGGAACATAGACGGTTATAAAATTATAGCTTTTTGATCTTCCTAAATATTTGTATAGAAAGGATTGTGACAAGAAAAGCGAGCAAATTCACTGCTACTACGTTGGAAAATGTGGGAGTGTCAAATGGCAAAAATCCGATATTTATGCCGCTGAACTTTTTGCTATATTCTACAATGGAGTAAAGCTATGTAAAATCACATTTCACTGCACATTGTTGTACGAATGTCGACGCAATTGTTCAACAATGCATTCGGTCCATGTTTTTTATTTATTTCTGCTACAGTTTCACTTTCAAGTTCTCATCGTTGGAAAGTCACAAGAGTCTTGTTCTTTTCTCATCTCAATTGTCTTAAAATACTGTCAACGAACTTGGCATTTTATATATAAATCAATCAAACACACAAGCAAAAAATCTCACAGGATTATGATGGACAAATCCGATCAAATTGTTGATAGGCAAACTATAAGTGCCAGCCCCACCAAAATAGCTCACCTACTAGGTGATATATTAGCCATTCAAATTATACGCAAGAATAATTTTTGTGCTATGATCAGTTAGGCTAATTAACTTCCATAACTAAGGACAATTATGGTTACTATGGAAACCAAGACTTGCCACAGTTACGGACGTTATTTATCCAACTGATTTTGATTAACAGGAATTTAAGTATTTAACCCCAAAAACAAAAGGGTAAATGATGAAATGCACGTACATAGATGTTATAAAATGATTTTACCCACTCTACACCCCACTTTTCGAATTGAGATAGCACTCGCGCCTTCGTATGTATGCAGCCACTATCGCATCTATGTATCAACACTTGCCTAGCTCTCAGGGGCACAGCTTCAGTTGCAGATTGATGTCGTTAGTCCATCGGGGGTCAAGGGTTAGACCTATGGAGTGAGTATTTTGTGCCTCTACTCAGGTAATCTATGAGGCCTATGAGGTTGAATTATCTATTACATTATACCTATGACCTAAAATCAAAATATAGATATATCTTTTCACAGAGCCATTATATTTCCAGGAGATACATCGAAGTAAAAAAAAAATACACCATCAAAGCTCTTATATGAAAAGACTCTTCAGGAATGCACTTCCTATAAAAAGCATGAACATAGTAATCAGTAAAGACGGCTATATCGTATCATGATATATCCGGAGAAAGCTTTCGGTTGATAACTGACTTCGAGTCGTTATTAAAAACGTTATCTCACACCGAGAGATAGAGAGAGATACTTTCACCTGGACGCATGGCGGTCCACACAGCCTCTCTCACCCAAGCTAACGTTCAGATTGACAATCGATTTACGAAGCTTGCCGTGGCTCACGCTATTTTCGCTGATAACTCGCCGAAACAACATGAATATTTATTAAAAAGACTATGCTAATTTTCGTATCGTGTCCGCAAACGTTTTCGCCTACAGTACATGAATTTGAATTTTTAAGAACATATCCCTGCGATAAAGTTGAGTTAAGGCCGTGTTTATTTATTTTTAATTGCCGGCAATTTTGTTTATTGTATAATATTTTGATTGTATGGTATACACAGCAGTCACTAATCATGGTTAGAGGGAACGCGCGTGTTTGATATGAAGTCGTGACGCCGTGTGTTTTATTCCCGAAACTGACGTGATACACGCATGATTTTTGGGGAGTCAAGTTTCGTAGACACGGATTATGAACCGAGCGCCGTAGCTCCGTCATAATCACGCTAGACGCTAAGTGTCTGCCCGCTGGGAGGTCCTGGCTTCGAATCCACTGACCGACTGTCTACTCTAATGCTAAGAGGTTATCCGTGATTTCCTGTACATCAGTTGGCAATAAGCACGGAAGGTAAAACAAACATTAACTAGATATATTTTCTAATTTCTTTCTCAAGGTCTAACAAAGCTGAAGACGCAAATACAAATTTAACTATAGAACAATAATTGTTAGTGGTCTACTTTCTTCTAAAAACGTAATAGCGCAAAACATCGAAGTTGGTTTCGATTATTAACATTTGTCTTCAGATGACCCAAGGTTAAGCAACACTGCGCTAAAATAAGTATAAGATGGGTGACCACTGGCCAAATGGATCACAAGTTATAATGCCAGCTCTGTCCGGGGCCGGCCAGGACCAAGCGTCTGTTTTCATAAATCGGAGAGGATTCATCCCCGGATTCTTTCTAGACTATGGTGCAAATTTGTGGCCAGCTTTTAAAAAGTTAGTTAAGAGGACAAGGCTAAGCGGTGGCCGGCCCTTGGTGCTGTTGGACGGTAGCAGGCCTTGGTGCCGGCACCGGGTCCACTCTCGGCTCCCTTCCAGGCCAGGCTAGCTTCATCAGCCTGTCATTCACCGACAGCCAATATACCAGTGCCACAGGGACAGCGCCAACACAGTGTGTCAAAGGGACAAGGCTAAGCGGTGGCCGGCCCTTGGTGCTGTTGGACCGTAGCAGGCCTTGGTGCCGGCACCGGGTCCACCCTCTTCTCCCTTCCAGGCCAAGGCTTAACATAAACATCGACCCGATGTTCGTCGGAAGCCAGAGGACCCAGCACGCCAGCAGAGTGCCGCCAAGGTGAAAGCATCTTCGGGCGACCTCGGCGCTCCGTCGGATCGCGATCAGCGCGAGATGGAGCGCGTTTCTCACGGGGTGCTCCTGCGGACCGTGACTCCGCGACCGGAAGCTCCCGTTTCGGAGAGCGGAAGCGAGCGGAAGGTGCCGGCCAAGCACCGACACGGCGTCGGACACGGGGCGCAGGCGCACGACCCTCTACCTCGACCGCGCGTCTACCCGCGTTCGGCCCGCGTTCGGCCCGCGTTTACTCCTTTTTGACGCGGTTTTGCGCTCGGCGCGTGAGAACTTCGACCTAATTGGTGCTTGGGGCATTTGGCGCTTGGGGCAGTTTGGTGCTTCGGTCTATTGATGCTTGGGGCATTTGGTGCTTGTGACGCAGTTTGGGCAGTGATGATATACTGCTTTGGAGTCAAAGTCAAAGTTCCAGGCTTTATTAAAAATTTGGGTGACCATTTTCTTTTCGGGTAGGCATTGTATTTGCGTTTGTAATAAGTTCAGAAAAGTATTAGTGTTTAATATTGTGGGTAAACCCCAAAACGGATGGTTTTATTAAGCTGTTTGCTTCCGGCTTTGAGTACTAATGATGACCTCAGTGTCGGGATAGTTCGGGGAAGAGAAGCAATTTAGGCTGGCAACGAACCTGTACACGAACACGAATTAACGATCACTAATCGACCCTCTGGTCGTGATGCCTCGTGGGGAGCACCGTGGAGTGCCACAAGGGCATCAATTAGGTGTCATGTCGAGGTTTAAAAACTCATTACAGGCATTGCCACCTATCCCCCCCCCCCCCCGCCTTAATCACACAATTTGAATGACTTAAGCGGTCAAGCACCCAGAGAAGTATATGTACAGACTGAGTAGATTCAAACACCCCAAATTTGTATAATACAAATTATTTTATTTATACACCAACAGTCCAAGGACACCTTCAAACTAGTCAGACACCATCCGGAAGCTGGCAATTGGTCGGGAACGGAAGTAGATTTATACCCCATCACTCATGGACGTAATTGCGTGTTTGTTTCTTTTTCTGTTCTCGTTCGCGTCTCGATGCCGCGGTTTCCTCGGACTCGGCCAATTGGGCGGGAGGTCCCACGCCTCCGTCGGGGCTCCCCGGTGCCTCGTCGTGTGATCTCGAAGATCACACTTCCGGCGTACGACCGAGACCTAAGCCGCAGACTAGTGGCGCTGCCGTCTCGGGTTGCAGCGGAACTATACAACATTGTTCTGTAGCAATATTGACGTACTATTGCTAAGTATAGTAAGTCTAAAGACTGTTAGGCAGGGCGTGATGGGACAGGGTGGGTTCTTGGCACGCTGCAAGCACAGCCATGGTGTGATTCATACCCCACGACCTCCAGGCAAGGCTGGGACATGGGACATGGGGGCAGGGTCCACGCTAGGCAGGGCGCGATGGGACAGGGTGGGTTCTTGGCACGCTGCAAGCACAGCCATGGTGTGATTCATACCCCACGACCTCCAGGCAAGGCTGGGACATGGGACATGGGGGCAGGGTCCACGTTAGGCAGGGCGCGATGGGACAGGGTGGGTTCTTGGCACGCTGCATTTATACAAAAGCACAACTGTGGCATGCTACCCTATAGCGTTTCAAAACAAGGAGTTGCTCATTTTCGTTCGTGGCCACTAGCTCAGTGATGGTCACCAATCAATTTCCAGTCACAGGCGCGATCGGGTCCTTACTAAACACATATGCGTCGTCGTCGTCGTCGTCGTCGTCGTCGTCGTCGTCGTCGTCGCCGTCGTCGTCGTCGTCGTCGTCGTCGTCGTCGTCGGCGTCGTCGTCGGTGCCCCTGAACCACGCGACGGGGTCAACAAGTCGATTCTCATCGGGAGTCGGCCGCCGCAGGTTCACATGGTCGTCACGCTCGACGCTGTTTTCCCACACACCTGACGCCGAGCGCTGGCTTGACGACCCCAGTCTTGAGACGCTCTGCCCCCGTCTCGATGCGGCAGGGGGGGGGGGGGGGGGGGCGTCACACTCGCGTGGACAGCGAGGAGTCGGCGCCGAGACGCACAGCTGGCGGTGTGGTGCCCGTTTGTGAGTCATGCTGGAGGTGGTTGTGACGAGGATGGACGGGACGATGTCGACGTTGATCGGGATTTGGTCGATGTTTCTGGTTTCGCCGTCCGAAAAGGCGAGATATCAATACATTTTCATTTGCGAGATGCATTGGCGAAAATAGATTAAAACTCAGTCTCCAGAAAATATTACTTGATATAGGTTAAGTGCCGGTTTTTCGTTGGCCCGTTAAGATTAATTAACGGTCAATCAAGAAAATGAAGGAGTCTCATTGGACGTTGCTAAGCAAATAACAAGTTAACAGACCGTTAGATATTTAACGTGCCACTGAAAAACCAGATCTAAATCTCTTACGGCATAAATTAATATCATTCTTTTCACGTTTGTGTGACTTGTGAGTGCATTTATCCAACAGCATATTATGTCATTTATTGTAAAGAAGGATGTGGCCGAAAAAAAACTCTGGCCAGACGTTTCAAATTTTTGCTAAACTTAAGTGCGATAGGCGCAAATATAACCAGTATAGGTTTCCATAGTTTCAAAGACAGGTGACAGCTTTGAGCTGGAAACACCATATATCATTATCAACATGAAATGGAGTATAACAGCTGCTATAACAGTTATGGTGAAAATGGAAATCTCAGAGCCGCATGACAAATTTGAAGGTCGTGAATTAGTAATCACCCATCGGAAATTGTCGTTCAATTAGTAATTTATGAATCAACGAATTCAGTTCTTCGAGCAAATTATTCCAAGAAAGTTGGAAAGGTAAATAATATTTTGTCCTTGATGCAAATGCAGACAAATTTAAATTGACCTAAAAGTCAACTTTATAGGTACCAACGTACTTAGCCGTAGGCCATTGGTTTTTAACCAAATCATTCTACGAATCTGTGGAATGTGCGGTAAACAATCAATATAGCTTATATACATTTTAGAGATTGACCTTCCCCTCAAGTAAAAAAGTCTTAGCGACCCAATTCTTTAAGCATTTTGTAATCCTTGAAAGTTGAAAGAGGTTAATCCTGCCACTGGCTTCTTAGTATATTCGAATTGTCGTTAACATAAATGTCATTTATATCGAAAACTTGTCACTTTTGAATATGATGTATCTGAATTTGCATCCTCCCGAATCTCACCGCAACTAAAAAGCATGAAAGCGATTTGATTCTAAAACCAACCTCTTTATACAAGTTCATAATTTGACATCGACGTTTTTCCACTGTGGTTAATTACCTGGTGGTGCTAATTCACATTATGCAAATCATAAAATAACCGTGGGATCTCCAAGTCTGGGTAGCGAGACAAATTAAACATTGCATAAAACAAGATCATATATAACGATAACCCTAATGAGATGCATGACATGGTCGCATGCACTTGTTTGATAAATGTTACGGGAAGTGATTTTAACCTCTCCAGAGATGTATTGCCCATTTTGACACCTTCAATTACCTCGAGAAAATGAAATTCATTTTTTTAAACACATCATTTGAAAATATTCCACAAGATTTAATGTTGCAGCTATATATTTGAAAGGCATAGGTAATGAGAGATGAGTATAATTACGTTTTGCTTGTCCAAGAATGATTTTCAAAAGTGATTTTCACATCTTGAGAGATGTCACGTCCATTTTGGCACCCTAAATAATTTCCTCCAGAAAATGAAATTCATTTTATAAACACATAATTTGAAAATACTCCACAAGATTTAATGTTGCAGCTATATATTTGAAAGGCATAGGTAATGAGAGATGAGTATAATTACGTTTTGCTTGTCCATGAACGATTTTAAAAAGTGATTTTCACATCTTGAGAGATGTCACGTCCATTTTGACACCCTAAATAATTTCCCCCAGAAAATGAAATTAATTTTTTAAACACATAATTTGAAAATACTCCACAAGATTTAATATTGCAGCTAAATATTTGAAAGGCATAGGTAATGAGAGATGAGTATAATTACGTTTTGCTTGTCCAAGAACGATTTTCAAAAGTGATTTTCACATCTCGAGAGATGTCACGTCCATTTTGGCACCCTAAATAATTTCCTCCAGAAAATGAAATTCATTTTATAAACACATAATTTGAAAATACTCCACAAGATTTAATGTTGCAGCTATATATTTGAAAGGCATAGGTAATGAGAGATGAGTATAATTACGTTTTGCTTGTCCAAGAACGATTTTAAAAAGTGATTTTCACATCTTGAGAGATGTCACGTCCATTTTGACACCCTAAATAATTTCCTCCAGAAAATGAAATTAATTTTTTAAACACATAATTTGAAAATACTCCACAAGATTTAATATTGCAGCTAAATATTTGAAAGGCATAGGTAATGAGAGATGAGTATAATTACGTTTTGCTTGTCCAAGAACGATTTTAAAAAGTGATTTTCACATCTTGAGAGATGTCACGTCCATTTTGACACCCTAAATAATTTCCTCCAGAAAATGAAATTAATTTTTTAAACACATAATTTGAAAATACTCCACAAGATTTAATGTTGCAGCTATATATTTGAAAGGCATAGGTAATGAGAGATGAGTATAATTACGTTTTGCTTGTCCAAGAACGATTTTCAAAAGTGATTTTCAAATCTCGAGAGATGTCAGGGTGCCATTTTGGCGCCCTACCACATTTAACAGTGCAGTAATAATGCATAACGCACAGCTATAATGAGAGCTATAACTACGCTATGCTGGTTCAAAAAAATTTGCATATTTTATAGTTGTGTCAAAAAAAGTGTTGCAATTGATATGTCCGATTGAGGCAACATCAAACCTAAAGCCAAAATGCCTCTGCAATTTTCCGAATCCAACTCAATTCCTCCTAAACACCCAAACGGCCCCAGAGCGATGTCTGACCCCCGTTGCTTGCGATCTCATATTATTGGTACATCCACATCGGAGCATTCGAGACCTGTATACGAAGAATGCGTCTGCAAGACAGTTACTCGCAGCCAGGAGCCATAATATCGGCAATGCACTTGCGTATAGGCTGTTTGTAGGTCAACTCTACTATGGCGAACTGTCTATAGCTTCATTGACTGAAGCCCCACGAGAGTCTGAGGTAACAGGTGTGTACGTTAGGTCATCGCAGTCATTCGCTCAGTTCTAGGTCCGCTCGTGGAATGTCGCCAATGTGGAATACTTTTGAATGGATCACTTCGTGTTTGTCTGCAAGCTATTGACGTGTCAAAATAGATGCTGGTATAGAGATAAAGCGGTGGATTTTTATACGTGACGGTTTTAGGTGTTTTATTTAAAGGCAGTTGGTGGTCATTAAAACTTGAACTGGTCGACACAATTACTAGTTATTATTCAGACGTTATTTTTCAGTGTGGTTGGCTACTGGGCATAATGATGAAAATTGTTAGTGCGATGATGGGAAAATCAAATTTCCTTAGCTGGACCGTAGTTTTTCTTTTCTTGCACGCATGACACCGAAACATAACGCCTGCGACTGCAAAATTAAATTAAAAAAACCGCTCATTTCAATCTTATTTTAAAATGACGATTAGATGCCATCAAAAACGCATTATAATCTGTATAAGGTTATCAAATAATAATCCCCACGGTTATCATGAATCACGTTTTTATGGCACACATGAAATCGCATAGCGCTGAGTCGAATACGATTATAACGTCATTAGCACATGTAACAGGTTGATCCTATGGCAGTGGGGTCCCGTCACTTGCTGCTGGCTCAACAGGTTGCCCCGGGGGGGAAGGGGGGGGGGGGGCATTTGGGCGCGGCGCCCCAAGGAACCACCGAGCCGTAGACGAATCGGAGGGTGGCGAAATGCGCGGTACCATGACGTCACTGGTGCGTAACATATCAAAACAGGGACCGGGAAAACTAGTTTCAAATGGAGCCACTTTTTTCAGCTTATTTATTTATATAGCCCGAATGACACCTTGTTTTAATGGGATGTTTCTTAATTGTCTTCTTTCGAAGTTGGCTATACACTTATTTTAAGTTTGCCACTTTTTTGGGATCTCAAATCATAGAGTATACCATACCATAGAAACAAATGATTAAGTTTTTGCCATTATACCATTAAAAAAATGTATTTATCATTGCTATTTACCATTTTACTCTTTACAATCGTAAAGGAGTCAAAAGATACTTTACTTCGAAGTCCACCAGGCTGTGGTAATCTTCGGCTAACACGACTGTAATATAAATACAATCTTAAGAACTTTAACCCCGGGTATAATATATATGCCTACAGGTAGCTCATTATTTTCTGCTGTTCCTGTTACGCTATCAATCGTGATGGCCACTGGGGTGTTTGTACTATTTTTGGGAATTGGAAGGCATGAAGATTCCGTCTGCCCTGAGGCACACCTGAGACGGAGTCACGCCACCGAACACGTTACTGTAACACGTCGAATTACACGGTCGGTCTACTACTTCTACTATATTAGAGTACAGGTAGTTACACACTTACACCCGAAGGAACTGGCGCGCATGTGCTGAAATGATTGACCAATTCGAGGAGCCAATAATCTTAATACTTCACCTTGAAAGTGTGTTATTGCAAAGTCATTACTTTCATCAAGAGCAGCATCAAGAGGGTGTACGAAACGTGCACAAGTACAAGGACTGCAAAAGAGCAAACCCAGAAGGTTCGTCTTGGTTGGCTTCGACGAAGCTACCAAAAAAACGCCCACCTTCCAACTTCAATGTCGAGTTTTAGCGCGTGGAAATCTACACTAGAATTAATTTTAGTTTGCCACTAACTGGGGATCTCATATCATAGACTACCATACCAAAGAGTCGAATTTTTTATTGCCATTAAAAACAGTATTTATCAATACCAATATTTACCGTTCGACTCTTTACAATTGGTAAATAATAATTTACTTCGAAGTCCACCAGGCTTTGGTAAAAGAAAACACGACTTTTCAGAAATTTCACGTCAGAAACAAAAAAGTTCAGAAACAAGCCGCTACGGGGGTTAACTTTGAAGTATAAATAAAGCGTATAACTTCGTAACCAGGATGAAAAATTCTGCAAAATGTCATGGAATTGCGACAGTAAACAAGCTCTGTATCCGATGAACAAAAAGGATATTATTTTGAGTGCTAAAAAAACGATAAGCTCGACTGTCTATATGATGTGTCTCTCTTTTGGGATTTTCGCAAAGTGAAATGAAATGACATAGGCGAAATTGCCTGCTCAATTAGATAGAAAAACTATGTGGCTAAATCGAATATGAAAATTGCAAAACATTGTCATTGTGTTGTGTACAGTTCTAGTTTTAAGCCCCGTTTACATGGGAGTATTTTGGACAAAAGTCTGCCACAAAAGTATTGTGCTGTAAAATAACATATGGCTATGTTAATTTTGTACTGACAAATTATACAGTCCATCACTTTTTTATGTAATACTCATATGTTATTTATAAAATATAAATATGGTAATATATGATATTGTACCTACACCAATATAATTTTAAATATCATGTTATTTTGACAGCATAAAAAAGCAGTGGCAGATTTTGTAAAAAATGCTCCCATGTAACCGGGGCTTTCGTATAAATCTATCAGAAAATACAACATTGTAAATGAGCATGTGTTTCATAGTTAAGACGCCAGACTACCTCGCTAGAGATAGCGCGAATGCAGAGTCTCACGAGTAAACGCTTTTTAACTGAACCGTAAGAGATAAAATATTGAAGTAAGCGAGGGAGTTGTAGATAAAGAATCAATCTGTGTCGGTAAGGGACATGTTTTCCCATTTTTTGGGTCTAAAAGGGCCGAACCCGCTTCTAAACAATGTTGTATTTTGCTATTATTATGCGCTTTTCCGTGAATCGACAAAGAGATGAAGGAGATTAACGTTACGAAAAAGGCTCCGTTACCGACACAGATTGATTCTTTAACTACAACTTCCTCGCTTACTTCGAAAGTTGATCTCTTACGGTGTAGTAAAAAAGCGCATACTCGTGAGACTCTGCATTCGCGCTATCTTGCAGCTGCAAGCGAGGTAGTCTTGCACCTTAACATAGATGCGTGAAGCTCCAGCCGTACATCAAAACAAAATCCAGCCATCGCCGTCCATCGTTCACGTCGCCATGGCCGTTGCACCCGACCCGACCGGCTACCATGCGCCTAGCGGCAGGCCGGAGAAACTATACGCATAAAAAACTAGTTCCTCGCGCGGCCGCGGGCTCAATCACGGCGCACGTGCGCTCCGCTCGCCCGGTCGTCTCCGACTCCGACTCGAAACACAAGCCGCGAGACGGGGAGGACAAAAGCGCCGAGGGCCGGGGGCAAAAAACGACGACAACGACGAAATTACGTCTAGTGTTCTTGACGTTTTTTTCATGTTTCCGCGCGAGTGGAATAATAAAGGTGGTACGTAAGATGTGGCGATGGGGGGTGGGGGAGGGGCGAGATGCGCTTGCCTTGTTCGGAATCGTCACGCGGCTACCGACTGCCTCTTTGTCTGGAATCGTCTCTGCACCGCTAGAGTCCAGCCTGTGAGAGAAGATGCCACAGCAGGGCCTGCCCCCTCACGAACTACCAACTCGTGAATTAAAATTTTAATGGCGGGAAAACAAAATACTATTTCGGCTACCAATAAAAAGATTACAACATGAAACTATTTCATAATTATGAGTAAAAATATCAACGAATAAATAGTTGAGAGATAAAAACATAAGCTTTGGTAATATTAGAAGGTGTACAAATGATGACAGGATTTCAGTTTTGTCAAATTGGCGATTATGTAAACTACAGTGACTACTAGCGATCCCAGCGGAATGGTATCTTCTTAAATAAAACGAAGAGTAGTGACGGGTAAATTCGTGCTTTGGCGTCCAGGGAATAGACCGGGGGTTCGGGGGAAGGGGGAGTCGACTGGACCACGCATTATTAGGGGTAGGGGAGATCTTTCACGAACACATTTCCGAGCATGCAATTAAATGAGTTTGATTTACTCAAAAATAATGGCAGACAATTGGAATATTATGGAGGCTGGACCATAACTCGCGATTCTCTCTACAAATATTAAACTTCTATGAGAACAAGTCATAATTGGTATAGGTATTTCCTAAAGGTGTGGAAAAATGATTGCGTGTGTTTGATTGAAGCGTACCAAAACCTCACAAATTGTCAATAATTTTATGCTGGGGCTTCGCGAGTATATAGGGGTCCCCAAAGAAGTAATGACATGGGGGGGGGGGGGGGCTAATAGGACAGGTATTCATTAGAAGTAGTTGATTTCGTTCGGATAAAAGCAGGCATATCACGTGTTGTACGCGGCTTTTTGCATCCACCGAGTGGACGGAATGTTGTTAATTAAATTGGTAATTAAAGTTTGACGGATGAGTTACAACAGGCAATGTACAGCCTGTATAGCCACAAATCTTAATTATCAGCTGTTCGTTCGCAGCTTGTTTAGTCCTCCTCATCTATATGCTCTAATTCACGGAATGAGAGTGGATGTACATCTTCGGAGAGGACCCACTGCTGCTAGACACGAGCAAAGAGTTTCAAAACTTACAAGCCATGTCTTGAGCCGGACAAAAGCCACTGTGGGCAGTTTTAAAACTCTTGGCTCGTGTCTAGCAGCAGTGGGTCCTCGAGGAAGATGCAAATCCACTCTCCTTAACGGGAAATTGATTTGAGACCAAGTCAAGAGACACTAACCAGTAATGCAAAAGAGAGCATATAGGTATATTGGTTGATTGATGAGCGTAGCGAGCGAAGCGAAATCTTCAATTTCACAACTGTTAAAAAAAACACTTGTGTTTGTTTGTATATGTATGTGTGTTTGATCGCGCTCTAGAGATCAAACGCCTGCATCGATTGCGATTACATTTTCATGATGTCTACTTTTGTTCTCAACCTAGACCCCCTGCGTTCATCCATACCCCACCCCCCTCCATACCAAATCCTACCCATCCCCTTCAAAGCAGTAAAAAATATCAATATTCGAAATTGGGAAAATTTGAAAAAAATACGGAAATTTTTCTAGAAGTACGTACTTCTTCCAATTTTTTCCAATTTCGAATATTGCTCTTCGAAACCATCGAAACCACATCGAAACGTCACGACTGGGCTCTTGACGACGTCCTGAATTCAACTTATCTGCTACAAGCAGCTACTCTCATCTTCAACGCGAACACGTTGGCAGCGTTTCCTACACTATAGGTACACTCTCAAAAAACTTCACATGGACCTATGTGATAGTGACATGAAATCATGGCAATGATTGTAATCAAATATGTCATGGTAGCTTCCCATGGCTTCATGGGAATGATTCTCTTGGTTCTCGGCTGCCATTGCAGGAGCCTGCTACCTACGGGAATTTGAGGTTAGGATGCCCCGAGGAGGTTTTAGACCTTTCATTGGGATGGTTAGCAAGTTTGGGAGCCGATTATGTAGTTTCCACTGGATTGCTCTAGTCACCGATATCACTGCCTAGTGCCTATATGCCCTAAACATCCGTGTTCAATGGGCCACATGGCATGCGCTCATGGGAATCATTGCCATGGCGGCGTGGATGGCGATTTTAAAATGGATTGATTAACATGCCTATTACTAAAGATCACATCGAGTCGCTCAAGATAATGCATTCACATACAGGCCATGTGAATAAATCTGAGAGTGTATCTGCTACAAACAGCTACGCTCATCTTCAACGCGAACACGTTGCCAGCGTTTCCTACACTAAAGTGCCTAGTGGCCTCAGCAACTCACCTGCACAGCACTGTTGAGAAAGCAGTTGTTCTGGCCGGGCCCGTTCAAGAGGCCTTTGGTGCTGGTGAAGGGCGTGTGATCGCCACGCGGGGGGCCGCGCACCCCCTTCGAGGGGGTCACGTGGCATCCGCCCGGCTGCCCCAGAAGCCGCTGCTTCAACAACGCGCTCATTTTGCCCTCTAGTGGTCACATTCTGAAACGAACACGCAAACACAAACACGTTAAGACGCGGCACCAGTTATCATTAGGTTGTTTTACTCAAATATGGATAGGCACAATTTCATTTGAGAAGGACTTTGTTACTGGTTTAAGCAGATACCAGTATGCAATGGATAGAAGGGAACTGAAGCTGGAAAAATTTGCAAGCGAACGGTTTGGTTGCACATTTTTCCTGATTCGCTTTCCTACCAAACAAATGCATTTATTTTCTCGCGAGATTGACCACAAATCTGAGTTATCTTTCGCACAAGATTATACCTAAAGAATGGTAAATATGGTCCTCACGCAGCTCATTGAAACATTTTACCGATGATTTTGGTATCTTAATAACGATGGTTGCCGAATATCGCTCAAGTTAAGCAATACAAGTGTGGGTCGGCCATTGGATGGGTGCCCATTGCAATGCGTGTGCCCAGATTTGTAGGTCACACGTTCGTTTACGGAAGTTGTATACTCCAGCCTCTCATCTTTCAAGGATCGTTTTAATTCAAACGTAGATTAGTTGAGAAGACGAAGTAGATACAGGTATAGGTGAAGTGTTTTTCGGCTTTAAAAGTATCGTCATACATTAAAACCTATTTTAAGAAACCGAGTCTTGAATCTCAGTCCATCTTTGGACCACTAATCTCTAAATAATCACGACAAACTATGAACCGCAATGCAACATCTCAGCTCATTAGGCCATGCACGTCTAGCTGAAGAGACTTCGGGAATTAGATAGGGGTGTAATGGGCATGTGTAATGTGCCCAAGGGCCCCTAATACCTTCTCCGTATTAAAGTTTTGGGATAAACGTGGGAAAACACGAATCGTCGACCGGCATGTGTTTACAAATTCAAAACACCCTTATGTCAGTGATAAACGTATAAACGTCATTTGCATTTTATACCAATTTAATTTCCAGTCTGGATCACGAATTACATTTCCTTGTTACAATTACCTTTTTTTTTGGGACTCCAATGGTTCTCAAATTTCAATATCACCACTCCTAAATGCTTGTTGACAAGGAAATACAGAAGTGCATGCTGCGAGAATAAGAAAGTAAATACTAAAAGAAAACACAAAATTTTTTTATGATAAACAGGTTCTTATATAAAAGCAAAGCTCTGAGACTTGATTGCAGGGTGACGTGAACCTGCCGTCAACTACCCGCAACCAGTTTGCTCACCCCTGGACGTAATCGAATCCCTAATGCTCCGAACACAGCTATACGACGAACCGTATCGAGTAGAGAGCCTTCGCACTCGCGAGAGTGGCACAGTACACGACAAACGTCTGCTTCGTACTAAACCACACTCTCCCTCTACAAGCCTCGGGCCCGCGTTCATCTGTTTCGCCTCTCGCCTGTCCCAATCAGGGATAGACCATCACCACCACTCGCGTTTTTGCTGAACTCCGTTGTGCTTAACTATTTACACTACTATGACCACCACTATCA
This sequence comes from Nemoura dubitans, assembly GCA_921293005.1. NCBI lineage: Eukaryota > Metazoa > Arthropoda > Insecta > Plecoptera > Nemouridae > Nemoura > Nemoura dubitans. Next base: position 2,600,883 of record OV121078.1, on the reverse strand, counting down.
CAAAACTTAGAGTTAACGACATTGCGAGATTGATAGAGAAGTCAATCGACTGACTGTCTATTGTAGAAGATTGTATTATTGTGGTCCAGACAAAATAATGTATAAAGTGAGAAACTGTGCGTGTTTCAAATTAACTGACTTTGTGTCCAACAAGCTTCCCTCGATTCCAGACTAGGATTGAGATGGCGTAAAGTTTTCGCATTATCAACACCGTCCCTTATCGCAGACATTCTACCCAGACATTCTACCCAGACATTCTACCATAGGTATACCTGGCTATAGCTATGGCCACGGCCAAATATTTGATGCTAGCAATTTCACCGGCAATCGCTGGGGTGCGTTGGCAACCTGTTTTAACATTATCTACCAGGCCATAGCACAAGGTCAATTATAATCAAGGGTCTCAATGTTCCTCAGGTGGTTACAGTTATGGCTTCATCTACCAGGCCATGGCACAAGGTCAATTATTATCAAGGGACCCAATGTTCCTCAGGTGGTTACAGTTACCTTGGTTACAGGTTATATAACAACAAACAGTGGCTCCATCCCTTGACTCCCGGCGAAACTATTATTGCGTGCGGAAGGCTTTCGCGTAGCTGCTTTAGTATGGTAGTAGAACATCTGAGTAACCTCACGTCTGTGGTAAAACGTCCCATAATCGCCTGCACCCTGCAGCCGCACTCCCGCCCACACGAAGACTCTCTTATAAGAGCCCTAGGCGCGTCTAATCTGAGGCCTGTAAGATGCCAGGCACGTACCAGATACACACCTTGTCCTGTGCATGGATGCAGTCAGGTAGCGTAGCTATGACAACAACAACACGTGGCTGGCGAGGCCTTGGAGAGCGGGAGTCTCGGGTTACCATCATATTATAGAATAGTGGTGGTTCAACCACGGTACAGCCATGGTACAACCACGGTAAAGCCACGGTACAACCACGGTACAACTACGAAGAGATAACTATGGCTAACACCGCTGATTTTTGAGTATGTATTTATGAGTACTTCGAAGACTATTGGTACTATGACTCACATATATTTATTTTGAGAAGGTTTGCATGTTATTGAGAACCCACTGCTCATTTAGTTTGGTACAGAGCTGAGTATATTTGAAAGTGTAGGCTTAAATTGACGTAGGAGAGGTTACTCCTTTGATTGCAAACCAATAATCGCATATTTAAATGGAGAATGCATACCAGTTATCATTTGAAAAGCATTTGGAAATAAAAACTTGAAAAACACGTTGTCTTTGATATTATTGTTGTAATTATTGTTTGCTGTTTCATGGTTATCTGCAGGTCAAATTAAAAGACTGGACGATGGAGGGTTGGAGGCGTAAATTATTTCTTAAATGGGAAAAAATTAGGATCTGCGGTATAAAACAATGTGGCATAATCATGCACTCGTATATACACGAAGGTTATATCAAGTAAACGACGCAGATTTATAACATTTTCCCCTTGTGTTTGGTTTACTTTCTGGTTTCATGACTCCTGTGTGTTGTTACATTCCAAGTGTTTTAGTTAGGAAAGAAGACATTGCGAACCAAGATTCCTTTGTGTCAACCTGTAACGCATGACTGAGGTTTGATATCAAAAAAATTATCGGAAAAAGTGAATGAGCTGACTTGATGACAGTAAACAATTTTTTGACTCTGCAAAACTTTGTCCGCCAGGTTCTGTAATTCCAGGTACTTTACAATACTTTTAAGTTTTGACCCTTTTGACTATTGGAGCGAGCTCATACTTTGGGAGCTTCCCGCTCAAATTTTACCTCCTACTGGATACTAACTTGTTGCCACACCTTTTGTCCGATTGCTACGAAACTAGGGTCTACGGAATCCTCACACTTTTAGCAACAAATTGTGTGACTTATAACCACGAAATACCAATTGAAAGTTCAAATAAAGCTTCATGAAATAATCACCAACAACCACACCAACAGCCTTAAGCATCAAAAAACCATTCACCAGCTCCAGTATTTGGTCGCCACCCATTTGCCATTTGTATCTTTACGACTCGTATAATATAGTTTATTAATATTGATACCTACTGGTATATTGCGTGTAAATTTTAAACATACTAATACATAATATGATAATATGACTTCAATAGGAAGTGTTTGTTTAACTTGAAAGTAACATTTTACGTTAGGCGTCAACGAATCACGTGGATTACTCTTGGAAATGAAGAACCTGTCAAATTTACAGCATTACTCAAGAATGAAATGCACGTACCATACAGTACATGCCCAATGGACCCTTGTTCAATTGATTCTCACAATAAAAATACACAAAGAAAGCACGTATGCAGTACCATCACACCGAGGAATCTCTATACCTGAGACCAAGGAATTCAATTCAGATCATGTACACATGCGTTAACACTTCATTATGAATGTAAAACGTTACGCCGCATATATAATAATATGATGGGTGGGAGTCGGGTTAGACAGCTAGCGTGAAAATATCTAGCTGCTAACGAATTGTAAAAAGGTTTAAAAATTACACGCGTATCCTGAGCTAAGAATGTCAAAATAGGTTCATGAATCGGTGTGGGTAACGTGTCGTTAGTGAAGTTTTGTAGAAGGTTAATTGGTAGACGCATTCCATACCGCCCCCCTAGCTTTACATCACAGATATAAGGTTACCCGGATTTTCCACTCCCATACTAAAGCAGTTACAAGGAAGCCCGCTGCCCGCAATAATAGTTTCGCCGGCTGTCAAGGGATGGAGCCACTGTGTGCTGTTCTATAACTTGTAACCACGGTAATTGAAACCACTTGTAGAACATTTTGGTCCCTTGATGAAGGCCATATTCCACTAGGGTTGCAACCTGCTGATCTTAGGCCTTCTTACCGCACATTTACCATCACCACCATTGGAACAAAACCATTTAGAGGGCCATGGATCGGCAGGTTGCAACCCTAGTGGAATATGGCATTTATAAATTATAATCAAGAATTGACCTTGAAATGGTAGATGATGTGAATACAGGTTGCCAATGCACCCCAGCGATTGCCAGCAAAATTAATAACATCAATTTTTTGCCGTAGCCAAAGCTATAGGTATATGGTAGAGTATCTGAGGAACCTTATATCTGTGTTTAAAGTGTTTAAAACTTGATGGTTTAAAGATAGCTAAAACATAGTGATGGTATGCAAAGGATGATGCGATTTTTTTTTTAAATCTCAGTGTAGTTTTTGTAGTTTTTTTTTCATGGGTCCGTGGCGAAATTTGATGCTCTTGGAATGTGCCAAGATGAGATCCATGTATAATAGGGTTTCTTTCGCGTGGCTACATTCTTTTAGATTCATCCCACAAACATTAATAAGTCCCCGCATGCTTTGTGAAACACTAGACGATTGAAATTCTTTGACGTCCTATGTCTTAACTTATCTGAGAATTGATCTTCGAAGCACGTGAAAGTGTTGTTGTTGGAATGACCACAGTGGATGAAAGCCAGTCGATGAAATTCAAAAGACAGCTCGACTCGGTTATGCAATACGATATTTTCATTGAATGGTGTTGGTGATTTTTTTTGTTTCAAATTCGATTCAATGGATTAGTAAGACCTTTATAAAACGCAGTCGGTAAAAACGTTTTCGTGATTTTGCGGTTGTGGTTGTTGGATGGTATTGATGACTGAAGTTGTGAATCAGCTGGATATTTTTGTTAATTGCGCCTAGTGATTTGATAAAGCTGCACGTGTGGTATTTTCATGGTCACTGAAATTCTGCAGATCGGAACACAACATCACACACGATTTTGGCATGCAAGGGATATGTGGACCATGAGTTATCGTGGAAGTTTACAAAGTTAAGCAACATGCGCTTAGTGTGTGAGTTGGATGGGAGGCCAGTGATCATAATTTATGAGTTATTTGGTGATTTTAACTGAATTTATTCTTCATCTATGCATTTAATATTAGTATTAATATCCTTAACTTTTTTGTGTTACTATTAGATTTGCTGAAAATCATTCATATATCAAGTAAATCACTTTTAAATTACTTTTTATATGTGAGGATAATTTACATCAATCGTAATAACTCAAAAATAATTATTTACCTTTATTTGAAAGCCTCTTAAAATATTTGCTAATATGTCCTTATCCCTATCCAATCCTCTTAACAATGTTGAAAAACGATATTTATAATATATTGCGATTTGCATTTGTGAAACGTAAAAACCCAGACATCATGAACATTGTCAAATTTTTTTGTAACATTATGGTGATATAAATTTAAAACACAAAACTAGTCTCTCTTTGAAAATCAGTGCGTCGTTAAACACAACAGCCTCACCATGCATAATCACGTGGTTGCCAGTGTGGACTTACACATAACATAGTGCGTGTACTCTAACAGACAACACCCGCTCGGACCGGTCCAGATTCCGCAACACATAATGGAACAATTGCCGTTTTACCGTTAGCATGGTACTGAAAGTAAACGACATCCATTACTTTTGCAGCTACCAATTCAGTTAGCAGCTTGCGTTAGAAAGTAAATCACGAAGCGATTGTGTCTAGTTATATATACCGCAGGAAAAAGTTGAACTTATAATTGTATGCCTGATACGCTGGTGCAATACGGAACAAAAATAATTAATGAGTATGTAAAATCGAATTTGCATCTTACTCTGATGGTGATTCAGTCAGAGCTCTTCTTTTATGAATTAAAGTGTGAGATCCATTGGAGTGAATTCTTTTTTTAAGATGAGAGCGAAAAAGAAGTATCAAAAATGAATGCTGCAAATAAGTATAGGTAATCATACTTTTACATCATATCGCTTAATACAAGATCATTCAGCAACCTCAAAAGCGACATTCCGGAATCGCGAAATTCCTGTTTTGCAGCATCTTTATATTATAATGTTCGATCCCAATTACGAGTTCTTGATCAACAAATATTTCGAAAATTACACAAATTATGAGCAATACAAAAAAGACGTTCTACGTTCTACGATCATGTTTTCATTGTTTTTCTAACCGATAAAATGCCTATCATCATCGAAAGATTAGAGTTTCCAATCTTAATTATTATCGAGCGCACGCCGTGCTTGTACCTATATGTATGCAGCCATCAAGGAACAAACGGCGATCGAAGAGATCGATCCAATTATTATTTCCTCATCGCCAGTGGCACCTCAGACTGGTCTTACCGCATAGCATCACAAACTACCGCTAAGGAATCATCCACACATCCAACATATTCATGGGGCGACGACAGGACTAAGGAGGCTAAATGAGCTGGAAATTAACAGCGTTGCAAACGATTGGATTCACAAGCCACGTTGCGTGGCCAGGGGTCGGTGCAGAGGTTCACGCGGGAACTTCACACACCAACAATTATTAATTTAAAAATCTGGATAAAAAACCATAGACCGAGAAAGAATCAATTGATGTCGGATGGTAGTTATTAATACAAGTAATGGCAAACTTTTTTCATACGATCAACGTAAAAATGCCGTCAAGAAGGCATTTTAGGCACGTTTTGAAAATGCGCACATCTGTCTTTTTTGAAAGCATAATAACCTAACACACCATCCGACATCAAACAACCCTTCAACTAAACGTGAATTTGTTTTCAAAACTCTGTGTTGGTATTTGTGGCAAGGAGAAGTTCTCGCGTGAACCTCCGCGTACGACGAAAACACCAGCGTTTAGCGCACGAGATGTCAGCATTTTTTGTTGCTCTGTGATAATAAGATGCAGCACACAAAAACTCGATGGTCTGTTGGGAAAATGTTAAATAAATTTGAACATTATTGGACAATCTTTCTCAGAACATTTTTGTCGTCCAAGATTCAAGATTGCCAAACCTCTATGGGTGTAACGTAGCCACCTTGATGTGATAATACATTGTTTCTTCCATCAGATAGATAATACTCTATGATAATACCTTATATGAGCACTATAAACCTATTATATATTTTCTTCTAAGAGGGCCCCCAATGTATAATCGAATTTCTTTATTTGTCCTTTTGACTTGGCTGAATTGAACAGGACAGGACTTTTAGAATTATTATCAGAGCGATTGACGGTCAAGGTTGGCAACACTGAAGCCAAGAAAGCCAAATCTAAATCCAAATTCGAGGTACCAAAAATGCATGATTATATTTTATAATATTATACGAGTTAGTTGTATTTAATTATTAAAATTCAAAAAATTGTACCAGCATTAACAAAAAATCTATTAATTTCTAGAGAGAACGTAAATATTTTGGTTTTCCTAGTCTCAAATCATAACACTGTTTCCGTTGACGCGCCTCTAAAAAAAAGAATATTGCAGTTCAAATTTTAGCCAGGTTTTTTTAACCCACTGTTACAACCTTTTAACGCCCCAATGGTTGCAAAGTCATTGAATACAGGATCCAGTTTACAGATCAGTGCGTACATTTTGTCATCTCCCACGGATGATTTTGTATGTGCTCTCAGTCCACGCTATACACCTCGTTTCATTTAAGAAGATTCCATTCCGCTGGGAGCGCTAGTAGTCACTGTAGCTTACAGGAGCGCCAATTTGACAAAACTGAAATCCTTTCATCATCTTCATACCTTCTAATACTACCAAAGCTTATGTTTTTATCTCTCAACTATTTATTCGTTGATATTTTTACTAATAATTATGAAATAGATTCTTGTTGTAATATTTTTATTTGTAACCGAAATAGTGTTTTGTTTTCTCGCCGTTAAAATTTAATTCAATGGGTTGGTAGTGCATACGGGGCAGTCCCTGCTGTGGCATCTTCTCGCACGGGCTAGACATGTAGATCAGAGCGCCTCTAGATCAGAGCGCCTCTAGATCAGAGCGCCTCTAGATCAGAGCGCCTCTAGATCAGAGCGCCTCTAGATCAGAGCGCCTCTAGATCAGAGCGCCTCTAGATCAGAGCGCCTCTAGATCAGAGCGCCTCTAGATCAGAGCACCTCTAGATCAGAGCGCCTCTAGATCAGAGCACCTCTATATCAGAGCGCCTCTAGATCAGAGCGCCTCTAGATCAGAGCGCCTCTAGATCAGAGCGCCTCTAGATCAGAGCACCTCTAGATCAGAGCGCCTCTAGATCAGAGCGCCTCTCGATGGATGTAGCTCGCAACCGCACTCTATCAATCTTGTCGCGTTACCACCAAGGTGGTGTAATAATGAGGCCATCCAGTTCGGGCCGGCCGCGATCCATCAGCGTCTGCAGCCGCCAATGAGACGAATCAGAAACAAGCCATGCGCCACGTGGTACTTGCTGAAGACACTGGCGTGAACACGTGTGGCGAATCGAGGGACTACGATTTCCTAATGCGTGTGTGGTGATTTAGCATGCGTGTAATGTGTGTAAATGTTCGGTGTCGGCTCGTAGGGTTGTGATTAATTAGATGTCTTGATTTGGTATGTAGTTCATGAATACTGCGTGTGTTCCTTGGTTTTTTAGGATGTTGTGAAGACGTTTACTGATTGCCGTTTGTATAATATGGATCAAATTTGGGGCATCGCTTATGAAAAAATATGATTATTGATAGCTATTGTATCGCAAACAGTCTGAAAAATGTAATTTTAAAATATTTATATGATAACATGGAAGAATGCGGTTTTGTACGAAGAGTTATATTGATAAGGGTTTGAGGTATGTCTAGGCACTTCATTTAAAAAGGTTCCATGAAAGCACGATTGAGTCTATATTGAAATTTAAAAAATTAATAACAAGAGGAGTTGAATTTTTGGACACAAAAAACGCGGTTATGAAAAATGAATCAGCTTTTCTGGCCATGTGGTGACAATATAGTGTGCCTGTGCCTACTACCAGTTTCTGTCAAGATTGTCAAGACGAAAATCTTATTCATTTGTCAGAGCAACAGCTTCTGTCTATGTTCTATGCACGACTTATTCAAGGGTATATCCACTAATTTCTTTAGATGGGCATCCAGTCACGACAAGAAATAAAATGACAAGTAGCCAGTTGCGTTACTACACATTATATTCATAATGATCAGTCATGTTTGTGTACTGACATTTTCACTTCTCGCACATCTTGGTCGCGGACAATCCGTGCCGTCGGCCCACAAAGGGGAAACGGGTCAGCCATTGTCCACGCCGTACTTAGCAAGCGTCAACTCGAACAAGCCACGGTCAAATACGGGCTTGTGACGGGCAAATTCAAGCGAATGTGCCTCGAGATGCGACTTCCGCGAAGACGTGGCCGGCAAAATGAAGTCGCCAAATACGTAGAAGGAAACGTTTGTCCAAATATTGACAGTGAGACATTATTTGCGGACAAGTTTAGAGTTTCGTTGGAACTTAGGCTCTTTCTGCGTGTTATTTGCATACACATAAAGTATCTATAGATATTTACAGGTGAAACAAACTATGATTCAAAGATTTCTGTTGGTGTAAACTATTCGCCAGAAACATACGCTGCAGAACCGAGTTAAATTGAAGTCAATCATATTTGTTTTTGAGGTTAGAAATTGGCGGCCATGAAGCTTTTGAAATCCCCTCTTAAATCCGCATTAATAAATTCACTTCTAAACAAAACTTAGTGCGCTATTTCGGGAACGCAGAGTGGAAACGAAACACGAGTTGTTTCGGGTGACTTTAATACGAATCGGATTATTCGTTCGAAGACACGAAATCCATTGTCCAGCGTCCAGACGAGCGTGTGGGACGACAGACGAGACGCCAAGCGGCAGATTTACGAGGCTATTCAGTTGTCATTTGCATGCGGCCGCCATGCAATTGTCGTCTCTCTGTTTTATTTTTATACTGTTTCAATGCAGCTCTGTTCTCGCACAGTCGTTTCGCTTGTCGTTTTATTTCCTTCGCTGAAACGAAACTCCATAATATCGCCGACTGGTTCCTTTGTGTTAGCGTGAGAAAGGCCGATCGCCAGATTTTCGAGACCAAATTTAGACCGTCTAGAGGCCTGATGACAGTTCTCTTAGTGGTCGCCATTCCAAAATCAAGTACGAATCTACAATTGGGACTGCGTATTCGAGATTTTGAATACAATACGTGGTTATACCACAGATATAGTAGGGTTACCCAGACATTCTACCATACCTATAGTTCTGGCTACGGCAAAAATTTGAAGCCAGTCATTTCGCATGCAATCGCTGGGGTGCGTTCGCAGCCTGTTTTAACATCATCTACCAGGCCATGGTACAAGGTCTATTATGATCAAGGGACTCAAAGTTCCTCAGGTGGTTACAGTTACCTTGGTTACAGGTTATATAACAACAAACAGTGACTCCATCCCTTGGCAGCCGGCGAAACTATTATTGCGGGCGGAGGGCTTTCGCGTAGCTGCTTTAGTATGGGTGTAAACAATCTAGGTAACCTTTTTTGTGATTATACCATGAATGTGTTTATTCTATTGCTTTGCCTTACGGTGTATTGGGATGCTTTATTTTTCAAACCTCATTGTGACAACGTGCACCCATAAAACGAAAACCACGTGTCATTTGGGCATCTCACATTACGCTAAGTTTACAGCTGGCAATGTCAGTGGCACGATGTCATCAACATTGGCTCTAGACCAATCAGAGCCTCTATGGCAGAGTCACTAACATGACGTCATACACATCCAGGGTATCTGATAAAGGACCAGAGGAAATGTTGATGACATCGTGTCACTAACATTGCCAGCTGTAAAACCAGCTTTACGTTTGCGAAATAAAATATCATCAAATAGCAAAAGCTCATAATCTAATATACCTAAACGATTATTAAAAACAATGGAAATAAAATTAAGGGGGATAGAATAGAATATATTCGTTTTTTACCATCAGATCTCCAAGAAGAAGAGCGCTGAAAGCTGTCAGATAAAGGACCCGCAGTTTGTCACCCTAATGTGACACATAATATGATGCGCCATAAAGGTATATTATAAAATGTCCACCCGCATCAAGAACAAAGCAATCGTTCCACGCACACTCATGCAAAAACCACGTGGTCCAGCGACATGGGCGTGGCTCGATCAACAGCAAACACCTATTTCTTGCCCTGCCCGAGATACGAACACCGATAACCTTTGTCTGTCTGCGCAGACGGTTTTTATGGACTGTGGTTTCGTAAGCCGCAGTTTTAATTGAAACTCGTGCCAAGGTATATCGGGGCAACTGACTTCTTATTTTACTCGGCAGTTAATGAACCGGAAAGGAAATTAAATTAAGTGTCGGGCAGACTTGCCTTGCGTATTGAAGGATTTACAAAAATCATAGTAATTTATGGGCAGGGCAGTAAGAACTAAGAACTATAATGATTTAACTATAATATGCAATTAATAGATTTTCATACAGTTGCCAATTGGTAAGATATTATGAGCTAAGCAACCTACCTTAATATTATCTGAAAAGGTCAGGACGAGTTATTTCTTGTATATAGACATTGAAACTTTCGATAAAATGGTTCAGCGACCGCCAAAGGTGTAAATTTATTCTTTTTTTCCCGCCTACATATACGACGTAAACAAAGATATTACCAAAAACGCAGTATAGGTATTGAAAACAACATTAAAAAACCGCGTGGGCTAGATCACTAATGTAATGACACAACATCCAAACTGAGAATATGGAGAAAAAAATCAACCAGTTCGTGATTGACGCATCGCATAATTCAGAACATCCAATGTACAGTTTACACACCAGTGAGTCACACTGAAAAGCGACAGCAGCGCTCGGCGCCTGCGCGGGTACACCCCGAACACAGAAACCCGCCGACGCGGCGACCGCTAGAAGGAAAAGGCAAGATGGCGGCGTGGGTGGACGGGATTTGACCCGCGTGCGCCGCGCATCGGCCACGAGCTGCTCTGTTTACAGTCACGACCAGTCACGACCAGTCACGACCAGTCACGACCAGTCACGTGACTCCGTCAATCGCTCGGCGTCGACCATCGACCGCTATGTGCTGGTGTGGACGACTGTCGGTAAAGTCGGCGAGTGGAGGCCATTTTTGACATTTTTACACACGGGATTTTTTTAATGTTTTGATTCGAGGGGTGGCCAAGCTGGAAAAATGAGCAATGAGCAATCTGGGACTAACCGTTTGCTGGTCAAATGCTCTACCAGGACTGTTATCTATGTGGCTGAACTATAACAACTGGCAAAGTACATTCATGAATGATCAAAACCACTTCAGGGCTTCGGTCAATGCCATTGTTAACACAGATATGTAACTTGACATGTGTCAAGAATTCGAACCAACTCTGTCCCTTTCTCAGTCCTATGTTGCCAATTTTCGGGGAAACCCTTTCATTGCCAATCATCAGGTAGGTAAGCACACAAGAGGGACGAAAGTGACAACGCAGCTATTTGCAAGGAGATCCGTCAGTTGTCACTCTCGAAGAGAACACAATGGAGCTTAGCTGAGCTTACAAGGGTCGGCACGCGTCTTCCTAACCCAAAATCTCTAGTGGTTTTGAACAGTAATTAGTGACACATTCTCCCATACATCGCTTGGTATAAAATATAGGAAAATATTATCTCGGAACCAGGAAAACTGTTTCTCTCAGCGTTTGAATCATTTTCCTGGACTTTATGGGGTTACAAATAAATTGAGTATTTACATACCAAATTAAAAGCTCACGATTTATGCATCAGTCCAGGGGTTTTCTATCCATGCACTGTTCTATGAGAGCACATACTTCCCGCCGCAGCGCTGGTGTCGCACTTTAAACTCCATTTCCATTTAAGAAGGAGAGTGGATTTGAATCTTCCTCGAGGACCCACTGCTGCTAGACACGAGCCAAGAGTTTCAAAACTTACAATCCATGTCTTGAGCCGGACAAAAGGCTCGACAGCCAGTTTTGGGACTCTTATCTCATTTTTAGCAGCAGTGGGCCATCGAGGAAGATACAAATCTACTCTCCTTCTTATATTTATATAATATTTACATAATATTATATTATTATATGTAATAAGAGCTGGACTTGTGACCGGTAATTACAAGGATTCGAGATGTAAAAGTAAATAATGTCGAATTTAGCAAATCTGTACACAAAAGTCGTGCTTCCACTGGTATATCTGGCTGTTCAATAAATTACCCCTCGAAATAAAGAAAAGGAAAGAGAACAATATCATCTTCATTAAAAACATTCTTACTGCTGCATTCATTTTATAACTTGAATGAATTTATTTATTTATAAGAAAGTACTACTTCTGTATTTAATATATGACTGTATTATATTATATTTTATTATTATGTTAATGAACGATTATGTTTTGTACATATTTTGACATTGCTAATATCATGTAAATGTGATCAATTGAGCAAATAAAATGTATTATTATTATTATTATTATTATTAACGTCAAATGTTTTATAGGTGCAAAAAAGCCTCGTGGTTTCTTGTGATACGTGATCCACTCTATCCACGCAAGTACACACATCTCAGAGCGACTCCCACGCTCGACACGGCGCCTGAAAGGGGGACGGCGATCGACTCTCTTTTCCCGATCTCGAGCGATCGAGCACAGATCGGATCCGATCGGAGATCGATATCGCCGCGGTCGACGCCTCGGCCCGGCCCGATCCAGTCGAGACGCCTTCGATCTAAATTCGGGACGGCCTGGCCTGACCATGGCCGGCTTCGAAATAATCGAGTCACCTTTTTCGTCCGCCATCATAAGCACGGGATTAGACTGGGCAGCGTGAATTTGTTAAGATATTATGCTAATTTTAATTGAAAACTGATCGCGCAATTTTATTTTTGATCTGGTCATGAATCCTAAACGCTGCGATGAAAGTGTTATCTAAATGGATCTCGAAATTTGGGGTTAAGACTTTGTCTGTTAATTATAAAATTTTGGCGCGTTTTTTGGGATACCAATGACTGAAAACACACCTTTCATAACTTCTGAGGCCATTATTGAGAACCGTAAGCGCATCCGTAAGCATATTGTAAAAGTACCCATAATATACAGAAGGCGTTATTCGAAATTGGCTTTCAACGCAAGCCATGCACTATGTAGGTATAGCTGGTAACTGGTAAGCTTCAATGATTTGCTGTCGGTGATTCCGCTACGAAACAATCCGAAGACAGCCATCAGCTGAACATGGCGAAGAAAGAAGATGCGCACGGACACGAGGTCATAGGTCACAGGTCACAGGTCACATCGACAGGCGAGGTCACTGATCTGACCCTCCCCACAGCGCTGCTCAGGTCGCCGACGAAGAGGAGAGGCCACGTGACTGAGCCGTATACGAATGAGGACACAAAGATGCCATGCTGAGTTCTTGTTTGTCATCTTAGAGGTATACATACAAGCTTCGGCCCTGTCTTTCGAGCCTTCTAATGTGTGTTTAAAAGCCACGCCAGAACACTTGGTTAGAATGCTAATGGTGGGGAAGAGTATAGTCGCCCTGTCCCAACAAAGAATGGAGATAACGTTTTGAGAGTTACCCTTTTATTATAACGACGACTTAATGTGAGCGTTAGTCTCGACTCTCGAGTATATGTGATTGATTGTGGATGGGATCACCTTTGGTCCGAATGTCTGAAGGATCATTTGCAGCCATTGGAGGAGACTGCCTAATGAGGAAGAGCGCAGAGCTTAATACACCTATTACGAAGGTGGGTCGTTTTGAATATGACGTCTTTTTCTCAAGACATTATACGTTACAAAACACATGAATACGTTGAATCGAAGGTTCAATTGTATTTCAATTGGACAAATGATTTTTCGATCCTGTTATTTCAGAGGAATGTTCCAAAAGAACTAAAGAAAATCACCCAACGTATAGGTGTTCGTGATATGCTATCGACTGGAAAGGTCCATTCGTTTCTCAGGTGGCTACTTATAGTGTTTGTTTATCACCTACTATTACCAAGCGACAATAGTTTTTCCCAAAGCGTTCGGACACGACCTCTTTAGTCGAAAGTGGTTTCGATTTGAAGCCCCTGTTAAACGAAAACAAACAAGGCAATCAAATTGATTTAGACAGAAAAAAGTATTCACATTGTGCTGATCGTTATGGCGAGATTGGGTAATAAAACAAATAGGAGCGTTAGATTCGTGGCCAAAGAGTGTTGGATAATATAATGACAGTCAACAAGCAAAACAAAAAAGAACTTGATGGTTTAAGAATTTAGAGTGGTCTTCGTAAGAAGAAAATAAAGGATGGTACAGCGTCACGGTCAACAGCAGAGGTGTGCGTATCGTACATTAAGTGTGGCTTCTTAATACGTTTCAAAATCAGTTATGAATAATTTACAATCGAATCACAAAGCCGAAATCAATCAAGAGGCTCCGAAACATAGGCTTTCGTGACTGTCAGTTTCGTGATCCTTCTTAGTGCATAGTAGCGGGTGTTACGGGGAGTTTTTTGCCTTCATCTAGAATATCCTTGTACAAAATAAATGTGTTCGAAAAAGGGCGTAACTATTTAAAACTTTCAACCCCATCATCGGAGAAACGCTAAAACGGTAATACTCTCTTTCCAAGAGCAATGATTCGGCAATAAGGTCCATGATCTATAGTGTATCTTCGCCATTTTGTTTGAAGGCTAGTCTCCGAACCCCAAAATCAACACCATCGTCCTTCTCTTTATCGTATTTTCCACGTAGCCAGTACACACTACGCTTTTTCCACGCTTTCGAGCCCGTGGGCTGAGCCCGTCGGATTGCAAAGCGCAGTGTGTATTGCAAATCCGTCTCGTTCTCGGCCTCTCAGAGCGTTTCGGGCTCCGACGGGCCCAGCCCTGAGGGCTCCAAAGCGCAGTGTGTATTGCGAATCCGTCTCGTTCTCGGCCTCTCAGAGCGTTTCGGGCTTCGACGGGCCCAGCCCTGAGGGCTCCAAAGCGCAGTGTGTGTTGCGAATCCGTCTCGTTCTCGGCCTCTCAGAGCGTTTCGGGCTCCGACGGGCCCAGCCCTGAAGGCTCCAAAGCGCAGTGTGTATTGCGAATCCGTCGCGTTCTCGGCCTCTCAGAGCGTTTCCGGCTTCAAAGGGCTCCAAGGGGCCCAGCCCACGGGCTCGAAAGCGTAGTGTGTACTGACTACCACACATGAAAAACTTTCCTACACATTTGTTCGACGAACATCGTTTGGCCGCAGCGCAGTTACGCAATCGCGAGGACCACGCCGCTAGTCACAGCGTTTAAAAGCTGTCTTGACCCAGCGCGTCTTCGGGTCAAGAGCCATCAAGGAGCTGGCCATGTCTGGAGGCACTCAGGAGGTCTGAAGATGGTACGGCGTGTCTTTGTGACGGCGAATTGATGTCAGAGGCACAACGTGGCTGCACAGATTTGTTGGGTGCTGTGGTGATGTGTTAAAACGGTTGTGTGTGGTGGTGATGTTATTTTGGAGGTGTTGATGTTGAGATAGGAACAAACATGGTACATTTTTGGAAGACCTGTGAGCTTTACAACAGGGATTTCTTACGATTATTTATATGTGTAATGTTATAGGCATGCATAGCTTACACTCGATTTAACGTTAAGAAGGAGAGTGGATTTGCATCTTCCTCGAGGACCCACTGCTGCTAGACACGAGCTAAGAGTTTCAAAACTCACAAGCCATGTCTTGAGCCGGAAAAAAGGCTCTACGGGCAGTTTTGGGACTCTACTCATTTCTAGCAACAGTGGGGCCCTCGAGGAAGATGCAAATCCACTCCCTTTCTTAACGTGAAATGGAGTATAGACGGGCATAAAAACCTAGCTATTTTAAAATAAAGAATGACAAATTTGACACAAATTTTGCATTACTGTATGAAACAGTGCTTTGAATTTTGTAATTTAATTACTTTAAATTTCGTTCTTAATTGTTATTGCTGCATTTGATGATGATAAGTGGTTTGAAAAATTTGTAGAAAAACGTTGAAATATTCCGTGTTCTTTAGAAAATTCAGAAAGCAATTCTGTGTAATAGTTTTTAGGGCAATTAAGATGTGCACTATAAAATATGTCAACGAACGCAAGTTGCACGAGGAAAAATTAATTTCCATGCCCATCCGTCGCAAATCAATTAAATGTCCTAGTCACGTAACATGCCAAGTCGGTATGGTGCATGCATTTTGCTAATTTTAAAGTTTCGTACATTTAGCCATGTCGGCGAAAATAGAACTTGTAATACGCAATGTAAAATTGCACCACACGCCATCTAAACAGCAATGCGAGCCGACGCCTGTGGGCGCACAAAACTGGAGCACTGCGTCAGACGCGCAGACGCAAATTGGATCACGAGCCGAAATAGAATGCAGTCCGACGAACAATGTGTAAATATTTACAATGGATCAAGTGAGCGAGCGCACAAGGAAGTGATTAGAAAAGAAGGACTCGCCGCCGCCGCTACGAGGATTGTTTACATTATCTAGAGCACAGATTCGGAATTATTGGCCGAGATCTCGGGCGAGAAAAAGAATTCATAGTTGTAGTGATTTCGGAGATTTGAGCGTCTAACAATGCAAACGAATTGTGAACGATATGCATTTCGAGATATTTTGCATTCAATCTGCGTCGAGCCATCTTGTTTTTTGATTTTCATCGTCCAGCTGTGAATTGGAAACCGCCAAACAAATCATTATTATATATAGGTATGATATCGCACTTATACCTATGTTCACTGCTTGATCGGCAAGGAAATGTTCAAATGACTGCCAATGAATTAGCAGTGAAGCTCAAAGATATCAGATATACCTGAGTTCGCGCAAGTCCAAGTTAAATGCCGGACCGTAATGCGTAGTCGCTGGAGGCGTTTGGTCCACGGAAGATTGCCGTCAATCTTGCCGCGCTTTACGGCGTCATACCCAACACTCTTCAGCGCCCGAAACGAGGTACAGCCCCAACTCCCAAGTCGCCGTCGTCTCGCTTTTACTGCTTTTTAACGAGAGTTCACACTCGCTGGGAAAATGTGTTTTGGTATAAACATTTTTGTGCTAAATACATGCGCGGTTCAGAAATAGGATGTGAAAATGGCTCGGTATTGATTCTCAGAGAAATTTCAAGAATCGGTCGTGTAAGCTTGAAAGGTACTTCCTCCAGATTCTGTAGGTGTGTATATAAATATAGCCACTGTGACCGGTTACATTAAAAAAAAGCCCTTATAGCGGTTTTATTTTGAATTGTGTTTATACATTTAAAAGTAACGGACAGGTGGCTGTAAACTTCTTTTGAGCGTAGTCGAAACCTACCTGTGCGCTTCATCCCTTCATAAAACGAGACAACAAAGTCGCTCTCCTGCAAAATAGACAGGCCAATAAAAGAAGAATACACTTTCGAATTTCGTGAAACGTTCCGTGAAAATAAGTGAGTGGAGTCCACCAGGTAAACTGAAAGCAATTTATCATCCCGGCGCGAGCGAAGACCAAGAAAATGCATTTCCATTTTCGATATACGCGTGCGTTAAATCTCCGACTGAAATAATTGTCTGACCCGAGAGTTAATGGGTTTTGGAAAACGTTATTAACAAATCTGTGAAACGATTCCATTTTATTTTACGTTCTTTTTTTGAGCAAACTATTATTTTTGGTCGACTAACGAATCGTTTTTCGAAAATTGATGCCCCTAGGTCAGATTTTTGATGTTGTTGTAATTTTGGGTAACACAGCTGCTATAAACATAACCTTTCGTGAAGGTATATTAACAATTTAGTGTCTAACAGCAAAAATAACACCCAAAATGAGTACCTACTAATAATAGAACAACATTGAACCCCTTGCCTATCAGTAAGTGCAGCTTATGTGACAATGGTTTTCCATAAAGTAATAACAATAATAAAACATACGGGAAATGTAGGGGATCGTACCTATACAACCCCCTGATAGTTAAACTCTCTCATGTTTATGCATATCAAGAAAATGCACAGTTATACCTTAGATGAAGTAATGAGGTTCAAAAAGTTCTTTCAGGTAACGCTACACTACAATATTCCATCGTAATTACTGTAATATATAGGTACAAATCATAACCACCTTTCGGAAATCGTAAACGCCATCTGCTAGCATTCCAAAACCTATTCCCTCCGCGCAAATGGATTCCCCAATTAGCTGCGAACGTGATCACGACCAGGAGTCAAAATTGCAGCCCCTAAATTCCAAAAGCTTACGCCAAGCTAAATCCAGCGCACCCCTTTCCCAGAGGTACCTAACCTTTCCTAACGTTTAGGAAACTATTCGGGAACTCCACGTCTGTGCCTTGCCCCTCCCCATAAATCTATTTCCACCTGGGACATCTATTTGAGTTCGACATCGCGAGTTCGATGATAATCGTCGACGAGTGAAAACTCTCACGTGCCTACAGTCGGAATGCAACTGAGTTAGTGAGTACAGCTATGTGCGATTGTACTCAAATAATGCATCGAACTGAATAGATTTTCAAGAATTGAAATTATTCTCAAATCACACGCAGAATGATGAGTGAATAGAACGTGACAGACAATGAGGGTTTTTGTTATATATGGTTTTCTGCACACAATAGTAAAGAAAGCAAAGAAAGCTCAACGGAATTGATAAAAAGCCATCAATTATTTTATAAAAACTATCTCGTGGAACAGTAATGGATGATCCCACGTCTTATGCACTACCAAAACGAGCTTTGTACATTGGATATTGGAAATTTGAAAGCGAAATACTATCTAAGAAGATAGCTCTATCTTCTTAGATAGTATTTCGCATACCTCTAGGTATGCATAAATATAAAACAAATTGCATAGATGCACGTGTCGGAGTTAAATATATTGAAGTTTGCAAAAAATTGAGAAAGAATTATGTAGCCAAATGTAAGACAGTGATAACACAAAAAAACACATAGAAAACGGGTCTGTGTCATCAGCCAATGTTGCTCTTCATAATATAGCTCATGGTTGAGCCTGAACGGATCTTACTTGTACTTGTATATGTTTCAAAGCCCAGTGACGAAACCAAGTACCTACACAGGAAACATGTCGCATAGTCTTTCCTTATTACACCTAGGAAAAGTGGACATTGCAATTAGGGTCGTGTGCAGTACTCGTGTTTATCAAAGAGATACCTCGTTCACACCACACGAGTTGATCATGATCAAGCTCTCAACGCGATCAAATATGGCGTTGATTGGGTTTCAAAAATCAGTTGGTGTTCACACTTGTTTCCTTACTTGATCATGATCAAGACATTCGGACAAGTTCGGAATACGCTCGGGAAACGAACACAACCGGAAATCGCGACGAATCTAACCTCACTTTATCACCGAGCTCATAGCACACGGAACACGCTCCCAGGTTAATGTTGCAACGTTTCCGGCGTCGGATTTTGAAATAATCACGAACTCTTCCGAGCGTTCACGACGATTGCCGAATGATTTCATCACGATCAAATAGATAACTGAGTTGTGGAAGCCCAATCAACGCCATCTTTGACGGCGTAGAGAGTTGATCTCGATCAAGTCTGTAGTGTGAACGAGGTGTAAGCCGAATGCAGTGGGAACGGGTTGGCGCCATACTAACGGGCCCGCGTGGGTTGCCATTACGGGTGGGACGCAATACTCAGCTTACTCACAAGCATAAACTATCTTGTCTCGTGGCTTGACGCTTTGGGTTTCAAGCGAAAATAGGCGTTGTCGTTTTCGTTACCGATTATGATGTTAATGGCCATCTAGACGTTTGTGGTGTGGGTGTAAGACACAGGGGTATAAATACAACCGTAGCTTACAGCGAGTGCAGTGTGCCAATATATTAATATTATACATAATACGACTGTTTCAAAATTGGTGCACAGTATAAGACTTGTAAAATTGTATGTTTTGTACATGCCGTATTTCCTTGTCCGAGTGATCCGGAATGATTTTTAATTCAGATTTTGGTTATTTTGCAGTGTCATTTGAACGAAAATAAATAAGATTGGGTTGAACCAACTGCTGTTAAAGTTTAACTATTAGTTAAATGTTATTATTAGTTAGCTCTAGATGGCTTTGCATAACTGTACCCAATGGTTCAATTTTAACTATTAGTTAAATGTTATTATTAGTTAGCTCTAGATGGCTTTGCATGAGTTGCTAACTGTACCCAATGGTTCAATTTTAACTATTAGTTAAATGTTATTATTAGTAAGCTCTAGATGGCTTTGCATGAGTTGCTAACTGTACCCAATGGTTCAATTTTAACTATTAGTTAAATGTTATTATTAGTTAGCTCTAGATGGCTTTGCATAACTGTACCCAATGGTTCAATTTTAACTGATAGTTAAGCTTAACTATCAGTTGGTACGACCCAATCTATTCAACAACTTTGTCTAAAATGGTATATGCTATATGTTTTATTATTATGTACACAAATTAGCCTCCCAAAAGTGTTGTCCATTCCGGGATTTGAACCCGGGTCCCCAACTTTCGCGGCTGGTGCTCTAACCGCTGAGCTAAATGGCCATTAAATTTGGGAGAAGTAATTTGCATACAGGGTGAGAATTGAATGTCCCCAGGGGGGTATGGTCCAGAGTCTACGAATACTCATAGTGGCTCTGGTACCGCGTGATGCTATACTGCAACCACATTTTACATTCAACCTCGAGTAACTCCAAATTAACGTTGGATGCGTTGAATTCTCTTTTAATCTTATTTAAATTACGAAAGCTCGTAATTGGCTATTCATTTTATTATTATGTACACAAATTAGCCTCCCAAAAGTGTTGTCCATTCCGGGATTTGAACCCGGGTCCCCAACTTTCGCGGCTGGTGCTCTAACCGCTGAGCTAAATGGCCATTAAATTTGGGAGAAGTAATTTGCATACAGGGTGAGAATTGAATGTCCCCAGGGGGGTATGGTCCAGAGTCTACGAATACTCATAGTGGCTCTGGTACCGCGTGATGCTATACTGCAACCACATTTTACATTCAACCTCGAGTAACTCCAAATTAACGTTGGATGCGTTGAATTCTCTTTTAATCTTATTTAAATTACGAAAGCTCGTAATTGGCTATTCATTTTATTATTATGTACACAAATTAGCCTCCCAAAAGTGTTGTCCATTCCGGGATTTGAACCCGGGTCCCCAACTTTCGCGGCTGGTGCTCTAACCGCTGAGCTAAATGGCCATTAAATTTGGGAGAAGTAATTTGCATACAGGGTGAGAATTGAATGTCCCCAGGGGGGTATGGTCCAGAGTCTACGAATACTCATAGTGGCTCTGGTACCGCGTGATGCTATACTGCAACCACATTTTACATTCAACCTCGAGTAACTCCAAATTAACGTTGGATGCGTTGAATTCTCTTTTAATCTTATTTAAATTACGAAAGCTCGTAATTGGCTATTCATTTTATTATTATGTACACAAATTAGCCTCCCAAAAGTGTTGTCCATTCCGGGATTTGAACCCGGGTCCCCAACTTTCGCGGCTGGTGCTCTAACCGCTGAGCTAAATGGCCATTAAATTTGGGAGAAGTAATTTGCATACAGGGTGAGAATTGAATGTCCCCAGGGGGGTATGGTCCAGAGTCTACGAATACTCATAGTGGCTCTGGTACCGCGTGATGCTATACTGCAACCACATTTTACATTCAACCTCGAGTAACTCCAAATTAACGTTGGATGCGTTGAATTCTCTTTTAATCTTATTTAAATTACGAAAGCTCGTAATTGGCTATTCATTTTATTATTATGTACACAAATTAGCCTCCCAAAAGTGTTGTCCATTCCGGGATTTGAACCCGGGTCCCCAACTTTCGCGGCTGGTGCTCTAACCGCTGAGCTAAATGGCCATTAAATTTGGGAGAAGTAATTTGCATACAGGGTGAGAATTGAATGTCCCCAGGGGGGTATGGTCCAGAGTCTACGAATACTCATAGTGGCTCTGGTACCGCGTGATGCTATACTGCAACCACATTTTACATTCAACCTCGAGTAACTCCAAATTAACGTTGGATGCGTTGAATTCTCTTTTAATCTTATTTAAATTACGAAAGCTCGTAATTGGCTATTCATTTTATTATTATGTACACAAATTAGCCTCCCAAAAGTGTTGTCCATTCCGGGATTTGAACCCGGGTCCCCAACTTTCGCGGCTGGTGCTCTAACCGCTGAGCTAAATGGCCATTAAATTTGGGAGAAGTAATTTGCATACAGGGTGAGAATTGAATGTCCCCAGGGGGGTATGGTCCAGAGTAGACTCTGGACCATACCCCCCTGGGGACATTCAATTCTCACCCTGTATGCAAATTACTTCTCCCAAATTTAATGGCCATTTAGCTCAGCGGTTAGAGCACCAGCCGCGAAAGTTGGGGACCCGGGT
Source organism: Nemoura dubitans (assembly GCA_921293005.1). NCBI lineage: Eukaryota > Metazoa > Arthropoda > Insecta > Plecoptera > Nemouridae > Nemoura > Nemoura dubitans. The sequence goes on along the minus strand of OV121078.1, from coordinate 2,578,704 downwards.
TCAAATCCCGGAATGGACAACACTTTTGGGAGGCTAATTTGTGTACATAATAATAAAATGAATAGCCAATTACGAGCTTTCGTAATTTAAATAAGATTAAAAGAGAATTCAACGCATCCAACGTTAATTTGGAGTTACTCGAGGTTGAATGTAAAATGTGGTTGCAGTATAGCATCACGCGGTACCAGAGCCACTATGAGTATTCGTAGACTCTGGACCATACCCCCCTGGGGACATTCAATTCTCACCCTGTATGCAAATTACTTCTCCCAAATTTAATGGCCATTTAGCTCAGCGGTTAGAGCACCAGCCGCGAAAGTTGGGGACCCGGGTTCAAATCCCGGAATGGACAACACTTTTGGGAGGCTAATTTGTGTACATAATAATAAAATGAATAGCCAATTACGAGCTTTCGTAATTTAAATAAGATTAAAAGAGAATTCAACGCATCCAACGTTAATTTGGAGTTACTCGAGGTTGAATGTAAAATGTGGTTGCAGTATAGCATCACGCGGTACCAGAGCCACTATGAGTATTCGTAGACTCTGGACCATACCCCCCTGGGGACATTCAATTCTCACCCTGTATGCAAATTACTTCTCCCAAATTTAATGGCCATTTAGCTCAGCGGTTAGAGCACCAGCCGCGAAAGTTGGGGACCCGGGTTCAAATCCCGGAATGGACAACACTTTTGGGAGGCTAATTTGTGTACATAATAATAAAATGAATAGCCAATTACGAGCTTTCGTAATTTAAATAAGATTAAAAGAGAATTCAACGCATCCAACGTTAATTTGGAGTTACTCGAGGTTGAATGTAAAATGTGGTTGCAGTATAGCATCACGCGGTACCAGAGCCACTATGAGTATTCGTAGACTCTGGACCATACCCCCCTGGGGACATTCAATTCTCACCCTGTATGCAAATTACTTCTCCCAAATTTAATGGCCATTTAGCTCAGCGGTTAGAGCACCAGCCGCGAAAGTTGGGGACCCGGGTTCAAATCCCGGAATGGACAACACTTTTGGGAGGCTAATTTGTGTACATAATAATAAAATGAATAGCCAATTACGAGCTTTCGTAATTTAAATAAGATTAAAAGATGCTATATGTTGTTTATTATTATACTTGCATATATATTAACAATAATTATCTCCACAGTTCCTTGATCATTCAGTCGTTTCATAAATTTAACCAGTTCTAAAATCGAATTATATTGAACAAAAAAGTTCAATAGCATCAAGTTGCATCAAGTTGCATCAAGTTGTCGTTCAAGTTGCATTATCATTCAATAATCAATGGCGTGAGATTCTGATCTGGTCCATGATTATTCTCTTCTTCGAATGTGCACCGTGCGTCCTTCTGCCTTCCAGTTCCATCTCTGATCCAGTCGGCCATCTCTCACGGCCAGTCGATACTCGATATCTGGGTTGCGGTTTTCCGTGCATTTCCCACGAGCTCGCTCGCGTCGAATTATAGATTTTATCCCAATCTTCATACTTTGTAACAAGCAATTTAATATTGATGTCGCTACCGAAAATCTTGCCCCAATTGACCACGGCTCTGCATAGATATTGTTCATCGTGTCTGGAGCAAAGGCGTGAAAGGAAAATTGATTGGTATTAATTGTTGGACTTGGGAAAAAGGATTTGGAAAAAAGACTGAATGTTTTTTTAATTGGAACTTGTTTTTATGCTCTAGACGAATGTTATAACTTTGCAAAATGATGTTATTTTTATTTCTAATTCTATGATATGTTATCTTTAGGGAAATTATTTTTTATGTGAATGACTGTCAACACAACTGTTATGTTTAATCTTTAACAGCAAATATATTATTATTATTATCATTACTATATTATTATATTATTATTATTATTATTATTATTATTATTATTATTATTATTATTATTATTATTATTATTATTATTATTATTATTATTATTATTATTATTATTATTATTATTATTATTATTATTATTATTATTATTATTATTATTATTATTATTATTATTATTATTATTATTATTATTATTATTATTATTATTATTATTATTATTATTATTATTATTATTATTATTATTATTATTATTATTATTATTATTATTATTATTATTATTATTATTATTATTATTATTATTATTATTATTATTATTATTATTATTATTATTATTATTATTATTATTATTATTATTATTATTATTATTATTATTATTATTATTATTATTATTATTATTATTATTATTATTATTATTATTATTATTATTATTATTATTATTATTATTATTATTATTATTATTATTATTATTATTATTATTATTATTATTATTATTATTATTATTATTATTATTATTATTATTATTATTATTATTATTATTATTATTATTATTATTATTATTATTATTATTATTATTCTTATCAAGAAAGGTTATGGAGAGAGATGATGAGTACAGAGGGAGTGAAACATAATATTTAATAGCAGAAGTACCGAATTCCTTTTGGTTGTATTTTTTATCATACATAAATCTTGTGGGTGAAGGGACATCAGAATTCCATTCTGGGATTATACTTCTCGTGGACCAAATATGTATCAGTGATAACGCGAAATCAGCGCAAACTGAATGCTCTTCTCTCGTTGAAATTTAGAGCCACAATGACTGAAGTCCAAACACACATCCCTTGTGGGCCATTTGCTCAAAAAATCTGCACCTGCATGCGCTATTTTACAAATGACAACCAAGCTAACAAATTATTACTCCACAACGCATCGAAATAAAATAATTTTGGCTGACACATGCAATTGTGTCACTTGCAAATCTATTTACTTTATTTATGAATATCCACGAGGCCTTATCAAATATAGAATATTATGTGTAATGGAAAAACGGACTTGACAAACTCCCAGTGGCAGTATAAAATCTCTTGCCCTGCTTCGCACGAAACGGCGCAAACAACCAAAACTAAACCTGAAGGCAGCATAATCAGCTCACCTGGTCATGGCAAGGACAGATTGTTTGTGCGTCTACAGGTTTCCTCCCCCACACAACAACAGCGAACGTGGTCCAGTGCACATTGCAGGGGTTTCGCAGCGCCTAATCTTTACCTGTGCTTTGTGTCCGTCGATCCCCTGACTTGGCTGTAGCGTCTACCTGGACACAAAGGTGGAAGGTGGATGAAAGGCGAGATCGGGACGGACTGGGCCGGAGGCAGGTGGGCTGGTACAGGTAGACGAGGGTGGTACGCTCGCTGACTGTCGAAGTTGTGTACGGGCACCGGAATACGTTGTCTCAGCATGATACGTATAGAAATATATTTTTTATAGGCCAACAAGAGGGTACATCAAGTGTAGAAGCACAGACATAATATACTTAGTCATCATCGATATCCCCTAGTCAATTATTGAAATATATACTTACATATATACCATTGTAACGGTCTGACATTGTTGCTTACATGATGATATTCTCACAGAGATTCAAAAGAGGATCAAAATGAAATGAAGTCCCTTGGATTGTCTTTATTTCAATCAAATGGGTTTATTTTTTTAGTGCGCGAGGAGAATTGAAGGAAAAGAAACATTGACAGCACTAAATCGAACACGGTTACAGAATTATAGGGGACCATTATCTCGGACTTTATAGTTCTGCGGTTTACAAAGCCAATTATCTTGAATTCTAACAATAAAATCTTAGTCATTGATTCCGAATCTAGATCCCATAAAAAAACAGATTGTATATTATATCAGCTGGCATCACATTGAGGCGGTAAAGGGGTATGTTACTACAACAAAGAAATGACAGGACACAATGCATTTTGATTCTGGCTCTGTTTTGCAATTGCAGTTGAAAATTATTCACGCGCTATTCAAAGGAAACAAGAGCATTGATCGCAAAGCGTTGCAATTGCAGAAAATATATTTGCAATAGAACACAGCATTCGCAACAAATCTCATAGAATCACAAATGACCACGAACCGAAAAAAAAACTATATACAATTGTGATGAAATAAAGCTTTGGTCAATGATTAAACCTTGATATTGCATTATAATATATAGAATATAAGGTTTGCAATGAATTCAACCAGAGTCACTTTCTTATAAGTAGTTGCATTTTCTCTAACAAGTAATTTGTACAGCGACATAACTCACTAATTGTGCGACAACTGCACGCAATACTCGAATACTTGGAATAAGACACTAATGATCACTCGGCAGATTCTTTCCCATCCAACTAAAAGTTTGTTAAACGTGATTGGAGATGGTCCACTATTCATCTGTCAAGTGATTCTAGGTTTTATGCCGTTGTATACGTTTTTTTACGCATTCTATTACAGTATTTAACGTTCGAACACAAACGTTTAATGACAATAATAAGTGTAAACGTTATGGAAATTAAGCAACGAAAACAAACAATATCCTTGATAATTGGATCGAAAACAGGACGAAGTACAAATTGAATGCCTATAATTATTCGTGTATCGGAATTCCTGCTCGTTATACCAGTCAACAAAATATTATTTACAAGAATAATCTTAAGAGGCAACGAGACGCCAGTGTTTTCGTCGTACGCGGAGGTTCACGCGGGAACTTCTCCTGGCCACAAATACTAACACAGAGTTTTGGGGGGAAATAAAGGGGTTGTTGGATGTCGGATGGTGTGTTAGGTTATTATACTCTCAAAAATGACAGAGGTGTGCATTTTCGAAAAGTGCCTAAAATACCATTTTTACGGCTTTTTTACGTGGCTCGTATGGAAAAAGTTTACCATAACTTGTATTAAAAACTACCATCCGACATCAATTGATTCTTTCTCGGTTTATGGTTTTTTTTTTCCAGATTTGGACATTTATAATTGTTGGTGTATGAAGTTCCCGCGTGAACCTCTGCACCGACCCCTGGCCACGCAACGTGGCTTGTGAATCCAATCGCGCATAGAAAGAAAATCTACTCGGGGTATAATTCAGGTCCGTCGTCAAAACAGAACGAGTTGTGTGGCAAAGTGGAGCGTCCGAGGACGACCTCCCCTCACTTCGCATGCTCACCGAAAGCAGGGAGAGATAAGGACGCCTTTGCCTGGTCGAGTGCTAACTTCCTTTCCTCTAGACAAAGATCCGACTAGGCACAAAAAGTACACAAGGGCTGTTTGAGTTTCCGACGTCGTATTTTGAACCGTTTCAAGTGGACGTCGCCCCACGCGGCGCTATTCAAATATTTGATCTTGAGGTTAGGCGTATCAGTCCGCAACGCAAGCATCTCTTAGAGAGGGCACACGACAAAAGGTCTTCCAACGTTTGCTGTACCTATACAATTGTTTCAAGAAATGCACGAATTCAGCCGGTTTTATTTATTGTGTTTTTGAACTTTTTAAAAAATGTACACCGACTCTTACTTTTTACTTTTTAATAAAATGCGAAGCACACGCATTTTCAACAGTTTAAAAAGTCTCAGATATATTGTACTTCGAGTATAATGGAGGTACCTTTAGGTAGGTATACCTATATATCAACATATGTAACAGCACTTTCAGAGAGTGTTACATTTTCGTTCACTTTGTTATTTAAAGAGAAACCCCTGCTTGAAGCTCAAAACGATACAGCAAACGCGAAAAAATTTCCACATTTTCTATAACATTAATCCATTTAACCTGTCGCTAACTAGTGAAGTAATTAATTATTTAGATCAAATTTATCTTTGAATTTAGTTGCAAATTTGACCATGTTAATCACACAGAAAGGGAAGAAAATGGATTTGACTATGACGTAGTACGAAATGGTGGGGCAAGATTTGACTGTGTTTGATTGCTCTGTGTAAATCCATTAAGACTATTGGAGTGAGTGCTTACTCGGGCAGCTTCCCGCTCAAATTTTACATCCTACTGGATACCAACTTGTGGCCACTCCGTTTGTCCGATCGTAACGAAACCAGGGTCAACGGCATCCTCACACTTTTGGCAACAAATTGTGTTTGCCAATCTCAAAAAATATTCACTCATCTAGTATTTTCAAGCGTTGTAAAGCAAGCCTGTTAAGTCGAAATATTGAGCGTATCCTCGGGCCGCTTCCCGCGCAGAATTCACCTCCTACTGGATACCAACTTGTGGCCACACCGTTTGTCCGATTGCAACGAAACCAGGGTCAACGGAATCCTCACACTTTTAGCAACAAATTGTGTGCTTTACAGCCATGAAATACCAACAGAAAGTTAAAATAAAGCTTCATGAAATAATCACCAACAACCACACCAATAGCCGAATTGTTTGATCAACAATTGAAAGTCTTTAATTGTGATGTTTAAGAGATCGGACATTCATTTACTACACTATATATATATATATATATATATATATATATATATATATATATATATATATATATATATATATATATATATATATATATATATATATATATATATATATATATATATATATATATATATATATATATATATATATATATATATATATATATATATATTTTTTTTTTTTTTTTTTTAAAAGACTTTTGGATAAACTGTGGTGTTTTATTTTTCATTTTCCCAACGTTTCGACCAAATTGATTGGTCTTTCTCAAGGGTCAATCAATGAACTCATTTTATGAGTTCATTGATTGCATTTCAATCATTGATTGCAATTGATTGATTTATAGTTTAATGAGTTCATTGATTGACCCTTGAGAAAGACCAAACAATTTGGTCGAAACGTTGGGAAAATGAAAAATAAAACACCACAGTTTATCCAAAAGTCTTTTTTAAAAACTAATTGCTGTGAAAACTTAAAACAACATATATATATATATAAAAGCCTGTGCACTTACCAGCCACCACAAGCATATGTCGAGCACACGTGACAGGCGTGCCGTGCATCCCAGGGGGTGAAAACCACCCCTCACCTGCCAGCGTATTGTCACGTGTCAGGGGTGGCGTGGGGGGAGGGGGGGGGGGGGGTGGGGGGTGGTACCGCACCGTACCGCGAGGTGTGTGCCGAGCGCGCGACAGAATCGATGGCATGCACCTGCTGGCGATTGTTTCTAAATGCACTCGTCTCTGCGCCCGTTCATTGGAGGAGGCCAACGTACACTTAGATAGTGTAGTTTCAAGATCCCAAATCGTATTTTTGTGGTTACTGGATTAGCTAACTTTGCCAGTACATAGCGAAGCCGATGTATGCAGAATAGGCATTGCAAGATCGCCTTTTTGACTAGGATATACGGTTGAAAAAAAGGCGTAAACGGTAAACGGGATGAAAAATTAATATGTTATACCTAGTCCGGGTTTACAAAGTTTACAAGTCCGGGTTTACAACATATATCGTTGAGATCCCAACTAGTAAAGGATTTACGGCAAAATACAGCAAATAAAATGAAGCGAATTCTGTTTTAACTCCTAGTTTGGATCTCAACTAGGAGTTGTAAAATTTGGTAAAACCAGTCGTGAGTATATAATAGGACTGGATAGTTCGGAACTAGTCAGTCCTAACACACACAACCTTACTAATCTGTACACCTAATCAAGTTTAAATATAGGAACTAGTAGTTCTTAAATAGTTAGGCTTGCTATAAGCTGGAGAAGATTTATTTTTCCGTCACAATTTTACGATATTTACTAAAGTAGGTAGGTATGTGCATAAAGGCTTGGGTAAGCATTCTAGTACGTATTCTAAGGTATGGTCCCCAAAAACGACTGGTCGATCTTTGGCCAGCGAAAGACACCGCATTTTCAGCTCCCTTGCACACCAATCCTCGACCGGGCTTCGGACCAACAAGTCAGGAGGTCTGCTCCGAGTGCGTACACTAGAATTCATCTGGGTTTGCCTCTTTCTGGGGATCACACATCATAGAGAACCACACCAAAGAGTCGAATGATTGTGTTTTATCATTAACATTAAAAATGGTATTTATTATTACCATATTTACCATTTTACTCTTTACAAATGGTAAAGAGTCAAATGATACTTTACTTCGAAGTCCACCAGGCTGTGGTAATCTTAGGCTAACACGACCGTATACACGAGCGCGTCAGTTGGCGGGTAAAAAAGGGGGGCGATGCAGCGGAGTTGGGCACAGCAGAGCTACCGACGCGGTGAGGTTCGGTGCAGTCGTGTGAGCGCACAGGTGTGACGCCGTCGCGGAGAGGACGGAAGGCCATTTGGTGAGAAGGCACGAGGCTACAGGGGTGAACACAGAATCTAGTAGGAGGACGCTACAAATAAGGCGGTGATGTGGTGAGAAGGCACGAGGCTACAGGGGTGAACATCGAATCTAGTAGGAGGACGCTACAAATAAGGCGGTGATGTGGAGAGAAGGCACGAGGCTACAGGGGTGAACATCGAACCTAGTAGGAGGACGCTACAAATAAGGCGGTCATGTGGTAACAATGCACGCTACAAGGGTGAACATAGAATCTAGTAGGAGGACGCTACAAATAAGGCGGTCATGTGGTAAGAAGGCACGCTACAAGGGTGAACATAGAATCTAGTAGGAGGACGCTACAAATAAGGCGGTCATGTGGTAAGAAGGCACGAGGCAACAGGGGTGAACATCGAATCTAGTAGGAGGACGCTACAAATAAGGCGGTGATGTGGTGAGAAGGCACGAGGCTACAGGGGTGAACATCGAATCTAGTAGGAGGACGCTACAAATAAGGCGGTGATGTGGAGAGAAGGCACGAGGCTACAGGGGTGAACATCGAACCTAGTAGGAGGACGCTACAAATAAGGCGGTCATGTGGTAACAATGCACGCTACAAGGGTGAACATAGAATCTAGTAGGAGGACGCTACAAATAAGGCGGTCATGTGGTAAGAAGGCACGCTACAAGGGTGAACATAGAATCTAGTAGGAGGACGCTACAAATAAGGCGGTCATGTGGTAAGAAGGCACGAGGCAACAGGGGTGAACATCGAATCTAGTAGGAGGACGCTACAAATAAGGCGGTGATGTGGTGAGAAGGCACGAGGCTACAGGGGTGAACATCGAATCTAGTAGGAGGACGCTACAAATAAGGCGGTGATGTGGAGAGAAGGCACGAGGCTACAGGGGTGAACATCGAACCTAGTAGGAGGACGCTACAAATAAGGCGGTCATGTGGTAACAAGGCACGCTACAAGGGTGAACATAGAATCTAGTAGGAGGACGCTACAAATAAGGCGGTGATGTGGTAAGAAGGCACGAGGCTACAGGGGTGAACATCGAATCTAGTAGGAGGACGCTACAAATAAGGCGGTCATGTGGTAAGAAGGCACGAGGCTACAGGGGTGAACATAGAATCTAGTAGGAGGACGCTACAAATAAGGCGGTCATGTGGTAACAAGGCACGCTACAAGGATGAACATAGAATCTAGTAGGAGGACGCTACAAATAAGGCGGTGATGTGGTAAGAAGGCACGAGGCTACAGGGGTGAACATCGAATCTAGTAGGAGGACGCTACAAATAAGGCGGTCATGTGGTAAGAAGGCACGAGGCTACAGGGGTGAACATCGAATCTAGTAGGAGGACGCTACAAATAAGGCGGTCATGTGGTGAGAAGGCACGAGGCTACAGGGGTGAACATCGAATCTAGTAGGAGGACGCTACAAATAAGGTGGTCATGTGGTAAGAAGGCACGAGGCTACAGGGGTGAACATAGAATCTAGTAGGAGGACGCTACAAATAAGGCGGCCATGTGGTCGGAAGACAAGAGGCTACAGGGGTGAACATCGAACCTAGTAGGAGGACGCTACAAATAAGGCGGTCATGTGGTGAGAAGGCACGAGGCTACAGGGGTGGACATAGAATCTAGTAGGAGGACGCTACAAATAAGGTGGTTATGTGGTAAGAAGGCACGAGGCTACAGGGGTGAACATAGAATCTAGTAGGAGGACGCTACAAATAAGGTGGTCATGTGGTAAGAATGCACGAGGCTACAGGGGTGAACATAGAATCTAGTAGGAGGACGCTACAAATAAGGTGGTCATGTGGTGAGAAGGCACGAGGCTACAGGGGTGAACATAGAATCTAGTAGGAGGACGCTACAAATAAGGCGGTCATGTGGTAAGAAGGCACGAGGCTACAGGGGTGAACATAGAATCTAGTAGGAGGACGCTACAAATAAGGTGGTCATGTGGTGAGAAGGCACGAGGCTACAGGGGTGGACATAGAATCTAGTAGGAGGACGCTACAAATAAGGCGGTCATGTGGTAAGAAGGCACGAGGCTACAGGGGTGAACATCGAATCTAGTAGGAGGACGCTACAAATAAGGCGGTCATGTGGTAAGAAGGCACGAGGCTACAGGGGTGAACATAGAATCTAGTAGGAGGACGCTACAAATAAGGTGGTCATGTGGTGAGAAGGCACGAGGCTACAGGGGTGGACATAGAATCTAGTAGGAGGACGCTACAAATAAGGCGGTCATGTGGTAAGAAGGCACGCTACAGGGGTGAACATCGAATCTAGTAGGAGGACGCTACAAATAAGGCGGTGATGTGGTGAGAAGGCTCGAGGCTACAGGGGTGGACATAGAATCTAGTAGGAGGACGCTACAAATAAGGCGGTCATGTGGTAAGAAGGCACGCTACAGGGGTGAACATCGAATCTAGTAGGAGGACGCTACAAATAAGGTGGTCATGTGGTAAGAAGGCACGAGGCTACAGGGGTGAACATCGAATCTAGTAGGAGGACGCTACAAATAAGGCGGTCATGTGGTAAGAAGGCACGAGGCTACAGGGGTGAACATAGAATCTAGTAGGAGGACGCTACAAATAAGGTGGTCATGTGGTGAGAAGGCACGAGGCTACAGGGGTGAACATAGAATCTAGTAGGAGGACGCTACAAATAAGGCGGTCATGTGGTAAGAAGGCACGAGGCTACAGGGGTGAACATAGAATCTAGTAGGAGGACGCTACAAATAAGGCGGTCATGTGGTAAGAAGGCACGAGGCTACAGGGGTGGACATAGAATCTAGTAGGAGGACGCTACAAATAAGGCGGTGATTTGGTGAGAAGGCACGAGGCTACAGGGGTGGACATAGAATCTAGTAGGAGGACGCTACAAATAAGGCGGTCATGTGGTAAGAAGGCACGAGGCTACAGGGGTGAACACAGAATCTAGTAGGAGGACGCTACAAATAAGGCGGTCATGTGGTAAGAAGGCACGAGGCTACAGGGGTGAACACAGAATCTAGTAGGAGGACGCTACAAATAAGGCGGTCATGTGGTAAGAAGGCACGAGGCTACAGGGGTGAACATAGAACCTAGTAGGAGGACGCTACAAATAAGGCGGTCATGTGGTAAGAAGGCACGAGGCTACAGGGGTGAACATCGAATCTAGTAGGAGGACGCTACAAATAAAGCGGCCATGTGGTAAGAAAGCACGAGGCTACAGGGGTGAACATCGAATCTAGTAAGAGGACACTTCAAATAAGGCGGTCATGTGGTAAGAAGGCACGAGGCTACAGGGGTGAACACAGAATCTAGTAGGAGGACGCTACAAATAAAGCGGCCATGTGGTAAGAAAGCACGAGGCTACAGGGGTGAACATCGAATCTAGTAGGAGGACGCTACAAATAAAGCGGCCATGTGGTAAGAAAGCACGAGGCTACAGGGGTGAACATCGAATCTAGTAGGAGGACGCTACAAATAAGGCGGCCATGTGGTCAGAAGGCACGAGGCTACAGGGGTGAACATCGAATCTAGTAGGAGGACGCTACAAATAAAGCGGCCATGTGGTAAGAAAGCACGAGGCTACAGGGGTGAACATCGAATCTAGTAAGAGGACACTTCAAATAAGGCGGTCATGTGGTAAGAAGGCACGAGGCTACAGGGGTGAACATCGAATCTAGTAGGAGGACCCTACAAATAAGGCGGCCATGTGGTAAGAAGGCACGAGGCTACAGGGGTGAACATCGAATATAGTAGGAGGACACTACAAATAAGGCGGTCACATATCCTGAACATGGTAGAGAGCAGTTTGGCCATCTATGGTGTTTTTCACGTTTATAGGAAAGGGGTGTTTTTAAATTTCTTGGGCTCATGTCTACTATGTGTTATCTTTGGCGCTAGATTTGAAAAAATATTGTATATTGGAATATGAATGCTAAATTACTTATTCTACTCTACTTTATTCTCGTAAAGAGGCAGCCTTGCTGCTGGAAGAGCCAACATTTACTTTAAAAAATGCTATAGACTGGCCTCAGCCACAATGAGCTGCTAACTTCAAATACTTAGTAATAATGCATTTTTCGAATTGAATCTCCTAACAAACTTTTGCGTTAAAATTTTTGAATTTATCTTCATGTAATAGGGACATTTCGCATTTTAGCATTCAAAATAAGGGAAAACATTTCGTTTTATTTTCTCGAAGAATATCCCCAGTTACAGGATGAATACACGCTCTAGAATCTCTAGAATCTCTCTTTCCCAAAAAGAAACGAATTAGGGAGAAAACATGGGCGACATGTATTTCACGTCCAAAACGTCTTTAGCTGAACACTTGAGCTCCACAATCGCATGGCAAAATGGTAAAGTGGCCGAAGAGTGGATGATTACTATTTTGTTCAGTTTTGGCCGACCGCGCGCTGGTTAGCGAACAAAGGAGAACCGAGCCTGTTGTTTGTAATTAATCATCCGTTTTAGGGTGCTTTTTTCGGCGGTGAATCGAGGTACAGTCAGTCGGCAAGACACCCGAGGCAAGCACAGTCCGCGATTTGGGACTTGGGATTTTGAGATTAAATATCTTAGACTCATGTCTATTCGTCATATCTTTAGCACATAGTTTCGTAAAAAGAACAGCTATTTCAAACTGGGATTTGAATGCTAAATGGGAAATCACCGAGATGTTTTACTTATAGCATTCAATACCCAGTTTGAAATGAGTTTTATCAACCGTGGAAAGATTCCTGGGTAGCGATCATGTAACTTTATTGCGTTCGATTTGGCTCGAAATCATTCGATTTCAAATCACTGCCCGTGTTAAACCATAGGCGGTGATATTGAAAAAGAATCGTTTTGAAATCACAAAGTTACACGATTGGTCTCCTGGCTGCGAAATGTTTGAGTAATAATTGCCCCTTTCCTTGATCCTTGCATAGACCAAGCATTGGCAAATAGGAATGCATGTCCTCGTTAGTCATCATCTTCCTCGGACTCTCGTGCGGAAAGATGTGGCAGTTTATATGCATACCTCACATTATTTCTCATTATGATTATGTCCCCAGGTATGACTAATCCACTGCACTATGTATTTGTAGACAAAATGCAAGACAATATTGCTGAATGATCAGCGCATTATAAAAATAGTTCAACAAATTTTCTAATTATAAGTGGGTTATGCTCTAGCGCCATTTCGCTGAAACATAGTGCCACAACGGCAGCATCCCTTCATTGCTTATAAATCTCCTACGTATCCAGGGTTGGATAAGCCCATTAGGCGCCCGGGCAAATGCCCGAAGTGCCGGTATGTTCTGTGCCGGGGTAGACCGGCTGGGGGGCGCCCTCGTGGTCCGAGACACAAGAAACAAACTATACGGATCGAAGGCCTCACAGGAGCGATGACGTTGTTTTAGGGATTGACTTTCGGAAAAGAGCGGGTGACGTTTTTTAGGGAATGACTTTCGGAAAAGCGGGTGACGTTATTTTTTTAGGGAATGGATTTTCTTGTGGGATACTTTTTTTCTTTCTAAAATACCCGGGCTGGTTTTTTCCCCTATTCAACCTTCGACCAATGCTAGCCGGGATACGCAATTTGCTCAGCGCTGTATGTATCCCATGCAACGTTAAAGTATAGGCCTTACCAGCTGTGATCATCGGTCAGATCAACTCTATAACCATGATTATGTCATTATGTATTGCTATTTAAAAGATTAAATATTGACTAGTCCATTCTAAATAAGTAAATTTTATTTTTGAAGTAGCTAAATAATCCCCTTGTTTGTTTGTTTTAATGTTTATTCAGTTTTAAGAAAACGTAAAAACGGCAACATATATGTTGAGCGTAGTGAGAGCTGGCACGGCATACTAGTTGCCTATCCCGTACCGGAGCAGTGATCGAAGAATCAACCCTGTATGTACACCTATACTTGATGACATTGTTTTTATGTTGACGTACCATATACCTTGTAACTAGGTCATTTGGAAAAATAAAGAATTATTATTATTATGAATTATTATTATATACTAACTGCGTCGTGCGCAATGCTAAAATACAATATTATAACATGGTTCAGATCTGGCTAACAGGCTATAATCAATGCGACGCCAAAATCGCGTGCATATGACCGTATTCCCTCGAACGCCCCGTCATTTACCCGGTGGTTGAGTGAGCGAGGTCAGTGCGTGGAAGGCACGCACGTGCTAGTGCGTCTGCGTGCACCCTAGCGACAGGTGGCGGGTCGGAGGAACATGTGGCCGAGCGGGGATGACAGGTACACACACTGCGTTACGCACACTCATGGGCATCCACGTACAGCGCTGGTCAAGAGTGCGGCGACAGCTGCTGCATTTTGCCGGTGGGAATCGTGCTTGAAATTGTCACTTTTCAAACTTGCGCTCGAATTTCTTTGACATTTCCAACCGTTAAACGCACCTTAAATGAGGACTGTTTATTCTATTTCTGGGTCGTTTTCAAGGGCATTTACCTACTGGCCACATGTGTGATTGTAAAGCTTCAATTGAAGCTAAAACTCGAGCTTCAATTGAATTGCTAAGCTTTTTAGGGTGGCGATCGCCTAGATTTAAAGCAAATTTCAAATAATTGGCATGCGTTACGTCTATTAGGTTAAAGTAAGGTTAAAGCATTTACTGCTGTTCGACTCACATCCAATTTCTGATCCAGAGTCTCCAGACTTCGCAATTAGTTATTTAATCCAATGGGTGGTCGAGTCACGTATCACTTTGGTGTGATTCGTGTGCTTACTTAGAGAGGGAGACTCGAGCGCAAGACAAGAGGAAATTAAATTAAGTTGCGAATGATTTCAAGTGCTTTGTTGTGTACGCCGAATCCCGAAAAGATTTTCTTATACATGGTAAGCACATATATAGTTCTGGCCAATTTCTATGCTAACTGATTACCGTCGTGTGATTTGTACTATAGTTGCATTAGGATATATCCCTGGTAATTTTAGATGAAAGCCTGAAATACCTTAGTTGAAGTAATGAAGCATAATGTGAATACATACAGCCGATGTAGCTGATTTTATTGCAGATTTATAAGAAAAAGTTTGGAAATCAGCATTGTGTAATAAAATCTGACATTAGTTATGAAACAAATTTGTTTATTAATCAAATAATCACCATGTAAAGAACAATAGAAACAAATAAGTATATATCCCGAACAGATTCCATGTGTCCAAGTAAAACATAATTAGTGCAGATCTCAATCATTACTAATGTTTCTAATGAAACAATTTGCAGCCATTATAAATTTCATCAGTGGCCGTTTCAAACAATGGGCGTAATTAATTGTTAATTATCGTTTAAATCACAGCCTGACCGCGACGCCATCATGTCGCTGTGGATCGAAACTGGACCAACTTTCTCTTATCCTTGACGTCTTGGCGCCGTTGCCCATCTCTTTCCTGTCTCCTCCCACCCACCCACCCACCCACCCACCCACCCACCCACGGCTAGAACTGCACAAAGTGCAATTTATACGCTATACATGCACTTTCGGAGTAGAGCTTTTTGCACTACAGCATTGCAGTGCTAATTGGAGTCAATTACAAATTCGACTGGACATGCGCACGATTCACTTTTTTAGATGCGCAGCGACAATCGTATGCACTTCGTATTTATATACTTTAATTAGACAATACATTGGCCACAAGGCTCTGTACTTAAACTCTATTTCATGTTGCGAAGGAAGGAGTTTAGATTTTCCCTCGAAACTGCGTCTCACTGACTGTTGCCTGACTTTTCGAGTTCAGAGGATTGAACGAAATTATAACGAGTGTCAGGAATAAATGAAGATATAAAGAATGTTGAAGGGTGATCAACTGATAAGGTTTGCTTGTGTGTCAGTGGGCTTTCAGAGCGCCGAAATATCTGCAATAATAGGATCAAATCGAGAATTTTGTCATCAGATATGAATAACAGGAGGCCTAGACGAATCTTGGTGGCAAAGAAGTCTTGCCATGTTCTTAAAAAAGGACACCCACAATAAAAAACATTATGCTGCAACTTGCAAGACTATAAAGAAGCAAAAGGAAAAAGCGTTTATAGTATTTAAGCTCCATTAGCTGATTAATCTATCTCTGGAAAGTGACTAGACTCTCAGTTACAAAGGCGCTACACCCATGGTGAGTTTTAAAAGCTATTGTCTAGACATTTGGCAGCGCTACTTCGACTCAAGGAGACAGTTTAATCCGATTTCCTCTTTATGGTCTGTGCTGTGCTGTGCACAAGCCAAGATTTATGTATGGACTTATGCTACTTTCATTTTATGTTGATAGGAAAATTAGGCACATAATCGGATTAGAATAAGTATCAAATTATAGAAACGAATAATGGTCGGTGAAATAGATTGAGTGTGAAATGTATGTTTCGTTTTAGGTTGGCCGGATTAATGACTTATTTCAATAGGTAAAAAGATATTTAAACCCTGGCAGAAGTTTTGTCATGGTTTTTGGGAAATTTATCTCGCTTAGTCTCATTTTTTGCCATTTTGTGTTGGCCAAGACCAAAGTTATAAAAAAAATAACTTAGCAGCGAAGTAATCTCAGGACATCAGAAAGAGAGCAAACAATTCTCGCAATTCTCAGAAAGCACGACAATTATTGAGATATTTTGCAATCACCCAACGCACTTCATACAGATGCCGCAGGTATGTCTGAGTCTGCCGTCACATTTTTCTACTTGCGCACAATGTTCATGTGGTTTTTACAAAAGGGAATTTTACTTGTCGAACAAAAAAATCAATGAACATTGCCTACATGTATCTAGAGCCAAGAATGCCACCTGAACACTCACATATACCCTCAAAACTAAATTACAAAAGTGGCATATAAGCTATCAACCACCAATGTATATATTTACTACTTTAAAATCACATTATTTAGGAGGCAATACCCAAGCATCTCTAGTAGTATGGTACGCTCTGCAATTTAAAATATAAAGCATAGGAGACCACATTACGTAATAGTCTTACATATTATCCAGAACGGTTCCCTAGCTTCTTTTACAACCTTGATAATATCACATAGTACGCAAACGTATTCAAGAAAATGGAGCGCCTTAGGTGTTCTATCATACCTCTACATTAGGAGTGCTGCTCACGGTTAATCCTTTAGTTCCCTTCCCCAATTAAACGTAGAATGCAGAGGTCCATTCGAACATGGAAATGAACCCCTAAATGTATTCCAATTATTAATTTGAACATACCAGTAGATGGAAGAAGAGTATAATCTAGTCATGGGACATCTCCACAATTTGAAATTTGCAATAAATGTGGTAATGTCTCATGACTAGATATTATACTCTTCCTTCATCTACTGGTATGTTAAAATTAAAGATATGAATACATTTAGGGGCTCATTTCCATTTTCGATGGGACCTCTGCATTCAACGTTTACGTGGGGGAGGAGGTGAAAGGATTAACCGTGAGGAGCACTCTTAAAAGTAACACATGGAACACAAAAGTATGCATGAAGATGGAGCGCCTTAGGTGTTCGAACACAGCCTTATTTAGTTCCACGCACAGCGTCAGCCTCTCGCCTTCCAACACGGAAATGATTGCCACAAGTTACCTTCTTCTCCGGGGAGCCCCAAGCTACCTTCCATTACGACATATACACTCACCATCAAGACCACTGGCGTGTGTACGACTGGTCATGATGGCAGATGGTCGGACGACTGATTGATTTCGACTTCGATGATGCGGGAATTGGTAAGTCTTTCAGTGTAACGGTGTTGTTTAGTCGAAAATAGAATTGCTAGACGGAAATAATGTGATTTATGTTGATAGCATTGGGTATCAACAGAATTTTGATTATTGTCTATAGTGCATTTTGATTGAATTTTATTTTCATCAGAAAAACAAAACGGCCACAGTAATTAAGTTCGATTGCATTGATTATTCATGACTCTTTGATGGAAACGTAGAAACGTAGGAAAGTAGAATCCAATGCCATTGTACGGAGAACAATTCACCGTAATCATTTTTTCGAATCCAATTTGTCGTGATTGTTGTGACGAATCGGATATAGCGTGCGGTGATCATCTTCTATTGTTAGAACAATCTTGCAGTACAATGCATTTTCAATGCACTGACGCAGTAGAAGAGAGTATATTGTGAAAAAGCACGTACGTAGGTACGTCGGGTTTGTTTTGACTTTTGTTTACATAGACGCGCAGAAAGAGATTAGGAATTCCCTTGCTTTAGTCATCAAGTCTGAGCAACACATTACAAAGTTACTGATAATTCGTACTTGTAAAAAGCATTACTCACTTCAGGTTATAATATTCCTGAGATAAGCAATATGGAATGAAGAATTACGCTGTGCGTTGTGAATAGTATAACTAGTTTTAGTTCGTATGTCGTTTCCGATGACAATTCAAGGTTGAGTTACAGTAAGAAACGGTTACGCTGTTTATCAATTAGAAATACACCTCTTAATAATTTGATGGTAGTGTAATATATTATAAATAAATATGATTTTCAAATATAGACCCATCATCTTGGAAGCAATTATAGCACAGTACAGTAGGCATGACGTGAGTACCTATATATATACCTACACTGCAACTTGTATGATAACTCTTCCAAAATGTAATACCCAACAATAATTTTGCCATCAATAAACTGTCTCCCATTTGCCAACATAAGGATATGCATGCGACCATTCAAAAAATTATCTTTATTAGTTCCTTAGGACTTTGTTAACAAACATAGAAAACAATGACTAATCTTCCGAATATGAAAAGGGCAGGTATTACAATGTAAAGTTAACTGTTAACTGCCAGCTAAGTTTCTCATCCCCAAGGACACAGCAAATCAGACACCTCTATTTTCATTCTAACTGACCGTTAACACTTTAACTGGACATTGTAAAAAAGGCCCTTATAATGTTGTTTACAAAAATATATCACTACCATCACGCTATACTTCCAATTTGCCGCCATTTCACTACAGGCTCGACTTCTTCTGAGTCTTAAATCCACCGAAAGCTACTTGATGATTTCCACCATCAGCCCCCCCAAAGCATAGAGCTCCCAAAGGCCTGGCTCGGCTTTTAATTGCGACCCGAAAAAGGACCGAACGCCGGCTAATTACACCGTGGCGTGGACACGCCGAGCGTAGACCGGACCCGTACAAGTCACGCGTCCTCCACCGCCAGCAAGCGAGATCCATCTTCTTCCCTGCAGGTGCTAAGTCTGTGTTTTTTGTAGCGTCTTCTTTTCGAGTTAGACAGCGAGACCGTATATGAATAGCCATATAGGTATCGTATATATAAAGTTAATAAAATAATTAACATAAGCATGACAAAAAAAAAGTTGGTGGTGCGAGAGCTGTTTTTGTTGATTATCCAATTTTGTTATTAAATGTGTAATTACGATTATTGAACCGAGGGTCAAGGTGTAATTTCTGGTGGCGAGTTGTTAAATAGTCCGTTGCCGCTTTTTGAAAACTATAATACACTTCAGGGGAGGAGTGTATGGCAATAATGATTCAGAATTTGTGTTACCTTTTTGGTTAAGAAAATGATGTCGAGGTCTGGGCTATTTTGCTGATAATTTCATGTTAGTGAATGCAGCTGCGAATAAATATAAAATTGATCGAAGGCTTCGCAATTTGGAAGGGAATTCAAGTTTAATACTATTGGCAAAATTGATCTATTTCCACGTGTGAAGGCTTTAGTTGAAAATCCAGTGTCAGTGGTTTTGTATATATTTGTTTCGTGTTCAAATAGGCTTTATAATCGAAATGCATTACTGGTTTGGGGGTTATATTTTGATTTGACCCATTACCGAATATCCGTGGACAATCAGTGCAGTGGCGTTACTTGAAATCGGACCGGCCCCAAAGCAAAAAATATGCGAGGCCCCCTAGCCCCACCAGTGTTGCCATATTTTTTAAAAGTTGAACCAAAAATGAATGCCGACGACTTCTTTAAGGGAAGGATTTTGTAACGCTTGTGCTGGGAAATGTACCTACTAGATTTAAAAAAGTCCATTCCCTGGAAAAAGGTCATCAGTGCCTCTTTTTCCGGTTCAAACTGCCTAAGCGAGGCCCCCCTGATTCCGAGGCCCCTGAGCACCGCCTGCTCCCCTCTAGTTACGCCCCTGATTCATTGATCACGAGATTATCATACAGCTTCATCTGGACCGTAGAAATTGTGTCTCGCGTGAAGGCAAAGGGACCTGAACGCACGGACAAGATTTCGGCAGCGCAAATCGTGCTCCAGACAAATTAACTTGCCTCTCGATTCTGCGTGAGGGAGATACGCTTACCTATCGATTTATCGATCAATATTTGGACAGCGAATTAAACCGGGTAAATTGTTTCTCTTCGTGAGTTTAAATAAACTGTATAAGATCAAAGTTAACCTGTGATCCAAACTTGAAGTTACTATAAATGAATACATATTTTGCATCATAGAATATCTGCTAATGTATATCTAGACATTTTGAGTATGTTCATTTATTTCCTTTTCTAAATACCTAATCGTTTAATCTACTATTGGCCTTTGTTTAAAGTCGTAGTCAAAAATGAAAGATAATCACGTGCGAAATGACTTGACGGTTAAAAATGCACACCGTGAAATGTGTGAAAGTGATCTACAACAGCAACCACACGTGTAAATCTCACTCGTCGTTGAGTGCAAGGAGAGAACACTTTTGAGTGTTGTGGCCGGGAGGATTGTTCTCCTGAGAACTTCGATCGGTTGAGAATCGTGGGAAAAGTATCACAAAAAAGAAGTATGGTGAACAAGAAGCAATTCCTTGTTTACTTTGACTTCGTTCCCTCAATTTCCGAAAGTAACGACGGACATGGTGTGAATCATGTTATACGCATTTTATTTGGGTTTCTAAAATAATTAAAAAACCAACTATATATCATATAATATAAACTGTACAAGTGTAATATTGATTCAACAGTCTTGTTGCTAACGCATCTTGAATCCCACAACATGATTGAGAGAAATAATTAATTGCTTTGTATACCATCTACAGGTAATTTGCTTTCTGCCCACGCTTATTATACTGTAGATCATTAATCTTCCATCAAATGAATGCATCATATTACACTTTGTTTTGCACATTGAGTTTTGCAAATATGGCTGCCTGCCCGCTTGCTTCTAAAGCAATTCTCATCCAAACGTCCCGGCCGCCTTGTTGAGCATCCATCATCTTGTCAATCAGTTGCTCAAGAAGACAGGACCCAAGTGCAATGATGGGATACCTACCTTCATCGTTGATGGGTTCACAAATCACAATATATTTCCAAACAAATTATTATTATTATGACTACGAATGGGACACAGTGGACTAAGATTACTTTTGAAGAACCCTTTCAATGACAAGACTCGCTAACTAACATGTATATACATCCCTAGGTATACAAAAGTCAAAACGATGCCTTCTTAATTATTTTACGTAATTTTGAGTAAAACCAACCCATATGAGTACCTAAGCCTGGCGTAAACACATAAAGGACTGGCTCTTATTATATCATGAGGGAACCAAAAACCCCAGTCCGGAACACTTTCACAAGATGCCTGTCCAGAAATTTTACAAATTCAGCATGATACAAACAAAGTTATTCCTAAATTTCGAAGACTCATCTCTACTTGAATGTCCTATCTTCACGTCCGGTTTTGAAATAGTGTCTTTCAAAGTTCTTCATATTTCTCGACCATCCTGCGACACTGATATCTCGACTGTGTGTCCTACTCCTAATATAACAACAACACAAAACCGTGGCCAGTAAACACATAGTCATACTACAATACAGATAAGCCGTCCTCATCAGCATAATGGATACCAGTTTGCCAGAGTGTTACATCGATCACGTTTTGGCTCCGACTGGCGGAGAGTTAGGCACTCGGCACTCCCATCTGAAGGCATGTCAAATGCCAAGGCCCCAAGGCACTAGCCGGCACAGGGCCGCAGTACCGTAACGCAAGGCGGCATCAAGATACTACGAGGCCAACAAATCTCTTGGCCGCGCGACATAGTATACTAATACTACGCTCTCGCTTACGGTCACTCTTTGGATAATCCTAGTTACCAAAAAAACGTTATTCCTATTTCTCCCTGTACCTATACCAGTATATTGGATATTTTTAGCATCACACCAAAATAATAACTGTTTTACTCACGTGCACACGTTTTTCTATCTAGCCTAACGAAATCATTTCAAAACAAAATAAGCCGAAATGATATATACGACACTCGAAAATCAAATATCTACAATTCCTTGGCTACAAAGCTGTGGGTGACATTTAAAATATACCCACCTAACAAATCTAAATATATGTATCCGTATCGGTATATTTTTCACATTATAAATCTATTGATTATATAGTTGATCATAGACTGCATTATCAGTAAATCCGGCATCATCTTCATTGATACATTGGTTAAAATTCATGTATAAAATATGTTATCGCTAAACCCTGTTGTTTTTCATAGCACGAGTTAAAGCAAAACACAAAATATGACCGCTGTCACCACCACATGGCCTACATGCAGAAATCTGAAAACAAATTTAACAAAATTACCTTCAATAATGCAGGGAAAAATTAATCCAATATGCGTAGACACACAAACACAAACACACGCACACACATCCACTATTTTCGCGAAATAAAAACACAAAAAAGCAGCTGACACCGAAATGATTCTTATGACGGACACAGAATCTGACACGCACGTTTGGTTTCAAGGACAGGCGCTGCGCAGCGAGACGTCGCCGTCAGAGGATCAGAGCAGACTGGCTCGGCTCGGTGAAGGCGACGGCCACGGGCACAGCGACAGCGCCACTAGTCAGTCAGCGAGAACGCTGTGGTTGGATGGTTCGGAGGATAGTCGCCGCCGGGCGTGCAGGCACCTTTAAACGGGAAGCCTGAAAAGTGGTTTTTGCAATGTCCAGAACCTTGCTATTCTGTTTCGAGTACGAGTGAGACAGATATATTTTCTCACCGCACACACCAAGCAAAGAAAAAGGGTTGTGTTGATGTCAGGTACCACTACCAGCTGAGGGTAAGTAATGGGTTAGGTTAAGTTAACTTCCTCTAAGGCACCAGTAAAGATTAGAGGATGCATTATACAATCACATTTCACAGAGTACAGACATAAAATATGATTATCAAATCTGAAATGCCATGGTCTCATGTGAAATAAATTTTTTTCCTGATTTTTATACAACTTAATTCATGTTTCTACGACAATTATTGGTTGAATTAAAACCACTCAATAAACTGAGAAAAGTTCGCATGCAAACGCAATTGTTATCGTAGAAACACTATTTAAATTTAAATTTCATCAAAAAATCTAAACGTCATAAGCAGTTATTGCAAAAATTGGTATAGTTTGCTTTTTTAAATTGGTACATCAATGACGATTTCCTTTTGCCATGCAAAACCAGACAAAATAAACCATTAAATGTACCACTTATTTTGGCACATATCACGATTATCTAGATTTTGCAAATGCAATGCAATAATCATGGGCCGACATTTTCTATAAATTCCTTACGATAAGGTTATTTTTTTTAATATCGTGTATTTTTTTCCTCTATCAATTACTGGCAGGTAGAAATTAACTTTCAGGCATACATCACACACCAAGAGCTGCCATTTCTTGGTGTGTCTATACTTTCTAGGGGTTGTCTATAATTGATGAGCGTAGCGAGCGAAGCGAGCGGAGCGAAATCTTCAATTTCACTTACCCCAGAAAAAAAGTTACTTGTGTATGTTTTTTTTTTTTTTTTTTTTTTTTTGTGTTTGTGCGCGCTCTACAGACCAAACGCCTGAACCGACATGGATGAAAATTTCTGAGTATCTACCTCTGTTCTCAACTTAGACCCCCTGCGTTTTTGAAAAAGATCGGTTCAGTAAATGTTTTATAAATCAATTTTTACGGATTTTTTCGATTTTTTCAGAATTTTGAACCCCTGTAAATTTCAAAGTTCTGAACATAACTTCACCAAAACTTCTAAACATGTTGACCTTATACATATTTATCATGTCTGCAAATCTTAGTTCGGTAGGTTTTTCCAATTGGTTTTTATTAGCACTTTTGTGGTGTTTTTTTCGTGATTTGACGGCTGATTCAATACGAGTCCGGTTTCCTTCGTTTCCTTGGTTACCAGCTTTGTTGACCTCGAAGAGAAACAAAGGAACGTCAGAATCCGTATACATTTTCAAGTGATTAGAATTTTCGAGAAGGCAATGGTCAGGTTTGGTGCTCCATGGTTTTTTTGTGACTGCTGCCTGCACCTTTAAATCCGCTATACACAAACCGCTACCTACGCTCATCTTCAACGCAACACAAATTGCGTTCGCGAAGCCCTAGTATAATATACAGTAAATATTGAAAAGAAAAAATACTACAGCGCGGTAAGGAGGCATGGAACAGCGCGAGAGCAGCACTGAATTGACTGCAGGTGCCGTGCCAAAGTTTGCGTCCATATTTTGTCCGCCCTTTATACTGTCCAGGAATCACGGTGACTTGTTCCCACTACCTGCCGAAATACCTCCGTGTCTTGAATATTTCCAACGATTTCCTAAATTGACTCTTTTGTTGCGGCCAAACGCCGTTTGAGAGGAAATAAAACAAGGATCTTCGTCCTAGCATGGACCGCCGTGCTTGCGACAATGGGCTGGCTGGGACAAACAGCTGATTGCTGTCAGTTTTAGGAAGTCGCAATTATTGCACATGTGTAAATTCACACACTTTGTTCGAACACACCGAAACCAGATGCGCTAATCAGTCTAAAGCCCGTTTTACACGGTAAAAGATTTTCATAAAATCTATTTATTTATTTATTTTTTATTATAACTGCAAATTGTACATTTGTACAGGTGGCAGTTTTTTTTCCTCTCCTAATACAACATGTTATACATATAGGTAATACATTCAATCAATTTATATTATTTTTTAAATACCTAACTATCTAATCTTAATCTAAAATTTCGTAAGTTAAAACTGTCGCCTTGGATTATTTTATCTTCTAAATCATTCCACTCTCTTCCCGTTCTTCTTACAAAAGACCATTTTCCGATATCCTTTCTTGACGTCTTCACTAGCACTTTTCTTGAATTTTTCTGTCTTAGCTTGTAACTTTTTTCCCTGTCTGGTTCAATCCTTTTCTTCAACTCCTTCCAGCCCCCATTGCCATTCAATGCTCTATAGAAATTCACCAGTCTGTCATTTTTTCTTCTACTTTCCAGAGTTTCCCATCCTAATTCTTTTATCATTTCAGATGGCCTTTCCAATACTTTTTACATTTCTCCCTTTTTGTTTATTTCAAATCTTATTCTTTTCATTCTTCCCATTACTCTTCTGGCAGCTAGTCTTTGCACTGCTTCTATTTCTTTTATATCTTCTTTCATGTAAGGATCCCAAATTGACGATCCATATTCCATTATTGGTCTGACTAATGATTTGTACGCTTTTTCTTTTATATTTCTGCTCATGCCTCGTAGTTGTCTCATTATAAAGTTTATGTTCTGTATTCCTTTTTTGACAATTCTCTCTACTTGCGTTATCTATCATTACTATCTATCATATCATATCTATCATATCATATCGTGATATCTATCATTAGCGTTACTATCATAGCATCTTTTATAAAATCTATCATGATATCTTTTATAAAATCTTTTACGAAAATGTATGATGGTATTTACACGGTCCTAGAAAAATGTGATGAAAAACACATGGTTGTGACAGAAGCACTGCCATCAATATGTCATTCTGTATGAAATTCAAAAGGCTGTGGATTAAGAATATTTGTATTGAAGGAGCAAAATTAAAACTGTCAATAAGTGAGTACATATTAAAAATTGAGAGGGATTTGGCAGTTTTGGCTAATATTCAGGCTTTTGCTGATACTTAATCCATTTTAGATGTAGTAGAGATGGTTTTGAAGGTTTGTGAACCAAAGAAAAGGAAGAGGAAATGCTGGAGACGTGGGCATGAGCTTTACAATCTTGGCACAGTACACCATCTATAAAATCAGTATCTTTCAGATGCTGAACGCTGATTGGTTAATTTTCATCACATCTATCACAGAAATAGAACCGCGCCTAATTGAAAATATGTCATCAAATCTTTTATCACATCTATCATGATAGACCGTGATATGCTTTTTTCATCACATTTTTGCATTTACATGGTGATATTTAGGTACATAAAAGATATCATGATAGATTTGATGAAAATCTTTTACCGTGTAAAACGGGCTTAAGCTCTTGCAATTTGAAGACCAAGACCTGGAAAGCGATCTTGTATAACTTATTTTCGTTCGATTTGGCTCAAAATCATTCGATTTCCAGTGACTGCCCATGTTAAACCATATTGCAAACGAATCGTTTTGAAATCACAAAGTTACATGATAGCAGGACACAGTAAATTTTGCCAGCTTCGCAGGCGCTGTCCGACAAGTAGATTTATTGGGAAAGATATTATCAACAAAATAATGTCGTGCCTCGTGTAAATTGACAGTACCTAACGGGTAGAGATAGTAATGAGAATGATGTAACAGTATTCATTCAAACTAAATTCTATTTTATTCCCCAGCGAAAACAAACATGTTCGTATAGGTACATGAGGGTATGACCAATCGGTAATCAGATAGATATTCTAGAAATTATCACAGCCCTATCAAAATATCGTCATCTAATATTCAATCTTGCTATCTAAAAACTTAAATAGTATAAAACTATATTCTTGTATTCTTGTAGCAGAGAGCAAGTGTTGTGACAAGGCATGGCAGGCATCGACTGCACACATTGAATTTCTATCCGAGCACACAACCAGGGCCTTCTGGGTGGAAAGCAAGTGTTGTGCCAAGGCATGGCAGCCATCGACAGCACACATTGAATTTCTATCCGAGCACACAACCAGGGCCTTCTGGGTGGAAAGCAAGTGTTGTGACAAGGCATGGCAGCCATCGACAGCACACATTGAATTTCTATCCGAGCACACAACCAGGGCCTTCTGGGTGGAAAGCAAGTGTTGTGACAAGGCATGGCAGCCATCGACAGCACACAATGAATTTCTATCCGAGCACACAACCAGGGCCTTCTGGGTGGAAAGCAAGTGTTGTGACAAGGCATGGCAGCCATTGACAGTACACATTGAATTTCTATCCGAGCACACAACCAGGGCCTTCTGGGTGGAAAGCAAGTGTTGTGACAAGGCATGGCAGGCATCGACTGCACACATTGAATTTCTATCCGAGCACACTACCAGGGCCTTCTGGGTGAAAAGCAAGTGTTGTGACAAGGCATGACAGCCATCGACAGCACACATTGAATTTCTATCCGAGCACACAACCAGGGCCTTCTGCATAAAAATGTTTCCCATCGCTCTTATGGCGCGAATGTTGCTAGGAGGCTGTGGGAAATGGCAGAGTAAAAAAATACTTGGGTTGAATCTCGCTCAAGGTCACGGCCATATATACATTTTAGCTTCTACAAGCAAATCCAAACATTCAATCAGAGGGCGCTGGAAAGTGGCAGGTGCCTAATAAGAAAATTTAATTCTTGCAGATGGTCAAAATAGGCAAATGAAGATAACAAAATCAGTTCTCGTAATCACAACGCTGGTAAACTTACTTTGGGCCAGTTTTACAATAGCCAGTTACGTGTTAACTGCCAGTTAAGTTCGTTATCTCCAAGGTCACAGCCAATCAGAAGCCTCTATTTCCATTTTAACTGGCAGTTAACACTTTAACTGGACATTATATAACCGGCACTTACTAGTATAACTATATGCTATAGCTTGTAATTGCATCCTTAATATTCTTACTTTAATTTGTAATTTATGTTCATACCTATCACTTATCAATCATAAAACAATATCAGTTACAAGATATGTACGCAAGTGAGAACTAACTGGACGTATATTTATATTTTCATTGCAAATTTTCATTGTTGAAATATATAATAACGAAACTCCAGAAAAATCTGAAAAACTGTACCTGTGCGGCCTGGTAAGTGGTACACATTTCAGACACGTCCAGATCTGTACAAGATTACAACTGTTCACTGTTCAGCCAAAGCCAGATCTCTTGACCGTACCGTACAACCCCCCCCCCCCTCCCCCCCCCCCATCAAGTGTATTTTATAAATACTGTTTAATAAAGACAGTGCAGTGCAGGCATTTACTTGCAAAACGAATTAATAGCGATTGAAAATTGAAATCACAAGTTACAGAGTCTCCAGCTATGACCGTCAATACCCTCTAGTGGTAACAAAAACAAGCTCCTAGTAGTTATTTACGCTCATAGGCTGCGCTAGTCTCGGCTAAGAACGGAGCGTCGTAGCCGACACACCAGCCTACACTGTCGCCTCACCAGGGTTCCTTTTCTTCACAACATTAAAAAAAAATTATTTACTATGGCTTCGCGAACGCAATTTGTGTTGCGTTGAAGATGAGCGTAGCGGTTTGTGTAGCGAAATATGATGGCGCGCTCTACACACAAAAATATCACATACAAAGTCACAGTAAATTATTGGGAAAATTTGGGAAAAATACGCACTTTTAGATAAACTTCCGTATTTTCCGAAATTTTCCCAAAATTTTCCCAAAAATATTCCCAAGCTAGTTGCATATCCCGGCCAGCAACGATCCAAGGTTTGTCCTACTTAAACGCTGTACGGCGACATAATTTTATTTCGAGCTTTCTAAGCTAGTTGCATATCCCGGCTAGCAATGATGGAAGTGTACTTATTTTTTGTTTATTTATTTAATGGTCTTATTTACACGAGGCGAAGCTTGGGTTATCCCGCTCTTTCACTTCACCACTACAATCTTACAAATTATAAGAAAAGAGTCAAGATTAGAGATTAAAAAATTAGATAAACAATGTCATTAAATCTAGTTCAGATTAAAAAAAACACACACAATTGAGATGTTTTTGGTAATATCGCGATGCATGCAAGTGGGCGTTACTCCATCGCCGGCTGCTTGCGCGGGATGACGGTGAGTGGCATCCCTCCCACGGGCGACATGAGGACATTGGAAGGGTCCACCACGACCGGGATCGGCGTGTCTCCCGAGATGCTGAACTCGTAGTCTCGCAGCAGCGTGAACAGCCCGATCTTCACTTGCATCAGCCCGAAACGCGCGCCTGTGGAAGGGGGTCGGTCCTGCGTTGAAGTTCGGTGGCGGTTTACAGTAAACTGTAGGGGGCACGACCAGTGTTGGACTGGCTACCCAAGGTGAGGGCCCCCATCATAGTTTCCATTCTTTTAAAAAGGGTCATATCATTATATTTTTCGGTTTAACAAAAATCTCAAAAGTCAATTTCCTTATTAAAAATAAATAAACTTTATATTATTATGTACACAAATTAGCCTCCCAAAAATGTTGCCCATTCCGGGATTTGAACCCGGGTCCCCAACTTGTTGGGGACCCGTTGGGGACAAGTTGGGGACCAGGGTTCAAATCCCGTAATGGGCAACATTTTTGGGAGGCTAATTTGTGTACATCATAATATAATGAATAGCCAATTACGAGCTTTCGTAATTTAAATAAGATTAAAAGAACAGATAATTTTCTTTTTTCGGGGCCCCCGCGCACGGAAAACTGGGGCCCCCGCAGTCAAATCGCCGCCCTGGCCAGTCCAACGCTGGGCGCGACCGAGCACAAGATTTTGTTGTTGTTTTAACACAAAATAATATCATCTTAAGGTAGAGAAAGCCCTTTGCCTACGAATGTCTACAAACATTTTTTTCTCAGACAAACAATTTTCAGTGACAAACTATTTCAGTGACAAACTATTTTCAGAGCTGCCTATCCGAATGCAGCCAGAGTGCGCCAATTGTGGCTCTTGGTTCAATGGTTCCCCGTCACTAGAAGTACAATTACTTGGAGATAAAGGTGGAGAAGCTGGGGGACTCGTTACTCTTTATTTCCTAACCTTTTATAGCACAAGTATAAGAAACAATTTCTAGTAATTTTATACTCATTTGAAACTATTTCAAACCTTTGAGAAAGTAACTAGTATACATGTAGTTGAAAGTTTGAAATAGTTCTTTATAAAAATGCCTATCGAATTGTACCACTGACAGAATCTCCTGAACTTCCTCTAAATGAGCCTTTTCTCTAACTAAGCGTGCACTCTAAATGAGCCTTTTCTCTAGCTGAGCTTGTACTCTAACTGAGCCTATGCTCTAACTAAGCGTGCACTCTAAATGAGCCTCTTCTCTAGCTGAGCTTGTACTCTAACTGAGCCTATACTCTTACTACTCTGTGTGAACTTTGCTATAAAATATAGTTGAACGGTTATGCCATTGAGTTTATCAAACTCATCGTTGTGCTCTAATGTGATGGAATGTTTTTCCTAAAAAGGACCTCATGGTCCGACCTTGGTCTTTTTTAGGACCACAAGTCCAACAAAACAGCACTCAACCACCAACCACGTCCCACCAACGATCTCGTCTCTGAACCTCTCCACCATTCCCAGATAAGGATGCATCCACGATCCTTGTGTTTGGACAATGACACTGAACTAGGAATCAATTGCCGGATAGAGTGTATAACTTTTTCACGTTCGATTTGGCTCGAAATCACTCGATTTCAAATCACTGCCCGTGTTAAACCAGAGGCAGTGAAATCGACAACGATTTATTTTGAAATCACAAAAGTTACAAAAACGTACCCCTGGGCCCGGTTTCACAAAAGGAGATTCTGTACATTTCTCCGGAGTTTTAACAGAACCCCCAAAAGTTTACCCCATTTCGTATTCACAAAGCGGGATTCTGTCTTTTTTGGGAGAGTAATTACCCCATCGAAAACCCCTGCTACTGAGTAGGGGTTTTGTCAATCTCCCAAAAGCTGGAACTCACCTCGTACTTTTAACACTACTTTTTCAAACTTTTTCTTGCAAACATACAGCAGCATTATAAACCAATAGGAAATTTTAATTTTAATTTGAAAGTGGTAGCTAAGATTAGACATTTTGAAGTTAGGTTAGGTCCAATTTAAGGCGATATTGAATTCCGGGAAAACTGACAGCTGAGTTGTCAACTGTCTTGTTAATGAGTTCCAAAATTGAAGAACTCTGATTGGTCAATTTAAATTTACCTCCCCTCCAATTACCTCTTTTGAAATCTCCTTTTGAGAATATACGGACAATTTGGGGAACATGTTAGGTGGCTTTGCAGGAAGAATAAAATCTCCTTTTCGCCAAAACCCCAATTTCAAAATCCCTTCTTCGTGAATCCTGACCCGGAAGCTACAAAAATCATTAGAGAAAATCACCACCCATTGCTCACCGATGCAATTCCGGGGTCCGATCCCGAACGGCAGATACGAGTACGGATTCCTCTCTGCGCGCGCTTCCTTGGCGAACCGTTCCGGGTCGAACCGGGCCGGTTCCGGATAGAGCTGCGGGTCGTGGTGCAGCGCGTAGACGGACACCACCACCTGGATGCCGGCCTCGATGCGCAGTCCGCTGCGCAGTCCGCTGCGCAGTCCGCTGCGCAGTCCGCTGCGCAGTCCGCTGCGCAGTCCGCTGCGCAGTCCGCTGTCCACCATCGAGTACGCGCTGTTGCACTCGCGGTTCAGGAAGTTCAGCGGTGGGTATTTGCGCAGCGTTTCTGTATACGCCACGTGGTTTGTTATTTTATTGTCTACCGCAGTGGTTCCCTAACTGTCCGTCACGGCTCCCTGGGGCGTCGCGGAATTTTGAAAGCCATGCTTGCTCTGTAGAAATAATATTTATTCCCGATTGATACAACTGACGTGATTTCGACTAGAAAAATCCTTGTCAAGAGTCAAATTACCGAATATTTTGACCTGTATTTTCTTGCACTTTTGGTCCAAAACGTGTATAATGTTCAACAGGCAACTTGCGCAAACGTGGATATTAAGTTGCTCTCGTGATCATAAATCAGGGCGGCCACGGAAATTCGACCCCCTCTTTAGGGAGCCATGTACGCAATGAATTCTCAAACTTGAGAACGTCTGGTCTTCAGATTGTGGTTACGATGGTAATTGCGTGTTGACTGGGTGGTGGAATAGGAACATCCGCGTACGAAAGTTTGCGTAGCAAGAATGTGCATTTTTTATAAAGATTACCCTCTGGCATACGAATATCCAAAAACTATTTTTTACAAGCAAACTATTAGTGACAGCCCCACCAAAATACCTAACAGCACCCAGGTAATTTATTATAAAATGCTTCCGAATAAAGTGAACGAAACATTTTTGGAATATGATTATTGCTGGATGGCGTCCGTATTATAATATTATAGATATAAAAATCGTTAGTTTCTCTAATTATAAAGTTACGGACGATGTATAGCAAACCTAATCATAGGACAAAAGACAATTCCAGTTATTGCATTTTCAACTGGTATTTCAAAATTTTAATATTGACAACTTCTTGCTAACAGTGAGAGGATTCCGTAGACATACGATCCTAGCACAAGGTAAATTCTGAGCGGGAAGCGGCCACACCAATGGTCTAATGCTAGGTTTACAGTTTACACAGTTTAATGTTTCATTCAATGTGTTGAATTCAAGGTTGAATTCAATACATTGAATAAAACGTTGAATACTCTTGACAACGGTCGTTAACACGTTTTAAAGTCTTTGGAAATGTTGGCACAGCCTTCCAAAAGCGTTGTTTCTAGAAGGCAGTGACATGCCCATCCTTATCTTGAAAGGAAACTCGAACGATATTTAGAACACGTCCTAAATGTGAAAACATTGAATTCAACCTTGAATTTAATGAATCATTGAATCCAATATTTGTTTAGATGGTTCAATGCATTGAAATCAACCTTGAATTCAATGCATTGAACGAAACATTGAACCGTGTAAATCCAGCTTCGATAGTAATCAATAACCATTCGTCATAAATGGTAAACAAGTAGATAGTAGACTGTATACCTGAGATGACCATGTTCAAGTACTCCATGCTATCCATCGCCTCGTAGGTGAGCTTGCCCTCTGGGAGCTCGGTGACGGTCCTGTCGATCTCTTCGCGGAGACGACGCTGGATGTCGGGGTTCAAGGCCAGCTCGTAGAGGGCGAAGGTCATGGTGGTAGAGGATGTCTCGAAGCCGGCCAGGTAGAAGACGAACGCCTGGGAGGCGATCACCTTCAGGTTGATCTTGTTCTTCGATTCTGATCAAGTCAATTTGAACTTCAGAACATTTTAAGCAAGCAATGATTCATTTTCACTTGCATTCTGCGCTACAGTTCCGCTATACGCCAACGTTCAAATTCGACTGTTTGTTTTAGCACAGATATACGGTTGCCAAGACATCCTACCATACCTAGCCATGGCTACGGCAAAAATTTGATGCTCTTAGTTTGGCCAGCAATCGCTGGGGTGCGTTGGCAACTTGTTTTAACATCATCTACCAGGCCATGGCGCAAGGTCAATTATAATCAAGGGACCCAGTATTCCACAGGGTTCTAGCTATTATACACACAAGTTAAACTTTTATTGCGAGCGGAGGGCTTTCGCGTAGCTGCTTTATTATGGGAGTGGAACATGTGGTGGTTTTAGCTTTTAGCTTGTTGAAAAAACGCTAGTAAAGATTTAAAATCAGGACTCGTGGAACATTCGTGAACCCGAAGAAACTGATATAAGACTGACAGATCTTGTTATTCCCTCTACCCTCTGAGGCCTGCATCATGATTTGCCTAATATTATATGTACCACTACCATGAACCAACAATGTATATAGCATCCCAGTCCTGAAGATGTCGGCGCCATCGCCGACGAAACGTCGACCACGGTCCTTTTTAGGGCCAAAAGTCATTCAAACCAGAGCAAAACCGCACTACACTACACCATCCCTTACCATTCACCCAGTTGGTATCCCCTTCAACGAAACCGTCGTTCTTCAACTGGATCATCATCTGCATAAAGTCGTTCCTGGTCGTGTTATTCTTCTCCCGATGCTCGACCGTGTCACTGACCATCTTCATAAAGAACTTCTCCATCGGTTTCGGAGTGTTGCCCCACTCCAAAATGGCCGCCACGCTCGGCGCGAAAAAGTTCAACAGAACGCCAATGTTGCCCAGCAGACCGCGCTTGAAAAAGTCGCGGCCGTGACGTCGGAACTCGGCGTCGGGATCTGTCAGACAATTGCACTCGATACCGAACGCTATCGACGCGATGACGTCGGTGCTGTACCGCGCCAAAACGTCGTTCATTTCCACCGTGTTGCATGCGTCGATGTTTTTGTCGACGCACGTTTTCAAGTTGTCGCCGACTGCCAACAGCGTGTGAAACATCATCTTCATTTTGCCGGATGTGAACGTGGGGGTCAGTTTCGCGCGCAAAAACTTCCACTTTGGTCCGCCGACAGCGAACAGTGTTGCCGACAACGGGTCTTTGACCTCGTCGTGGTAGATTCCTCGGTCCTGGAAGTTGGCGGCGTCCTTCACGAGAACTTGCTTGATCAATTCGAGGTCGCGGAGCAGAAGGGTGGGCTTGAAGATTTGGTACACGCCGCCGAGTTTTTCACCGTCCAGTTGGTTGTAGAACTCTTTGTAGACGTCGCCAATTGGTTTCTTGGCTAGATAAACGTCGCGGAAGTTGCCGAAAGGGATGACTGGCTTGACTACTTTCACTCCACGTTTTGACCAGTAGGTGAATACGTGAAGGAAGTAAACGTATGTCGCCACCAAGAGGGTGGCAAAGATTAGAGTCAAGTCCAAGAGCCAAGAATCCGTAAAGAACGCCATATTCCTTGATGTGCTGCGACTGCAAGTCGCCTCGAAATACTAACTTGATTCTGAAATTGTGTGTTTGTTTGAGGTAGTTTTATTAGGTTTGCTATCTTGGCTGGCGGTTTGATCAATACATTCTGATTCGATAATTTTGTCTTATCAGTGATTATAAAAGTTGGCTATTCATGCCACTTGTCTGTGAAGAACATGACAATTATAAAAAGTGCTTCGAAATAAGAATTTTTATCTCAAGTTTGTCTATTTTAAAATCTTATCTCGTGATGAGTAGCCATATCCTTTGCGGTGCCTTGTTTAACTTACAAAGTCATTTGATAAAAACAATAACCTTTTTGTGTTATTGTTATTAGAAAGGTAACATAAATATATTATATATAAGAACTTGTGAGTGTAATATTTAAGGTGGGTTACTTTTTACATAATGATTAACACAATAACGTGATATTTAAAAAAATAACGGTTTCTGCGTTTTATGAAAAATGTTTTTTGACATTTTTTTTATTTAATATATTTTGTAGAAAATATGTGCTAAAATGTTCTTCCTGGGCGCGGAATTTGGAGGTATTTTTAGTATGATACTTTTAGTATGATACTTTAGATACTTTTAGTATGTATCAAAGTCGTGATTGTATATCAAAATAGTGAGTTTTGGTGTGGTGTGATCCGTATATTAGTATTTTAGTGCGGTGTTCTGGAGTCTGCACTTTTGGTGAAAAATTCAGCCTGCTTTATGCAACCGAAGTTACACAAATTCTGATTCCGCACCCACAGTATGCAGATACCTCGGAATATGTTCCTCTAAGTTCCAGTTTTTCAGTGGCCTCTAAGATGCTAACGGTCCATTGGAAGTTGCCAAGCAAATAATAAGTTAACAGACCACAAAGTATTTAACGTCCCACTATATACACCGGGTCTTAGCGATTTTAATGTTAAGATGATAAAAATAGCTTTTGCAGCATGTATTAGTCGTAATTTTTGCACCTATTTAGCATTACTTCTCTTCGTAGTTAAAGCAATTATATTAAAAAGTATTTTTTATGACCTGCTGATTTGACACGTGTTTATACAATTATCCTTTTCCCCCCCGATATTATGTAAAATTTCACACGAATGCACTTTAAAATATTATGCTCACATAAAACTTCAGAAATTCACCGGACACATATTTTGCGAAAGGTTATAGAAATACCCGGCGACCCATCTTGTCTCTGCCACAAGTAAACGATAACAGCTATAGTCAGATTTAGCAACCAGGGGAGCGAATTACGGAAGCTTTGCGTAACTTTCAGATAAGTGAGTTGTTAACCCGAAGATTTCGTCCTGTAATTCGCCACACGGATCTCAAAAACGATCGGCGACAGATTTCTCATCCAAGTATCACGTCACCATGTCACGGTAGATGCCGCACGGGGCGTCGTTCGTGTCTCTTTTCACTCCCCGCGTGGAGGAAAGCGTGGATCATGTACAAATAAGTCAACACCAAGAGGCTGAAACAGGAGAGTGCCAAGTCAAGAAACCAAGAGTGTGTGATGAACGCCATGATCATGTAAGAACAAGGAGGAGACTTCCGGAGCACTTGACTAAGACTTTTCGCACATAGTTGACCTCGCACGGGATCTTAGTCTTCTGCCACACCTTTTGTCCGGTCGCGACGAAACCCATGTGTCTACGAAATCTTCAAACTGTTAGTAAATTTTCGATTTTCGATTCTCGAAAACATTCACTTAACTCGTATTTTAAAGCGTTTAAAAAAATGTTTTTGGTTATATTACACGAATTTATTCCGCCTGCTTGAAATTTTGAAGTCAAAATAATTCAATTATCACCACCAAGCATCAACCCATCACCATAACTGCCTTTGCAATAAAATTGTGCAGTGGTGGTGTGTGTTTTTTTCATTATTGGTTTGACCTAATATCTGACATGCGTGTGACTGACGATCAGTGGCGTAGGTTCCCGACCGCCGGCGACCCCCAAAAATTTAGCGTCCCATTCTCTAGCATTTCCTCGAGTTTCGTTCTCTGGGGGTAATATTTCATTCTGGTTCCGATGTGTTTTTGCGTATCAACACTGAAATGATAAACTTTTATACGGCGTTTAGTTCCAGTTCCTAATCGTTTCAAATAAGATGCGCTCAGTGGAAAAAATCTACATTATGATAATATAAAAATAAGTAGAGTATCTGTCCAGCTAAAATCCAAAATAATAACATGATATAAGGAACGAAGAATGACTTCAGTTCAAGAAACGCGTATATATAGTTTAAGAAAAGTATACATGTGTATTCATTTGAGTTTTTGCAATAATCTTACCCTATTAAAGGAAAAAGAGATGATCGTTGTTGTAAATAAACGCATACAAAATGTAATGTATGTAATATACTACACTAAGAGCTCTCCGATGTGCTGTTATCGTGTGCAATTTTATTTTTTGGTTTAAAAGTGGATTTGCCGTTCTTCGCTTGTAGTCGTAAAGAAGAAAGGTGTTGAAAACTTTTTTGTCAAAAAATAATGTAAAGGCAAAAACGGGAGAATGCGTAGTGCCATGCAAATGGCCAAAGCTGGAATTTGGCCAGGAAGATGATGTGGCCAAAGCTGGAATTTGGCCAGGAAGATGATGTGGCCAAAGCTGGAATTTGGCCAGGAAGATGATGTGGCCAAAGCTGGAATTTGGCCAGGAAGATGATGTGGCCAAAGCTGGAATTTGGCCAGGAAGATGATGTGGCCCAAGCTGGAATTTGGCCAGGAAGATGATGTGGGGTGGCATGGGACAAGGCGACCGATCTAGCCATTATTTTGACGCTATTTGATGGCACGCCGCTGCCGGTCACTATCACAACTAGATTTTGTGTGTATCTAATACCTGACCAATCGTTATCAAAGTGGACTTTTCACCCACTTGCAGATAAGCTGCAATGATAGCTGTTGCTAAAATGGTTATCTTTTATGCATGATGTTTGTGTGAGCATGTCTGTGTTTGTTTTGGGTTGTGAGTGGACATAGCGATGAGGATGGCGAACTTAAACTTAGTGTATATACATCACACTTTTCATGCCCTTTTTTGCCTCCGCCCCCCCCCCCCCCCCCCCAGTTGTCACAAACTGTCACAAATTGGCAACTTCCCCCTCTCTACCCATCTAACACACTCTTGATTTAAACAAATTGAACTCTAATTTCGGCAAACTGCGTGTACCAAATTGACGAAAATCACCGCACGAAATAAATGTGTGGCGTATGCCGCTCTAAACAGTGAATCATTTAGAGTTTCGATTTGAGAAAAATAACAATTATTTATATCAAAGCGTGACATCAGAAATGTCCGAGCATCTCCCTCCCACCCATAACAAACTGTCACACATTGGAACCCCCCCCCCCCCCCCCATCAACCTTGATGTAATTGACGCACGTTCCCAAGGTGATACGAGACAGAATTAAGATGCCCCGGGCGCCGGTGCATAATATAAACATTTTGCAATATTGCCCATTGGAGATTTTGTTTTTATTCTCTATAGCTGCCTCATGCTTGATTGTTTGACGACGCAGCAGTAATGAACACATTTTTCATCGGGTCCAAAACAAACAAACCGTTTGAGATCGTTTTGCCAACAGTGAGAATTGTGGCTTATCGGAGGAGGTGCGTTTAATTAAATTTGACCCGAATGCAGAGTGATCACTCATCACTGAGTGCACACTCACACTGAGTCCGCACTCTGTACGCACTTTGGCGACAATTTTTCATTGCAAATGCCAACTAAGTGCGCTCTGAGTACACACTCAGTGACGTCTCTGCATTCGGGCCCAAGTCTCAGAAACATTGAAAACTTTTATTTGAGTTTATTTTGAGATTGCACTCGCTCTGCAGTCCTAACGACTATAGAGACCGCTGATAATTTTCACAACCATATTAATTCCAAAGATTTTCAACAGAAATCTTTACAAACATTTTCAGAACCGGTTTTTTATTTCCCAGACCGGTCATGCCAGATAGTTGTGTATACATTTTCACCAACTTAGGTAAGTAAAATGTAAAACATGCTGTAACAAACAATACACAACTCCTGATGGTCCGCCCCTCTGACGTCACGGCGCTTCGGTCTGACTTGCTGGACGGGTAGACTGTGGGAAACGAACACGAATAGCACAGGAGTGAGGCGGGTTTTAGCCGAGTTTGGAGGCCTGTCAACAAGCTCCTGTTGGTCATATTATGTTGAAATTTTAACAACATAAGAATCAATATTAATTATATTACGTGTTAAAATTTCATAAAGATTTGATGGATATCTCCGTTGATGCAAAGGTTTGAAATGAGGGCGATTTCAATGCCACGTCCATAAGACCTCACAATCTTTCCCACACCCTGGCATCGGCCTTCAAGCGAAAACACACGGCTCCAAGGGTCGCTCCTCCTACCTGCACTTGTCTATTGATAACTGTTTTGGACTTTTACGTTTCCCGGTATATTTCATTCGCATTCTTTCAGTAATTTTTAGCGTATTTTGTTGTTAGCTGCTTGACCCAATGGTTTACATTGGTATGGTCCAATCTAGCTAAAATAGATTGCTAAAATAAATTGGTATTGAATTGACGTATTATTTTTAATGTCTGACTTGATAATACATGCTCATTTCAATGTTCAAACAGTGATTTCTATCATTAGTTTGTTATTAATAATGACAACAATAAGAAACGAATCAAAATGTTAAAATTTACAACTATATTTCCCGAGTTGGGTTGAAGAGCAAGTACAGAGAGGGGTGATTAGCTCATGCTGGTACTTGGTATACCAGCACCTCCCCTCACCAGAAGAACTTCAGGTGGAACGATTCCTTTGACCTTGACCTACAAATATCTACCAAAAAATTAATGTTTATACTTTACACGCAAACTATATCCATGACAGCTCCACCAAAATAGTATATATTTGTAACATTAACATTTTATTTCTTTACCGTACGTGAGGCTGTTACAATATAACCCACAAAGTCTTTTTGGACCCGTCTGTGGAATAAATATATTAAAAGAAAGTTGATAGATCATACATGTTTTAATGTATTCGCGAAGGACTGCACGCACACTGAGTGCACTGAGTGCACTGAGTGCGCACTGAGTGCACTGAGTGCACTGAGTGCGCACTGAGTGCACTGAGTGTGCGCACTCAATTTTCAATTTGAAAATAATGAAACATACAACGGAGCTAGACGCCAGAGTGTCACAAGTTAAAGAATAATAACAACGCCAGAGGACAAAAACTACATTGTATAAAAGAACTATGTTTAATATATTGCCAAGTAACTTCAAGACTATGAAACCAGACACCTTTCTCAGAAGTTAAAAGAATATATATTAAAAAAATGTTTTTATTCAACCGACGAGTTCTTACAGGATTTGATGTATATAAGCAATGATTTTAGCTACTGACATAGATGTTGTACCTGCACATATTGTATATTGATTGTAAATAGTACGACGTATTAATATCATGATCTGTGATCAATCTAATAAAAATGCAATTAGTATAATAATTATAATTATAACAATTATTATTATACGGGCCTTTAAATGCTTAAATAAAGTCTCAACAAATTCCCGACGTTCAAATTCAAACCACAGTTTGAAACAGTTTTTTGTGCCGATGTTGTTGAAAACTAGTAGGTATAGTGCTGCAGAAGATATGAAGAGCAGATATGAGTCTATTAATTTTAAGTGCGTTTTTGATTTTATGATACTTACTTTAAATCGCTAAGCTATTACAGCAAGCGCGTTACAATATTTATTAATATACCTTTATAGTTCCTATAGGTACTGGTATTTTGGTTTTAATTAGATTCCATGCGTTCCGTCCGTGACGCCCAGCGCTGCCGTCAGTGACATGTAGTAGCTCACCATCAGTTTCAGCACCTGCCGAAGAAATAAACAATTCATCGAAGATAAAGATTATTACCTGTTGCTCTGATATTCCTCCAAACCTAGCTCTTGGCTACGGCTAAATATTGATGCTAGTAGTTTGGCCGGCAATCGCTGGGGTGCGTTGGCAACCTGTTTTAACATCATCTACCAGGCCACGGTACAAAGTCAATTATAATCGAAGGACCCAATGTTCCACAAGTGGTTACAGAATCCTTGGTAACAATATATAAATAAAACAGTGACTGTTTAAACAGTGTCTGTAAACTGTGTCTGTGTCTGTGTGACTGAAAAACAGTGTCCTTGACAGCCGGCGAACCTATTATTGCGGTCGGAGGGCTTTAGCGTAGCTGCTTTAGTTTGGGAGTGGAACATCTGGGTAACCTTACATTTGTGTTATTACTTTGCAATAAACCAGGCGCAAAACGCAAAAACAACGTAGTCCCATCTGGTTTCGCGATTTCTCTACTTCCAGTGAACTTCAGACTTATTTTGGGAATTTAGGAAGTTATCAAGAGAATAAAAAAAGCTTTTGATATGTGGTTGCCCATGTTTATTCTCTCGATGTTCATTCCCAGTAATGTATATTGTAGTAAACATAACGGCTCGTCATATTAGCCGCGTAAGTCGTTATGGGGATGGTTGTTTTCGTGTGATCCTGGACAATTGAACCACCTCCGAAGTCAACAATGACTGAGAAGAGGCTGCCATCATTGACTTATACGACTACTGATAGCGATTCATTAAATAAGTTAGAAACTGGTGGCTATTGACATTGAGTGTTTAGCCTAGATATTGAGAGTTAAACTTGAAGCGTCTTCAAGGCGGCATCATCGGCATCGCCTTCACTGGCAATTTAAGCATCGCGTGTCATTGATTGGTATCTGGTACAATATAATGAAACTTTAATACAAAACTAGTTGCATCGTGTGAAGGACTACATTTGGAAGGGGGGGGGGGGGGGGGGGTAAAATACTAACCTAGGGGCGTAAATGTCTGGAATGGGGCACGATATTGCAGTGGACTGGAAAGAACTAGTGTATATTATGTTATAAATCTATGTTGGGTATCAATGGACGAGTACAGTCCCACCCTTCTAAAAGTTCGTACCAAGATCTTGACACGATGTTTTAATATATTACAAGATATGTCACAATTTTGAGACAAGATGTTACAAAATTGTAGAAAATCTTGTATTATATTGCAAGATCTTGTCACAAAATCTTACAACGTCTTGATAAGATCTTGCAAGATGAACGGTATAGCCGTCCAATGTAGTCCTTACGCCGTGGAAAGTCTCCACTGTCAACGGGATGAATCCTGCGACCTTGATGACAATTGGTTGGTTGCTACGTGACATCATGATGCGCATGCTCCTCTTCAAGCTCTCTGATTGGTCCAGCCAGTCGCTGCCGAAAACGGCGTTGGTTACAAGAGAGCTCTGAAAAAGATCGTTTAACTATTGGCATCTGAAAATCAATGCTTTTCACGTGTGGCCAGCCTTTTGGCAATGTTTTCATAAGGGAATGAACGTTGCCAGTTTTGTTCGACAGTTTTCACGCTATGATCAGGACATGTCTGATGCCACTTTGGAAGTTTTGACATTTTTCAATTTTGACCTTTTCAATGTTAATCACACCTTCCAAAAATGTTTTGCTAATAGCAGATATTTTGGACATTGATGTAAGCAAATTGGCACAGGTGCACCACATTCGGAATTACTTAGACTAGACTAAGTGCTGGTTTTACAATGTCCAGTTAAGTGTTAACTGCCAGTTAAGTTTGTTATCTCAAAGGTCACAGCCAATGAGATACATCTATTTTCATTTTTTCTAACAGGAAACACTGTAACTATATGAAATTGTGAAACCGGTCCTAAGTTCATTTCAAAAATAATTAATGAATAACTCGCTTTAAAAACATCCAGGATGGCGACCGAATTTAGCATAGTCTTCGACGACAAGCAGGCGAAATAATAATACGAATATCTATTGCCAATTGTAACATTCCATCACTGTGATCTGACTCGATTCCGAGCATTGCCTAAAAGTCGTAGTGATAAGTTACACAAATATTATGTATAATAATTGGCGTCCATTACTTCATCCGTAACTCGCTGAGCCAGCCAGCAAAACACGGCCTGGTCAAGTAGGCACAGGACGATGCAGGCAACGAACACCACGCTCTCTGTGTCGAATTCAGGCGTCTGTAATGCGGAAAACAGTAAAAATGATTCGAAATTCCTTTTTTTTAGCGGCTAGACTACCTCGCTGCCAGATGCGAGCAGCTGCGAGATAGCGCGAATGCAGAGTCTCATGAGTATGCGCTTTTTACTAAACCGTAAGGGATAAACTACTGAAGTAAGCGAGGAAGTTGTAGATACAGAATCAATCTGTGTCGGCAACGGACCTTTTTTCTCAATTTTAATCTCCTTCACCTCTTTATCGATTCACGAAAAAGCGCAACAATTCGCAAAATACAAAATTTTCAGAAGCGGGTTCGGCCCTTTTAGACCCATAAAATGGAAAAACAGGTTCTTTACCGACACAGATTGCTTCTTTAGCTACATATTCTCTCACGGTTTAGTAATAAAGCGCATACTCGTGAGACTCTGCATTCGCGCTATCTCGCAGCTGCTCGAATCTGGCAGCGAGGTAGTCTGTCACATTAAGTTTTCAAAACCATGGTTGTCTCTTATCTTGAAAATGCTAATACCTCTCTGCGCGATATTAAACATCTATAGGTAGAAGTTTATTTGACTAGATACTATTTTTTTACATGAAAATAATCTAATATTTTATAACACTCCACGTTCAGAACTTTATACAGGGTTTGAAAGG
Source organism: Nemoura dubitans (assembly GCA_921293005.1). Lineage (NCBI taxonomy): Eukaryota > Metazoa > Arthropoda > Insecta > Plecoptera > Nemouridae > Nemoura > Nemoura dubitans. The sequence continues at coordinate 2,535,107 of OV121078.1, read as the reverse complement.
GTACCATATTTAACCTTTATTTTCACTTAACATAATATTTTATCCCAGCGATGGGCACACTATTCAACGAGCCATACATATTATTTTGTAGCAGCAAACAGATCTAAACTAGCAGCATGATATTTTGAGTAAATTTTGTGACATTGTGCGTTCGTCAAAACTTGCTTCGTCATAGATGTTCGGTTGTATTTTTTTTCTCTTTTTGAATATTTGCGAATGAGGCACTTACCGAGGTGACAAACAGCACTGCCAGCATCGCGGGGCAAACGGAGCAGAGGAATTGGTGCATAAAAAAAATGTCGTTTGCCTTGTGAATCGCTGTCACGTAACTGCAAACAATGTACATTTTCCATGACAATGACAACGTCAATGACGATTTGATTTTAAAATTTAAACTTCCACCTTTTAGCGGAAGCAAAAGTTGTGGAATCATTTAGTTGCGTACAGCTAGGTTTTCACGGTTCAATGTTTCATTTAAGCATTGAATTCAGGGTTGTATTCAATGTATTGAATGAAACATTGTATGCTTCTGCCAGGAGCCGTTTACGCGACTCACGGGCTATTTCACCAACGTCGGTTTAATACCCCCTAAACGGTCGTTTAAGACCGATTTTGACTGGCGTATTCTTTTTCTCTACAAAACTCAGTTCTTCAATCATTCAAATGGAGAATTTGGAGTTCTCTCGAAGAAAAATGCAAATTCGACTTTTAGTTCCGTGATGATAACATAAAATAATATTTGGTGGCCTGAAAACACTCACGTGTTGTGTCTGGAACTACTTTCTTTCACCACTAAACACGGTTTAAAAGCTAATTCCCCAACCTTGGGGGTTCAAATAATGGACTATGGTTTAGCCAGAGAATTATTAATGACATTAACAAAATAAAATATGTTTCACCTGTCAAAACAATGCATTCTAGAATCACAGCCACTTTAAAATCAAAATTCAAGTCTTTTTTTGTGACCTGTCTCAAATTTCTGCTTTGAACTTTTAAAAAAGTCAGTAAATTAGTGAATTTTAAGACACCTGCTACATCAGCCTTAAACGACCGTTTAAGTTAAACTTGGTGAAAAAGCCCATCAATGTTAAAATGCAATGAAAATGTTGTCACAGCCTTCTAAAAGCGTTGTTTCTAGAAGGCAGTGACATACACTTCCTTCTTGAACGACATTGAAACTTGAACGACATTTAGAACACGTCCTAAATGAGAATACACTGAATTCAACTTTGAATTCAAGCTTTTATTCAATGATTCCGTGAATTCAATTTTGTTTTAAACGGTTCAATGCGTTGAATTCAGCCTTGAATTCAATGCATTGAACGAAACATTGAACCGTGTAAACCTAACGGAGTATCAATAATTAATTTTAGAAATCCAGTAATCGTTCAGTGGAAAAAATGGCAATAGATCACATGTTTGGTTAAAGTGTCCCCTTTGTTTTACCTGCATATAGATTGGTGATGTACCAGGCACGTATGGAACCTGGCCTCCACACATCGCTTCAGTTCCTCAGCGACGCAAAAAGCCTTTCGACGCAAAAGCTTCGTCATCCCTGTCCTAAGATCAGTCTTCAAGACATTACTCATTTTCGTAGAGTATTTTTGAGCAAATCCCCTCTGCTCAATTAGGTTACTCTCTTTGCTAAAAAGCGTTGAATTTGACAACAATGTTTTCCTATGTTGTATCGTCCTCAAATCATTGTTCTGTGGTGTGACCTTCTTTGTTAAAGTTTTGAGCCTCAACTTTTCACTGTCGTGATTCGCTGATTCTTTAATTCTCGGCAGATTGTAGTTGAGGATCTCTAAGTGTTTGATCGCTTCGACCATTAAGGTCATGAGAAATGCATTGAACGCGACCACAAAGTGCAGAGCCACAACAGCACAAACCACCCAGACTGTGACGGTTAGCTCAAAGGCTGGCGATTGCTTAAAATCGTACGGATACCAACTCCTGTCAGATACGAAGAGAAAGAAAATTTAGCACAAGATGCATCTCTGGCTGGGAAACTGTCAGTACTCAACCAAAAGCGATGAGCAAGAAGCATTACAATCTAAAGTAGACTCGAAAAGAAGAAGCGAAAATGAGTGGTTGAAATGTCGAGTTGTGAATGCGTTTATAGGGAGCCTTTGGTCAAGCAAACTATGCGAAACCCAACCGATCCCATAGAGAGCTCATTACAAGTGATATCCATCCAATAGCAGCCAGCTTCAGCCAAGAATGCAAATCCGAGTCTAATTGTCTGTACTTAAGTAAAATATTGCAGATTTGTTTCTCGAATCCGGCATTTTACTCTATTGCTTCATTAACAGCTCTAAAAACTATACAGGATTACTGCAGCACTTTGCTTCAGTTTAATTTAATTTTAAATATGCAATATTTTTGTTGTACATTTTTTTTAACTGATAGATATTTCCCTCCCTTAAAAGTTTACTTTTATTTTTAGGTGATAAGTTTGCATTCTGTGCATCTAGGATGTTTAGTGTAACCCCAAAGACCCTGACGAAAAATTATACATGCCTGATCATGAAGTCTCTTGTAATCATACTTGCAATGGCCAACCCGATTACAAATCCTGGTATAACCGTTCCGGTGCAGAATACATAGTAGAAAAAGATGAAGTCTGCAATTTTTTTCTCTTTCGCCAAAATGGCCGTAGGCTGCAAGAAATGGCGGCTGCCTGCGTCCGCCATGACGCCTAAAGCTGTCATGGCGTCGTCGAAAAGGTTTGCTTGGTAGTACAGACAGCCCGAAATAAGGGCGACCATTCCAGATACAAACGTCATGCCTATGGCCTGGATGCATTCGAAGAAATGGTCCTCGTGGGATAGGTAAGCGTTGAATGGACACAGGATTAAGGAGACTGCGAGTGCCACCCAGTACGTAATTCGAGAAATCAAGGTGTTCAGCCAGGATGAAACATTCTTTGATTGAGGCCAGTATTCTAGAAAATGAAAAGAGAACATAACAAGGACTTCAGACATAAGCTGAGCGAAGACCAAGAAGAAAAGTTATGGCCATTCTTAGAGTGAGACCAACATACTAGAAAAATAAGAATTTATAATTATTATTGGACTTAAAATTTTAGTGAAACAATTACGGATAATCTGTATTGCGCTGTATGCATTTATTCATATAATTTCTTGGTACGTATGTTTTCATATTTTCATCTAACATAGGTTTCAATATAATATGATTATAGTTATATAAAAATCTAACATATAGTAGCGTTAGCCTTACTTACTTTACCACAGCCTGGTGGACTTCGAAGTAAAGTATCATTTGACTCTTTACCATTTGTAAAGAGTAAAAATAATGGTAATAATAAACACCATTTTTAATGGCAATGATAAAAACCTAATCTTTCGATACTTTGGTATGGTACTCTACGATATGAGATCCCCAGTAAGTGGCAAACACAAATTAATTCTATTGTGGGTTTAAAAGGTACAAAAGTACCCAGTTTCTTTCGCTAGGAATCGACCAATAAAAATACTCGGTTATTTTCAATTTGATTACAAAAGTGAAAAAATTGCAATCGAAAATATGAATTTATCATGAATCACAGCCATGCACACCCTAAATAACTTAATATAAAAAGATGCTCAAAATCGCTTGCAATTAAATACTAGTAAACCGAAGAGAAATCTTACCCAGATGTTGTAGAATGTCACAGTAGAAATCTACATGATTAAGTTTCTTTTCGTACCATCTTTTGAAACCCTTGATCAAGATAGACAGAAGATATCTACTAGCCATTGCTTGAATTCAAATAATAAAACTGCAAACGGAAACATTGCCTGCCAACAGTATACTAACTTAATAAAATACATCAACAAATCATCTTCTTGCTAACACGTAGTTGGCCATATGACACAGCCATCTCTGAAGTTATGCGTAATGAAATATTTCTATGCTTGCAAGTTAATAATACAACAAAATACCATTGATCGTATTAACACTTTATATGCATAATAAATTGATGGACACAAAACAAAACAATTTACTAGCGTGATAAAAGTCAGCCGTTAGAGCTGTTTGTGGCTAATAAAAAATTTAATTTTTGTAAAAATCGATTTTAAGAAAAGTTCTGACCAAGGTTCTGACAAACATTCCTATACCGTTTACATATTATAGAGCAGGCGTAGGCAACCTTGGGAACTCACGGGACTGATTTGAAATGTCTGGGTGTTCAGAAGAATGGACAACCACCAGCAAATTCGACAAATGAAGCACCATCCAAATATAGATGCTCAAGATCACCTAAAAGCGTAGATATTGGGCACCAAAATGAACATTGGATAAAAATTCGTGTTGGCTGTGCATGGACGGGGGTGGGGCCTCTCCCCTTTCCACATACCTTTGAACGTTCCGAAGCAGTTTCTTCTCACTTCACTTTCGATAATAAACAAGGTTTTTAAACCTGAGATACAAAAGAAATCAATTTCGAGACCACTTCCTCATAGATTGTGCCAAGTCTGCAAAATATATTTAATAGAACCCTGCAGGCTGCGTTCAGGGGCGCGAGGTGGAGGAGCCAAGTTTTCTCTGCAGGCTGCGTTCAGGGGCATAAGGTGGAGGAGCCAAGTTTGCACTGCTGGTTACGTTCAGGGGCGCGAGGTGGAGGAGCCAAGTTTGCTCTGCAGGTTGCGTTCAGGGGCGCTAGGTGGAGGAGCCGAGTTTGCTCTGCAGGCTGCGTTCAGGGGCGCGAGGCGGAGGAGCCATATTTGCTTGCAGGTTTTCTGGGCACGAGGTGGAGAAGTCAGAAGGTTTAATTCAGGAGATCGGGAGTACTTTGTCTCAAATGTTCTTTCGGGTGAAAATAAGAAAATAATTTGCGATGGATTTTTGAAAGGTTTACATCGTGACCATTATCGTATATATGTATATTTTATCGAACGAAGCACTCGTACATAAATAATAAACATGCGTGCTACAGTTCGATAAAAATTATGTCGTGGAAATTGGTGGCTAACAGAATCTGACGAAAGCAGCACGCATCAAGTATCGGGCGTTGACAAACAAAACGCGTTTGATATCAACAAAAAGACAGAAATACTACTACCAGAACACCAATATAATAAAACTCTGAATTATTCTGTTCTGGCGTTAATAATTTTAAACGTTGCTAACATTTATCTCGGGTTGATCAATGGCTGAAATCAGATAAATGGATTTATATGAATTCGTATTGTTTGATAGTTAAATAATGTTTTTGTGCCATTGTCCATTTGTCTTACAATAGTCAGTCAAACAAGGCTGTTGTGAAAGTGAGATGTTTTTTTTAAAATAAAGTTCACAGTTATTCTTAACCTAACAATGTCTTCAGCTCGTATACAGATAGTTACCGTATTTCACAGTAAAAAAAGCTCTAACGTTTTTAAAAAAAAATGTAGAAAACTCTGTTATTTAGTGTGAAATACTAGTGTTTATTAGAGGGATTACAGGACAAATTTATGCGTAATTTTCCGATACTTTCGTACCAAAACACAAACATATCAGTAGTAGTAGTAGTAGTAGTAGTAGTAGTAGTAGTAGTAGTAGTAGTAGTAGTAGTAGTAGTAGTAGTAGTAGTAGTAGTAGTAGTAGTAGTAGTAGTAGTAGTAGTAGTAGTAGTAGTAGTAGTAGTAGTAGTAGTAGTAGTAGTAGTAGTAGTAGTAGTAGTAGTAGTACGGGTGAGATCAAGACAGATAATTTTATGATGTTCTCACTCTGAAACCTGTAACCTTTTTATTTCTTGTCAATAGACAACTGCATCATATTTGATTGCAGAATGGTGCACGTTCTTGTAGTGCGGGCGAGGGCACGTTTGTACTTTTCAGTTCATGGCTCCAAGTATGAACAATAGATATTCATTGAAATTCTTTGCTGATATAAATGGCCAAAAGAAAAATGCTCCCACCCCCGCACAAAGTAAATATACTGGCCACCTCAACTCTCCCCCCCCCCTCGCGTTAAAAATAAGATTAAGGAAAGGAGAAAATGGATAAAATTTGCAAATGAGCACGAATGAAAAATTGTATATAAGTATTAATAACAAAACAGTAATTTGTAGAATTACGAGATAATAATATTAAGTGTAGGTTATACAGATACTTTATTGGTATTAACACAAAACATATTTGAGTGAGCATTACACACTCTTTTATGTAATCATAAAGTAACAATACTTTGTTTTTGTCAAAAATTAATGATTGTGTATAAAACCAAGCGTATTTGAGCAAGGATTACAGAAAAAATATAAAATTACCAGTATTTGTGATACCGAGATAATATAACGTGTAGGTTACCGACAATAAGTTCGTTGTGTGAACACGAAGATATACTTTCAAGAGTATAAGTATAAAACATACAGTTTAGTTGTAATGAAAAAGTAACAATAATTTCTCAACATAATTAAATAAATTGTTGCAAACATTATAAAATGGGCATTAAAAAAAACACATTGGGGATTTTTAAACGATAAAGCGGATAAGCAAGACATTCAATTTTCCTGTTGTTGGGCGGCTACTCTGCAATTTTCGTCACAATGATGATTGATAGTCAGTTGTGATTCGTAGAGCTAGTGAAAAAGACGTTAAAAGTTGTGATGGTAATATACAAGATATAACAAGATTTGAATTGCTTTGCTACATCCCTGAATAATTGGGGTAGCCAATCCTGAGATAAGACTTGGACTCCATGCCTCTGTTATCTGTGATATTATGAGTGAGTGTCTCTTTACTGGAAGCGATGTGCTCTTTGTGTTACTGTTCATACCGTAATTACAAATTAACTCCGAAACGTATTGAATTATAAGTATTACAATTCTGAACTCTTCTTTATTTAATGTATTTCGTAAAGATACGAAATACATTAAATAAAGAAGAGTTCAGAATTGTAATATGAGAATATGTAATTTGAGGGATTCATCCCTTTCCTATTCTTTCACTTTTGGTTAACATATCTTTTCTAACTAATCTAACTAATTCTAACTAATCTAACCTTTGGTTAACCTATCCTAAAGCAATTTTCCCAATATAATTCCTACACGCCTAACAATAATTTTCCATGACTAACAAGTTCATGTGTCTTGAAACTAAATTCTTTTATTCCGTATTTCCTGTAAATAATTCCCATTTTCCATATTTCTTTTTCTTTAAGAAGAAACTAAACGCTTGTGTTTTCGTCGTACGCGGAGGTTCACGCGGGAACTTCTCCTGGACGCAAATACTAACACTGAGTTTTGGGGAAAAATACACGTGTAGTTGAAGGGTTGTTGGATGTCAGATGGTGTGTTAGGTTATTATACTTTCAAAAATGACAGAGGTGTGCATTTTCAAAAAGTGTCTAAAGTACCATATTTACGGCATTTTTACGTAGCTCGTATGGAAAAAGTTTACCATAACTTGTATTAAAAACTACCACCCGACATCCAGTGATTCTTTCTCGGTCTATGGGGTTTTTCCCTAGATTTTTAAATTAATAATTGTTAGGAAGTGTAGGAAGTTCCCGCGTGAACCTCTGCACCGACCCCAGGCCACGCAGCCTGGCTTGTGAATCCAATCGTTTGCAACGCTCTTTAGATTAGCAATTCTAATTTCTTGACCATTCGATGTTATTTATATTTCGTTGCAAGACAATGTTTTTATAAGTAAACGAACTCTGTAGCATGTAGTCTATATTTTAGCCTTTTTATACTTTTTAAAGAATGACTGTCACTTATATCATGTAATTTGATCTCAATGACAAGAAACGATTATTATAATAATAATAAACAGTGTTTATAATTATAACTGTATGAAAACAATTAATAAGGTATAACTTTTTTGGTAACAAAAATTGTATCTTTGTCCTCAAATTTTAAATGTGTTAATTAAATTCCACGACCTTCCATTTATTTGGAGATGTGGCCCAGGGCTGCCGTCAGTGACATGTAGTAGCTCACCATCAGTTTCAGAACCTGCCGTAGAAATCAACAGCTTTTTGAACAAAGTATACGCAACAAATAGTTCCATTCAAAACTGACAGAAAAGAAGAAAATCATCGTTGAAGCTACTTTTGTAAGACGCATATAGCGATTTCCTTCCACTTATATAAAATATTAGCTTTAAAAAATTCATATAGGGATCTGAACGCTAAGTGCAAGCTGTAACACTTCCTAGGGATAAGGCGTAGGAGGATGCACACAAACACTGGACAAAATACCGAAATATTTGAAAAGTGAAATTTTATTCAGCTGACATTCGGCGGACCGACGTGCACAGCTCGAGTTTCAAAAACCCACTGCCTGACCTCATACAATCTCCAGGCCGAGATGGTCTTCCTTTCCTTCTGTCCCTTGACTTTGACAGGGGGTGCAGAGCAAGTGTTGTCTATAATTGGTCGTAAACAGATTTACAAATGAATGGGAGGGTGGTGTACAGTCTAGGCTAAAAGTTGAATGTCCCTTTCCTGGGTTAAAAAGAATGGTGTGCTGTGATTTCTCACTTACATGACATGATATTGATGCAGATGAAAAATGTAATAATAGTGTATATGAATGATAAATGTACTAATGATAAATATATAAATGATATGTTACAAAGCTCACTGATTTCCTATTGTTTCGTAGCCTAAAGTTATAGTAAATGGAGTTTCTGCCATGTCCTGACAACGTTAATAAAAGAGCCAAGGAAAATCATTACTTTTGCTTCGAAATTGTGGCATTAGAAAAGGATCAAGATGATACGACGTTTGTTGCGGTATTCAATGTTGTCAGTTTTATGTTACAAGAAACGAGGCGAAAAAGCGGCACACGAGCAAACGGCTAAGCATTAAACTACTCTAAACTCCATTTCACGTTAAGAAGGAGAGTGGATTTGCATATTCCTCCAGCACCCATTGCTGTTAGACACGAGCTAATAGTTCCTCAACTTTCAAGCCATGTCTTGAGCCGAACAAAATGTTCCCATTGTTAACATTGGGACACTTACCTCAATTATAGCAGCAGTGGGTCCTCGAGTAAGATGGAAATCCACTTTTCTACTTAATGTGGCATGAAGTATAGAGCAGCTAATATGTATATGAAGCGTTGGGTGAATAAATAAAGACCCTGTTATTCTTAGAAAGATTTTGGAAAGTCAGTTATGGAGGGTTTTGCTTGTTGTTTGTTTGTTTTGTTTAGTTTGAAGTGATATTAATATTGATTCACCTATAAGTTATCGCTGACTTCAGACGTATTACGTACACATTACTTAGTTTCAACACAATTAACAACGTCTCTTTCTTAACTGCCTATTACAAACCAATTCCTCGAGTCTTTACAATGGAGGTTTGGATGGTTAACAACAACATCGGTAAGACAATCAAAGTTCCTAACGCTGTGAAATGTCTTCAAGGTCAGCGGGATGAATCCTGCGACCTTGATTACCAGTGGCTGGTTGCTGCGTGACATCATGATGCGCATGCTCCGTTTGATGCTCTCTGATTGGTCCAGCCAGTCGCTGCTGAAAACTGCGGTACGGACAAGAGAGCTCTGAAAAAATCCGATGATTGCTGATTTTACCAGATTGAACTACACCCAGGAACAACTTTGGTCAAACGTTTTTATCCACAATCCTAAAATACTTAAGTATAAAGTGTACCTTAAGTATACTGTATAAAGTAGTAATAAATAGTAGTAAAAGTATTTTTCGACATATTCACGTGATTCATAAAAGGTATTTAAATGTGAAGTTCTCAAAACGCATTCAAAGTCTTCGAATTACCACTGCACCACCGATTGTTTGGTGGGAAAAGAAATCCTAAAGGCATCCAGTTAAAATAGTTCGTTTCAATTTGATTGGGACTCTAGAAGACCTCTTTTACAAAGAGCATTTTACTTTCTTTTCGACAGTATTTTTTCTGTGCAGAATCGTGAAAAATCTCATTATTTTGCGTAAAACGATTCAATTAAAATGTTTAACTTCCAAACAGTGTCTAAAGTGGTGTTGTTAAGTTGTTTCTAGAAGAAGAAAAAATTCAATTTCGTTTCATGTTTCGGTCGAATCAAAATGAGCTAGCAGCAAGATCAAACTACTTTTGAATGAAGTCGGTACACAAGGATTCTGAATGATGACAGTTCTAAATGCGGATTTTAAATAGGATATATTGAGAAGATTTATGTTTGCTTCCTGTGAAATGAAGACACTGAGCGCTGGCTACAACAAGCACATCATCTTCTTACAACGTTTGTAAGAAATATACGAAAATTGCATGTAATTACTTCATCTGCTACACGCTGAGCTAGCCAGCTGAACAGGGCGTGGTCGCCAAGGCAAATGACGATGAAGGCAGTGATAACCAATACTTTAGTGCTGATATCAGAAGGCTGCAAAGTGGAAAAAATAGTTGTTATTACTACACAAATAAATATTCGACCATTGCTAGCCGGAACAACTAGAACTGCGCTCTATGTATCCCGTGCAACGTTGAAGAAAATGCCTTACCATGGCTGTGATCATCGGTCAGATCAACTCTATAACGAAGATTATGTCGTTATGTACGCTGAAATACTGGTAGCGTAAAATCACTAAGGCTACCGCGTGATCTGCAGGCTAAATGTTTGTAGAGCGCTGGGTCGTTGTGCAAAAAGTCGCATGATCGATTCGCTGTCGGTACGTTTCTTGTTTTTTAAACTACTTAAAATATCTTACTTACATTGCCTTCTGCTAAGGCCGTTCTTTGATGGTTGTTTAGTAAATTGAATTTAACATTTTTATGGATTTCCAGGAGATATTTCTAGGTTCTGAGATATTCAATTGGTTGTCAAAAGTGTGAGGATTCCGTAGATATTAGTTTTGACTTTCGTCATTATCAGATAACGGGTGTGGCCAGGAAAGTGTATCCAGTAAGAGGTAAATTCTTAGCTGGAAAGACATCTTTCAATGTACAGACAAAACAGGGTTGTTTTAAAACGCTTGTAAGTAATTGACGGGTGAATTTTTTGAAATGAAAATGGTCCAATTGTTTGCCAGGAGTGTGAAGATTTGGAAAATATAGGTTTCACCGACCAAAGGTGTGGCCTGGAAAGTGTATCCCGTACGAGGTAAGGGGAGCGGCCCGAGTTCACAGCTCAATGAACAGACTTAAGCCTGTTCAATGAGCTCTGAAGTCGAGCAGTTTCCTTCACTTCGTAAGGTGTACACTTACCAGGCCACACCTTTCGTCGGATCGCGACGAAACCTATATTTTAGGAATCTTCACACTTCTTGCCACCAATTGAACCATTTTCAATTCGCAAGATTCACTCGTTAATTACTGACAAGAGTTTTTAAATAACCTTGTTTAGCCGATTCATTGAAAGATATACTTAAGGATCCCTTACAGCTTATAATTGACCTCTTACCGTATACACTTTCCAGGCCACCCGTTATCCGATTGCTACGAAACAAATATCTACGGAATCCTCACACTTTTGACAACCAATTGAATATTTCAGAATCTCGAAATATCTTTTGGAAATCCATAAAAAGTTTAATTTAATTTACCTCAACAATCATCAATGAATGACCTTAACTCAAATCATTGAAATTTCTTTGTGTTAAGGTAGCATAGCGTACCCTTTTGCAAGCGTGCGCCGAGATTTGGTGGTAAAAGTCGTATTTTTACGCTACCAGTATTTTCTATGAAAGCGACCACACCGCACATTCCCTTTCGCAAGCGTGCGCCGAGATTTGGTGGTAAAAGTCGAATAGGGCAAAAAAATCCGAAACGGCTGTTGATTCAATTTTCGCGCGCCGGAGCTGTGACACCTCGGGGAAAGTTTGAACTTAATTAAGGCTCAAGCACAGAATTTCCGATTGTTAATTTTTCGAAGAGTTGGTGCAAACTTGGTACACCCCTATGTAGATGTAATCAGTGTAAAATTCTCGCATCCTCGTGTCTTATTTCTTTCACTTGGGGTCATCAAATTCGAAAATGGATCATATAAATATTTTGAATCAGACCAAAAGCTGCCGAGTTCTTACGGCCACATTGTTAAAGTTATTATTATCAGTATGTTGTAGAAAAAATACGTAAATAAAGGTGAACATGACGATTTTCCAAAATTTTTCTTTGCACTTTCGTACACAATGGCCATAAAAAGGGTAAAAAATGTGGAGTTTCGGCGTATGTTCTAGCATTACAGGGGAAATTTTTGGAAAAAAATGTCATGAACGCCCTTTTTTACGTATTTTGATTACAACATATACTGAAATATTTAAATTATAACTCAACTATGTGGCCTTGAGAACTCGGCAACTTTTGGTCTGAAAACCACTTTCTGCCGAACTGATCTATGCACTCTTTGCTGTAGAAGGCCATCAAAATATGCTAGCTCAATTATTGGCACAACATGCGTGCAGAACCCATATTTCGAACTAATTGACAGGGTTTGAACGTGTTTAGTAAGATCACTCTGGCTAGTTTTCTTTGTGATGTGCAGCAGATTGCAGAAATATTATGCATTTCGAAAATTTGGGGCAGCCATTCTCTCTAACCTGACAAGAATACCGGGAAGAAACACGCGACTTGATTTCAAATCGGTATGACTATATACCATGGGACAATTTGATAACTTAAGGTTTGTCAAAATTGCTCAGCTAAAAGGTATTTGCTTATTGACTTACGGAGCTGACGAACAACATTGCCAGCATCGCGGGCAGTGGGAACAGATGAATTGGAACACCAAAAATACGTCGTTAGCTTTATGAACCGCTGTCACGAAGCTGTAAGAATTTATGATGAGCGTAGCGAGCGAAGCGAAATCATCAATTTCACTACTGCTAAAAAAACACTTGGTGTGTGTGTGTTTGTTTGTTTGTTTTTTTTTTTGTTTGTTTTTTTTTTTTTTGTATGTGTGTTTGCGCGCGCTCTACAGGCCAAACGCCTGCTTCGAGTGGGATGAAATTTTCAGGATGTCTACTTTTGTTCTCAACTTAGACCCCCTGCCTTTTTCAAGAAAATCCTCCACACCCTTCACTTTCAAAGCAGAAAAAAGAGCAAAATTCGATAATTGGGCATGTTTGGAAAAGTACGGAAATTTATTTAAAAGTGCGTATTTTTTTCAAATGTTCCCAATTTCGATTTGCCTTTAGAAACCATCGAAACCAAATCGAAACATCACACCAGATTTTCCCCAATAAAAACCAACCCAAAAAAAACCCAATAAAAACCCTTGGGCATGAGTTACATCTATGTATTAACATGCACAATGCTCAATGATCTCAAAATGAGCATATTTCCGCTACCCGACAGCTCGGACAGAAACAAAGAAAGGTCAGAATCGTTTACATTTTCAAGTGATCGGAATTTTTGAGAAAGCATTGGTCCGGCTTGCTGCCCCATGATTTGCATAGGCTTCTTGCCTTAATCTTTTTTTGCGGTATATACAAACCGCTACGCTCATCTTCAACGCAACACAAATTGCGTTCGCCCTAGTAGTAACCACATTTGGAGAACACACAAACATCCCGTAACCGGAAATACGATAACAAGTTATAGGACAAGCAGACGCACGAAATCTAGTTACCATGTTGATATACCAACTAGAATCTAGATCTTCCCAACCAGATCTTCACGATTTTAACACCGAAACAAATAATAAGAAGGAAAGCTAAATTTTGCCTAAAACCGCAGCATCTTTTAAACGCACCTGGGCATATAAAGTTAACATTAGTGAGACTAAAATCTCCGTCTGTATCTGCCTGGAAGTGCGATCGAACTACGTAATCCGTAACATTACTGTATCAACCATCACCATCAAGTTTATATTATATTATAACTCTTGTTATTAGTATAACATTTCAAGACTTCAAAATGTCACGCCAGTATACATATTATTGATATTCGGAAATCAACAGTAATAATAATGTATCTGAAATTGCTCCAAAATACGTACCTTTTTGCAGGTTAAGATCCACTTATTTCAGTTTTCAAAAGGTAGAACAGACAGGAAATAAAATGTCCTAAAAGCGAGGATGACGCTATGGAAAACACGAATCCCTGGACCACAGCTTTAGCAACAACACAGTGTAAACCTTGGGATTTTTTTACCGATGATCGCAGGGTCAGGCTTGAAACAGGTCGGTACCTACCTATAAAATGACCTTTCAGATATTGAAGTGTTTTCTATAACATGCTCGATTTGTTTAAAAAAGAAGTATTACTCTTGATATCCATAATTTTAAAAAAGTAACAGTGGGTAAGAAAATGTCCCAAGACTCTTTTCATTCATATTTTACTGCATTTAGAGCACTTTTTCCCCGTTCTCATATTGATTTGGCCGTGGATATTTCACAATACCGAGAGGCTATCTATAGTCGGATCTAACCGGAGAAGACATTTTTTTTAGTTATCGAATAAAATGTCGTTTGAGCTCATTTCCATTCACATGTCAGTGCCTCGAATCTTGGACTTTAGGCTGCTTGCTGCGAGGAGATATTTGAGGGGCAAGCCGGGTAAAATACGTCTTCTCAGGCCGAACCCTATTGTAGCATGCTTTACTTATTGAATAAAAAAAATCGTTTTAAAGCAAAGCAAAGCAAAAGGAAGTGAATAATGCCAAAAATTTGCTGCCCTACTTTTTCCTAATAATGGCATTCAAAGAAGACAATCTTAAAAATTGAACGGAAACCGGAATTGCCATCTATTGGCGGTGGAAACGACCACGGAGGTCTTTGGTGCGTCCTGCTTTTTCATAGGCAATGAGCAGTCTAGGGTAATAGTGGAAATTATAGCAGAGCTTTCTTGATGTCAATGGCTATCCCGCCTCATAAAGTTATCCCACATTTCACTTAAATACGTATTATCTCAGAAATTCGTCCGTGCGGTAACATATTTTTTTGTACCTAAAATCTGTAGAAAATAATAATGCCATGGCCAGCTGAGTTTTTCTTTCCAATCAATCGTAAAATCTGACAAAAAATTTTATTTTATAAGGAAACCAACTGCGTTTTTCCTGGGCTACCGAGAACGCAAAGTCAGTCACGAAATCGCAGTGTAGACACCTGGCCATGGCTACGGCAAAAATTTGATGCTTTTAGTTTGGCCGGCAATCGCTGGGGTGCGTTGGCAACCTGTTTTAACATCATCCACCAGGCCATGGCACAAGGTGAATTATAATCAAGGGACCCAATGTTCTTCAGGTGGTAACAGTTTTAACATCATCTACCAGGCCATGGCTCTAGGTCAATTATAATCAAGGAACCCAATGTTCTTCAGGTGGTAACTGTTTTAACATCATCCACCAGGCCATGGCTCTAGGTCAATTATAATCAAGGGACCCAATGTTCTTCAGGTGGTAACAGTTTGAACATCATCTACCAGGCCATGGCTCTAGGTCAATTATAATCAAGGGACCCAATGTTCCTCAGGTGGTTACAGTGTTATAGCTTCATCTACCAGACCATTGCTTAAGGTCAGTATAATCAAGGGACCCAATGTTCTTTAGGTGGTTATAGTTACCTTGGTTAAGGGTGAAATAACAACAACAACAACAAATAACAGCAACAAATAACTACTATTGTTTCAGGGCTTTCGCGTAGCTGCATTAGTATGAGAGTGGAAAATCTGGGTAGCCTTAATATATCTGTAATATAACTCTGAAATTAGTTCATGGGTATACCCAGTTTTGGTTTCGCTCATTTTGTGTGAAATTTTCTTCTCTTATTTTTTGTAAAATTTCAGCGATTTCAATCGTTTAGTTAATTCGTCCGTACCTCCATTAAACCAACAACCAAACAAAATCACAGAACAAAACAAATAGATTACCGAATAACGCCCAATTTTGTTCAAACCTAAAATTGTACAATAAAAATAATTTTGAACCCTTGATTACTTGGATATCGAGCACTCTCGTCACCGTCAGATCATCGTCAGAGGATAGACGACCGGCGTCAACGTCTCCCAGTTCTTCGAGGTGACTGCGAAAGCCACGTTGTGGTTGACTACGCTGGGGGTGGGCACAGGCTTGACCCGGATCGGGGGGTAGAACACCCTGCCTTCGGGCGGCGCCGGCCCTTTGCTTCTCAACTCCGCCGCGGTTTTGAACGTGGACTTGACGGGGTACGCCGGGAACTTGCCGATGCACCCAGGTACGTTGCCCTGGAAAAAGGACGGTTTCCAAACAGACTATTCACCAGCGATAACGCTCTAGGGCATATAGAGATAAACTCCATTTCTTGTTTAGAAGGAGTGTGGATTTGCATCTTTTTGAGGGACCCACTACTGCTAGACACCAGCTATGATCAAAACTCACAAGCCATGACTTGTTTTAAATTTGCAGTTTTGAAACTCTTATCTCGTGTCTAGCAGCAGCAGTGGGTCCACGAGGAAGATGCAAATCCACTCTCCTTCTCAACGTGAAATGCAGTCTAGAGAGCTGATAAAGGAGGGGACCATGGGGCCTAGATTCTATGATCAAAAAAAGTTTGAGATATGCACTCAAAACTAATTTTTACGCCTTTTTTTGTACGGAACACTGATTTTACTTGTTGAACAATATTTAAGGTTCCGGAGCACTTCAGATTGTTTATTTTTTGAAGAGTGGACTCAAACTTTGTACATCCGTAAGTAGCTACAATATCACTCGAAAATAATCAACTACTTGGGTCTTATACTTTTATAGCATGAATGCTTACACTCCCGTCGTGATCTCCTAAGCTTCAGAAAGCATTGCTTTCCGGGAACAATATTAGTTGCAAAAGCGATATCTTTCAGCAAAAAGAGTATTGATTGATACATTTCTAATTTAAACTGACATCATTACATTTGTTAAGCCGAATGGATCGTGGAGCAACTTGAATCGAACTTCTAATGTCATTCTTGCGGTTCCTAAACGGCAATTTGTTCATGCGCCTGCCTGCTTATTTTCACTAGTTTTCCTAATGAGAATAAGGTAAGAATCTCCAAAAAATATCTATAATATCAATGCATTTAGCAATAGGTAGTCAATGGAATCGATTGTGTTTGTGAGTAATCATTGACATGGTTTTTTCGAATGGAATTTTAGTACAAAAATTATAGAACTGGCGGTCACGTGTTGTAACTTATGTGGATAGCTGCGGCAGCAGAGTGGTCCACATGGACATGACAACTGTGCAATTCTTTCGGCAGGCTCTCGCATCATTATCACATTATTGTTTATCACACATTGTTTATTATCACACATTATCAGCATCATAGTCACAATTTTTTTAATAAATACCAGCTATCATATTCTTTATTTTGTAATTTATATTAAGGTGGTCCACTTATGTCCGGTTTATGTTTCGATGACCATGTAATGGTAGAGAAATAATCTTTGCTTGGAAGTTGGAAGAGAGGTATGGAACTTACATATTGCAACAAATTGTCTTTTCCTTGCGTTTGATACCGTGAATTTCTCGGCCTCATGTGGGTTCATTTTCCAAAACAATAAGTATATTTGTATCGATTCCATCCAGTTTGCGGCAATTTATTTTTGTATTTATCATTTTCGTAATAGTAAGTAATTCAAAATTGCATGCTACTGTTTCACGATTTCACGATGCACGAATATCGGACAGCTGTAATCGACTGGCGGAGGAACATAACGAATATTGAGGAAAATACCCATAAATCGTTAGTGAACGTCGACTGCATTGGGCTCGGTGTATACGTGTTCGTCTTTACACACACACGTACACACACACACACACACACACACACACACACACACACACGCAAAATCTGTTTTCTATCAAAGAAATTGGTTGTGACTTGCGTTGTGTCTATAAAGACGGTCGTCCAGTGTTCCGGGACTGGCGTCCTGGACACGCACCCACACTCGGATTTGTTCTTGTTACAATACTGTTACAGATTGTAAATTATATAAAATAGCAGTTTAATGTCGTAAAAACGTTTTAATATTATTACCGATTACCTATGTGAATGATCGACTGAACAAATAATTGGGTTTATAGAAGTGTAAACCTGTAAATTATTTTGCGGCTATTATCGCTTCAATAAATAATTATAATGATCATTTATATTGATTGGATCAAATCAGTGCAATAATTATGACATTTACTTATTTTTAAAAATCAATGTCTAGTAGGAACCCACCTTCCATAACGTGTTTTTAAATCCTTTCTGAGAAATAATCTAGTCGAATGCAAGATAGAAATGTTTAATTACAATTAGTTAATCCCTTCCTTTCATCACTCCAGCGAGCGCGATAACGAGAGGCACGGAGTGTCAACAACGTCTCATATTTTGTTGAGAAGCAGTCGTAGGGTGAACAAAGTTAAAAATTGAACATGGAAAATTTTGAAACAGACCCATTTTTCCACCGTTCGAGGGTCACATCGTTGAAGTAATAATTTTAACATTTTAGTATGTGGTAGACAAAAGATGTGAAATTGGGTAACCATGGCCCTTTTTTCGAATTTTCTTTTGCTCTTTCGTGTACATGGCTCTAAAGGTCAAAAATGAATAGTTTCGGGGTGGTTCTAGCGTTCCGGCGGGAAATTTTCGAAAAAAGGGCTATGGTTACCCAATTTCACATCTTTTGTTTACAACCTATTAAAATATTGAAATGATAACTTCAACGATGTGACCCTCAGACGGTAGAAAAAAAGGGTCTGAAAGCCACTTTCTGGTGAAGTGATCCGCCCACTTAAACCATACTAACTAATCGTAAGCAGCGCTAAGCCATGCAGTGTATGTGACTCTCCATATTATATCAATGTATTCACAAACCATCGATAAAATTATACAAATACAATATAATTCTGATAGGCCAGCTCCATATATTGACTTGGGGGTCGATTGTGTAGTTTCAAACAAATTTCTATCCGAGCACACAACCAGGGCCTTCTGCATGTAAATGTTTCCCATCGCTCTGATGGCGCGAATGTTGCTAGGAGGCTGTGGGAAATGGCAGAGTCAAAAATTACCAGCGTTTGAATCTCACTCAAGGTCAAAGCCACCTAGAAACATTTTTGCCTAGTACAAAAAAATCAAAACAAATACAATCAGTGGGCGCTGGAAAGGTGCCGTCGTCGTATGAAATAAATTCCTGTATTGAAGATATAAAATAGCAAATTAATGAAAATAATTAGTTTTCGAGACGTTATCACAACCCCTACCGAAATAATAGATTCAGATTGTATTCTGCAGGATACTTATTTCTATTTCCATCCCAATGGGACGTTGAAATGACGAAACTAAACCAAAGATAGGTAGGTATAGTTACTAGAAAAATCTTCGAACCCGTACTGCAGAAAAAATCTTGTGCCGACTGTGCCGTATGTGGATTGATAATATTTTCTAACTCTGGGTTCACCGTCTAGCCCACCGATCTCAAATAGCCTGAATGGAGAATCCATCTAGCCAAAAATCCATCTAGACCATCTCCATCCAGATCTTTGTCCATCTAGACAAAAATTGAAGTCAGATGACAGCAAGTAGTCATTGTTTGCAACAGGTATCGGAGTCCCAAAATCGGTGTCCACTCTCTATGATTTCAATACTAATTTGAGAGCTTCCAGCGACATTATTACATCAAAGTTGCAGCAATCGGCATTAAAAGAATATCTGGTTACATGAAATTTGATTTTGGGAGGCAGCACTGCTATAAATTTACTACTCTGTGATCTTTTTAACTTTAAGGAGCCTGTTTTAGTCATAGAATTTTCACACTGTTTCACAGCGTGTAAATTATGTGTTATTCACGCGCATATTTCGAGCCTAAGCATAAAGCATAAATAAAAGCATAAAAACATAAAATAAAGCCTCTGCGAATGATGCACTCTTCAATTTAATGTAAATATCTGATTAAAAGCTACGAAAATGGTTTATGATATCACTAAAATTAGCATGGGATCTTATGGGGAGGCTCAAAATATGGGACTCCTACTTGTTGATTGTTGACTTCAAAACCGCACCATGGCAACAGCTGTCCAGGCTATTTGAGATCAGTGGTCTAGCCGTCACGGCCAGTTGCACTTGAACGTCCTAATCAGTGATTACCTCCTTGATCGTTGATTATAATTTGGTATGGTGTTTTACCATTGAAATTGTCAAATTAAATTAATCGAATAATGTATTATTATACTGGGGCTTCGCGAACGCAATTTGTGTTGCGTTGAAGATGAGCGTAGCGGTTTGTGTAGCGCATAAACAGATTGAGGCAAAAAGCCTATGAAAATCGTGGAGCAGCAAGCTGGACCATTGCTTTCTCAAAAATTCTGATCAATTAAAAATGTAAACGATTCAGACCTTTCTTTGTTTCTGTCCGAGCTGTCGGGTAGCGGAAATATGCTCATTTTGAGATCATTGAGCATTGTGCATGTTAATACATAGATGTAACTCATGCCCAAGGGTTTTTATTGGGTTTTTTTTGGGTTGGTTTTTATTGGGGAAAATCTGGTGTGATGTTTCGATTTGGTTTCGATGGTTTCTAAAGACAACAATCGAAATTGAGAAAATTTTAAAACAATACGCACTTTTAAATAAGTATCCGTACTTTACCAAACTTTCTCAATTGCTGAATATTACTATTTTTCCTGCTTTGAAGGGAAGAGGTATGGAGGATTTTCTTGAAAAACGCAGGGGGTCTAAGTTGAGAACAAAAGTAGACACCCTGAAAATTTCATCCCAATCGAAGCAGGCTTTTGGCCTGTAGTGCGCGCGCAAACACAAATTCCATTAGAAATTAGATTTGAGATTAGGTCCAATTTAATTTGACGATTTCAATGGTAAAACACCACACCAAATTATAATCAACGACCACGGAGGTAATTTCTGATTAGGACGTTGGTGCAGCCAGGCATCAGATGAATTCCCCAGCATCCTATTGGCTGTTGCCACGACAATAAACTCTTCACCTATATCAACTCTGACCTAATAGGCCCCAATATTTGCATGATTATAGTTAACGAAATGTTTCTAGTCAGTCTGGCTGTGAAAAATCAATAGACAAGTGCAGACAGGAGGAGCGACCCTAGGAGCCGTGTGTTTTCGCTTGAAGGCCGATGCCAGGGTGTGGGAAAGATTGTGAGGTCTTTTGGACATTGCATTGAAATCGCCCTCATTTCAAACCTTTGCATCAACGGAGATATCCATCAAATCTTTATGAAATTTTAACACGTAATATAAATAATAGTGATTCTTATGTAGTTAAAATTTCAACATAATATGACCAACAGGAGCTTGTTGACAGGCCTCCAAACTCGGCTAAAACCCGCCTCACTCCTGTGCTATTCGTGTTCGTTTCCCACAGTCTGCCCGTCCAGCAAGTCAGACCGAAGCGCCGTGACGTCAGAGGGGCGGACCATCAAGAGTTGTGTATTAGTCGAGTTGAAAATGTTACCCATTTGGCAGGGGACGACGGCAAGAAGCGTCCGGCGCCGTAGGTGACTTCTTTGGCGGGCGGTGGGACCCGGTATTGCGGGACAGGTTTGTCGGTCAGGTACGGGTTGCGGTCGAAGTACGGCTGCGGGCAGTGTGCGTTCAACAGCGGCCCGGCGCGGACTCTGTGGGCAACCAGACACAGATGTATGCAAATTACTTCTCTCAAAATTCGTGTCTATTTAGCTCAGTTGGTTAGAGCACCAGCCGCGAAAGTTGGGGACCCGGGTTCAAATCCCGGAATAGGCAACATTTATGGGAGGCTAATTTGTGTACATAAAAATAAAAATGACTAGCCAATTACGAGCTTTCGTAATTATAAATAAGATTATAAAGAGAAGACACAGATGTGCTTGTACACGCTATTCCACGCTAAGATGGAGAGTGGGTTTGCATCCTCCTCGAGGTCCCAATGCTGCTACAAAAGAGTCCCGAAACTTCCCATATAGCCTTTTGTCAGGTTCAAGATATGGCTAGTAAGTTTTGAAACTTTTAGCTCGTGTCTAGCAGCAGTGGGTCCTCGAGGAAGATTCAAATCCACTCTCTTTCTAAACGTGAAATGGAGTTTAGATGACAGTTATGAGGGTGAAGGGGTGAGAGGGGGGCCCCTGGCTGCTTGAATATCTACACACTATTTGTTATACTCACAAACTATTAGCGACAGCCCAAAACCGAATAGTTTATAGTTACTGAGGTAATATACGAGGCTGTCGAAATAATAAGAGTCAAATTTTGAGTCATGAGTAGGTTTTCTGATAATTGTTCACAACAAAAAGCAATTTCAACGGTTCTTTCTTGGTTTCAGCAAATAAAATCACTATACAAAAATTATTTTTGCAATATTTGAAAGCCTATTATATGGTATTTCTTAAGTCCAAAGCTATTTTGTTTGGGATGTTCCTAAAAGTTTGCGTGTGTAGGTATTTAATGAGTCTCATCGTGAGGTTGCCCCTGGTAGAATGCATGTTGATATGACATCGAAAGGGTTTCTAAAAAATAGTTCAACCACATGTTCCAACTAAAGAAGCTACACGAAAGCCCTCCGCCTGCAATAATAGTTTCGCCGGCTGTCAAGGGATGGAGCCACTGTTTGTTATTCTATCACCTATAACCAAGGTAACTGTAACCACCTGAGGAACATTGGGTCTCTTGATTATAATTGACCTTGTGCCATGGCCTGGTAGATGAAGCCATAACTGTAACCACCTGAGGAACATTGGGTCCCTTGATTATAATTGACCTTCTGCCATGGCCTGGTAGATGAAGCCATAACTGTAACCACCTGAGGAACATTGGGCCCCTTGATTATAATTGACCTTGTGCCATGGCCTGGTAGATGAAGCCATAACTGTAACCACCTGAGGAACATTAGGCCCCTTGATTATAATTGACCTTGTGCCATGGCCTGGTAGATGATGTTAAAACAGGTAGCCAACGCACCCCAGCGATTGCTGGCCAAACTACTACCATCAAAATTTATATCAATATTAACATTATGTCTGTGGTATAGACATTAGTCATCAAGAGTTAAGGTTCACCAAAATACGCGGTTGTAATCCAGGCGGTCGTTTCACTAACTTTGCCATGTGATCCATGAAGGTTTTCCTCTTGACGACTTTGATCTCGTCGTAGAAGTCCTTGGAGGGGTGTGGTGGGTACTTGTTGATGGTGATGTCACAGTATCCGGGTCCGCCCAGCTTGCCCGGACGAGTCATCATGTTGGCAGGTTCCTTGACGTACGGCTTCTTAGCAATCAGCTTTGGACTGAGCGCTGCATACAACATGTATCAAGCAAGTCAACCAATATGCTCTATTTATAGATATCTGACGTAGCTTGTTTTGAAATGTAAGGTGGGGGGGGGGGGGGGGGCTACGAATATCAACAAAATATATTTTTACAGACAACTATCAGTGACAGCCCAAAACAAAATAGCTAGTGCACTAGGCTATTTATGAAGCCTTCGAATAAAGTATGAGTAATTTTTGTTTTATAATTAGATTTGCTGTAAATTCTGATTAGCTGCTAAATTTTATTTTAAAAGTCTTGAAGGTTTTTCTAAATTTTCAGCAACACAAAGCAGGTTTAGCACAAGGTTTAGCTTTACAAAAATGATCCTAATCCCTTTAAATTACCTAGTGCACTACTTTTAGCTATGGAACAAAAATTATAACACAATCATGACAACTTGCATATTGATTTCAGCATTGAGATCATGCTAACTTTTCATTCGATTTGCCTCCAAATCCCTCGATTTTAAATCACTTCCCGTTTTAAACCACAGGCAGTGAAATTGAAAACGAATGATTTAGAAATCCAAAGTTGCATGATAGTTCAGTTCATAGTAGTGAATAAGTTTTTGAACTATGGGGCAGTGGTGTAGTCCAGGGTATACGGGTATACAGGGTAAAGAAATACGCTGGTATACGCTGTTACCTATACACGAAGTTCTAGCTTTTAAATGTCTAACTTTTGCGAATTTTCCATACTTGTTCTACGTTTCACACTTTATATACCAATTCACCTTATCTTACCCATTTCCCACCCACCCATAGCACACCCATTTACCCACTACCCATTTATCCATTTACCTTTGAGGCGCAAATCGATATATGTGGACGTGTTTTCGTGAAACCCAAGCAAAAATAGTCGTAAGCGCCAAACAACAATGTTTGATATTTTGTGAAAATAGGGTGTGTTGGTATAATGACGAAAATGTGGAAATAAGAATTCAGTTTCAATTTTACTGCCCCCCTTCCCCCTCCCGGTTGACAAAAATTAGCGTATTTACCCACCTTTATTTCCAGCACTCTGCACTACGCCACTGCTATATGGGGCACTTTTCGTATCGTGCTGTTTACAACAAAGATTGAGGTTCACACCATATCAAATAAAAAATAGATTGGAGTTTTTAATTTTTTAAACTTTTCAATTTACACTCCATTTCACGTTAAAAAGGAGAGTGGATTTGCAGATTCCTTGGGGACTGACTGCTGCTTGAAATGAAAGAGTTTGAAAACTGCCCATTTGAGTCTTTTGTCCGGCTCAGGTCATGGCTTGTAAGTTTGAGACTCTTGGCTCGTGTCTAGCAGCAGTGGGTCCTCAAGGAAGATGCACACCCAATCTCCTTCTTATCGTGAAATGGAGTTTAGACGCAAAGGGCTTCTAAAGGTTGAACGGTTGATGATGGTATAGCTCGTATGCAAGATTTTGGACACGTCCCGGGCAGTTTTTGTTTACCGGGCAAGATTTTGGACTCTTTTCGGGCAGTTTTTGTTTGCCGGGCAAGATTTTGGACTCTTTTCGGGCAGTTTTTGTATGCCGAGCAAGATTTTGGACACGTCCCGGGCAGTTTTTGTTTACCGGGCAAGATTTTGGACACGAACGCAGCAGTTTTTGTTTACCGGGCAAGATTTTGGACACGAACGGGGCAGTTTTTGTTTTCCCGGCAAGATTTTGGACACGAACGGGGCAGTTTTTTTTTTACCCGGCAAGATTTTGGACACGAACGGGGCAGTTTTTGTTTTCCCGGCAAGATTTTGGACACGAACGGGGCAGTTTTTTTTTTTACCCGGCAAGATTTTGGACACGTACCGGGCAATTTCGGGCCGAAGGTGCCGAAATAATCGCCGGGCGTTGCGTGCTTCTTGGTACTTCCCCCGGGCATGAAGGCTCTCGTCGAGTAGTTCTTTTTGGCCGACTCCATCCTGCCAACGACCAGATGATTTAAAGATCCCAGTACTTGTTTGTGAATCATCTGAACAGATTAATGCACTTTGCCTCATGAGTTTTTTAAATCACGTCTAAATTTGAGCTCTAGAACAGCCAATTAATCAAAATCAAAACTTATTTTTTTAATATTTACGTTCTGTTTGAGTTACAGATATACAAGCTTTAATTCGATAGTTCAAAAGTTCAATAGTCCTCTATAGTTTCAGTCATAGTTTGACTGCGTGCTATTAGAGAAAATGTCCTAACTTAAAATCAGAAGCAAACAAGTTGGTTTGCCAATTTTATACATAGGCCCGGGTAAACAATATCCAGTTAAGTATTAACTGAAAGCTAAGTTTGTTATCTTCAAGGTCACAGTTAATCAGATACTGAAAGTTAACACTTCGAGAGCGTTGTAAGCAATTGGATTCCTAAGCCGTGGCCAGGGGTCGGTGCAGAGGTTCACGCGGGAACTTCCTACACCAACTATTATTAATTTAAAAATCTTGAAAAAAAAACATAGACTGAGAAAGAATCAATTGATGTTGGATGGTAGTTTTTAATACAAGTTATGGCATAATTTTTTCAATACGAGCTACATAAAAATGCCGTAAATATGGTAATTTAGGCACTTTTTGAAAATGCACACCTCTGTCATTTTTGAGAGTATAATAACCTAACACACCATCCAACATCAAACAACCCTTCAACTACACGTGTATTTCCCCCCAAAACTCTGTGTTAGTATTTGTGGCCAGGAGAAGTTCCCGCGTGAACCTCCGCGTACGACGAAAACACTATAGCGTTCAGTCTGCTCTTAACAGGACATTGCAATTGTAAAACCAGCAATATCACACACCAAGCTACAGTGAATGTTGATAGTTGACGGCCATGATTGAACAAAGCGTTCTTTGAATTTTCAAAAACGTTATACAAGATCCGAGAATAAATGTATTGCCAAGAGTTTGGGTATTCCGTTAAACTGTCGCGAAACTGTACAAAAGTTTAGGCGAGATGCAATATACCACCTGCAACAGCAGCATTCTTTAAACTCACTGGTGGACAATCTCGATGATAATTCCTATTCAAAAACATATGCCAGTATGCTGTCCACCAATGAGATAACATGTATTGCAGGCGCCCTACATATCCGCAGAACGAGGTAAATTGTGGGCGGGAATCGACTCGAGCACAGCGTTCAATGAAGTACACTAACTCGTTTTCGGAATGCTTTAAGGTCGCTTACTGTTGCTGCATGTAGAGCTTTTGCATATCTGTGTAGGCCTCCTTCGTGAATACCCGGACAAAAGGGTGCCGGAAGTAGCCCTCTTGCTTGCTTTTTGGGCCACCCGGAAGCATCTGGCGGCCCTTGCTGGACTCCACTGGAAGCAGGTGTAAATCGCACCGGGTTTGTGGGGCAGCGGCAGCGGGGTAAATGTGTAAAATTATTTTTATTTACCACTCATGGGGTCCCACCTGACATATTTATAAGATTGGCACCCATGTAGCCCCGATCGACGTGAGGCATTCCCCTCACCTTAAAGCTACAACGAATGCTCCTATATAGTGGTAAGATTATAATACAGATACAAGCACAGACATAATTGTTTTCCCAGACATTCTATTTCTACCGTACCTAGCTATGGCTAAGGCAAAAATTTGATGCTAGTAGTTTGGCCGGCAATCGCAGGGGTGCGTTGGCAACCTGTTTGACCATCATCTACCAGGCCATGACACAAGGTCAATATAATCAAGGGACCCAAAATTCCACAGGTGGTTACAGTTACCGGGTTACAGGTGAAATAACAAACATTGACTACATCCCTTGACTGCCGGCAAAATTTTTATTTCGGACTATCCGCGTAGCTGTTTTAGTATGGGAGTGGTAAATCTGGGGCGCCATTCTATCTGTGACAGTCTTACACGGCACCGGCTTGTCGTATTTCAGGTATTCCATCTCGATGAAGAGGCCCGTCCGGTCGACGTCCCGCCGGCCGAAGTGGACTCCGATGGGCTCCGTCAACTTAGTCAGCGGCAACTTCTTCTGTGGTTTCGCCATCTTGTCTGGATTTGATTTCGAGTGGGTTTTACACGTTTAACTTAGTTTTACCAAATGGAGTCGTAGTTTGTACGAACGAAGCTGGGTGACGGATAATTTTATTGCAACAAAAATGCTAGGCAATTGTCTTGGAAGACAACAATAATTTGGTAAAAAAATAGGTTTTGTGTTGAGAATCGCTACACACTGTTCTGCATCGGTCGGAATTGTAATTGGATTTATATAATATGCGATTTCAGATGAATACAGGCGTGTTAGCCTTACTTTCTTGCCTTGGGGCTGCCCCCCACGGACATGATTTCCCCTATTTGACCCCACAGCGCCACTACGTCGTAGCAATCGCCGCTTTCAAGCCACGTTCGAAAACATGCGCCCTGAGGAGCTGCTGGCGCTGTCTGGCGAGAGAAACCGACACTTCGGGTTGCGGCCTCGGTGGCTACGCAGACACCCTAGCATTACAGTCGTGTTAGCCTAAGATTAACACAGCCAAGTGGACTTTGAAGTAAAGTATCATTTGACTCCTTTACGATCTGTGAAGAGTAAAATGGTAAATAATTGTAATGAAAAATAAAGTTTTTAATGGTAATGACAAAAACTTAATCAATTGATTCTGTGGTATGGTAATCTATGATATGAGATCCCCAAAAATTGGCAAACTCAAATTAATTCTAACGTGTAGCGGTGGGACTCTGCCTAACGAGCACGGGCACGAGCGCACCTGGCGGTCGCAAGTGACTACGGTTAAACAACCTGTCGGCTACATCATTCTAGCGTCCCCGATCATGCTTTCTGGCATGACATTCTCAAGTGTCACGACGTTTGCTAACGTAACAAATTTGCCCTTCTTTTCCTAACCAACTTTTCATAGCTCTGGAAAGTGGAAACTGATATTTCAACCCCGTGGTCAAGAGAGTTTGGAAGACAGCGAGAAGCCACCATGGTCCGTCGCCTGCGGGAAGGCAACTTGCGCTTATCAGGTGGCGGACAGTTAGATTCCCTGGGTTATTAAGCAACGTTTTGTACATACTCCATGATGGAACTAAATACTGGACTTATAATAGATTTTAAACTTGTGCCAAAAAGGCATGGCGAAAGGCGATTTAGATTTTAATGTTATGTATCTATTGAATTATTTGTGACTGATCGACTTCGCGGAATCGGGTTGCTATTGCGGTCAGATAATCCTAATATTATCCAAGAATTATCCGAGAGTGGTGCAAGAATTTATCCATAATACAAATTGTTTGTACCTATGCTTAAAATCGCCACAGCTTGTTGGTGGGTGTACTACGTGCATCACGTCCGCCCATACACTCTCTCGACCAAACACTAAGACCCTGAGGGTATAGTATCTATTGGCAACTAACCAAAACTGTATATAAAAGTGACGTACAACGGCTCTGCTTGGGACAAAACTCAATTCATTCTTAGTATGTGTAAACAAAATGTGAGCCATGTGGACGTGACCAAAAGTAATGGGTTATCTGAAGTGCAGTTTGCTGTGTTAAGACGAAACGTGCCGCAGCGACAATATGACTGCACAAGGCATAATGGGCACCACTACGTCACGCAAAACCCTGACGCAATATGATACGTGATAAAAAATCAGACTCTTCGCCAGTCAGCGTCTAAAATATGTGTGCAGTAAATGTCACAATTTGTTGCTTAAAGTGTGAGGATTCCATAGACATGGGTTTCGTTACGATCGGACAAAAGGTTTGGCAACAAGTTAGTATCCAGTAGCAGGTAAACCAATAGTCTTAAATTAAACACTTTGCCTGGCAACGCGGCAACCCTGCACACAGCGCTGCTACGTGGGCTGCCTATTAACGACACGAACATCCCTGTGAGTGCATTTGTGCTGGTCGCTCCTTCGCTTCTTTCTGACCAGACACGGACCCTCCCGAATGCAAGGCAAACATGGCGCTCTCACTACCAGGATAGCCGGCCACCAGGATCGAACCTGGGACCTCCCGAATGCAAGGCAAACATGGCGCTCTCACTACCAGGATAGCCGGCCACCAGGATCGAACCTAGGACCTCCCGACTGCAAGGCAGACATGGCGCTCTCACTACCAGGATAGCCGGCCACCAGGATCGAACCTGGGACCTCCCGACTGCAAGGCAGACATGGCGCTCTCACTACCAGGATAGCCGGCCACCAGGATCGAACCTGGGACCTCCCGACTGCAAGGCAGACATGGCGCTCTCACTACCAGGATAGCCGGCCACCAGGATCGAACCTGAGACCTCCCGAATGCAAGGCAGACATGGCGCTCTCACTACCAGGATAGCCGGCCACTAGGATCGAACCTATGACCTCCCGAATGCAAGGCAGACATGGCGCTCTCACTACCAGGATAGCCGGCCACCAGGATCGAACCTGGGACCTCCCGACTGCAAGGCAGACATGGCGCTCTCACTACCAGGATAGCCAGCCACCAGGATCGAACCTGGGACCTCCCGACTGCAAGGCAGACATGGCGCTCTCACTACCAGGAAGGCCGGCCACCAGGATCGAACCTGGGACCTCCCGACTGCAAGGCAGACATGGCGCTCTCACTACCAGGATAGCCGGCCACCAGGATCGAACCTGGGACCTCCCGACTGCAAGGCAGACATGGCGCTCTCACTACCAGGATAGCCGGCCACCAGGATCGAACCTGGGACCTCGCGACTGCAAGGCAGACATGGCGCTCTCACTACCAGGATAGCCGGCCACCAGGATCGAACCTGGGACCTCCCGACTGCAAGGCAGACATGGCGCTCTCACTACCAGGATAGCCGGCCACCAGGATCGAACCTGGGACCTCCCGACTGCAAGGCAGACATGGCGCTCTCACTACCAGGATAGCCGGCCACCAGGATCGAACCTGGGACCTCCCGAATGCAAGGCAGACATGGCGCCCTCACTACCAGGATAGCCGGCCACCAGGATCGAACCTGGGGCCTCCCGACTGCAAGGCAGACATGGCGCTCTCACTACCAGGATAGCCGGCCACCAGGATCGAACCTGGGACCTCACGAATGCAAGGCAGACATGGCGTTAACCAAATTTCTTTTACCACACAGTTTGAAAACGTATGCACTGCATTCACAACTTAATCGTTTATTTTCGCGTTTTTTTTTTGCTCTCAAGAGGTTTTGATAAATTACCGTTTCTTCTTTTATGTATAGGTACTTGAAGAAATGTCAAGCAGTTCCAAAATCGCTGTCAAATATCGCGTGGCCATCTTGCCAGATTTGGGTGCTGATCTGACAAAATTCTCGAAGCAGGAAATCTTGCTCTCAGAGCGAGTTGAAGTACGAACCGAACATTCAATATCCACTCTGGAGCTCTCTGGTTTGACCAATCGAACACGCGACTTGGTCTCAGAGTGCGCTCAGAGCAAACAACCGAATTCGCCACAACATGATGCTCGTACTTCCAGAATTGCCGGCCACCACAGCCACCAGGATCAAACGTGGGACCTCCTGAATGCAATGCAGAGAATATAGCGCTCTCACTATACAAACAAGACTATAACAAAAAAATTTACAAATCTAAATATATGAAAAAAAGCAATTAGAAAATACTCCCTCATTCCCTTGATCATCTCAATGGCTCAAAAAACGCGACGATGACGCGATTTTAATCAAGACCGTGACCTTGGTGATACCAAATGATTCAATCAATTAAAAACGATCAATTTCTTCAATGAGCAAAACGTGTTTTCATCAGCCAGTCGCAAATGAATTGACCCCGCCAAGACCGAAGATTGAATCACTTCTTTATTGGTACATATTCTTTGAGGTCTTCGGCGATCAGTGCTATGGGAAAAGAACTCTTCTTGGTTTGTTCCATGTAATAAACGATATTGAAACCCGGTGCAATTCGACTACCCGTAGAAAAAAGTTTCCCATGTTTTTTTTGTCTGTTTGTCCACTCTCTCCCAACCAAACGGCTAAAGCGATTTTGATGGCATTTGCAATGGAATCAAGACCTTGACTGGCGTGATTAAGCATACCGGCAATGTGTTTGAAACTCGCTGATCCTTCAAGCAAAGCGATAACGAGCGTTTAGCGTAGCCTTAGTGTCTAGACAATACACTCTCACCTTTGTTATCATTTTAGAATCTAGTATAATATTAAAATAATAAACAGCCAGTTCGACATGCACAGCTGTTTCCGTGATAATTATTTCGCGCGGAGTTGGCCGCCCTGTTTCGAACCAAACAGGTTCAAATCGCAGCGCGCTGCCGAATCGCAATCGGCTAGCACGTGACCCGATTGCCGACGGTTTCGCGTGCGCTCGTGTGGCCCGCAGCCCAATCGATCTCGTCACCAAAACACGTCCTACTCAAGTCAAGGATAGCGTGACGTCTAAACCGTCGCCATGTCGTCACCGGCCGTCGCTTATCGTGGCTGCGGTTGAGTCAGTGCAGAGAGAAGGAATTCAGTTCAGTCGGCTTCGTGCTTTGTTCGGGAGCGTGTGTTCGCGGCCGGTATGCGGTGGCTTTTGACAGGTAGGATCTGTCACCGTTTGCAAAGAGTAACCTCAAAATGTACTCGGTTCTCGTTCGTGTTGCGGTGAAATTTTTGTAGTTGTGAGACTAGTCCCATGTGTGGCAGCCACCTGTACTTTAGTATCTTTCGATGGCTGCCATGTACGGGATAGGTTATCTATCCCTCAAATTTGACGCAAATACTATTTGTGCCAGCTGTCGCATGGTTGCTGTAGGATCTCTGGTTGCGATGGGTCGATTGGTTTCAGCAAAAGTTGTGCTCACATATTAATATGTGCAATCTCTTTCACTCTCCGTTTCAACTTACGAAGGCAGGGTAGTACATTTCGATACACTAATTGCAAAATCTCGCATATCTACAAAAAGTGACTCAAAAATGTACAAAAAGCCCGAAAAAAAAATACTGTAAATATTCTAATTGCGAAGAGTTTTTAAACTGATAAGTAAGCTTTTAGAATGCAATGAAATGTCATCTTTTAATTATTCGTTATAGTTGGAAGGTTTGCTATCGGGAAAAGGATCGTTTTTCAAATTTTATGATTCTGTCGTGTATTTTCTTTCCCAAAATTGCAGATACTAGGTTTTGCATAATTAGAGGGTATCGATTTGCACCTTCTCAGTACGGTATTATATATTCGCCAAACATTTCAAAACCTGTTTTCAACGGCATACAAATAATACCTTTTTATGGCAGTTTCGAATCTTTTGCATATTTCTCATTCTAGCGACCTTTAATAATTTTAATTTGATTTGAACTCTCTATGTGAACAGGATGTGGAGAGTATCATTTGAATTTTATTCGCACTGCATTGCTTTATTTGATCCATAAAAGCCACTTTTTAAACTAAATCTTGCTACGTGCGAAAATGGGATTATCAATGCAGAGATGTCGATTTATATCGTGGCATTTGCTGTTTGAGATACTGGAGAAGAGGAAGCAATGTTTAAAATATTTTGCCAAGTCAACTTGAAATCAACTTGCAAGTCGTAGCAACAGATTACATTACGTGTATTTATAACGTAACTCGATGACAGTGTTGTGCCTAAACAGAGCGATGTATATGTTGGGTCCATCAAACTACAATATATATCAAACCTTTATATATATATATATATATATATATATATATATATATATATATATATATATATATATATATATATATATATATATATATATATATTATAGGTTAAAAAAATATTAGATAGGTGCATAGATAGGTTCGATTAGGGGAGCAGGCCTACCAGTGCTCAGTGCTCGTGGGGCTCGGGATCAAGGGGGTAACGAGCACAATTTCTTTTTGGGAATGGATATTTTGAAGCGAGACAAGAGACGGGTGACAAAAATCTGGTGTACGTCTCCCCGCGATTTATACAATCTGTAAATCTGAAACGGCCACTCTGGAGGGGGGGGGGGGGGGGGCCTCTTTTTTTTTTTTGCTTGGGGGCTTCCGATTTGATGCTACGCCACTGATTCGATTGGTGCGTAAGTGTAGTGACATGCGTGTGCTTCGTGATTCGAAAACTACCTGAAGTAGAAAACGCGTATTAGATCAACAAATATGAAAGCCCGCTACGACGCAAATACGAGGTAAAACCACAGATAGAACTTCGCAATCTAGATCTGGGCGAATAGGAAAAAACCGTAAGAAAACTTGTAATTGCATTTGGTACCTTTGAAGATCCTCCTCGTCTTGGTCGTGTTCGCATGCGCGTTTTAATAAATGGTTTGGTCCTGCTCCAATCATTTAGCATGGTTTCGTTTCTCTGGGAAAAAACATTTACGAACGTAAATATAAGTATCTATAATATAAGAGCGTAATGTGTATTATTTTAGAGCAAATATTATAAAACACGGCCCACACACCGGCGTATATATAAATCCTTTCCTTTTTATTACATATTTGAAATATGTAGTAGAATGTAATGAACAATACCCAGCCCAGTACCATGTATAAAAAATTGGGAAACAATTCAAATAGAAATTAAATGAAAATTAAATTAATGAACATCTAGGAGCATGCACCTCTATAACACCTTTGTATATACACCTCTATATCTGCAAGGGTGAAAATATGCTCAGCCGAAAGCGAAAGAGCAGAAAATGCGTAGTGTGCACTGGCTATTACAGCAAGGAGAATCGTCTTTAAAGCACCTTTCATCATATTTTGTCCATGCCTATTATGACAAGACTTTTGCAGTTTTTCCATTCAATGCCCATTTTCGATTTGAATTTGCACGGCGACCATGAGCGAAATGACGCATTACAAACACCAGCTGTTCCGAGATGACAAAAGTGTGAATATAAATAACACAATGATAATCTTATCTTGAACTGCAATGAGACAGCAGTCGGTTGTCAGCTGCTGATGGAAAGGCGCGAGATGACAATTCGGTCTTTGGTACATCACATTGCCAAGCGATCGGGGATCTCCGCCACTTGATTGACAGCTGTCTCAAGTCTGTGCCGGAGATATATTATTGGACTTTGGTTCGGTATCGTCGCGTTTGTTGAATCGTAACGGGGTGCACGAGTGACAGACACGTGTGCGTTGGAACGGAGTCGGCATCGAAATATCGCTTATCAGAGCAGCTGCGCGAGTGCACATTATATACGGTATTGGACATGTGAGCTGTTGGCGATTGGAAGTGATATGGGATCGGCGAAATGCCATGTCGGATTCATGTTAAGTCGTGTTTGGGAATTGTGTCACATTTTATGGGATCGGTGAAATGCCACGACGGATTCACGTGATGTCGTGTTTGGGAATTGTGTCACATTTTATGGGATCGGTGAAATGCCATGTCGGATTCATGTTAAGTCGTGTTTGGGAATTGTGTCACATTTTATGGAATCGGCGAAATGCCACGACGGATTCACGTGATGTCGTGTTTGGGAATTGTGTCACATTTTATGGGATCGGTGAAATGCCATGTCGGATTCATGTTAAGTCGTGTTTGGGAATTGTGTCACATTTTATGGAATCGGCGAAATGCCACGACGGATTCATGTGATGTCGTGTTTGGGAATTGTGTCACATTTTATGGAATCGGCGAAATGCCACGACGGATTCATGTGATGTCGTGTTTGGGAATTGTGTCACATTTTATGGGATCGGTGAAATGCCATGACGGATTCACGTGATGTCGTATTTGGGAATTGTGTCACATTTTATGGGATCGGCGAAATGCCATGACGGATTCACGTGATGTCGTATTTGGGAATTGTGTCACATTTTATGGGATCGGTGAAATGCCATGACGGATTCACGTGATGTCGTATTTGGGAATTGTGTCACATTTTATGGGATCGGCGAAATGCCATGACGGATTCATGTGATGTCGTGTTTGGGAATTGTGTCACATTTTATGGGATCGGTGAAATGCCATGACGGATTCACGTGATGTCGTATTTGGGAATTGTTTCATATTTTTATAACGTTTTAAAACTTAAAACTTAACAAAACTTAAACCAAAACTTAAAAGTGTGTATAGGTACGCGCTAACCATGGGTTTGTAGGTTTGTAGGTTTGTAGGCAATACAGATCCATGCGCTAACTAATCCTGTTCAGATTACATGACCCATTAAGTACCAGCATCCTGTTTATAGGACAGTAAAAATTTGCGTTTTTCTACTCTAAAAAAATGTTTAAAAAATGTTTAGCTCTTTTTTTTTCTCTATGATAAAAAATTGGACCTTCAAATACACATTTCCTCCCAGGTTCAATTGTTTTTCGGTCATAACGTCACGGGTTGATTACCTTTCTGGCATAGCGATTGTGTAAAGTTATCGAAGAGTTATCGATGTTTATTGGTAGCACGGCCCATTGGGATAAGCAGGCATCTTTTAGCTATAGATCGGTTTCCATTGGGTACCGATCGATATATTTTTACTTTTACACAATCGCTACCGATAAAAAGCTACCGTGAATTCCATGTTTGTAGACAAGCGCGTCAACAGGCATTAGCTGTAGACAAAGGACCGAAGAGACGAAGCAACTTAGGAGTCAACAGGTTGGGCAATAAATCAGCCTGTTTTAAAACGTAGATTTCAGTGCTTTTTACAAATAATTCGGTTTGAGTAAATTAAATACGCAGTGTTTTGTGTTAAAAGATATTTTTTTCTACGTTATTGATTATTTGGTCACTTTTCAATGACTATAAATATACAAATGGTTTTGAAAAAAGTCTTGGAAGGATAGTAATCACTTGCCTACCACTCTATAACAGGCTTTTTGCTGGGGAGCGTTGCGTCTATAGGGTATCATGCAGTTATACATGAAATCAATGGGGGAGCGCTTTTCCACCAAACTACATTATGTAAAAACCTCGACTGCCTGCTTCGATTAGAAAAAATAGGCCAAGCCATTATCAGACATTATATTAACATACAAGGTTTGAAATCCACGAAAAGCTCAAATGATAAGCTAAAAAATAACCGAATGTCGATGAAGCTAGCGTCTAGCCTAGAAGGGAGTCGAGAGTGAATCCAGGCGTCTAGCCAATAGAAGGGAGTCGAGAGTGAATCCAGGCGTCTAGCCAATAGAAGGGAGTTGAGAGTGAATCCATGCGTCTAGCCAATAGAAGGGAGTCGAGAGTGAATCCAGGCGTCTAGCCAATAGAAGGGAGTCGAGAGTGAATCCAGGCGTCTAGCCAATAGAAGGGAGTCGAGAGTGAATCCAGGCGTCTAGCCAATAGAAGGGAGTCGAGAGTGAATCCAGGCGTCTAGCCAATAGAAGGGAGTCGAGAGTGAATCCAGGCGTCTAGCCAATAGAAGGGAGTTGAGAGTGAATCCATGCGTCTAGCCAATAGAAGGGAGTTGAGAGTGAATCCATGCGTCTAGCCAATAGAAGGGAGTCGAGAGTGAATCCATGCGTCTAGCCAATAGAAGGGAGTCGAGAGTGAATCCATGCGTCTAGCCAATAGAAGGGAGTCGAGAGTGAATCCAGGCGTCTAGCCAATAGAAGGGAGTCGAGAGTGAATCCAGGCGTCTAGCCAATAGAAGGGAGTCGAGAGTGAATCCAGGCGTCTAGCCAATAGAAGGGAGTCGAGAGTGAATCCAGGCGTCTAGCCAATAGAAGGGAGTCGAGAGTGAATCCAGGCGTCTAGCCAATAGAAGGGAGTCGAGAGTGAATCCAGGCGTCTAGCCAATAGAAGGGAGTCGAGAGTGAATCCAGGCGTCTAGCCAATAGAAGGGAGTCGAGAGTGAATCCAGGCGTCTAGCCAATAGAAGGGAGTCGAGAGTGAATCCAGGCGTCTAGCCAATAGAAGGGAGTCGAGAGTGAATCCAGGCGTCTAGCCAATAGAAGGGAGTCGAGAGTGAATCCAGGCGTCTAGCCAATAGAAGGGAGTCGAGAGTGAATCCAGGCGTCTAGCCAATAGAAGGGAGTCGAGAGTGAATCCAGGCGTCTAGCCAATAGAAGGGAGTCGAGAGTGAATCCAGGCGTCTAGCCAATAGAAGGGAGTCGAGAGTGAATCCAGGCGTCTAGCCAATAGAAGGGAGTCGAGAGTGAATCCAGGCGTCTAGCCAATAGAAGGGAGTCGAGAGTGAATCCAGGCGTCTAGCCAATAGAAGGGAGTCGAGAGTGAATCCAGGCGTTTAGCCTTGTCCCTTTGACACACTGTGTTGGCGCTGTCCCTGTGGCACTGGTATATTGGCTGTCGGTGAATGACAGGCTGATGACGAAGCTAGCCTGGCCTGGAAGGGAGCAGAGAGTGGACCCGGTGCCGGCACCAAGGCCTGCTACCGTCCAACAGCACCAAGGGCCGGCCACCGCTTAGCCTTGTCCCTTTGACTCACTGTGTTGGCGCTGTCCCTGTGGCACTGGTATATTGGCTGTCGGTGAATGACAGGCTGATGACGAAGCTAGCCTGGCCTGGAAGGGAGCCGAGAGTGGACCCGGTGCCGGCACCAAGGCCTGCTACCGTCCAACAGCACCAAGGGCCGGCCACCGCTTAGCCTTGTCCCTTTGACACACTGTGTTGGCGCTGTCCCTGTGGCACTGGTATATTGGCTGTCGGTGAATGACAGGCTGATGATGAAGCTAGCCTGGCCTGGAAGGGAGCCGAGGGTGGACCCGGTGCCGGCACCAAGGCCTGCTACCGTCCAACAGCACCAAGGACCGCTTAGTCTTGTCCCTTTGACACACTGTGTTGGCGCTGTCCCTGTGGCACTGGTCTATTGGCTGTCGGTGAATGACAGGCTGACGATGAATCTAGCCTGGCATGGAAGGGAGCCGAGGGTGGACTCGGTGCCGGCACTAAGGCCTGCTACCGTCCAACAGCACCAAGGGCCGGCCACCGCTTAGCCTTGTACCTTTGACACACTGTACTGGCGCTGTCCCTGTGGCACTGGTCTATTGGCTGTCGGTGAATGACAGGCTGATGATGAAGCTAGCCTGGCCTGGAAGGGAGCCGAGGGTGGACCCGGTGCCGGCACCAAGGCCTGCTACCGTCCAACAGCACCAAGGGCTGGCCACCGCTTAGCCTTGTCCCTTTGACACACTGTGTTGGCGCTGTCCCTGTGGCACTGGTCTATTGGCTGTCGGTGAATGACAGGCTGATGATGAAGCTAGCCTGGCCTGGAAGGGAGCCGAGGGTGGACCCGGTGCCGGCACCAAGGCCTGCTACCGTCCAACAGCACCAAGGACCGCTTAGCCTTGTCCCTTTGACACACTGTGTTGGCGCTGTCCCTGTGGCACTGGTCTATTGGCTGTCGGTGAATGACAGGCTGACGATGAAACTAGCCTGGCATGGAAGGGAGCCGAGGGTGGACTCGGTGCCGGCACTAAGGCCTGCTACCGTCCAACAGCACCAAGGGCCGGCCACCGCTTAGTCTTGTCCCTTTGACACACTGTGTAGGCGCTGTCCCTGTGGCACTGGTCTATTGGCTGTCAGTAAATGACAGGATTGATGATGAGGCTAGCCTGGCCTGGAAGGGAGCCGCGGGCGAACCCGGTGCCGGCTCTAAGGCCTGCTACCGTCCAACAACACCAAGGGCCGGCCACCGCTTAGCCTTGTCCCTTCAAGTATAAGTCATGCCGGCCTTCCAGAATCTGTCTAATCCCGAATGAACACCGAAAAGACTGATCGTGAAAATATGTTGTGCGTTGAAACGCGCTTTCTGGCGGCAGTATAGCCTCAAGGTCGCGATCCTTCGGCATTAGATTACTCGACAGCTGGCCGTCGATCAATTCGCGTCGCCGCGAATAGAATCACGACGCCGACCACACGTGGAGTGGGGCGTCGCTGCCAGCATGTGATGTGGTGCCAGCATGCTGCCTAGCTGATGCCAGCACGCTGCCTAGCCGATGCCAGCATGCTGCCTAGCTGATGCCAGCATGCTGCCTAGCCGATGCCGGCATGCTGCCTAGCTGATGCCAGCATGCTGCCTAGCTGATGCCAGCATGCTGCCTAGCCGATGCCGGCATGCTGCCTAGCCGATGCCAGCATGCTGCCTAGCTGATGCCAGCATGCTGCCTAGCTGATGCCAGCATGCTGCCTAGCTGATGCCAGCATGCTGCCTAGCCGATGCCAGCATGCTGCCTAGCTGATGCCAGCATGCTGCCAGCATGCTGCCTAGCTGATGCCAGCATGCTGCCTAGCTGATGCCAGCATGCTGCCTAGCTGATGCCAGCATGCTGCCTAGCTGATGCCGGCATTCTGCCTAGCTGATGCCGGCACGCTGCCTAGCTGCTGCCAGCATGCTGCCTAGCCGATGCCAGCATGCTGCCTAGCTGATGCCAGCATGCTGCCTAGCTGATGCCAGCATGCTGCCTAGCTGATGCCAGCATGCTGCCTAGCTAATGCCAGCATGCTGCCTAGCTGATGCCAGCATGTTGCCTAGCTGATGCCAGCATGTTGCCTAGCTTATGCCGGCACGCTGCCTAGCTGATGCCAGCATGCTGCCTAGCTGATGCCGGCACGCTGCCTAGCTGATGGCGGCATGCCGGTGCCGGCACCGGGTCCACCCTCGGCTCCCTTCCAGGCCAGACTAAGGCTTCATCATCGGCCTGTCATCCTGGCCATTTTAATAGTGTTTGGCGTCATGTAGTATTTTTGAACATTGGTATTCAGGCCCAGTTGTACCAAATTTATCAACTAGGATGTACAATCTGAATCCAGCCAATCACGTGCTGCGTATTCTGTTGTAACTCCTAGTTAGGATCTCAACATGGAGTAGAAAAACTAGGTGAAACCGGGCAAATAAATATGCATGCAGAAACTTATGCAATGTGTGTGTGCGTGTTTGTTTCGCAGAGGAGAGTGCGTCGGCTAGCTGAGTGCGTGGCCGGGATCGAGGATGCCTCGGCCGAGCGTGTTTGGCAGCGTGGTCAGCGTCTTCGGCAGCAACAGCGACTTCCAGGTCGGCAGGAAGGTATCTGCCGCCGCCGCCGCCGCCTCCCCGTACAAGCCGGTCAGTACGCCACTGCGCTGCCCGCACTTCTAAATAGATCATTGCGTCTTGCATATTATTAATTTAGCTCATAGCCCTGTGTCCAAAACCCACTTGGCGTTTTCGTGTAGAATTTTGAAAGTTTGGACTCTCATTTTGACTGTGGCATACTTCGCTGTAGCGCTGTTGCTGTTTTCGTATCTCTATAACAACTCACAGTTATTGCATTTCAGTGATATTTCTATTTACATGGTTGTAATAATTGTATGAGATAATATGATGCTTTGCAGAAATTACCATGTATATACGGAGATGATCTCTTGAGTGTACCTACAGCATATTATCCAATTATTATGCCGTTAACTTCGAACTGAGCTTGTAAATCGTGTTCATTTTGTAAACGTTTAGTTGCAAGCGAGGCAGGAAAACCGCTCTCTCATAGCTGTGACGTAGTTCAAGGAAGAAGGAAAAGAAACACCAAGTTGGGATCGAAATGAGAAGCGATCATGCCTTAGCTACAAATACATTTACCTGTAATACAATCGATCTTCCAGGAATACTTGTGTAACCCTAAAGATACACACATGCGTAAAAGTAATGAGAGCAAACAGTTAATCGACAAGATGTTGCACATGCAATCCACTCGAGGAGTTTGATAACGCGACTGAGTGTTGTAAACTCCTGTTCGAGTGTGAAGACATTGATAACAAGTTATCTTAATTGCTGCGGCGAATGCCAGTCGCTTGACAATGATAATCCATGAAAAAGATTGGCCGTGATCGCATAAAAGACTTTTGCTTCCCGCTTCTACAAGAGTGACATTTATAAAATGCCGCAATGACAATTTTATTCTAATTTAAGATTTTGTAACGTCTTTCATTCATTCAGTATGTTTCAAAACATTCAGTCTGTGTAATCCTTGGCGTCATCTGGTAAAACGATGTACCTAAATGCAATGAAGACAACGCATCCGCTTTTGCGAAAACTTTCAAAAAACCAGCAGCTAATTCGGCCAGGTCAGGGTCATGACCTCGATATTTTGAAACTTGAAATGTCCACACTTGATTAATGCAGCAACACATTTTACCTGTCTTGCCAGGCATTCAACTATGTATAGTGTTTTGGCAGTGGCATAGCGTGAATATGATGCGCCCCCCCCCCCCCCCCCCCCCGCGAAAGTTTTGACGGCGCCCCCCCCCCCTTTTCCGAGGGCAGTCCTTAAAAAAAACGTATCCCGAGAGATATCTGCACCCCCTGAATCCCTCGGCGCCCCCCAAACCTCGCCCCCCCCCCGCGCCGCGGGGTCTGCGGGTACGGTCGCTACGCCCCTGAGTGTAGACAAACTTCGTTAATATGTAAATGCTCAACAGTTTAATTTTTACCATGCAATCAGTTACAGCTATGCTATTATATAACACTTAAAGTGTGTATCATTATATTATTAATAATCGATAAGTAATTAAGTTCGCTGATATAATCATCTTATACAATTAATTAGTTTCATAATGCATTTCGTAATATGCATTCCCGGCCCACGTGACCCATAAGAGACAAGCTATGCTCATTTCCACCTCCTCCCTTATCATTTACGATCTTGCTTCTTTCTGAAGATCAAGGTCTGAGAGGGAACAGGAGATACGAACAGCACAGGGCAATACTAGGGTGCCGTCACATTTGAACCGTACTGTCCTTCGAAACGAAAACAATGTGTCATTGTGAGCATCGCATTGAATCGTGCTTAAAATATTCGCCTCCTTTAGTAATTTGTGTAAAATATTCATCAAACTCGGTGACTCGATGTTTTGAAACCATCTAAGTATAGTGTTGACTGTTGACAATGTGAACAGATGATAATAAATGATTCTGTTGACAAACCAACAAACAAAATTAATGTAGATCAGTTCGTAAATTTCGAAACAGACTAAGTGGAAGTGCAAGCCGTGAACCAATCGCATGGGAAGTTGTTGACCCAATATCTACACGGTTGACTTCGTCATTATGATCATTAAAAGCAATTACATTTGAAACATGTTGCTGACTGGCCAGTAGTTATTACAATTACTTGCGTAATTTGTTCCGACAGATTGCTTGTCGACTGACCTTGAGAGTATGCGCTGAACTGTCAACTCTTTTTTATTTTAAATAAAACTTTGAGTGAAGCGCGTAATTGTAGCAAACAGATTTATTATCTACACACAAAACTGTTTTTAAACTGATTATTGAATGCTCAATAAAGTCTGCCAAGTCCGGTTTCGCAATTAGTTTCACCAAGGTTTCCAACCACTAGGTGAAAATATACAGCTAATAGTGATTGAATTTGCTGCACGTATCGAATACCGATACCCTAATTGCAACACCTAATTGCAACACCTAATTGCAACGTAAAATTTTAAGTAGACCGAAAAAAAAAATCTTCAAAAATATTGCTTGTGGAGATTATTAAAAATTATTGCTATGCTTTTAGAATGCAATTGAATGCCTTCTTTTGATTATTAATTCAAGTTCGGGGGTTTGCAGAAGGGTTAAGGACTTTTTCAAAATTGAATGATTACGTGTATTTGTTCCCGAAATGCAGATATACGAGGTTTTGCAATTACGGTATGTGATTGGCTGATGCCATGGCAGCGGTTGTGTAAACAAAAATTTCAGCTGGAGTTGAAAAGTTGGTCAAACCGAGCAAGTGGAAATAATGGTGGGTATGCTCTTATTTTTCGTCAACCGGGGGGGGGGGGGGGGGGGCAGTTAAAATAAAAATTCTGATTTCCACATCTTCGTCATTACCAACACACCCTATTTTCACATGTCAAACATTGTTGTTTGGCGCTTACGACTATTTTCGCTTGGGTTTCAATAAAACACTTCCTTATATGATTGTATTTGGTATTTTTCACAGCCTCTTTCTGCGTAATGAGAATGACTATCTAAATTTGAACTCGAATGAGAATGACAGAAATCCATCCCAAGATAATATAATGGATAATAATTAATATTTCGATAAAAATACTGATTTTATACTGTTTTGCCAAGAGCCCTGAGGAAATCTACCACCAGTGAAATACGGTGTACCAACAAGAGTGTGGGAAAATTAGAGGACACGATGGTAACCCATCCAATGTCTGACTCTGCGCATTGTTGCTTAACACGAGAACTGGTATTTCCGACACGCCAAACCATTTGGTTGCGGGGCTGAGACGAAACAGATGAAATTACGAGAGAGAGTGAGTGGTACCTAATCTATTTGAGATAAGAGGCAGCAAAAGTAATCATAATGTAATCATCAGACTATAATATAACACAATATTTGTATAAAGAATCAGGTTGTTTTAAGATAATTTGCAACTGTTTCGTTTCGTGAAATAAGAAAATTGTCCTGAAGTATATATATATACTTGCCAGGGGCAACGATTTTCTA
Source organism: Nemoura dubitans (assembly GCA_921293005.1). Taxonomy (NCBI): domain Eukaryota; kingdom Metazoa; phylum Arthropoda; class Insecta; order Plecoptera; family Nemouridae; genus Nemoura; species Nemoura dubitans. The sequence continues at coordinate 2,491,673 of OV121078.1, read as the reverse complement.
TCTTACAAATTGTATATATACAATTTGTAAGATCGAAAATCGTTCACCATTTTCTAAAACAGTTAATGAGAAAGATTTCCTCCGGGTACGTTTCAGTAAAACTCCTATCGGCATGATACACATCACTTTTAAGTCACATATTATGTAGACCTACAAGCAGTACACATTTTTGCATATTTGGTAGAAAATTTATTTTCAGGGTGGCCAAAATCGCACAATAAGCACGTTTTTTTCACGAAACAGGCCAAAAGTTACCGAGTTCTCAAGGCCACACCGTTCAAGTTATCATTTCTATATTTCAGTTTGTTGTAGACAAAATACGTAAATAAGGGCGTTCATGGGCCTTTGGCCCTTTTCCCCAATTTTTCGTCGCACTTTCGCATACAATTACAATGGCTGGAAAAAAGGTAAAAAATGAAGAGTTTCGGGGCATGTTCTAGCATTCCAGGGGCAGATTTTCGAAAAATGGGCCATGGTCGCCCTTATTTACGTCTTTTGTCTACAACATACTGAAATATTGGAATGATAACTTCAACGACGTGGCCTGGAAAACTCGGCAACTTTTAGTCTGAAGAGCAAATTTCTGGCGAACTGATCTATTCCCGTAAATTGACCCTTCGCCAGCCATCCATGCGTTTTATCGCAAGTGTATCAGATCTGGGGGGGCGATTGTGTAACTTTGTGGTTTCAAAACCATTCGTTTTCAATATAACTGCCATATGGTTTAGCACGGGCAGTGATATGAAATCGAGTGATTTGCCAAATCGAACGGAATAAAGTTACACAATCGCACCCCAGGTCAGGATCACGACTATGTTCCTTGTCTTTCCTGCTTCAGGACATCGAAGCACGAACCGCGATCGGAAAGATTTGGCAACCTGACTCCGATCCGAACCGAACTGATGCAGTAGATGTTCTGGGGTTGTCAGGATTTTGAAAAATCGTGCGGCTTATAATGCATAATATATCATTTGAGAGGAGATGCACTTTATTAATGTAATGTAGATTGACATAGTCTTTATATTATAGAGATTTCATGAGATATTATGTGACACAAATTATGACATCACTATAAAGAACAGTCTAAACTCCATTTCACGTTAACAAGGAGAGTGGATTCGTATCTTCCTCGAGGACCCACAGTCCCACTGCTGCTAGACAAGAGTTAATAGTTCAAAAACTGCATACAGAACCTTTTGTCTGATTCAAGACATGGCTTGTGAGTTTTGAAACTTGTTAGCTCCAGCAGTGAGTCCTCGGGGAAGATGCAAATCCACTCTCCTTCTTAACGTGAAATTGAGTTTAGGCCGAAAAACCTTTTTCGCAAAAGCGGAGACAGACTGCTCCAGTTTACATTGTAGGCGTTAAGGAAGAATAATGAATTGCCTGTCAGTCACATATTATCTTGTTATCTTGTAGGTACCAATAAAGTCACAATGAATTATGGGGTTTACGACAAGTTATAGAAGATTCAAATATAATGCCGGTATAACAAAGGAAATACATAAAAATCTAGAGAATAAATGTGTGCTGTGAGCACTTTATAGACAACCAATTGATTGTTGCTCGTAAGAGGAAATTCTCATTTCAGTCTAAGATTATTCGTCGAAGGCTCTCAACTCTGAAGTAGTGGTCGCTGTGTTCAGATGTTATATGTAATAGTTTTCGTTTTGTAATCAGGCTGTAAGCTGGAAGGGCTACTGCCACTCGATTATGAAGGTTGAGATTACCAATCGACTGTCAGCGACTGGTTTTTAAATAAACTTCCCTTTATAATCTGATTACAGGCAGTCTACTGTCGGGTCCAGCCAGTGAAAAAATATAAAATTATAATATCAGTTGCAGATTTGGATTTTCTGGATAGATCGTACCTACTTATTTACGTATTTTGCCCACAACATACTGGAATATTGAAATGATAACTTGAAATAGGATGTGGCCTTGAGATGTCGGCAACTTTTAGTCTGAAAGCCACTTTCTGGCGAACTGATCTGTCTCCTTAACATTAAATTTCTATAGAATTGGCCTAGAAGCAAATACAAAATAATACTACTAATGGTTTCGTCAATCTTTTAGTTATCTGCAAAATACTGCACATTTTCTGTCCCTGCATAACAAATACAAATTTCAAACATGTAAAATATATATTCAATAATATCGACTTAAATTGACCAATAGCATATATAACTCGCCTATACTTTGACAATGCCCATATTACTTCTGTGTAACCCACTGGAAAATAAATTTAAATTGAAAATTGAACAAAACATCTTGAAAAAGATCGTTTGATTGACTTAGAACCACACGAAGGTATATTGTCCAATGTTGCGTCGCGTTTGCAGACGAAGGACCAGGAAGCGATCACCTTCGACGACGTGCTGCCCCACCTGGGCGGCTTCGGACGCTATCAGAAGCAGGTCTACTTCCTGCTGTGTCTGCCCGTGCTGCTCTGCGCCTTCCACAAGCTCTCGGGGGTTTTCACGCAAGCGAGGGTGAACCACAGGTGAGTTGCAGCCCGCCCCGTGCCCACCGACACTGGGAAACGCTGCCAAAGTGTTCGCGTTGAAGTCGAGCGTAATTGGTGTAGTGCAGTACGGTTTTGCTCTGGCTCGAGTGACTTTTGGCCCTAAAACGTCGACCACGGTCCTTTTTAGGACCAAAATTCACTCATACCAGAGCAAAACCGTACTAAACTATACCATCTAACCACGGCTCTGAACCACTTCGCCATTCCATGAGTGTAATTATAGCAGATATGTTGACTGCAGAACGTCGTAATTTTATCTCCAATGCGTGAGAGTACATGGGTTGATTAGTATTTCTAAGTTCGGTAACATACAAAGTCACAAGAAATATTTGGGAAAATTAGGAAAAAATACGCACTTTTAGATAAATTTCCGTACTTTTCATACTGTTACCGATTTTTGAATATTGCTATTTTTTCTGATTTGGAAGGGGAAGGGCATGGAGGATTTTCTTGATTAACGCAGGGGGTCTAAGTTGAGAACAAAAGTAGACAGTTCAAATAAAAGCTGTGTAGATATTTACATCATTTTTTAAGCAATTAAACTTTTAGTAATTTTCCCTTCAGTGAATTTACGAGTTTTTATCTCGTCGGTCACTACCTAATTTGAGCCACACAATTTCAAACATGTAAATCAAATTTAGAAACTTAATTGAAAACTTTCGGTTCAGCTGTCCTCAAAACCAACACCGTAGTTCAAATGGACAGGCTCAGCATATGTTTGCCCTGGTGCTGTTTGAAGGTAGCAGGCCGCCGGCACCAGGTTCATCCTCGACTCCCTTCTAAACCAGACTACCAATAAACCAACGACACGTAGACAGAAATCCATCCTTCTCCGTGCCCCCAAGTAGCACAAAAACATTCAGGGGACGTCGAAAAGCCAACGAGGGACAACTTGCGTTCAACGTTCACATTCGCCAGAAATTCGATTTGGTTCTCCCCGAACATCGGACGCAAGTTATCCCCCGTTAGCTTTGGACAGGCTTAGAATATATTTGCCCTGGTGCTGTTTGAAGATAGCAGGCCTTAGCCACCAGCACCGGGCTCATCCTCGCCTCACTTCTATTCAAGCTAAACCCTTAGCTCTCCAACGTCCACCGAACGTTCGCGATGACGGTCTTTGTGCTTCTCGTGCCAGATGTCGGCTCCCGGACGAGTTGTCCAATGCGAGCTACGCGCTGCCGCCGGCGCTGTCCGAGGCCAACTACCCGTGGGACCCGGCGACCGGGACGTTGTCCAGCTGCTACCGGCTCGACGAGACCAACCAGAGCGTCGCCTGCGAGGGCTGGGTCTACGACCGGACGCGGTACAACAGCAGCACGGTCACGGAAGTACGTGCACATTGCGGTGTAGTTGCTTATGAATGTAAGATTCCGGATTGAAGATTGTGCTACAGCTTCTCACTCACATTGCTCGTCAATCTATCGACATTATGATATGTATAAGTGAATGGAAACCCTTTTTATACTCTTGACTTACCATTACTTACAACCCTAAGCTCCTGGTGCTTTAATTAGTATAAGTAACTTTGCAGTTACTTCTAATTTTTACTTAAATTCATAAACATTGGCACTGTTTACAGAGGTTAGGTTAGGTTCATTAACATCTCTGATCAGTTTATCATTCTTAGCTTGTGATTACCCCATCATTTGCTGTTGCCATAAGATCAGGGCCACAGGTCTAATTGTCTAAACAGTGAGATCAAATCCATTTTCCACAATGCCGTGTTAGATTTTCTGAATTATTTCACCTTCAATGCTCATTACTTTTTAATGGTCTGAAAAAGTTGGTTACAGTCCGTCCATAACCGCAGTTTGTTCGTTCCAGTTTGACCTGGTTTGTGATGACCAATGGCTGCGTGCGATGGGAGACTCCATGTTCATGCTCGGCGAGCTCATCGGCAGCTTCACGTTCGGCTACCTCGCTGATCGGTGAGAACTGAGATGGTTAAAAGAGTCGCTCGAGTCTAAACTCTTTCTTCCAAGTACCAAATGGCCGGCCACCGCTTAGCCTTGTCCCTTTGACACACTGTGTTGGCGCTGTCCCTGTGGCACTGGTCTATTGGCTGTCGGTGAATGACAGGCTGATGATGAAGCTAACCTGGCCTGGAAGGGAGCCGAGGGTGGACCCGGTGCCGGCACCAAGGCCTGCTACCGTCCAACAGCACCAAGGGCCGGCCACCGCTTGGCCTTGTCCCTTTGACACACTGTGTTGGCGCTGTCCCTGTGGCACCGGTCTATTGGCTGCAAGTGAATGACAGGCTGATGATGAAGCTAACAGCCTAGAAGCAAGCCGAGAGTGACCCCGGTGCCGGCAAGTAGCATGTTATTGTGTTTCGACAGCACCACGAACTGTTCGCTACGTAGCTGTGTCTCTTTAGTAACTCATGGCGACGATATTGACACTCTGATGATGAAGCTAGACATGTAGTAGAAGGGAGCCGATCAAATGGTTTTCAAACCAATTGAATTAATCCAATGCCTTTATACTTAGGAAATGAATCATTGTTCACTTGTTCAGTCCTGCGAACAACATGTATAAATAGAGAGGAATGATCACCCTCCAATTGTCAAGAAGAACACTCAACACTCAACAAAGTGTTTCTGGACTTCAATCTCAATTCTCATAAACCTATAATCCTAAAACATTGAATACTGACTCGCAATGATCCATCGAAGCCTGATGATTTTATTAGTTAAGACTATTGGAGTTAGTGCATACTCAGGCCACTTCCCGCTTACATTTCACCTCCTACTGGATACCAACTTGTGGCCACACCTTTTGTCCGACCGTAACGAAACCCATGCCTATGGAATCCTCACACTTTTGGCAACAAATTGTGAGTTTGCAAATCTCAAAAAATATTCACTCATCTAGTATTTTCAAGCGTTGTAAAGCAACCCTGTTTCGTCGAAATATTGTGCGTATCCTCGGGCCGCTTCCCGCGCAGAATTCACCGCCTACTGGATACCAACTTGTGACCACACCGCTTGTCCGATTGCAACGAAACCAGGGTCAACGGAATCCTCACACTTTTAGCAACAAATTGCGTGATTTATAACCACGAAATACCAACTGAAAGTTCCAACAAAGCTTCATGAAATAATCGCCAACAACCGCACCAATAGCCTTTACAGGCAAACATTTAACTCGTAAAGGCTCAAGTACGTCTTTGCGACTGCCCGCAGGTTCGGTCGCCGACCCATCTTCTTCCTGGCGCTGGTGCTGCAAGTGGTGGGCGGATTCCTGGCGGCCGTCGCCCCCGAGTACGTCAGCTTCATGCTGGCTCGCCTCGTCATCGGCACCACCATCCCGGGCACTTCGCTCGTCTCGTACGTCATCGGTATGTGCGCGGACAAGCGGGCTGGCCAGGGATAACGATTGTGTGAAAATATATCGATTGGTATCCAAGGGTAATCGATGGATAGCACAGACATAAGGTTACCCAGACATTCTACCACACCTAGCTACGGCTACGGCAAAAGTTGATTCTGGTAGTTATGCCGGCAATCACTGGGGTGCGTTGGCAACCTGTTTTAACATCATCTACCAGGCCGTGGCACAGGGTCAATTATGATCAAGGGACCCAATGTTAAACAGGTGGTTACAGTTATGGCTTCATCTACCAGGCCATGGCACAAGGTCAATTATAATCAAGGGACCCAATGTTCCTCAGGTGGTTACAGTTATGGCTTCATCTACCAGGCCATGGCTCAAGGTCAATTATAATCAAGGGACCCAATGTTCCTCAGGTGGTTACAGTTATGGCTTCATCTACCAGGCCATGGCACAAGGTCAATTATAATCAAGGGACCCAATGTTCCACAGGTGGTTACAGTTATGGCTTCATCTACCAGGCCATGGCACAAGGTCAATTATAATCAAGGGACCCAATGTTCCTCGGGTGGTTACAGTTACGTGGTTACGGGTGAAATAACAACAAACAGTGGCTCCATCCCTTGACTGCTGGCGAAACTATTATTGCGGGCGGAGGGCTTTCGCGTAGCTGCTTTAGTATGCGGGGGAGTGGAGCATCGGGGTATCCTTATATCTGTGTCGATAGCTTATTGTTGCCTGGATCTATTTCAAAGGCCGTGCTACCGATGCCCATGGACCACTCGTCGAATGCTTTACACAATCGCTGGTCTGGTTAATTAACTCGCTGTGAGACGAGATGTGAGCTTTGATTTTAGATGTGATTTTAATAAAGGAGGATTCCTTTGAAATCGCATTACGAGGTTATATTTGCTCAAACTGCATTTTGATCATTTTGAGTGCTACACTCAATTTCTAATTCTAATTTCAAATTCTACGCTGGGTAGGGGTATACCAGAGTGGAACAAACTCTGAGCAGATGTGTTCACGGACCCTCTACCCAGTGTACGAGAATTTAGAGTTAAGATCAGTAAACTAGACTAAGAATAGGTTAAGTAAAATTGTTCCTACTATTTAATCTTTAAGCTACCTACTAAGTTATAATGTAATAACAGTCACCACATACAAAATGTGTTCAAATCTGTTTGTTCAACAATAAAAAAAAAACACAATTTGTTGCCAAAAGTGTGAGGATTCCGTGGACATGGGTTTCGTTGCGATCGGACAAACGGTGTGGCCACAAGTTGGTATCCAGTAGGAGGTGAATTCTGCGCGGGAAGCTGCCCAAGAATACGCTCACACCAATAGTCTTAACAGCCTAAGCAATTGCTAATCAGTAATATCCCTGTTCATTGCACATGTTGCAACTCCAAGTGCTGACCGCTGACTCTCTCCCTGCCTCTGCGCCGCGGTCCAGGCATGGAGATGGTCGGCCCGGAGAAGCGGGTGTTTGCGGGCGTCGTTTGCAACTACTTCTTCGCCACCGGCTACGTCTTGACCTTCGTGTTCTCGTACTTCATCAAGGAGTGGCGGACGTTGCAGCTGGCGCTCACTCTGCCCGGCCTCGTCTTCCTCTCCTACTGGTGGTGAGTTTCCCCAAGGACGTACGAGAGTGATAAACGGTCGTCGTTCAAACGGTCGTCGTTCAAACGGTCGTCGTTCAAACGGTCGTCGTTCAAACGTTTGTCGTTCAAACGGTCGTCGTTCAAACGGTTGTCGTTCAAACGTTTGTCGTTCAAACGGTTGTCGTTCAAACGTTTGTCGTTCAAACGGTTGTCGTTCAAACGTTTGTCGTTCAAACGGTCGTCGTTCAAACGTTTGTCGTTCAAACGGTCGTCGTTCAAACGTTTGTCGTTCAAACGGTCGTCGTTCAAACGGTCGTCGTTCAAACGGTTGTCGTTCAAACGTTTGTCGTTCAAACGGTTGTCGTTTCACATTCAAACGGGGTAAAAATGTCGACGAAAGTTTTTGAAAAAGAATACGTACTCGCGTTGTTAAAGAGTTGCAGGATGGAGGATACTTTTTTTTTGTTATATTTTGAAAACTGACAGCGGGGGAATTTTCAAAAGAGCCATTTTATGCACTATTAAAAATTTCTCCAGCTGCAAGTTTTCAAAAAACGAACAAAAAGAATACTGTCCGCCATTCAGCAACTCTTTAAAAACACGTGTATTTTTTTTCAAATTTTTTTGTTAATATTTGTAGCTAGCAGACTTTCTCTATGAATGTGGAATTTATGCGTAAATCGACCAAAACGACAATCGTTTACTTCACTCTTAACACACAGATTAACGATGTCTGTCTTACAGCTGGTTAAAATAAAAATAGGGACAACTTGCTTACAGGCAGGTAACTTGGACATTGTTAATTCGACATTTCACCAAATGCCAAGGCCTATGGAAGATGTATGAATTTGTCAGTAAATAAAAAACATAAACTGAACGAGCCGTCTAATGCCTGATTTTACCAAGTTTTTCAACTCCTAGTTGAGATTCCAACTAGGAGTTACAACTGAATTTTCTGCATGTGAATGTGATTGGCTGAATTCAGTTGTAACTTCTAGTTGGAATCTCAACTAGGAGTTACAACTGAATTTTCTGCATGTGAATGTGATTGGCTGAATTCAGTTGTAACTTCTAGTTGGAATCTCAACTAGGAGTTACAACTGAATTTTCTGCATGTGAATGTGATTGGCTGAATTCAGTTGTAACTTCTAGTTGGAATCTCAACTAGGAGTTGAAGAGTTTGGTAAAACTGGACATAATTAAATTCTAGGCTTGTAGAGAAACATATAATATAGAAGCTCATCAATGTTAAACTGCCTAAGGAAACAAATAAACAGCATTTCTGATCTTAGGTACCTACCTAATTTAATATCTAATAAAAAAATGATAGGTACTAACTAACATAGGTTAACATTTAAGCTTAAAGTAAATAATGGGGTAATGTTATTTTAGCTAAGTGATGTAGATGTTTTTTTACAGGATATATCCATTTTTACCTTGCAGGTACTGGATTTAAAGTAAATTAAAAATTAATACTAATACACCTGATTTCCAAGGTGATTTCACCAAAAAAAATCCATGCAATAAATCTTTCCAAGCAAGCAACGACATTAGACCGGTATAATTTGACTTCCAAACTCTAAAAATCTTCAACTTCCACATCAAACACTTTAAATTAATTGATCCGATTGAATTCGCGCCACCGCAGGTTCATCCCGGAGTCCTCCAGGTGGCTGATGATGGAAGGTCGCACCGACGAGGCCAAGAAACTCTTCCTGAAGACCGCCAAGAAGAACAAGGTGACGATCCCCGATGACGTCCTCCACAGACTGGCCACGCCCGTTGACATGACCAACCAGAACAAAGGCTCGCTCTTGGACCTCTTCCGGTTTCCCAATCTGCGCAAGAAATCGCTTACGATTCTGTTTAGTTGGTGAGTACAAAGAGACAGCGCTTGCAAGGTTTGCGAGACTTCTAACCGACAGCCAATAGACCAGTGCCGCAGGGACAGCGCCAACACAGTCTGTCAAAGGGACAAGGCTAAGCGGTGGCCGGCCCTTGGTGCTGCTGGACGGTAGCAGGCCTTGGTGCTGGCACCGAGTCCTCCCTCGGCTCCCTTCCAGGCCAGGCTAGCTTCATCATCAGCCTGTCATTCACCGACAGCCAATAGACCAGTGCCACAGGGACAGCGCCAACACAGTGTGTCAAAGGGACAAGGCTGAGCGGTGGCCGGCCCTTGGTGCTGTTGGACGGTAGCAGGCCTTGGTGCCGGCACCGGGTCCACTCTCGGCTCCCTTCCAGGCCAGACTAGCTTCAACATCAGCCTGTCATTCACCGACAGCCAATAGACCAGTGCCACAGGGACAGCCCCAACACAGTGTGTCAAAGGGACAAGGCGAAGCGGTGGCCGGCCCTTGGTGCTGTTGGACGGTAGCAGGCTTTAGTGCCGGCACCGAGTCCTCCCTCGGCTCCCTTCCAGGCCAGACTAGCTTCATCATCAGCCTGTCATTCACCGACAGCCAATAGACCAGTGCCACAGGGACAGCGCCAACACAGTGTGTCAAAGGGACAAGACTAAGCGGTGGCCGGCCCTTGGTGCTGTTGGACGGTAGCAGGCCTTGGTGCCGGCACCGGGTCCACCCTCGGCTCCCTTCCAGGCCAGACTAGCTTCATCATCAGCCTGTCATTCACCGACAGCCAATAGACCAGTGCCGCAGGGACAGCGCCAACACAGTGTGTCAAAGGGACAAGGCTAAGCGGTGGCCGGCCCTTGGTGCTGTTGGACGGTAGCAGGCCTTAGTGCCGGCACCGGGTCCACCCTCGGCTCCCTTCCAGTCCAGACTAGCTTCATCATCAGCCTGTCATTCACCGACAGCCAATAGCCCAGTGCCACAGGGACAGGAAGTGTTGAGATAATCAGACAGGGCCACGTGCCGGCACCGGGTTCACTCTCGGCTCCCTTCCAGCCATAAATCAAACAGCGCCTAATGCCGACAGGTATGTCAACAATTGCGCCTACTATGGGCTGTCGTGGAACACCGGCAACCTCGGCGGCAACGAGTACTTGAACTTTGTGCTGAGCGGTTTGGTAGAGATACCGGCGTTCACGATCCTCTTGCTCACCCTGAACCGCTGGGGCCGGAAGAACCTCCTTTGCTGGAGCATGGTGGCCGGTGGGGTCATCTTGCTGCTCACGATGGCTGTGCCCAAAGGTGAGTCTGCTTTTATAATTAAGACAAATTTAGAATGTGCGATGTTTCTTTGTTGTTCCGTCAAAAATGTGTATAATTTTTGCTCCTTAAGGCCGTTCATTGATGGTTGTTGAGGTAAATTGAATCTAACATTTTTTGGATTCCCAGGAGATAATTCGAGGTTCTCAGGTATTCAATTGGTTGTCAAATGTGTGAGGAATCCGTAGATATTTGTTTCGTCATGATCAGATAACGGGTGTGGCCTGGAAAGTGTATACGGTAAGAGGTAAATTCTTAGCTGGAATTGACATCTTTCAATGTACCGGCAAAACAGGTTTGTTTTAAACCGCTTGTAAGTAGTTTACGAGTGAATTTTTAGAATGAAAATGGTTCAATTGGTTGCCAGGAGTGTGAATATTCCGACAATATAGGTTTAATCGCGATCCAACCAAAGGTGTGGCCTGGAAAGTGTATCCCGTACGAGGTAAGGGAAGCGGCCCGACTTCACAGCTCAATGAACAGATTTTAAAGTAAAAGTAGGTTTGGTACCTACTATACCTAAGTGTCCCTGGGTGGGATTTACAACGTCGAACGACAACGTGCCAGAGCCGAAACGGAGCTGAAACTGGCAAGACCGAACCTCTACATTCTCAATACTAGGGCTTCGCGAACGTAATCTGTGTTGCGTTGAAGATGAGCGTTGCGGTTTGCGTGTAGCGGATAAAAAGCTGGCGGCAGAAGGCCAATGAAAACCATGGAGCCATTACTATATTACCATAGCTTTATTACTTATTAGCAATTACTATAGTTATTGCATGCACAAAATTGATAAACTTTCTGATATCTGTCAAACTTTAACTTGGAACAAACTTGAAGTCAACAAAGCTGGTGTGATGTGTCGATGTGGTTTCGATGGTTTCGAAGAACAATATTCGAAATTGGGAAAATTTGGAAAAAATACGCACTTAAAAAAAATTTCCGTACTTTTCCACACTTTCCTAATTGGCGAATATTGCTATTTTTTCTGCTTTGAAAGAGAAGAGTATGGAGGATTTTCTTGAAAAACGCCGGGTGTCTAAGTTGAGTAGAAAAGTAGCAGGCGTTTGGCCTGTAGAGCGCGCGCAAACACACACACACACAAACAAACAAACAAACAAACACACACTAGTGCTTTTTCTAACCGTTAGTGAATTTGAAGATTTCGCTTTGCTCATCAATACCAAACACCGATCCCCGTCCGACCGTTGGCAGATTCCGACTGGATGACGGTGACGCTGTACATGCTGGGCAAGCTGGCCGTGACGGCCTCGTACACCACGATCTACCTGTTCTCCGTGGAGCAGTTCCCGACGGCGGTGCGGAACGTGGCGATGGGGGCTTGCTCGACGGTGGCCAGGATCGGCGGCATCACGGCCCCGTACATCACGCTGCTGGTACGCACGGCTTTGGCCTCTGCTTTTGGTTTACTTTCTGGTTTCACGGCTCCTGTGTGTTGTTACGTTCCAAGTGTTTTAGTTCGGAAAGTAGACATTGCGAACCAAGATTCCTTTGTGTCAACCTGTAACGCATGACTGAGGTTTGATATATCAAAAAAATTATCGGAAAAAGTTAATGATCTGACGTGATGACAGTAAACAATTTTTTGACTCGCGAAACCTTTCGCGATTTTATTTGTCCTCTGCTTTCATGACTCCTGTGTGTTGTTACGTTCCGAGTGTTTTAGTTCGGAAAGTAGACATTGCGAACCAAGATTCCTTTGTGTCAACCTGTAACGCATGACTGAGGTTTGATATCCAAAAAAACTATTGGAAAAAGTGAATGATCTGACTTGATGACAGTAAACAATTTTTTGACTCGCGAAACCTTTCGCGATTTTATTTGTCCTCTGCTTTCATGACTCCTGTGTGTTGTTACGTTCCAAGTGTTTTAGTTCGGAAAGTAGACATTGCGAACCAAGATTCCTTTGTGTCAACCTGTAACGCATGACTGAGGTTTGATATATCAAAAAAACTATCGGAAAAAGTTAATGATCTGACGTGATGACAGTAAACAATTTTTTGACTCGCGAAACCTTTCGCGATTTTATTTGTCCTCTGCTTTCATGACTCCTGTGTGTTGTTACGTTCCGAGTGTTTTAGTTCGGAAAGTAGACATTGCGAGCCAAGATTCCTTTGTGTCAACCTGTAACGCATGACTGAGGTTTGATATATCAAAAAAATTATCGGAAAAAGTTAATGAGCTGACTTGATGACAGTAAACAATTTTTTGACTCGCGAAACCTTTCGCGATTTTATTTGTCCTCTGCTTTCATGACTCCTGTGTGTTGTTACGTTCCAAGTGTTTTAGTTAGGAAAGAAGACGTTTTTTTTTTTTTTTATTGAAATTTATTTATTTGTTCTCAGTGTTCAAAGTACAAAATACATGAGGCATACGTAGAAAGAGAACAAGCAAATATCCGCATAAGCTATAAGCTTGTGTGTGGGAGAGGAAGTTCTAAACTTTTTACTTTACAATTTTTTTGTTTCAAGATGTTTCAAGATGGCTTACAAAATATGAAAATAATAATAATACTAATAGTAACCAAGATTCCTTTGTGTCAACCTGTTACACATTGACTGAGGTTTGATATAAAAAAAAACTATCGGAAAAAGTAAATTATCTGACGTGATGGCAGTAAACAATTTTTTGACTCGCGAAACCCTGTCCGCTAGGTGCCGTAACTCCAATTACTTGACAGACGGAATACTTTTCAGTTTCGACCCTTGCTCTGTTCTGAGCATCAAATAACTATTCTACAGCGCAAGTAGCACGAAAACCGTCATCACGAACGTTCGGTGGACGTCGGAAAGCCATTATTGCGTTCAACGTTCGGGTAGAACCTAATCGAACGTTTGGCGAATGTGAACGTCGAACGCAAGTTGTCCCCCGTCGGCTTTTCGACGTCCGCCGAACGTTCGAAATAACGTTCGCCGAACGTTTTTGTTCTACTTGGGGTGTTACAATTTGCTTTAAAGCAGAGTTAAAGTAGGAGTTGAGTTATTTGGCATAGCAACTGCCAATAGGATGCCATGAAATTCCTCTATTTTTGAGGGCTAAACGAATTAAGACTTTACTTTTCTGCGGCAATGTTATAGCAGTAGTTTTCGTGTTCTTTTGCGTTGTACGTATCTTTAAGATTGCAGCGTCATTTTATGGTAGTTGTCTCGCAGTCTCAAGTGCAATATGTCCATCTCAATCGGTGCATTATTTTGAAAAACAAATTTACCTTCATGCTTATATTGTGATGAAGCAATTTCGGACGAAAGCACATGGATATCATACATAGGGAGTGAAGACTGTGGGTGAAAAAAGTTGCTATGTTGCAAATCGGCGTTGTTATTATATAGGGCTACGTGCCGGCACCGGTATAATCTCGGCTCCCTCGGTTATGAATGTAAGGTTGAGAAAGAGAGGGAAGAGAGAGTAAACTGTACGGAAAAGATCGGTAGAGCGAGTGAAATGGCATGATCATTTTTAACATTTCTCCATTTCGCAGCTGCCGAAACGATTTGATCGTAGCCACCGTCCTTCCAATTGGAAGGACGGTGGCTTGAAATCTTGCGGGAAGTTGTTATTTTTAGCACACTCGGTGATAATGTTTAAAGATTGCTGTCAGGTTGTCTATCTAAATATTACCAGATGTTATCATGAAGAAACGATCATCAGTACTTTGGAGACAACCGAAACCATGGGTAGCCAGTCACCGTGGGATGAAGCTGGTCCTCGCAAATAAACCGCTGACATGGCGCTCTCAAATCCAGGACATAGACAGCCGTCAGGATCGATCACAGGAACAAGCCTGGGACCAGGCACACGGAACAGGAACAAGGCAGACTCAATGCTCTCATTCCCAGAACAGCTCACGGCCACAAGGATCGAACCTGAGACCACCCGATTTTTATACTTCGGTATTCCGTTACGCTTGATTCGATGTCGTGACAATTTCCTGATGCTGTCTTGAGGTTTCGGCCGCATTGGTGACGTGAGTTCTCCTGCTGCAGTCGAACTACTGGGTGCCGCTGCCCCAAATCGCGTTCGGCGGGATGATCCTGATCGGAGGGCTCATGGCGCTAACGCTGCCAGAAACACTCAACAAGCAGCTGCCGGACACCATCGCCGAAGGGGAAAGCTTCGGGAAGTAAGTGTGCTGGCGAGACAATCGGTGCTTTCAGTTGAAGTCGGCGTTTTAGGTTTCAGATTTCTGAACTTCTCTTTATTGAGGAAATTTGCGCAGTTGTTTGATAAAGTGTGGAGTATAAGCGGCAGTTTCGAAACATTCCTGGCGTACATTTCGCCAACGTCGGTTAAATACCCACTTAACGGTCGTTTAAGGCCGATTCTGACCGGCGTGTATGTTTCCCGTACAAAACTGAGTTATTCAATAATTTTAATGGAGAATTCGGAGTTCTCGCGAAGAAAAATGCAAATTTAACTCGTTGTTCCGTGGGGGTAACATAAGGAATATTTGGTTATCTGAAAACACTTACATGTTGTGTCTGGAACTACTGTCTTTGACCACTAAACACGGTTTAAAAGCTAATTCCCCAACCTTGGGGGCTCAAATAATGGTCAATGGTTTAGCTGGGGGATCAATTATGACATTTACAAAATAAAATATGTTTCACCTCAATCACCTTTCAAAGCAACACCTTCGTAGAATCACTGCCACGTTTAAATAAAAATTAAAGTATTTTTTTGTGACCTGTCTCAAAATTCTCCTTTGTACTTTTCAAGAGTTCAGTAAAACAGTGTATTTCAAGGCACCAGCTAAATTACCTTCACTAAAAGCGAGTTTTAAATGCAACTCTGTACCTAACCATGTCGGTATGCACTTTTCAAATCCGGGGCTCAATGCATTTTTTCCCCATCATATGTAGTTCTCACGTTTTGGTCAATTTCGATAGCAAACGTCACGATCTATAGTTACCATTATAATATTGAGAATCTTAGATCCCATTCTGTTATGTTCCGCTCATGTTATGGCTTAATAGCAAAAGTGCACATGCATGTACTGCTCAAAACGCATAGTTTAATGCTAAACTTATGGAAACCGTCTCGTTCAATTACCAACATCAAATAATCAAGAGGCGCATGTTTTGCGCCGCCATCTAAATACTACCTCTCTTTGCGCAGGAAACCGGCACGAAAGGAGCCTTCGGCAGTCAACATGGCAGACGTCCTGGCAGCTTCCGAGATAGAGAGTTTGAAGAAACCGTGAACTGTTGCTCTCATATAATTTATTTTTTTATTGATGCAGTTTCCATGAAATAAAAAGCTTTTCTATTAAATGAGTTGGTATTGCAATTATTTTTTGTTCTAAACTACCTATTGCATGGGAAGAGGAATTATAGCCATTTGGTCACATGCAGTTATAAAACTGTTTAATGACTACACTGTATTGATAAATGATAATTATTTGGTTTATACTGTTTAAACTGTTTGATCCAGGATTTTGCTGTAAAATTAAGTGAAACAGAAAACAATTGGAGACGAGAAAAATCTGGAAAAAGGAAATGCGCTAACCTGTCCAGGATAAGAACCAAGGAGCCTTGTTCGCCGGTCGGGTCTCGATAGATTATCGCGGCCCACATTTGCCCCTCTTTGCCGGGTGGGATAGGGATCTACGAAGCAAATTCTTACTGGTTTCTAGGGTTTCGATAATGTAAAATATCGTTTGAGATAACGTTCTTTATCTCGACCAAATAACATTGAAATGCCCCTAGATACCGATTGTTATCCTTAGAGACCGACTGCTAAAAAGTTACATAATCGCCACCCAGAAGAGCTAAAAAAAACTCGCAATAAAATACAATAGTTAGGAAGTTTTTAGCAACAAATCAACGAAAAATGTTGACTGTTACCAAATGCCAAGCAACAAAATATTACTTTTTTACTTTTTCACATTCTTATTTGTATCTGTAACTTATTTATATTTATTTCCAATCCAATCGACTATTCACATCTCGGCACTTCAAACCCTGTAGCATTCCAAAACGGATACAAAATCAGCAAGTCTCAAATCGAACAAAAACGTACCAAAACCGAGCACAAAATGACGAACGTCCAGCATGTCACTTCGTCGCCGTACCCGAGGAAAGGCACCCTCGATTTCGACTCGCCGGCCCACAAACGAAAGAGCGTCGTCGGCATCGACTCCACCCTCAATCTACGCCAGAGCATCATCGAGTTCGAATCGGCGCCGAATGTGAGAGTGAGCATCGACTCTACGCCCGCGGTGAAGATCAGCACCAACCTCCGTCGCAACTCCGAATTCGGGTGCAGCAAGCGAGGACGAAGACGTGCCTCGCAGCAGTTCCTGACGACCACCGTCGTCGAGTACGACCCCAAGCTGGTGGAAAGGTAACCGCCGACAGCCGCATTCCGTTCCGTGCCTCGTCGCAGTTCCTGACAACCACCGTAGTCGAGGTTCCTGACAACCACTGTAGTCGAGGTTCCTGACAACCACCGTAGTTGAGTACGACCCCAAGCTGGTGGAAAGGTAACCGCCGACAGCCGCATTCCGTTCCGTGCCTCGTGGCAGTTCCTGACAACCACCGTAGTCGAGGTTCCTGACAACCACCGTAGTCGAGGTTCCTGACGACCACCGTAGTCGAGGTTCCTGACAACCACCGTAGTCGAGGTTCCTGACAACCACCGTAGTCGAGGTTCCTGACAACCACCGTAGTCGAGGTTCCTGACAACCACCGTAGTCGAGGTTCCTGACGACCACCGTAGTCGAGGTTCCTGACAACCACCGTAGTCGAGGTTCCTGACAACCACCGTAGTCGAGGTTCCTGACAACCACCGTAGTCGAGGTTCCTGACAACCACCGTAGTCGAGTACGACCCCAATGCTGGTGGAAAGGTAACCGCCGACAGCCGCATTCCGTTCCGTGCCTCGTCGATTCACTGTTAAATCTCTACCGCATGGTTAGCGCACTAGGAGTGTCAAGTCGCAGTGAGCGGCAGATGGTCTGTTGGCCACGCTGTTTTTTTTCGAAAAACGATTTGATTATTCAAAACAACTTATTTACACGCATTTACAGTCTTTTGCTTTGTATTCATGGTATTAACTAGATTCGTTGACATTTTTTTGCTTTCGTACGGACTCTATCGTATCTTTTTCGGGCGCGTACTGAATTTTTTTTTGTAATTTAACATGTCACATGTAATTTAACATTTGAAATTTGACATTGCGTCTACGAGGCACGTAGACAAATCAATTGTTGGCAGTTATTCTGTATTTTCAGCAAATCTAATCATAAAACAAAAACTACTCATTATTTATTCGAAAACGTTATTTGCCTAGTGCACTTGCTATTTTGTTTTAGACTTTCTCTGATAGTTTGTCTTTAAAAACATATTTTGTAGATATTCGTAGGCCAAGTGCCTCCCCCCCCCCGCCCCCCCCCCCCCCCCCCGTGCACAGGATCATGAACAGTGTTGTGACGTATCTAGATACAAATGGAGTATCTTGTATCTTATCTGGTTACTTTATTTTTGTATCTTGTATCTAAATTTTAAGCAAATAATACAAGATACAAACCCCAGTAAAAAATGCAAACGAAACCAGACCAGGGAATGTAATTTTTCATGGAAAATTACTTTAAGTTTTCAAATATCCCACAAAAATGAGAATACTTCGATACTCGATACTGAGAATACTATGATGCATACTTCGGGAGTCAAACGGGTCTTGATCAAGACCCGAGTTAACAAACCAAGACCAGAAGCAGCAAAATGGCTGCAAAAAATACAACCAAGTATCTTGTATCTGAAAATATGTATCTAGATACATATAAGAGTATCTTATCTCTGTCTCTATAGATACAAAAATGTCAGTATCTTATCTGGGATCTAGACACTTTTAAGAAGTATCTAGTCACAACACTGATCATCCCACACGGAAGTACATATAAAAAACATACCTGAAACATGTATGGAAGATTTACATTTTCATAAGAAACATATAAGTTTCTTATAAGATATTACACTTTCGTATATTTTCCCTGTATGTATGATATATGTTCGTGTTTGCTTTTTCGTGTGGGATGAACGCATTCCACCAAACCACTGAATGTCTCACGATAACATCGAACAGGACGACGAAGCGAGTGCTGGCCCCGTACATCCGCACCGCCAAGCGCAGTCTGCCGACGCCGACGCCCCCGCCGGGCAAGGCGTCGACGTCGGCGTCGGGCGCCGCGCGGGCGCACGCGGCGTCGCGACGCCGAGCCGACACGCTCACACGCAACCTCGCCGCTTACCTGAACGCCAGCGCGGACATCACTTTGCTGCTGCACGAGACCGCCGACGTGCTGCAACTGGTTACCAAGTCGGACGGTGCGTTGGGGGCGGGGGGGGGGGGGGGGGGGGGGGGGGGGGGCAAGGAAGTACATTTTTTTAACACCTTTATTTCTATTTTCCATTTTAATAAACAGGTAGAGAGGTGTATAAAGGCCCGCCCACATTTGTAGTTAGAATAAGAGTAGCAAAAAGAATGACAAACAAAAAAGTTAAAACATAGGGAAACGTATGCAAGTGCTCACAATTGGCGCAAGCCGTAAAGTGTTGGGAGAAACGATAAGAATAGTGAATAAGGAGATGGAATATTCCAACTTTCTTATCGCTATTCTTACTGCAACCAATCAGAGATAAGTATTTTTTGGAAAAAAACACGGTGCAACAATGAAACTGTTGTTGTCACGACAGCGGTTTGAAGTTTTCCTGTCACTGACAGCTGTCAGTGAACATTTTCCACGTTTTTTAGCAGCTTGTACCTGTGCTTACTCTTATTGTAATTTCACTATTCTTATTCTTACTTCAATTGTGCGCGGGCCTTTACACCAACATATAAGCTCTTTCCTTGCAATTTGTGTAATCGATCTAACATACACAATTTTTAACATTTTTACCTAATATTCTCTGTACAAATTTCTTCTCTATTTGCCAACTCCATCCAAC
The DNA here is from genome assembly GCA_921293005.1 of Nemoura dubitans. Classification (NCBI taxonomy): domain Eukaryota; kingdom Metazoa; phylum Arthropoda; class Insecta; order Plecoptera; family Nemouridae; genus Nemoura; species Nemoura dubitans. The sequence goes on along the minus strand of OV121078.1, from coordinate 2,472,076 downwards.
TTTCCTTACTTTTCCAAAATTTTTCTGTATTATTTACTTCTTCCCCGATTTATCCTCGTACTTCGAGGTATCTCCTCACATGATCGATCCATCGTTCTCTTGGTCTTCCAACCCAACAGGGTTGTTTTAAAACGCTTGTAAGTAATTGACGGGTGAATTTTTAGAAATGAAAACGGTTCAATTGGTTCAATTAGTTCAATGGTTCAATTACGATACGATCAAAGGTGTGGCCTGGAATTGGGAAGTGTATTTAGTACGAGGTGAAGGAAGAGGCCCAAGTTCACAGCTCAATGAACAGACTTACGATAGCGCGAATGCAGAGTCTCACGAGTATGCGCTTTTTTACTAAACCGTAAGAGATAAAATATTGAAATAAGCAAGGGAGTTCAGTCTGTGTCGGTAACGGAGCCTTTTTCTTAATTTTAATCTCCTTCATATTTTCATCGATTCACGAAAAAGTGCAAAAAAGAGAAAAATACATTATTTTTTAAAGCGGTTTCGGCTTTTTTAGATCCAAAAAATGAAAAAACGGGTCCGTTACCAACACAGATAGATTCTTTATCTACAACTTCCTCGCTTACTCTAATAGTTTATCCCTTACGGTTTAGTAAAAGAGCGCAGACTCGTGAGACTCTGCATTCGCGCTAACTCGCAGCTGCTCGCATCTGGCAGCGAGGTAGTCTGTCCTCTCAAGTCCCAAATTAAATTTTCTTTACATGTTAATAAAATAATATACATTTTTTAAATCACAAATAAGCTAATAACAATTGAACCTGGAGGAATATGTTTAGTTGATGGTCAAATTTTTTTCCAGAGTGGAAAATATTGCTACAGAATTTGTGTCGATTTTTTTTAGTAGAAAAAAGTCATTTTTGTACTGACCTATAAATACGGCGCTGGTTATTAATGGGTTCCGTTAGCAGTTACGGTGCTTTCCGGCACAAAACAAAACACTGTCTTTCCCATTACTATAATCCATTTCACGTTAAGAAGGAGAGTGGATTTGCATTTTGCCCCAAGAAGCCACTACTGCTGGAAGTAAGCTAGAGTTTCAAAACTGCCCACAGAGCCTTTTGTCCGACTCAAGACATGGCTTGAAGTTTCGAAACTCTTAGCTCGAGTCTCAGCAGTGGGTCCTCGAGGGAGATGCAAATCCACTTCCCTTCTTAACGTGAAATGGAGTTTAGTGGCAGAACATGGCTGCTGAAAATGTCGTACTGCCAATTCATTTGTTGTTGGAATAGGGCGCAACTACATTTAGCTATGTTGAACATGTGGTCATCCGATATCAGAAAGGATAAAACAGCAGGATGGCAGGATAAAAGGTTAAACGGACATTTTTGTTATCTGCTTTTATATGACACCAATTGACCTGGAGTAGCTTATTTTCGTATGTTCTTTCCCAGTCCCGACACATTGTATTTGTTGTATTTCTTTTCTTTTCTGTGTGTGTGTTTGTGTATTTTTCTTTCCTATAATTGAGGCCTCTTTGCCTATGAATGCAAAACTGTCAATTCTCCAAAAAAAATGGCAAAATGAGTTAGGCACCTAGTATTCGATAGAGAAAGAGTTTCCCTTACAATATGCTATTAAATGGCAGTCTCCACTAGAATTAAATGGGAGAAGTTCAGTGTTGGTTGCAACAGCAGATTTCTCCAGTGTTATACTGAACCAATCCCGGCATCAGAAAATGTAATACCTATGCAATTCACTCAGGAACACGAAAGAAGGAGATTGTCGGTTTTGCATTTGTAGGTCTCAATTCTTCCCAACCGTATAATTACTATCTCAGCGCATCCAATCGCGTTAATGAGTTCTGTTGATGTGAATGTGAACAGCACATGTTTTACCCACCTTCTAAAATAGCCTCCCAAAATGTTGGCTTACATGTTGGATTGACCACAGTTTCCGTGATACGTCCGATCCCGTGACAGGAGTGACGCTGTACATGATCGACTTGGAGGCTGGCGAGATCTACAACCAGCCGAGGAACGTGCTGTCTGCCCGGCCCAAGAGCACCTGGAAAATATGTGAGCAAGCTCCCCGCCTTCTCGTGTCCAGTCGCATACTGACACAGTGCCGTCGTGCCCAGCTCCTTGCACCAACTTTTCCAACTCCAAGTTGAAATGTTAATTGTCAGGTTGAGACGCTAGCCAGTGGTACCAACTTGCGGCCTGGAGCTCATAATTTTGCGGCCCACCTCAACATTTTTCATTAAATTTGAAATGCCAACTGATTATGCAATAATCTCCATGGAAAATATATTGATTAGAAAGTTCCACAACCTCATTGTAACAAGTGCGTAATTGCAAGGTATTTTAAGGTGGAAACTCCCCGAATCGCATAGATTTGCACCATCAGAATGCTCTAAATCAAAATTTTGTTGGGTACTGAACCCCCCCCCCCCCCCCCCACCATTTCGTCGTGAGCAAAATCGATTTGCTATTAACGTCAGAGAAGCTATCACCCTTGATAAAGTAACTAGTATATTATGTTACGAAACGTCGGGAAACCAGTGAGACTTTTGATTTAGCATTCAAAACCCATTTTGAAATAGTTTTTTTCAATATCGATTTGCATTTATCAAGTACAAGCAAGTACAAGAAACGATGCTTTTAATCAATAACCATGAGTAACCTAACCTGTTAAGAGTGCTCCACACCGCCTCTCAAACGCCGCCTCTCAAACGTTGAATGCAGAGGACCAAGCGAATAGAGAAATGAATCCCTAAACGTGTTGCAATCTTTAATTTTAAGAAACCAATAGATGAAGGAAGAGTATAATATTTAGTCATGGGGAATTACCAACATTTGATATTTTCAAAAATGTGTATATGGTGCAAACTTTCAATTTCTGGGATTTTTTAAAGTTTGCAATATACACATTTTTGAAAATATCAAATTTTTGTATTACACCCAATTACTAGACCATGACTAGGGACGTGTTTGAATTGATTCGGTCTTGGTCTTGCGTACTTGGTCTCGGTGACTTCATTTGTTTCATATTCGTATAGATAACTTCTGCATACCTGATGGAATTAGGTTCCGACCGCAATTTGATAACAGGCAAGTCACCGAGACCAAGTCTGCGAGACTGCATCGTTAAAGTCTAGCGTACTCGCTCTGCTATGCGGTCTTGGTCTCGGTGGCTTTGCAATTCGGACACGACTTGTGACGTCACTTGTCAAGAACGAGTACGCGAGACCGCCAATTCAGACATGGCCTAGATATACTCTTCCTTCATCTACTGGTATCTTAAACTTGAAAATTGGAACACGTTTAGGGGTTCATTTCTCTATTCGCTTGGACCTCATGCATTCAACGTTTAAGTGGGTGTGGTGGTTTGTGGATTAACCGTGAGGAGGTCTCTTAATTATTGTCGATGGTTTGTGCGCGAAGGCGAGGATACTACCGTCGCCGCGTTCGTGGCCCTCCACCGGGAGTACCTGGTCATCGAGGACCTGCCCAACGACACGCGCTTCCCGGAAGGACTGGGCTGGGACGGTACGTACCAAGGCTGGGACGGTGCGTACCAAGGCTGGGACGGTATGAACAATGGCTGAGACCTCGGGGTTGTGCAGGTCACACAATCGACGAGGCATTTTCGGTGCTGGCTTCCGTCTACAAAGCTAATTGTGTTGTGCCGCATATTAAGAATTATTGATTCCAATTCATCAGTACCAAACGTACCAAATATCCAAGCAAAATGTTAATGAATACAATTGAGGTTAGAATTTGTCCGGTCTAGAAATACAAAAGTAAGTTGACGCAGGTAGAGGCTGATGTATTTCAGAATAAAAAACAAGCAAATTCAAGCACAGCCAAAGCTATGATTTGTAAAGCATGTAAATGATTTGAATCCAAATCTGGTAACAGGGTAGACACCAGTTTTCAAATATCTAAATCCCCTACAATTTTTTCACTTTTAGAAGGAAAGTATTCAATTCAATTTCAATTTTTAATTCATTTATTCTTGTCTATACTACTAGCTACAATGCCGCCATACATGTTTACAAAAAGGCAAGAAGCCCACATCAGGCCATGACCTTGTGCGTGGGCTGATTTTACACATAATTGCTAGGCCGGCGGAGACAGTTATATTCAGATTATTTATAATAATAAAGGAAAATCACAGAGTTCTTAGAATCAAGAAACAAATATATATACAAGATTGGTATAAATTTGCTATGTAAATATATTAATACCAAAGATAATAATAATAAAAGTATAGAATATTATTAATAATATAAACTATACATACATAAATACATAAACCAAGAAAATAAACATACACATGAATTACTGAACATATAAATAATAAGAAATAACACCCTTTAACTAAACCTTGCTTCATGTAAGGTTATTGAAATAATCCTTCTCTAATGACACGATCCACTCATGTAACCTGATTTTAAAATTATAAAAAGAACCGGAATGATACTTGAGAGAGCTAGGCATCTTGTTAAATACTTTGGGAGCGTAGTAATTAACATGTTGTTGACCAATGCGTTTATTTCTTCGTGATATTGTAAATGCAGTAGAATGTTTTGATCTGGTACAAAGGGGGTAGATATCCGAGTTGCGTGGGTATAGCTTACTGTTACGAAAGAGGTGAATTAAAACTGTTTTTAAATATATCTGCCGGATATCTAACACTGCAGTAGCTTTAAAAACCTGGTATGTAGGAAAATCAATCGGTTTATTCAGTATTGTTTTCAACAAACGTTTCTGGATAATGCAAAGAGGTGCTATCCTAGCATTATTAGCGCCTCCCCATCCAATAATACCATATTGCATTACAGACTGCGCTAGGGCTTTGTATATTTGTAATTGTACGTTGAGAGAGGTCACCCGACGAAGTGTATAAAAAACATTTAGGAGATTGCGAATTTTTCTAACTGTTACGGAGATGTGTTCACTCCATTTCAAATGATTATCCACAGTAATACCCAAATACTTTGTATGAGGAACTGAATTCAAAGATGTGCAGGCGCAATCGACATTAGGGTCGCATTGAAGAGAATGGAGTTGGACTAATAAATTAGACGGTGGGAGAGTTTTTTTGTCTACATAAAAAGGTATATACACCGTTTTAGATTTATTTAGTGTTAGAATGTTATCATTGAGCCAATCGTATACTATACTGAGTCCCCTATTAGCTTTCCTATATACCAATGGCCAGCTCAAATCCTTAAAGAGTAACACCGTGTCGTCTGCGTAAGAGAGTACTCCACCCCCGATTTTGAGATCGCACAGTTCATTGATGTAAATTAAGAAAAGAACAGGGCCCAGCACCGTTCCTTGAGGAACTCCTATTGTTATTTCATTAGGAATACTGAATTCACCATCTATTCTCACCATCTGCGTACGGGAAGACAAGTAGCTCTTAAATAATGCTAAAGGTAAGCCCCTAATGCCTATTCCTTCCATTTTCGAAAGCAAGATGCAGTGATCCACTGTATCAAATGCTTTGGCCAGATCTAAAAATATTGCCAACGCTTTATGGCTGCTGTCTAGAGCATCATACAAGAAAGTGGTTAGCTTATAAATTGCGTCATCTGTGCTTTTGTTTTTCAAAAATCCGAATTGATTTTCTGAGATCAACTTATTCTGCATGAGAAAACCCATTAGTCTTGACTTTATACATTTCTCTAGAATTTTAGAACATTGCGGCAAAAGTGATATTGGTCGGTAATTTTCGGGTTTATTACGGCTTCCGGCTTTATAGATCGGGACAATAATAGCAGCTTTAAATTTATTCGGATACGTTCCTGTTTGAAAACACAAATTAAATATGTGTGCCAATGGACCGGCTACGTAAAATCTGACGGCTTTAATGACCTCCACTTTTATTCCATCAATGCCTGTGGCAGTACCGTCCTTCAACTCTAAAATATGCTCCATCACTTCATGAACAGAGACTGGAGTTAGAAACATTGACACGTATTGTCTGTTAGATACGCAAGGGCCACTGTACTTTGGATTTGCACTATTGCGCACTTCACTAGCCAGATGCGCGCCAACACTCGCAAAGTAATTCACAAATGCATTAGCTATCATTTTCGGTTCATCGGTTACCGAGTTATCAGCATTAATTATGTTTTTAATTGCGCCCAAGTTTTTCTTCGATTGACCTGTTAGTTCATTGATTATTCCCCAGAAGTTTTTCGGGTTGTTGCAGTTTTCCTGCATTCTTTTTTTGTAGTACGACCATTTCGTTTGGTTAATAAGACGCGAGAGGTATCTCCTATACAATTTATATTTTTCTTTGAGAGTTTGAATTTCATTCTCATCGCAATAGTTACCTCTAGACAACCTAACAATCCGTTTATGCATATTGTTCTGAAGACTCCATACATTGGTCTATCAATCATCCGTCAACCCATTACCCATTAGCGGAAAAACGGGACGGCCTGCGAATGTTGACACCTTCGGCTCTTCTCTTCTAACAGCAGGGGAGCCTCTTCGAGAGCGAAACACCACACTCGTTGTAAACGTGAAAAATACTATAGAGAGCCAAAACACACGTGCGTACAACGGCCCGCAACGCCGACTCCTTTGTCTGCAGACCCCAACATCCACGCCGTGCTGTGCGTGCCGGTGGTCACCCCTGACGACGAGCTGATCGCCCTGATCGAGCTCTACAAGGAGCGGGGTCGATACGAGAGCGAAGTGCCCTTCGAGAGGGTGCGTCCTAGTTGCCGCCATCTTGAATTCACGTTGAATGCACCTTGAATGCACGTCCTGCTCAAGGACTAAGGAGTCTGCATTTTACTGGTATCGTCACAAGCAGGGTTGGTTAGGGGATGAATACCGGCCTGGGCATTTCAGAAAAAAGTCGGCCCATTAAGAAAATCCATTCCCCTCAACACCCGCTGTTTTTCCGAAAGCCATTCCCTGAAAAAAGGTCACCCGCTGATTTCCGAAAATCGTTCCTGAAAAAAAAACGTCGTCGCTTCTGTGAGGCCTTCCGTCCGTTGTTTGTTGCTTGTGTCTATTGGACCACGGGGGCGGCCCCCAGCCGATCTACTGGCCTAGAAACTACCGGCACTTCGGGCATTTGCCCGGTCGCCTAATGGGCCTATCCAACCCTGGTCACAATCACACGATAGCTAATAGGATTTATCACCACTTTTTTCCTAAACTCCTATGATAGGTGTAGATAGGTCTAGCGTTCTTGTCAAACGGACTCCTCACTTGTTGTAGAGAAGTTATAGGTATGTAGAGACTAGAGAGCACCCACAGCTAGTGGCGAGAGGACGCATCCAGAGTTCAGACCTATATCAAGTAATAATATATAGAAGTGTGACTGCCACGTTTCTAATCTAAATCGGCGTTGCAAATTTACACAAAATCGTTATTTGTAAACCAATACAAGTAAATCAGTACAAAATCAAAAAAAAATTGAGCTCCATGGGCTGCATCATTTCAGAATGTGTTATGTGATATTAACTGTGTAATGGCCAATGTAAACATGGCTAAAATGACGAGTTGCGAATGCATTTTAAGGTAGTTACTGGTCATAAGCAATAACGTGCCAACCAGTCCCAATAGAGCCCATGCCACGAGAGATCCAGCCAATAGCAGCCATGCATAAAATAGCACATGCCACGAGAGATCCAGCCAATAGCAGCCAGTCCCATTAGAGCCCATAACCAATAGCAGCCAGCCACAGCCAAATAAGAATGACAAAAAAATACAGGATCATTCGAATTTATAGGAAGCCAAGATTTAAAAACAATAACGAATGGTTCTTTTGTTCACGTTTTTAACGTCAGTCCAGCTATCACCCTTGATAAAGTATATAACTAGCATATGTTACGAAACGTCGGGAAACCAGTGAGACTTTTGATTTAGCCTTCAAATCCCAGTTTGAAATAGTTTTTTTCAAAACTAGTGCGTAAGATAGGATACAGTAGACATGAGTCTAAGAAATTTAATAAGAAACGTTTCGATTCTGGATATACCTATAGTAGATCCAGGCATAATTTTCCATCTGCTTTCTTATTTGAAATAGTTTTATAGAGAATTTTGATTTACCATCAAATCCCAATTTGAAATAGTTTTTTTTTCTTCAAAACTAGTGCAAAAAATATGATAAAGTAGACATGAATCTAACTCTGGTTTAAGCGTCTAGCCCTCATAAACAGATGAACTCTACGGCATCCTATTGGCGGTTGTCATGTGACAAAACAGGTTGAGGCACTTGTAAAACCGGCCATAAGAAATTGAATTTTGCAAACCCGCGTAATTTTGTCTAAAATGATATGCCAATCGTGATTTTAATCGCTTGTACATGCCGGCTGGCAGGTGGACTTGCAGATTGTCGTCACGGTGACCGGGTGGATGGGAGCGGCCATCCACCAGAACCAGCAACGTTGCGCATTGCAAATCAGCCAGGACATGAACGACTCGCTGCTCGAGATGACCCGGAAGTACTTCTCGGATCTGGTCGACATCGACAAGATCATCAGCACCGTCGTGGTGAGAACGGCACTGATACACAACTCTTGATGGTCCGGCCCTCTGACGTCATGGCGCTTCGGTCTGACTTGCTGGACGGGTAGACTGTGGGAAACGGAACACGAATAGCACAGGAGTGAGGCGGGTTTTAGCCGAGTTTGGAGGCCTGTCAATAAGCTCCTGTTGGTCGCATTATGTTGAAATTTGAACTACTTAAGAATCACTATTCTTTCTATTACGTGTTACAATTTCACAAAGTTTTGATGGATATCTTCGTTGATGCAAAGGTTTGAGATGAGGGCGATTTCAATACAAAGTCCATAAGACCTCATAATCTTTCCCACACCCTGGCATCGGCCTTCAAGCGAAAACACACGGGTCTAAGGGTCGCTCCTCCTACCTGCACTTGTCTATTGCTGAGCACTTTGCGAAACTATGGTTCACAACGTCTGGACTTGGATTCACGACCCAGGGTTTACATGACTCCGGGGGGGTTATGTTAATACCATGGTAATTCAAAAAAAAAATACTGAAAACTAGCCGTAGCCATGCTACGCACGGTAGTGTTTCGGGGTTTAGCTGCCTTACTAATGACCTCCAAATTATTAACATCAATCACCAAAAAACCTCTTCAGCCGCCGAGTTTCCTTACCCTTGCTCCCATACCCCCCCCCCTCACACACACACACACCCCTCACACCCCTACTCCTTGCTCCGCAGAATCAATTTAACTGAAACTTGGTCAAATCTAACAGGAAGATCTCGCAATCGAATCTCTTTAAGTGGGCGGATCACTTCGCCAGAAAGTGGCTTTCAGACCCTTTTTTCCACCGTTTGAGGGTCACATCGTTGAAGTTATCATTTCAATATTTCAATAGGTTGTAAACAAAAGATGTGAAATTGGGTAACCATGGCCCTTTTTTCGAAAATTTCCCCCTGGAACGCTAGAACCACCCCGAAACTATTCATTTTTGACCTTCTTTAGAGCCATGTATACGAAAGTGCAATAGAGAATTCGAAAAAAGGACCATGGTTACCCAATTTGAGGTCTTTTGTCTACCATGCATACTGAAATATTGAAATGATTACTTCAACGATGTGACCCTCAAACGGCATGGAAAAAATGGATCTGTTTCAAAATTTTCCATGATCAATTTTTAACTTTGTACACCCTACGATTGCTTCTCGACAAAATATGAGACGTTGTTGATATTCCGTGCCTCTCGTTATCGCGCTCGCTTGAGTGATGAAAGGAAGGGATTAGCTAACTGTAATTAAACATTTATATCTGGCATTCGACTAGACTATTTCTCACAAAGGATTTAAAAACACGTTATGGCAGGCGCATGAACAAATTGCCGTTTAGGAACCGTAAAAATGACTTTATAAGTTCGATTCAAGTTGCTCCACGATCCATTCGGCATAACAAAATGTAACGATGTCAGTTTAAATTAGAAATGTATCAATCAAAACACTTTTTGCTGAAAGATATCGCTTTTGCAATTAATTTTGTTCCCGTAAAGCAAAGCTATCTGAAGCTTAGGAGATTTCGAAGGGATTGTAAACATTCATGCGGTAGAAGTATAACACCCAAGTAGTTGATTATTTTCGAGTGATATTGTAGCTACTTAGAGATGTACAAAGTTTGAGTCAACTCTTCAAAAAATAAACAATCTGAACTGCTCCGGACCCTTAAGATACTGTATCCAAGCCACTGTACGGTGAACCACGAAACAGATTTGTGTGATTTGTGTGGTGATTCACGAAACAGGATTAACCTCATCCCTTGGGGGGGGGGGGGGGGGGGGGGGGGGGTATTAGTACCATGGTAATTCCACACAAAAAATTACAGAAAATTGCATCTGCATCTGCGACACGTAGCTCATCTTGACCTTGACGTTGACCTTGCAGCAGCACGCCAAGACGCTGATCGGCGCCGAACGTGGGGCGTTCTTCATAGTCGACCCCGGGTCTAACCAGCTGGTGGCGGACCTCTACGAAGAGTGCATCGACGCCTCCAAAGGGGACCTGATGCTGCTCAAGAAGAAGGAGAAGATACACTTTGACCAGTGTCGCGGCATCGCCGGTATGCACGGCTTCCCGGATGCTTCCCGGATGTCTAGATATTACTCCTTAACGCGGTTCTTCCCTCTCACCGTGTTAACGTAGAAACAGGCCGTGCGTAGATTCTACAGGAAAATATGTCGCTTTGGTATCCAAACCTAAAAGGAAAATCGTTTTAAATAAAACTTTTCGAAAAAAATACCAAAATACCTCAAGAGATAAACGCAGTGTACGTAATTAATTAACTTCAAGTAGATAGGAGTATTGGCTAGAGATTTGAACACCAAAGTTTTACACATGACATTTTCAGCCAATGGCTGTTTGCTGGAATTTTTTCCGTCATCCTCGTAATTTTGTAAACATCTGCTTGAATCCAAGATAATTCGAGGCCATCAACACATTGTTCCTCCTTCGACCATCGCTAGCCGGGATACGCATCTAGCTCAACTCTGTATGTTTCCCATGCAACGTTAAAGTATAGGCCTTACCAGCTGTCATCATCGGTCAGATCAACTCTATAACCATGATTATGTCGTTATGTAGGTATTGCTATTTAAAAGATTACATATTTACTAGTACATTCTAAATAACTAAATTGAATTTTAGAAGTGGTAAAATAATCCCATTGTTTGTTTGTTTTAATGTTTATCCAGTTTTAAGATAAGGTAAAAACGGCAACATACATGTTGAAAGCAGTGAGAGCTGGCACGGCATACTAGTTGCCTATCCCGTACCGGAGCAGTGAGAGCTGGCACGGCATGCTAGTTGCCTATCCCGTACCGGAGCAGTGAGAGCTGGCACGGCATACTAGTTGCCTATCCCGTACCGGAGCAGTGAAAGCTGGCACGGCATACTAGTTGACTATCCCGTACCGGAGCAGTGAGAGCTGGCACGGCATACTAGTTGCCTATCCTGTACCGGAGCAGTGCGAGCTGGCACGGCATACTAGTTGCCTATCCCGTACCGGAGCAGTGAGAGCTGGCACGGCATACTAGTTGCCTATCCCGTACCGGAGCAGTGAGAGCGGGCACGGCACACTAGTTGCCTATCCCGTACCGGAGCAGTGAGAGCTGGCACGGCACACTAGTTGCCTATCCCGTACCGGAGCAGTGAGAGCTGGCACGGCACACTAGTTGCTTATCCCGTACCGGAGCAGTGAGAGCTGGCACGGCATACTAGTTGCCTATCCCGTACCGGAGCAGTGAGAGCTGGCACGGCATACTAGTTGCCTATCCCGTACCGGAGCAGTGAGAGCTGGCACGGCATACTAGTTGCCTATCCCGTACCGGAGCAGTGAGAGCTGGCACGGCCTACTAGTTGCCTATCCCGTACCGGAGCAGTGAGAGCTGGCACGGCATACTAGTTGCCTATCCCGTACCGGAGCAGTGAGAGCTGGCACGGCATACTAGTTGCCTATCCCGTACCGGAGCAGTGAGAGCTGGCACGGCATACTAGTTGCCTATCCCGTACCGGAGCAGTGAGAGCTGGCACGGCCTACTAGTTGCCTATCCCGTACCGGAGCAGTGAGAGCTGGCACGGCATGCTAGTTGCCTATCCCGTACCGGAGCAGTGATCGAAGGTTCCTCCCTGTCACAGGCGCGGTGGCTGCTACGGGCGAGACTGTCAACATCCGCGACGTGTACGACGACCCTCGCTTCAAGCCCGAGCTGGACGTCATACGTGGCGTCGTCACGCACTCTCTGCTCGTCGTGCCGTTCCAGGGTAGCGAGGGCGTCATAGGTCAGTCGTTCGCACTGCCGTGGGTGTTTTTCGAACAAAGTAAAGGGAGCCAATACGCCACGTCCAGATGGTATGGTCCTCTGTCTTCATGGCTCTTCGGTCTGACTTGCTCCCTGGGTATAGTTAGTTTGTTGGGCTATTCTATAGATCACCTGCAATTCATGTTATCTCACTGGTGGACAGCATACTTGCATTTGTTTTTAGATGGGAATTAACATTGAGGTTGTCCACCAGTGAGTTTAAAGAAGACTGCTGTTGCAGGTGCTCCGTCATTTAGCCAATTCTATGCTTTCCACCTTATATCTAACACTTTTCTTGCAGCCATCCTTTGTACATCTTAGGGATGGAGAAAATATCGATATATCGATATATATCGATATATTTTTTGAATATCGAATATCAATATATTGAAATATTGAATATCGATATATTGAAATATCGATATATCGATATATTGAAATATCGATATATCGATATATTGATATATCGATACATCAATATAGCGATATATTGACATATCGATATTTCGATATATCAATATATTGATATATTGATATATTTAAATATTGAAATATTGAAATATCGATATATTGGTTTATTGAAATATCATATCGATACATCCATATATCCAAAGAGCTTTTAATCGTGATACATTTTTTTAATGTCACCAAAATATCCGACGTTTTTTATTCGCTAGTTATAGACTCTGGAATGGACTCTGGATTTGCATTGACGTCATGTTCGCGAATCGTGTCACCGACATTGTTACTTGCCAACTGTAACCGATTGAAACTATTGAAAATTGAATTGAACGATTGAACGATTGAAACAAAGCTCCAATTCAAACTCGGTAAATTTCTACAAAAAAATTTCCCAAATTTATAGACAAGTATCATAAAATTATAGTTATTAATAATTAAACTATAACGCCGATCTATTGTGATTAATCGATGTATCGATATATCGATACATCGATATATCAATACATCAATATATCGATATATCAATATATCGATGTATCAATATATCGATATATCGATATATCAATATATTAATATATCGATATATCAATAAATCGATATATCGATGTAGGTATCAACATATCGATATATCAATATATCGATGTATCGATATATCAATATTTCAATATATCGATATATTGATACAGCAATATATCGATATATACCGATATTTTACTGATATCGAATATCGATATATAATTTTATAGTTCCTCCATCCCTAGTACATCTCCCTCCTGTCCGTCCCTCTGACGTCACGGCGCTTCGGTCTGACTTGCTGGACGGGTAGACTGTGGGAAACGAACACGAATAGCACAGGAGTGAGGCGGGTTTTAGCCGAGTTTGGAGGCCTGTCAACAAGCTCCTGTTGGTCTTATTAAGTTGACATTTTAACTATATAAAAATCACTGTTATTTCTATCACGTGTTAAAATTGCATAAAGTTTTGATGGATATCTTTGTTGATGCCAAGGTTTGAAATGAGGGCGATTTCAATGCAAAGTCCATAAGACCTGACAATCTTTCCCACACCCTGGCATCGGCCTTCAAGCGAAAACACACGGCTCCAAGGGTCGCTCCTCCTGCCTGCACTTGTCTATTCATTTCTATTTAGCTGTGGGTCCCAAACTTGCAGGCATGATCCAGCTGATCAACAAGCTGAACGGCCCCCACTTCACGGCAGTCGACGAGAAGGTCCTGTCTTCGTACACGGTGTACTGTACCCTTTCGCTCAGCTACTACCACATGCAAATGAGCGCCAAACACGCTGTAAGGACGATCCAATTCCATGACGTACCTATATTAAAGGAATTCTCTCACCTTCACACAAGTTGTGCTCAGATTAAAGATTTTGCCTTTTTACCACCATTACAAAAGCAAATAAAATTTTAAAAAAAAAGGTGTTTAGTCCACCAATTGACTTTTCTAAGTAGTAGTCTAATCTTTCCTATTTCAAAATATAATTTCAAATATTTATGATCGATTCCAAATTTTGATATTGCAAAGTAATCGCTGTCAAAAGTCAATACCGAAAGTTTGAAGCGAATCGGTGCTTGGGGAAGGTAATTACGGCCAAAAAACTATTCCTTAAAAACTAGAGCCCACGATGACGTCATTGAGGGCTACACATAAATACTGTGTGCGGCTTCAAAAATTTTTGAAAAATACGTGTGTCTTTTTAACATGTGTTTGCTCCTGGTCAAAGTGCCCGAGTCAAGTTTGAGCCACATCAAAGTAATGTGAGAGTTGTTTTTAAAGGGTTTTTACTGGCTCTCCTGCAGTAGCGTAACTTCAAATCGAAGGCGAAACAAATCCGTCGCCCCCCCCCCCCCTTCCCCGTCGCCATGGTCTCCAGGCTCGCTTCAAGTAAGCAATTCCCTTAAAAAAAAAGTCGCCGCCTTCTTTCTGATTAATTTTTTTCAAAATATCATTCCCTAAAAGAAAATGCCAGCGCCTTGTTTTCGGATTAACTTGGGCCTCTGCTGGCCCCAAAAATTCCTTATGCGGCCCCCCTGGGCCCGAGGCCCCCGAGCACTGGTATGCCTGCTCCCCTCTAGTTACGCACTGAGCCCGAGGCCCCCGAGCACTGGTATGCCTGCTCCCCTCTAGTTACGCACAGAGCCCGAGGCCCCCGAGCATTGGTATGCCTGCTCCCCTCTAGTTACGCACTGAGCCCGAGGCCCCCGAGCATTGGTATGCCTGCTCCCCTCTAGTTACGCACTGAGTCCGAGGCCCCCGAGCACTGGTATGCCTGCTCCCCTCTAGTTAAGGCCCTACTCGACTCCTGCACAACGCTTTTACCATAACCAATGCCATTGCCGGGTACCACTGTGATCGAAATCCGATTGATTCGTCGGTCGTCGGTCGTCTGCCTCAGAGGACGGTGAACGCAGTCGAGTCGGAAATGCTGTCGATGCACTTCAAGCCGTGTGCCCACGACCGGAACCGGATGTTCCAGGCGCCGCTCATGGACGAACTTCCTTTCGGCTTCAACAAGTGCGTTTGCCTTTCGATTCGACGCTGCTCTCGAACAGTTTTATCAGGAGGGACATCAAACCATCCAACGGCCAATCGAGACATCATGCCATAGACTAATTAGTAATTAAGCTAGGTTTACTGCACGGTTCAATGTTTTTAAGTCAGTGAAAATGTTGGCACAGCCTTCCTAAATCATTGCTTCTATGAAGGCAGTGACATACCCTTCCTTCTCTTGCAAGGAAACTTGATCCACAGATGCTTGAACGATATTTATAACACGTCCTAATTGAGAAAACATGGGTTTCGGGTTGAATTCAATGTTGAACTAAATGATTCATTGAATTTAAAATGTTGTTTAGACGGTTCAAGGCATTGAATGAAATATTGGACCGTATAAACCTAGCTTCAGCCAGCACCGTGGTGCTTTAAAACAAGAGTATATGTTTCCTATGTCGGAACCGGTTCTCCCTCTGTGTCAAAGTGTGTCAAAGGGACAAGGCTAAGCGGTGGCCGGCCCTTGGTGCTGTTGGACGGTAGCAGGCCTCAGTGCCGGCACCGGGTCCACCCTCGGCTCCCTTCCAGGCCAGGCTAGCTTCATCATCAGCCTGTCATTCACCGACAGCCAATAGACCAGTGCCACAGGGACAGCGCCAACACAGTGTGTCAAAGGGACAAGGCTAAGCGGTGGCCGGCCCTTGGTGTTGTTGGACGGTAGCAGGCCTTAGAGCCGGCACCGAGTCCACCCTCGGCTCCCTTATATATAAATAAACTTTAACTATAATATCACAGCCAGCCAGTAGACCAGTATTATCAGATCGCTATCTTGGTAAAAGCTATTTATTTGCTTCGCAATCCCAACTGTTTCCCCATGTTGTTTCACGGATTGCGACCGCCAGGTTCTCGTGGTATATAACGGGCTTCGAAGAGCACATGGCCCAGCTGATCTACCACATGATAACGGACATCGCGCCCGACATCTTCGACGAGAAGGTGCTCTGCGTGTTCATTCTTACCGTCAAGACGGGCTACCGCAAGAACCCCTATCACAACTACGACCACGCCTTCAACGTGGCCCACTGCATGTACAACATCATCAAGCGCAACCAGGATATATTCACGCCACTGGAGGTATTATGTCTACGTACACTCGAGGGATTTGCACCAACTATCGTGGCTCCTCAGATCGGAGTAGTTTTTAACGTTCTTCTTTTCGTTTTTTTTTTGCGCTTAAACCTATTGGTCATTTTGCACGTTTATTTTTATTATTTTTAAAATTTCGAGTACTTAATGGAGAATGTTAAAATTCTCTTTGGTCGGATCGCTACGAAACCTATATTTTCGGAATCTTCACACTTCTGACAACCAGTTGAACTATTTTCATTTCGCAAAATGCACTCGTCAATTACTTCCAATTAAGTTTAAAAATAATAACCCAGTATACAGCCGGTTCATTGAAAGTTGTACTGAAGGCTCCCTGCGTTAAGAATTTACCACTTACTGTACACACTTTCCAGGCCACACCCGTTATCCGAATAATACGAAATAAATATCTAAAGAATCCTCACACTTTGGACAACCAATTGAATATTTTCAGAACCTCGAAATATCTCTTCGAAATCCATAAAAAGGCAAATTCAATTTACCTCAACAACCATCAATGAATGACCTTGCGTCGACGTCACAGCCTCCAATGTTCTCCACCGAACGTTGCAGAACAAGGCGCTGGTGATCGCCGCCCTCTGTCACGACATCGACCATCGCGGCTTCACGAACAACTTCATGCAACAGATCAACGCCGAGCTCAACCAACTCTACCATGAGTCCACCATGGAGAACCATCACTTCCAGACCACCATGCGCATCTTGCAGGTGCAGTGTACAACAACCTGGTCCTTCCTTAGCTAGAGCGGCCATTTGGTGGGGTTACCACTAGACTAACCTTTAGAGCGGCCATTTGGTGGGGTTACCGCTAGTGACTAGACTGACCTAAAGAGCGGCCATTTGGTGGGGTTACCACTAGACTAACCTAGAGAGCGGCCATTTGGTGGGGTTACCGCTAGTGACTAGACTGACCTAAAGAGCGGCCATTTGGTGGGGTTACCACTAGACTAACCTAGAGAGCGGCCATTTGGTGGGGTTACCACTAGACTAACCTTTAGAGCGGCCATTTGGTGGGGTTACCACTAGACTAACCTACAGAGCGGCCATTTGGTGGGGCCATTTCAACAATGAGCCGTTTGTTGATTTCGTAGCACCACTAGCAACCAGTATTACGGTGGTGCTACGATGATAGCATTATCTAGAAGGCGTACTGCTTTTTAAACGATCATCATTGTGCAGTGAGGTCAAATCAACCAATCTCATTACCAAAGTCAGAGTCACTGAAAACGGAGTTACATAACCCGACCACTCTAGGTCCGGGTTTTTCCTTGGCTCTATGGTGGTAGTAATTAGCCAGGGGATGCTGCTAGTAATCCCGGGACTACGAGTGCCCCCTCGAGGTAAGGCCCCTGGCTGTTTACCGACACTTTGTCGATGGAAAATCGGCTGTATACTGTAACAAAACTTAGAGGCCCTTCAACCGCCCCCTCTCGGCGTACGCCTAGGGCGCCTAGCAGGGGCGACGCTAGAGATTTCAGTTAGGGGATGCTCAGCTTTTCATAAAATTCCGGGGGGGGGGGGGGGGTCCGGGGGGTCCGGGGGCACGGCGTCTGGGGACTTTTTTTGTGAATCAAGGTAATTTTTAAGCTAATCTTCGCGTTTCAGAAGTTT
Source organism: Nemoura dubitans (assembly GCA_921293005.1). Lineage (NCBI taxonomy): Eukaryota > Metazoa > Arthropoda > Insecta > Plecoptera > Nemouridae > Nemoura > Nemoura dubitans. The sequence continues at coordinate 2,454,043 of OV121078.1, read as the reverse complement.
TAAAGCATCCTTGGCCCCACACATTAAAGTCATTCGGAATGAGTACATATACTTTAAAAAATTAGTCTTTTTTGTGTACAAAATAATTTGTTTTACATTCCGTCAACTACCGAGTAATTCTTTATACGTTTGAATGGACCGGACCGGACCGGAAATGAAAGGGACTGAAATAAACTCATCTAGAACGGCTTTATTATTTTGCTTATGCCACAAAACCTATACGTCAGCAAGGAGATTCTCAGATCATTTTCTGGGCAAACATGTGGCGTAAGTTTTAATTTTGCCAGATCAATTATTGGGGATGCTCAACCGCTGATTGGGGATGCTCTAGCATCCCCTAAAAAGGCCTAACGACGCCCCTGGCGCCTAGGTTTAAACGCGCAACTGCGCGGTGCTTTCCGCGATGACAACGCGCAAGTGGTTTCGCCTGCTCGCAGTCGACGAAGCTGTACAGCAACGTGTCGGTCTCCGAGTACAAGGACGTCGTGGACGAGATCCACGACGCCATCATCGCCACCGATCTGGCGCTCTACTTCCGGTGTCGGCCACGGCTCATCAGTCTGATGGTCAGCAACGAGTTCGACTGGGGCATGACCAACCACCGGTAAGCACGCTGTCACGCTCAGAATGAGAGTTGATTTGCATCTTCCTCGAGAACCCACTGCTGCTAGACACGAGTCAGGCGTTTCAACATTCACATGCCGTGTCTTCAGACTAACAATAGGCTTTATGGGCAGTTGTGAAACTCTTAGCTCCAGTTCTTGGCTCGCTGCAAGCACGGCCATGGTGTGATTCATACCCCACGACCTCCAGGCAAGGCTGGGACATGGGACATGGGGGCAGGGTCCACGTTAGGCAGGGCGTGATGAGACAGGGTGGGTTCTTGGCACGCTGCAAGCACGGCCATGGTGTGATTCATACCCCACGACCTCCAGGCAAGGCTGGGACATGGGACATGGGGGCAGGGTCCACGCTAGGCAGGGCGCGATGGGACAGGGTGGGTTCTTGGCACGCTGCAAGCACAGCCATGGTGTGATTCATACCCCACGACCTCCAGGCAAGGCTGGGACATGGGACATGGGGGCAGGATCCACGTTAGGCAGAGTGCGATGGCATTGGTTACGGTAGTTTTTACATTATTTTTAACGGTGAAGTATTTTGGTTCAGTGGTCCTAATACTGCGCCAGGCCAGCGCTTTGTACCGTGCCCTTATCAGGGTGCATATCGTTGCAGGGTGCTGATCAAGAGCATCATCATGACCACGTGCGACTTGTCCGGTCAGGCCAAGCCGTTCCCCGTCGCGAAACGCATCACGGAGTCGCTCTACCGGGAGTTCTACCACCAGGTTCGTCAACCTACACACAATGGTAATGGGCAATGGTAATGGGTACATGGTAATGGGATGAGCCCGAATTGTCTGGCGGGGGGTGGGGGGAAGGGGGAGTGGGTTAGTTTGTACAGGTAGTTTATTGACAGTTACCCGTGAATCTTAAGCCTAAAATGTCCACATGTTCAAACATTAGTTGACTGGTGCTTACGACGATTTTCTTATAGGTATACCTACACTCCATTTCGCGTTAAGAAGGAGAGTGGGTTTGTATCTTGCACGTGTACCCACTGCTGCTAGACACGAGCTAAGAGTTTAACGACTTACAACTTATGCCTTAAAAGGACTAAAGGCTCTCTGGGCAGTTTTGAAACTCTTCGCTCGTGTCTGGTAGCAGTGGGACCACGTGCGAGGAAGATACTTATTCACTCTCCTTCCTAACGTGAAATGGAGTTTAGCACTAGAACATGAACACATATCTCTTGATTTTACAAGCACCGATATTTTGCAACGCATCCCCTTTTAGCTTAAGCTTGCACACACAGGTTGTCTGGAATTGGTATATTTAGTGCGGAAACTTGCATAAGTTTGTTGTAAAGAAACTAGAAATTAGCGTGCCAGCGTACGAGCATGTTTCTTTGAAATAAATGTGAATAAACGCTCATTTTGAAAATCAATTGTTCGCCGTCTTCCATCGTATACCCTAAAAAGACATCCTATAGCCGTGTTTACACGGTTCAATTTTTCGTTCAATGTATTGCATGTATTGCATGTAATGCATATAAGAACTCAATGCATTGAACGAAACATTAAAAGCGCTTGAAGAGCCGTTTACACGACTCAATGTTGTAAATTAATTGAAAATGGTGGCACAGCCTTCCAAAATCCTTGTTTCTAGAAGGCAGCAACCTACCTTTACGTCTATTGAAAGGAAAATTGAACGATATTTAGAACACGTCCTAAATGAGAAAACATTGAATTCAACATTGAATTCAAGCTTTCATTCAACCTTGAATTCAAGCCTTCATTCAATGATTCATTGAATTCAATCGTTGTTTAGACGGCCCAAAGCATTGAATTCAACCTTGAATTCAATGCTTTGAACGAAACATTGAACCGTGTAAACACATCCTAAGACAGTGTGTTTGCATTACCGACAGGGCGACCTTGAGAAGGAGATGGGTCTGACGCCGTTGTCGATGATGGACCGAGAGAAGCAGCACACGATACCCACCGACCAGAAGCGGTTCATCGACATCCTAAGACAGTGTGTTTGCATTACCGACAGGGCGACCTTGAGAAGGAGATGGGCCTGACGCCGTTGTCGATGATGGACCGAGAGAAGCAGCACACGATACCCACCGACCAGAAGCGGTTCATCGACATCCTAAGACAGTGTGTTTGCATTACCGACAGGGCGACCTTGAGAAGGAGATGGGCCTGACGCCGTTGTCGATGATGGACCGAGAGAAGCAGCACACGATACCCACCGACCAGAAGCGGTTCATCGACATCCTAAGACAGTGTGTTTGCATTACCGACAGGGCGACCTTGAGAAGGAGATGGGCCTGACGCCGTTGTCGATGATGGACCGAGAGAAGCAGCACACGATACCCACCGACCAGAAGCGGTTCATCGACATCCTAAGACAGTGTGTTTGCATTACCGACAGGGCGACCTTGAGAAGGAGATGGGCCTGACGCCGTTGTCGATGATGGACCGAGAGAAGCAGCACACGATACCCACCGACCAGAAGCGGTTCATCGAGATCGTCGTGTTGCCGTGCGTGGAGCTGCTCGTGCAGCTGTTGCCGAACACCGTCGAGATCTACAACCTGAGCAGGTGTCTGACTGTCAGCCGTCGTCGTTATGCGTGCAAGTTCGGGGCGGGGAAACTCGAGGAAAGAAACCATTGCTTCGTTTTAAGGCCGTTCGTTGATGGTTGTTGTTGAGTTTAATTGAATTCAACTTTTTATGGATTTCCTAGAGATATTTCGAGGTTGTGAAATATTCAATTGGTTGTCAAAAGTGTGAGGATTCCGTAGATATTTGTTTCGTTGCGATCGGATAACGGGTGTGGCCTGGAAAGTGTATCCAGTAAGAGGTAAATTCTTAGCTGGAATTTACCCTTAAGTACATCTTTCAATATACCGTCTAAACATGGTTATTTTATAGAACTTAGATCCTCCACGTTTTTGGAGAAGATCGGTTCAGAAATCAATTTTTCGATTTTTTCAATTTTTCGATCCTCTGTAAATGTCAAAGTTATTTACGCATCTTCACCAAAACTTATAAACATGTCGACCTTATAGATATTTATCATGCCTGAAAATCTGTGGACGGTAGGACTTTCCGATTGGTTTGTATTCGCATTTTTTGAGTGTTTTTTCGTGATTTGACTCAATGATTCAATAAGATCACGGTTTGCTATATTCCGTTTCGTGCCTCGTAGACGCAATGTTAAATTTCTACCGCAAGATAGGCGTAGGTACTAGGAGCGCCAAATCGCAGCAGGCGGCAAGTTGTCTGCTGGCCACGCCCGTGGAGTGCTAGCTCAGTGTGCAAGGTGTCATGCGTTCGATTCCAAAAACGATTTACTCGCATTTGCACAGTCCTTTGCTTTGTATCACGTAAATAACTAGATTCGTTGACATTTCTTTGTTTTCCTACGGACTCTATCGTACGTTTCTCAGGCGTGCACTGAAGTTTTATTTTTTTGGCCCCGAACACATTACCGTACACTGTCGTTTAGTGTACCCTAGGTAATTTTTTATAAGGACGGCCCCGGTCAAATTGCCCAAAAAGCCAAGCTAAATGTGGGAAATTTAACATTGCGTCTACGAGGCACGAAACGGAAACACGCGTCCGGTTTCTTCGTTTCCTTGGTTACCTGCTTTGTTGTCTTCAATTTTACCAAGGCATAGATTTGACAGTTATCAGAAGTTTAGTCAGTTTCGTTTATGGAAGTAATTGAAATTCAATCCGCGACCGAAATGGATCTCTAATTCTAATAAGAACCCTCTGGCGTAAGTTATGTCTTGTGTATTTACGTTATCATAACTCAATGAGTTCATAATTTGCATGTTTTCGCTTTCTGACAGCTTGGAGAGAAACAAAGGAAGATCACAATCTTGTAAATTTTCAAGTGATCGGAATTTTCGATAAGGCACTGATCTGGCATGGTTTTCCGTGACTTTCGTATAAGGTCTTGCCTTCAACCTTTTATCCGCAGTTGATCCGCAGTACAAACCTCTACGCTCATCTTCATCACATTACAAATTACGTTCGCGAAGCCCTAATAATATTCTCTGGATCCTGATCCCATCAATTCTGTTTACATTCATATCTCACAAACCCAACACACAAAACAAATGAATCACTAACAAATATGGAATAGATACCATTGTAAAGCCCGTTTTACACGGTAAAAGATTTTCATAAAATCTATCATAGCATCTTTTATAAAATCTATAATGATATCTTTTATAAAATCTTTTACGAAAATGTATGATGGTATTTACACGGTCCTGGAAAAATGTGATGAAAAACACATGGTTGTGACAGAAGCACTGCCATCTATATATAATTCTGTATGAAATTCAAAAGGCTGTGGATTAAGAAAATTTGTAATGAAGGAGCAAAATTAAAACTGTCAATATGTGTGTAAAATTAAAAATTGAGAGGGATTTAGCAGTTTTGGCTAACATTCAGGCTTTTGCTGATACTTAATCCATTTTAGATGTAGAAGAGAAGGTTTTGAAGGTTTGTGAACCAAAGAAAAGGAAGAGGAAATGCTGGAGACGTGGGCATGAGCTTTACAATCTTGGCACAGTACACCATCTATCAAATCAGTATCTTTCATATGCTGAACGCTGATTGGTTATTTTTCATCACATCTATCACAGAAATAGAACCGCGCCTAATTGAAAACATGTCATCAAATCTTTTATCACATCTATCATGATAGACCGTGATATGCTTTTTTCATCACATTTTTGCATTTACATGGTGATATTTAGGTACGTAAAAGATATCATGATAGATTAGATGAAAATCTTTTACCGTGTAAAACGGGCTTAAGTCATATTATTAAACTATAGGGCGAACGCAATTTGTGTTGCGTTGAAGATGAGCGTAGCGGTTTGTATATAGTGCAAAAAAAGGTTGATGCAAAAAGCCTATGAAAATCATGGAGCAGCAAGCCAGACCATTGCTTTCTCAAAATTTCTGATCACTTGAAAATGTAAGCGATTCTGACCTTTCTTTGTTTCTGTCCGAGCTGTCGGGTAGCGGAAATGTGCTCATTTTGAGATCATTGAGCAATGTGCATGTAAATACATAGATGTAACTCATGCCAAAGGGTTTTTATTAGGTTGGAGATATATTTCTGCCGCGGACTTACTTTTAAAAACTTGCATGCACGAAATTGAAAAAATTTCTAATATTTGTCAAATCTTGAAGTCAACTTCAAGTAAAAAAGTCTGGTGTGATGTTTCGATGGTTTCTAAAGGCAACAATCAAAATTGGGAAAATTTGAAAAAAATACACACTTTTAAATAAATTTCCGTACTTTTCCAAACTTGCCCAGTTGTCGAATATTGCACATTTTTCTTCTTTGAAAGTGAAGGGTATGGAGGATTTTCTTGAAAAACGCAGGGGGTCTAAGTTGAAAGTAAAAGTAGACACCCTGAAAATTTCATCCCAATCGAGGCAGGCGTTTGGCCTGTAGAGCGCGCGCAAACTCACATACAAACAAAAAAAAAGAAAAACACACACAAGTGCTTTTTTTTAGCAATAGTGAAATTGATGATTTCGCTCCGCTCGCTCCGCTCGCTACGCTCATCAAATATGGACCAAAGTTGTTTTAACTTAAAACATCTTGCCTTTAATTTAGTGGGTTTTATGATTTAGGCGATGATTAATGAAAGAAACGTGTTCGCCACTGTACACCCTTTATTTTGGTCAAACAGCCAATGCGTGTTCTGTTGCAGCGATCTGAGAGATCACTGGGACGAAATCATCGAGCTTCGAGGCACGGCAGAGAAAACAGCAAAAATTGTCTGACTGTTGTCTTCTTTGTACTCTGCATGTTCATATTATTTTTATAATAATTTATTTTATAAACAATCATTATTATGACAATTTTAATAATTTATAATTACGATAAGGAAAGTAAATGTATTTTATTTATATGTTTGTATTCTCCCTGTATGTTCTGATTGATTGATTGATTGATTGATTGATTGATAGAATTGCATAAGAGGTTTCATTCTTTGATTGAGTTTTGTGATGGAAATACGATTTGTGTGTAGTTAAAATATTGTACACGAGTAGACATGCGAGTTTGCCGAACGAATTACCCTATGGCCTTACGAATTTCACAAAATTCTGTGGATAGTGAGATATGTGCAGACTAAAATGCAAACAAAATTGCTAATTTAAATGAAAGTGCTCAATACAGTGAGCGGGCACCTAGCGCTCCTTTGCCGCCATGCGGGTTGCATACCAACTACTGATTCATCAGCTGAGCTGACGGCCTTGTGGACGGATGCCTCGTGCCTGTTTCCCAATGGATTACATCATCATTCCTCAAGGATACTGAGAAATCAAGACATCGGTCACGTAAATCCATAACAAGGTATTTAAAATAATGCGATATATACGTACTGCAAAGATACTTTAATGAGTTAACTTGCCTAACTTGGTACCTACTTTTAAGAATTGTGTCGGGTATTGATTTTGTAAACGTCAAAGGAGCCAGACGTTTGACATTTAATTCGACATAACCTTGACATTGATCTAATTTACTCGCCCATTTTCCAATGTCCCAGCCATTAATAATAGAATAACCGTGTTTAGGTCTTGCTAAGATGGGCAAAGAAGAGGTATATTATTAACAGTCTAATTTCATCTAGTTCGAAGTAGTATCGGTGCGGTTAACGTTACACAGTGTTTCCACTTTTAGTCATCAAGAATGTCGTACGATGAATCACAATCGGAGCGGTTAGCGAGGAAAGCGAAAGAAGCTCCTTTCGTGCCAGTCGGTAAGTACATTTCATATTTATTTGTGTTAAGTTTCCATTTTTCGAGTTACCTAGATTACTAACCAACGCTGAGATTGGATCATTGGTGTCGTTTTCTCCCTCTGCCTGTCCGCCTGCCTATGTAGGTTTTTAGTTTTTGTACATATATTCCTGGAATTACCTACACAAACATTTTTGCGTTAATTTCTTGAGGTTATCCTTGTACCTACTGATTAAAAGTTTGCAATCTTGGTAAAAATGACATCACCTGGCCATGAAGCACTTACCGAAGAACTTTACATTTAATTTATCACGCTCTTAGCTTTTCAAGATTGATAACTATACCTAGATCTCTACCATTCTAATAAGCAGTAAACAGGAGAGACAACAAGGAGTCAATAGCCAATACCTAGTTACTACCTACTTCCTCCACCAACATCAAAAGTACTAGCAATGGTACTACTACCTACCTATAATAAAGTCACATTTGGGAATTTCATTTTTAAAAAATTTCGATTTTTTATTGTTTTCACTCTAGAGGTTGGATACATTTATAGTTTTGTCTCAATTATCACATTTTCTACTACCTACTCACCTAACTCAACTAGGGTTTTGTTCAGCCCGTTCGAATCCACTGAATCGGAATCGGCCGGACCGAATAAATTGCCCAACTGTTGTTCAACCACAAAAGGGCAAAACATATTCGTCGACTGCGACCCTTTGCGGGTTTCAACCACTAGAGCCCACTATTTTTCTGTGTACCTAGTCGGATGAATGGAAAAATTAATCGTTGAATGGCTTGAACTGACTGGGCAACCCCATTAATACTAGGATTCTCCAAGACTAACCGACTAACCCGTATTTCCCTCGTCTTTTGCAGGTCTGGCAGGATTGGCGGCTGCTCTGGCGATCGGGGCGTACAAGTACAAGCACCGCGGTGGAATGTCGACGTCCGTGTTCCTCATGCAACTTCGGGTGATCGCGCAAGGAACCATCGTCTCCGCGATGATGGCGGGACTTGCGTACAACATGGCGCAAGAATATGTATTCAATCCGAAACCAAAGCCCGAACTTGAAGCGAAAAAACCCTAACGATTGCTATGGCTAGGTCTTAATAAATTAAGATAACCTATTGCTGAGCGATGAAATAACGACAGCGAATTTCTCGCGAGCTGGCATCTTGAGAAATGTCACAGCATTAGGGGTTTTCTGTACATAGACAAATTGGTGTAACATACATTTTTAACTTGGCTACATCCATAATTTAGCAATTTCTATTTCATAAATCCATTATTTATTTATTTTTGTTCTGACTATTTTACCGTTTTATTTTAGTTCCAAAATTGTGTTGCCGGCTTGTATATTGTGTATTATTTTTCATTAAGATTCGTGCACTGTGGTGCAGGTAAAGATATTAGACAGCAATAACTACGTTTTACATAGTTCCTCACAGGAACACTTCAAATATATAAGAGGTTAGTAGTAGGTACTGTCTGCGTAATATAATACCTAGAACGGTGTTAGTAAACCTTTAGTTTTGACATTTTGCTCTTTTCTCACACTTCTGATGAGAGCTTCAATTGTTGTACTGTAATGATTGACAAAATATATTGGTTAAATCTTTGATCATTGTTAAATAGATAATTTCTGGACAGAAAACAGTTATGTTGGTGTATTTTTGTAACTTACCAGCTATTCACTTCTTGATGGAATGAATTTATCTTATCCTTTGCTTTGGCTACTGCCCATGCATTGCTAGCTGTGGTAATAAGATTTGTAATTAGTTTCTGCCTAATTTCACCATTAATTAGACCAATTAAACAATCCAAATCTGCTGTTTGAAATTGAATCATGTCAAGTAGCAAATTGCATTCTTCATTTGATTTGTTCTGACTCAGCCTCTCCCAGTTCACCTTCCCTGTAGGCAATCAGGTAAATCTTGCCGTTACTATCAACTAAAGCTTTGTTGACCAAAAAAATCTACACATTCATTCAGTTTCACTTTAATGCATTGCTCTCTTTCTCAAATTTTATAGTGGGAAAAGGGTTGTACAAGGACTGAATTTTGGTAGAGGTTCCCTTTCCAAGCTTCAGAGCTATAAATAAAAACATTGAAATTGAAATTGAAATTGATGTCGCTGTAAATCGTTGTTTGTAGAAGATTCAGAACATGGCTACAAATACGTTTCTAGTTTGCAAAGTGAGTCGGAAGGTTGTAAAATGAATATTTTTTCTTGATTTGGGTATAACTCACATCGCTCTAAACTCTACGTTAAGAACGCTAGTATTGTTCTGCAGCCTCCCGACTGCGCTGTCAATCATTCGACGCTCAGACGCTCGGACCATCTCATCCGGATCGTGTGGATGTCTGCAAAGGGTTTCGCGTGCTAAAAATGTGAGGAAGAGGTTGTCGCTACCCGACATTGACGATCTGATACAAAGAGTGAATGGTTACGGATCAATATTTTAAATAATTTTTAATATTAAATCCAGTTATAGTACACGATTTAATGTATCTGCTGCAAATGGTGGTTATAAATCAGTTTGAATCATACTTTTATGACTATATTTGCTTCGGTAGATGAGCAAGTATCTTGCTTTGTGAACGATGGTAAACATGTAAAACGCCTATTTTTTGTCCAAAAACTCGAATAAAAGAGTTTTGTGATCAGCCAAATAAAACACAGACAGTTGTTTTGTGTAAAACATAATATACAATTAATTATTAATCGATTCAATGAACAGGCGTAGAAGAGATTTTAATAACTGTACCACCAATAGATTTTACGGTTCAGGACCGGAGACCCTTAAACTTGCGAACTCTTTAGCGGAACAATGGGACGGCCTGCGAATGTTGAAACCTCTGGCTCCTGCCTACCAGCAGGGGAGGCTCTTTGACAGTAAAACACCGCTAGCGTTCGTAACGTGAAAAACAGTTTAGCTAGCTGGGTCAGGAGCCGCTGACGGACCAAGAAATTGTCCTGTTGTTTCCCATGTGTCTGTTGTTTCTAAACTTTCTGGCCAACAAAGTTGTACATCGTATTTTCTTTTGCAAAACGGTGAAATAGCTGTTTGGGATTTATAAGATTTTGAATTTGACATTGAATTTATTGTACATAAGTTATTTTAACACTGAATGTTATACACTTATAGTTATAAATAGTATTTATTAAAGCACACTTATCTAAAGCGGCTGTGCGAGGTATTATAATTTGTAAGATGACTTATTTTGACATTTTATTAGGTAGGTACCAAGTCGATTTTACACGGTATTATAAATAATGTATAGACAAACAAAATGGCTAGAGCTCAAAAGTTGCTTCTAGGCGTTGAATTTTAGGGGCCCGTGCCAACGCCTTCCATTTTGGAAACGTACGGCTGACCCAGGATGGAAATGCGAGACCACGCACGCACATGGTGAGTTTACTCAGCGCAATTCAAGGGACATTGACCATAATTCGAACAACTCGTTCATCGCGAGAAACGTTTTCAATCGATTTCTGAAACCAGGTATTCATTTTACTATAAGGGCCAGTATTACAAGTGCCTCAACTCTGGGTTCAGTATCTAACCCTCATAAACAGATGAATTCCACAGCTTCCTATTGGCGGTTGCCATGACAAATAACTTAACTCCTACTTTAACTCAGGGTTGAGGCACTTGTAATACCGTGCCTAAACAACTTAAATTATTTTATCCACATTCTTAAAACCCCGTAGATCGTTGGCCCGATGAGTCCATATACGCTGCGGGGTTGAGCCGGTGACCCCAGATATGCACGCTCTATGTAACGTGGCCGTATTGAGCAACACGCGAGTGACTTCATGAGTTAAAATTTCACCTTTTCTGGATATCTTCGTGAATTTTAAGATGATTCATCTCATCTTCCAGATCTAACCATAGGTACCTCAACTCTGTGGACTGGATAAATGCGAGGACGTTTACGAACCAAAACCGGTGTTCGTCTTGGGTCACAACCTGACAAGAATAAAATCTAACAGATATCCCCGGCTAAATTCCACGAGAAACTTGCCACGTAACAGTAAAGGTACCCAACAGGCGCACGTAGGAATCGGAGCAGATTCGAAGCACTCTCAGGTAGGTAATCGTTCATCAATTCGGGTGCAATCAACTTCCCATATTCACACCTTACCAAATTTCATGTCGCCTTTCACCTTCTTATAACTAATATTACGAGTTGCGACCGAACTTTCTTCTCGACGTCAGAAATAATCTGGTACCCACCTACGTGTTAACTTGTGCAAATGCCTCGCGAACGAACCACAATTGTACTATTTTGCCGCGAATGGATCTTTCATGCACGTTAATTTACTACCTACAGCCTTAACTTATCGGCGAAACTGGAACATGACCATCGATGAATCTAGACAATCATCGGGATCAACTGTACCTACCTATGTCTCACGGCTTAGCCGACATTGACAATCAAAATCTTATTGACAATGTCAGACATCACAGAGAATCCAGAGGTCGTCGATTCTCTAAATAATTCAACCAGTTCGTCGAAACAGCGATTCAAAGACTGACATGCTGCTCTTTCCTAAGTGACCCAAAGGAAGGAGTACAAATATTGGTATACAACGGCAAGAAAGGTTTTTGCAACATATTGGTTTTTCTGGAACTATCAGGAATGAAAGCTAGATGTTTGACCATCAAGAGGTTGATGAATCCATCGATTGCATAAAATCCTGCAATCTTTATCCTTGCTGATGCTGATAAAAAGACGAGAAAAGTCCACTTCACCACACCTATAGCCACGAAGTATGCCAGCGAGCGTAAGTCCACGCATATGGTTCAACGCCTTCACAATGTGTTCAGGCCATCTCACTATAAATAAGGGGCGTAGGTATATTTGCATTTATTGATTTGGTTTTGACAAGTAAGTATAACATAGTCCTTATAATATGTGCATATAATAAAGGTATATTTACTATTTACCCGTGCTTTTTTTGTGCCGGAACGCACCGGAACGCCGTTCCGGCACCTCTTTTCGGTACTATAAAAAACAATTAAATACCTGCGGGAATATCTGCAATCGCTGGAGAAATGTATGCTCCATTTCACGTTAAGAAGAAGAGTGTATTTGCTCCTTTCTCGTCAGCCCTCTGCTATTAGACATTATAGCTGAGTTTCAAAACTTACAAGCCATGTCTTGAGCCAGACAAAAGGCTTTATGGGCAGTTTTGAGACTCTTTGCTCGTGTCTAGCAGCAGAGAGTCTATGAGGATGATTCGAAGACACTCTCCTTCTCAACGTGAAATAAGGTTTAGTTCGTCCGTGTTGTTTAACGTGTGCCCGCGTGCCTACCGAGTTTGTGGACATAATGAAGAATGTTTTTTTTTTTTTTTACAATAATTAAAATGGTATGATGGAAGGGGGGGGGGGGGGGGTAACCGGTAAAGGGTAATTTTCTATTATGAAAATTGGCTTTCCGACACATTTTTTTTACGAAAAAAGCACTGCTTTTCACTACTACTAAAATCTACTACCTATTTACAAACAACTTGATTTATTCGACCCGAGATCTAATTCAGTGATAATTGTATTAATTTTTCAAGTTCCAAGTGCAAGCTTCGAGCTTACTGACTGAAGCATAAAATACATCCGTTTGCTTAAAAGTTTGTGACATATTATTAATTAGACTGCATGGGTATGAACTAGAGATGTCGGCGGGTACCAAAAATTGTACGCGGGTACCCGTGGCCAGTACCCGGGTACCCGCGCGGGTACTTGGGTTAGCAAAAAAAAAAAAAATCAAAAATCAAAAATCAAAAATCCATTTTTTTTGTGTACCAACACGGAATATTGTAACTTACAGGGTTGTTCGAGATAGTGTTATAATTTACGTGGACAAGACGTTTATGAAGAAGTCAGCATAATATTATCAGACATGATTTTTATCTTTATTACTCCAATAAAAGAAGCAGTCAATCATGCTTGTGAGTGGTGAAGCCATACAAAGTGATTAGGTGGCATAAACAAACTACCCTAACCCCACACTCAGCTTGGCCTTGGACAACAGCCAATAAATCACTAGAATTGAGGAAACATACAAAGGGACATGTCTGGACAGGTTCAAGTGGCTCCAGGCCACTCTGCACTCTGCATGCCTTGGGCCATGAGCTGGACCATGCTCGCGGCAGCGGTACAAATGGTTGCCAAATGGTACTAATGGTTGCCAGGGAAAATGAGAAGGGTTCCAGCTAGGTGGTGTAGAATTTTCTTATTATTATATCCAGCCATTATCTTTATCCACTGGACGAAAAATACATAACTTTAACTGCGTTTATCTCAGTGAGATTTTGGTTTTTAGATACTTTTTTTACAAATCGTTCTCTAAAATAATATCATCCAAAGAATCAATAATTCCCGTAGAACAACCAGAAATACTTTCTATAGGCGTTGTGTAGATCGGCCTTAAAGGAAGTGTGAAGTCAACTTGTTGTGTGTCGGGGTGTTTGCTGTCGTTTCCTTCGATGAAATGTGGTGTAGATAATTGGTTGTGTTGGTTGTAATTGGTCGGTAGAAAGATAAAATTAGTATGAAGTTTCTGTGCGCGGGGAATTCAGTATGCCTTGTAAAATCATTTTCTTGCTGTGTTGCTGTGACGGTCTGACCTAGAAATCTCCTAGTATTTCTTGCGTTTCTGGAAATATCGGTCGAGGCAATAAATATGGATATATACAGGAAAAAATTGTTTCAATTGCCTGGCAAATGCCGAATTTACACGAAACGTTTTCATTCCGAAAATCGCTTAACAATTTACAGAAGTTTAACTTCGAAAATCATTTTGTGATAATTATATCTCTTGAAACAATTAAAAGAAAATGTCAACCTTATTGGAAACGCTTTTACAAATCACAACTGAGAACAAAGACATTGCCATTTTCTCAAAAGCCGTGCGTAAACCGACGCATTCACACGATCATTGATGCATTGAAGTTTGGGATCACTTTGACTTGCCTCGCTAGTCGCTATAGGTACTTAGCGTTCATCCGTAATGAAGCTTTAGATGAGTCCGGTATAATAGTGGAATTGTAAGCAGAGCGTCCATCTTAACCACCGACTTGATACCAACATGCAAAGTTACCTTGACAGCAACAGCTTTTAGGTCAGCAAACGACGTTATCAATCACATTACCGACTTCTCAAGAGTGTACTCTACAGCTAAGTATATTATAATACAGAGCCCGCTACATGCAGGTCCGCTGTTTCTGTTTCTCTGCCACACGAACCTCTAATTAAATAACAAGTAATAATCGAAGCCAGCGTCCAAGTCAACAAAGTGTGTTTAGTGCATGTCTTTAGGGGTGGCTCATTTCGTAAAGGGGTCTGCCTGTTTGCAGCTCGGGATTGCTGCTAAGAGCGTCCCGAGTTCGGGGTTGTAGCTCAGGTACAAGAAGTTTGGATGGTGATGATGACTTGTTGCACTTGGTCCATTACACGATAATGGCTACAAATACCGTGGCGCTGGTCTTTATGAGGTGGTGGGTGCCCGCACTCTAGCCCAGCTGTCTCACTAGCGTGTCAAGAGTCTAAACTCCATTTCACGTTAAGAAGGAGAGTGGATTTGCATCTTCCTCGAGGACCCACTGCTGCTAGACACGAGCTAAGAGTTGCAAAACTACCCATTGAGCCTTTTGTCCGGCTCAAGACATGGCTTGTGGGTTTTGGAACTCTTAGCTCATGTCTAGCAGCAGTCTGGCTGAGCTCGTTCCATTCGCATGCCCAATTCTCTGACGTATCCGAGTCGGATCTAGCTCAGCCGATCGAATCAATATCACGAAAAATCACAGCAAACGTAAATCCGGAAGACAAATCAAGTTACGCCCGTATACGCTGTATGCCAGTAGACCTAAGTGAGTATACGCTCACTTGAGCTTTTACAGTAGGGCCACTCAGTTTTCTATCAAGTTTTCTCCATGGCAAGGAAACTCAATTTGCTTGCTTGTTTTCCATCAAAAACACTGCACGCGATGCTGCCTAAAGGTTTTCGTTTGTTAAAACATATGCGGATGCGAAATATAACGCTTAATCTAATGATTTGAATACACAAGGAGATACACAATATTTTACCTACATTTCCCTATACACACCCATGTTGAAATGACACTAGTAGAACGAGAAGTGCTGTTTTTTGCTGCTATTTGGAGCTCGTTGAAATGAATGCGCACTAAAATGTGGATGTTCAGAAAATCAGGAATAAATGCATCAAAGTTGCAACAAAAAATCTAGCGACCCAATTAGCGAAAATTGCTACAGTAAAAAACTAAAGTCAGGGCATCATCTTATTTTGCAAACTGCATAAATTATGTGTGTGTCGGTTTCCACATTATCTAAAGTCTGTTCATTGAGCTGTGAACTCGGGCCGCTCCCCTCACCTCGTACGGGATACACTTTCCAGGCCACACCTTTGGTCGGATCGCTTCCCTTACCTCGTACGAGATACACTTTCCAGGCCACACCTTTGGTCGGATCGCTTCCCTTACCTCGTACGAGATACACTTTCCAGGCCACACCTTTGGTCGGATCGCTGCCTTTACCTCGTACGGTATACACTTTCCACGCCACACCTTTGGTCGGATCGCTGCCTTTACCTCGTACGGTATACACTTTCCAGGCCACACCTTTGGTCGGATCGCTGCCTTTACCTCGTACGGGATACACTTTCCAGGCCACACCTTTGGTCGGATCGCGGTGAAACCTATATTTTCAGAACCTTCACACTCCTGGCAACCACTAGAACCATTTTCACTTCGAAAAATTTACTCGTCAATTACTTACAAGCGTTTTAAAACAACCCTGTTTTGCCGGTTCATGGAAAGATGTCATTCCAGCTAAGAATTTACCTCTCACTGGATACACTTTCCAGGCCACACCCATTATCCGATCGCAACGAAACAAATATCTATACGGTATCCTCACACTTTTGTCAACCAACTGAATATCTCAGATTCTCGAAATATCTCCTGGAAAGCCAAAGTGTTAAATTCAATTTACCTCAACAACCATTAATTGAACGGCCTTAAAAGTGGTTAAACATGAATACAAACAAACTGAAGCGTTATTTAGCTACTTTTACATATTTTAAATTTCCAGTTATGTGTGCCGTGGGCAGATGGCTGGTGGGGACGGTGCAGGCCGACTGGGACGCGCTGAACGCGAGGGTGGAAGCCGACTCGGCTGACCAGGCAGCGCAGGACGAACAGGACCGCCTGGAGCGTGCCAGTCGCGTGGAGAAGCTGCGCGCCGAGCACGGCGTCGAGGGCACCGAGCTGCCGGTCGACGACATGGGGGGTGGCGACCTCCGCCCCGTCGCCGAGGTGCTGGGCCATCGGTCGGCGGGCAGCGCCAGACTCATATTGGTGCAGGTGGGTGGAGCGGGGGGTGCGACGATTTCTGGAGATGCAGGATGGTCAAAAAAACTTTAATATCATATTTCGGTTTAAATTTAATACTTATGTGTAGTCTTGAGGTGACAAGCACCTTAGCATACGAATATCTACAAATTATTTTTGTTTTACTATTAGATTTGCTGAAAATTCAGAATAACTGCCAAAAATGTATTTTCAAATGTTTTGATGGTTTTTCTAAATTATCAGCAAACCTAATCATGACACAAAATTGATTCTTACATTGTTTGAAAGCCTTATAAATTGCCTAGTGCACTAGCTATTATGTTTTTTGTGCTATCACTGATGGTTGGTCAGTAATGCAGGTAGTCATTCCTCGACCAAGGCGTTCCCCCAGCTTAAACCAGCAATTCAGTTTGCTGGCCCATCTGATTGGATCTCCGCAAAGGACTTTAACTTTCGTTTAAGTGCTTAGCATGGTCAAACATTTTGCTTACGTTAAGTCCAAATAATAGACAGGCTTACGGTTGTGCCTTTTCCAAACACTATTGCTACTGCTAATTCTTACTGCTAATTCTTACTGCTAATTGTAAACCAGCCTTAAGTCTGGTAATTATAGCAACATCAAATTAATTTCTATACTTTGTCAAACTACACAACAACTTTTTGTAACCGCAAACCAACCAGATTACTTTTATAGTCTTAACGGTAGTCACATTTATATAGACGCCGTGCCACCGTGAAAGAACAGGAGATTCCTATCTTGGTACTTTGCTCTCAATGTCCCTAACATTAATACACTTTTTTATTGTATGGATAAGATATTAATACGGTATTCGCGTATAACTAGCTAAAATATAACTTTAGCTGACATTAAAAGTTTGATGTTCATTTCAAAGTTCAAACACTGTAATGTTTTTTTGACATATTATCTGCGTCTGCTTATTCCAACGGCTACATAGAACAGAACTACAAAACTTTTTCAAAGATACGTACAAGTTTAATGTTGTATTGGAGAATTGCCGTGGCAAAAGCAAATGTCACTTGAAGATAGAACTGAAAAAGTTGGAATTATCGGTAATTGATGCAACAGCTCCGCTTGCCAATTACTTACGCTAATTTCTAGACCCCACGGTCTGGTGGAGACATCCGTATAGTTGTTCAGACACGCCAGTTTTTTTAATTTGACCCAGATTTAGTTATAGGTATTCAATACACCTACAGTATCTTTCATGTTGAGAAGGAAAGTTAAGTTCTGCAGACTCCAGACATTGCGCTGTCAATCATTCGATGCTCAGACCATTCAACCCTTTAGCGAAACAATGGGACGGCCTGCGAATGTTGACATCTTTGGCTCTTCTAACAGCAGGGGAGCCTCTTTGAGAGTGAAACACCGCTCTCCTTCTAAACGTAACAGGAGGGGAGCCTCTTTGAGAGTGAAACACCGCTATCCTTATAAACGTAACAGGAGGGGAGCCTCTTTGAGAGTGAAACACCGCTCTCCATCTAAACGTATCAGCAGGGGAGCCTCTTTGAGAGTGAAACACCGCTCTCCTTCTAAACGTAACAGCAGAGGAGCCTCTTTGAGAGTGAAACACCGCTCTCCATCTAAACGTAACAGCAGGGGAGCCTCTTTGAGAGTGAAACACCGCTCTCCTTCTAAACGTAACAGGAGGGGAGCCTCTTTGAGAGTGAAACACCGCTATCCTTCTAAACGTAACAGGAGGGGAGCCTCTTTGAGAGTGAAACACCGCTCTCCATCTAAACGTATCAGCAGGGGAGCCTCTTTGAGAGTGAAACACCGCTCTCCTTCTAAACGTAACAGCAGAGGAGCCTCTTTGAGAGTGAAACACCGCTCTCCATCTAAACGTAACAGCAGGGGAGCCTCTTTGAGAGTGAAACACCGCTCTCCATCTAAACGTAACAGCAGGGGAGCCTCTTTGAGAGTGAAACACCGCTCTCCTTCTAAACGTACTCCTTCTAAACCGAGATGTTTGAGCCGGGCACTAAGGGGGGACATTGGTCTTCTCAGGCTGGGTTCCATTCGCATGTCAGTCCTGGAATCAGCACCGAACCCTCGGCCTTTTGGCTGCGTGCTGGGACCGAGATGTTTGAGCCGGGCACAAAAGGGGGACATTGGTCTTCTCAGGCTGGGTTCCATTCGCATGTCAGTCCTGGAATCAGCACCGAACCCGCGGCCTTTTGACTGCGTTCTGGGACCGAGATGTTTGAGCCGGGCACTAAGGGGGGACATTGGTCTTCTCAGGCTGGGTTCCATTCGCATGTCAGTCCTGGAATCAGCACCGAACCCGCGGCCTTTTGGCTGCGTGCTAGGGGGAAATATCTGAGGAGCGCAATTCCGAGTAAAACTCGTGTCCTCTGGTCGGATCGGACTATACACACGAAAAGTTTCGCCTATTCTCACGTAGTTTATTCCATAATTGGCGAGGAATCGCGGACGCAGTGGACGATATTAGAATCCAACGCCTTCGTTAGAATAGTATAATATTATATCCGATTGGATCGCAAAGTTGATCGAAATTGTTTATCGAACTGTGTTTATACTTTGTAACTTTGCCAATTAGTTTGTGAAGATCTACAACGCTGCGAATAGTCCTGATGTAGATCGTGAAAAGACCGGATGTCGATCGCTAGACTTTTACGATGCCTCGACGGAAGATTTCAGGCGGGAGGAGACTAAAATATCCTTGGTGAACTCTGACGTTATGCTGTTTTAAGGACAATAATCTAATGGGCTGTTCCCGTATCGTAATTTACTGGACAAATTTAACGTGGTTTAAAAAAACATAGCTTCATTGCGAGGAAAATTTTCGTATTTATTCCCAAAGTTTTTATTCTCAACAAAATTTTCTTCAACGACTAGTTCTTTGGAAAAAGAGCAATATTCGACAATTGGGAAAGTTTTTAAAAGTACGGAAATTTATTTTAAAATGCGTCTTTTTTCCAAATTTTCCCAATTTCGAATATTTCTTTGACAAACCATCGAAACCACATGGAAACATCACACCAGCTTTGTTGACTTCAAGTTTGTCAGAAATTTTGTCAATTTCGTTCTCAATTTCACTTGTGAGTTTGTTTGTTTGTATGTGTGTTTGCGCGCGCACTACAGACCAAACGCCTGCGTCGATTGCTATGAAACCTTTGTTCTCAACTTAGTACCGCTGCGCCCATACGCTCATCTTCAACGCGAACACTTTGGCAGCGTTTCCTAGTTATACAAATTAAGAATTCATTACCTAGAACGTCTACCTGAGTGCCTCTTAATCAGAGGAAGCTCCCTTAACCAGCATGCATTTAAACAGCGGCAAGCACAGACAAGCCAATCATGCAGTTTGATGAAGACCTCATTTAATTACGGATTGGCCAGGCCGTCAACCGCCCGGTTCGTGCACGTTCGGCCCCACTCGGTGACTTTACTCGACAGTTGTAAGACTCTGAATGCACAGGGACAGCTTCGTCACACGCATTGTGTGTAAGATGCACCCAAGTTCATTTTTCATTTTCATATAAATTGCAAATACTGGTAGGTACCAGTGGTGGCAAGGAGCTATGTTTATTTAATTTATGTAGTAATTAATTTATTGTTCTCTTCCGGTTTTCCGTCTCTTCGTCAATTTCTTCTTTGTCTATTCTTTCTTTATGCCATTCCAATCCCTACCTGATCTTGTTAAGAAGGAGTAGAGTCCAACATCTGTCCTCTTAGTTTTTATCAAGACCTTCATTCTGTGACCATTCCTTCCCTGCTCACCATCATACTTTTCAATCTTCTCGTTCAGTTCCGTCCACCCTAAACCTCCCTTCCATATTCTGTAAAAATTGCACATTCTATCCATCCATCTCCTTTTTTCCAGTGTCCTCCAACCTGTCAATTAACTTGGACAGTGTCCAAGTTAATTGGGTGCTTGGGTGCTGTCGGCCATAAGCAGGCTCAGGCAGGACTTACGGACTCAGGCCATAAGCAGGCTCAAGCAGGACTTACGGACTCAGGCCATAAGCAGGCTCAGACAGGACTTACGGACTCAGGCCATAAGCAGGCTCAAGCAGGACTTACGGACTCAGGCCATAAGCAGGCTCAAGCAGGACTTACGGACTCAGGCCATAAGCAGGCTCAGACAGGACTTACGGACTCAGGCCATAAGCAGGCTCAAGCAGGACTTACGGACTCAGGCCATAAGCAGGCTCAAGCAGGACTTACGGACTCAGGCCATAAGCAGGCTCAGACAGGACTTACGGACTCATGCCATAAGCAGGCTCAAGCAGGACTTACGGACTCAGGCCATAAGCAAGCTCAAGCAGGACTTACAGACTCAGGCCATAAGTGACTCAAGTAGGACCATACTGACTCAGGCCATAAGCAGTCTCAAGCAGGACCATTGACTTCAAGGAAGCGTATATACTATGTATGTAAGGATAGACCCGCAACCGCCCTTACCTGCCTGTATACCAAAAAGTGTCAAATTGGACGCCATCTTGATTGGGACCAAAAACCTTCTTGGTGCAAATTTCACATTAGAATCAAGGTAGCCCAGACCTGTTGTTGATGAGCGTAGCGAGCGAAGCGAAATCATAAATTTCACTGCTGCTAAAAAAAACACTTGTGCGTGTTTTGTTTGTTTCTTTGTTTCTTTGTTTGTTTGTTTCTTTCGCGCGCGCGAAGTTTGTGCGCGCTCTACAGGCCAAACACCTGCGTCGCTTGCGATGAAATTTTAAGGGTGTCTACTTTTGTTCTCAACTTAGACCCCCTGCGTTTTTCAAGAAAATCCTCAATACCTCTTCCCTTCAAAGCAGAAAAAAGAGCAATATTCAACAATTGGGAAAGTTTGGAAAAATAAGGAAATGTATTTAAAAGTACCTACGTATTTTTTTCCAAATTTTCCCAATTTCGATTATTGCTCTTCAAAACCATCGAAACCACAAGGAAACATCAAACCAGCCTTGTTTACTTCAAATGTGTCCAAGGCAATGATTTGACAGCTATCAGAAATGTTGTCAATTTTGTATATGCAAGATTGAAAGTAAATCCGCGACAGAAATACATTTCTAGTCTAATAAAAACCGTTAGGAATGTGTTACATAGATGTATTTAGGTGCACATTCCTCGATGAACTCAAAATGAGCATACTCTCGCTATCTGTCAGCTAGGAGAGACACACTGAAAGTCAGAATCGTCTACATTTTCCAGTGATCAGAGTTTTCGAGGGGGCAATGGTCTGGCTTGGTGCTCCGTGGTTTTCATAGGACTTCTGCCTGCACCTTTATAACCGCAGTATACAAACCGCTACGCTCATCTTCAACGGAACACAAATTGCGTTCGCGAAGCCCTAGTTAGTGTAATTGGGAAAATCTGGAAAAAACACGCTTTTTTCAGAAAAATTCCCGTATTTTTATCATTTTCATAATTTTTCATAAAATGTTCATAAAAAGATACACCGGTAATTTTTTTGTGTGTGGAATTAGTGAAACTGAAGATTTCGCTCCGCTCGCTTCACTCACTTTACACTTATGAATAAATGAGCTAACGAATAAGTAAGCTAACAAAATGATTATTTTTACAAGGAAGATGTACATTTCGTACCTTTTTCATCCCTTCAGTACCTTTACAAGACCGCATCGCCAACTCGTAGCATCGCATGTATTGACAGGACGTGACCTGGGGCGTTGCACCGGCGCAGGACAGAGCACGTCGCTGTCTGCGTCGGACAGCTGCATCTTCGCGAGTGCATCTGGTCACAGGATGCAGTTTCGCGTCGGTCGTACAGGAGCAAGTGTCGCGCTAGAGCTGCTTCAGCATCAGCATCAGCATCAGCATCCCGAGCGTGTGGACTCGGGTCCCTCTCCCCGCTCCGTTATCAGCTGTCAGGCTGCGATTCGAAACTGTTTAGATTCACGATAATGGAGATACTTATGTTGTTGATAATAACCTTCGTAATTTTAGTTTTATTTGCAATTATTGTATTTGACGGTATTTTTAAATTATTTCATGTGGATGATGGAATTGCTGTTGGAGAGTATTTCGCCGTTAAAAATCAATCAATGGATTTCAATTAAATTATCAATCGCACACGGAAATATTCAGACGTGGGATCCAAGCATTGAAATAGGTCTGTTAAAATGGATATTGATAAAGTATTCATTCTCATTATTGTTTCATTGGCTTGCATAATATCTTCATATTTATCAAGCATTATTGGGACAGATGAATGCAATTTCAATGGTTTCGATTTCAATTTAACGCTAGATTAATGACTGCGACCCAGCAATTTAAAAAAAATCGCTTTGTGTCCTAGAGTAATTTAACATTGAAGTTCACGAAATTGAAAAAGGTAGATATTAATATTTATCCTAACATATTTAAAGAATGTATTCGTATTTTGTGTGATCAGTAGGATTTATATAATTCTGCAAAATTCATAACAAAAAGTGTGTTAGTATTAAAACAAATAACAAGCATTCTCTTGGGAAACCGTCTACAGCCAGTGGTAGATATTTGAGGAGTATGACCGTCGATCCACTAGCAATAGTAATAATGGTTGTTTTTGGGTTATTAATATTATTTTATCTTTGTTGTTTGGATTAAAACAGCTGGGAATAGAGTTAGTAGCACACACAAGCTGTAAGTTATATAATGTTTTATAAGTAGGTAGTAGAAAAAAGTGAATTGTTAGTAAAACTATTTGCACAGGTACTTTTCAGAGATAAATTACTTACATTTCTTTTCTAATTATTAATGGATTTTAAAACTTAATTTTTTCAAATAATTTCCGGTTTTTGCTGGGAGATAACAAGTTGTTTAACATTAATAACACGATGCCAGAGGTAACATTTTATCTGGCCGTTTTTGTTTTCCCAGTTATCATTCTTTTAATATTAATTTTTATAAAAATGTTAATTCTTTTTGATTTGTTTGAAGACTTTCTGGGTTACTTCCATTTAAATGAGAATTAAGACACAGTCCCGTGTTGGGGAACGCGCGTGCCAACCCTGGCGAGTCAAACATTTACCATAAATACCACGAAATATGTTACTTCTTTTAATTGTGGTAATTGTGGCAATAGTGGCAACACTGCGACGGATGACCAGGGACCGACGCTTTCGACGATACTAACTAAAATCGTCAGACAACAAAAATTAACCAGTTGTTACAAAATATTTTCCTCCAAGCTGATATATTTCAAGAAAAAACACAAATTAATTCACAATGGCTCTAGATTTAAGTGCACTCATGAAACACCATCAAGAATCCGAGCTGAAAAAGGGAAATGCGTGGAAATGGGGAAGAATGCGATTGTCGTTTGTAGCGTTCCCGGAAAACGGATATCAGACTTCGCAAGAAGCCGTCAAGAAGTTTAGTGTTCATCTTTTGCTGTCGGACATCAAATAGAATCGCGTTACGGGAACGTTCAAACCTCTGAGGTGAGTTTTAAGGGGCCTCTACTTTCAAGTCAATTCATTCCATCATAAGGTCACTAAAATCTTGAATTCAAAATACTTACATGCAGTCTCAAAATTGATGCAATTATGTTTCCTTTGTGTGTGGCCGATTAAAATAATTAAGAATAAAATAATTGAAATGTTTTGTTTTGGGCGAAACAAGCACCCTGTCACGGAATGTCTAGCACAGAGGCGAAGGCGAGTGTCCGCTCCTTTGCGGGGAGCGGAATTATCGGCAGTTCATAAGTTGCCGGCTTTTAACTAACGAGATAATGATTTCATTGCTAGATGCCACGGGTAAGGAGGTGCTCAAGGAATAGGATCGACCTTGAAGCTATCCCGGAAGTGATCGTTTCTGGAGCGGATCAAGAGGTTGTAACGGAAGAGCAGCCCTGCAGCGGAGCTGGTCAAAATTATGATGGTACGTTGAAAGAAAAACTTTGGTGTTTCGTACTTTTTCTTTTTTTAATGCTTTTTATTGGAATATTTGTTTGCATAAGCTTTTTAGTAACTTCATGACAAAATCAGAAAGGTCAGTGACGACCTACCCAGCAACAAAAAAGGAGAGCTAATATATTTTGAGAATTCTCGAAAAGTATAATAAAGTTTTTTTCCATTGTTAGAAAAGCTTCAAAGTTCCAACCATTTGGGCTGGGCTAAAAGTTTACAGGCAGTTCAGTCACGGTTAACCTGAGGGTGCACCGAACTTAAGCTGGATCGGATGACGGGAAATGGGTTCATAAGCCGTCACAAGTTATGTCTCACACAAACCTTAAAGGACATTTCATCTCCTGACAACCTGAGCTCAGATCAAAGATTTTTACTTTTTATAACCCATGGCGGAGGAAAAACATTTTTAAACATTTTTTTAGGCTGCAAACAGCCTTTTTGCGGTGCCGTCAATGACGTCATCGTGGGCTTTGGGATAGTTGTTTGTCCGTAATCACCTTCCCGAAGCACCGATTCGCTTCCAACTTTCGGTGTTGACTTTTGACAGCGATCACTTTGCAATATTAAAATTTGGAATCGATATATCAATTTCGAAATTTTTAATTGAAATTGGAAAGATTAGACAAAACGGCAATAGGTGGACTAAAAATTTTAACAATTTTTATTGCGCAATGTATTGGTTATAAAACGGCAAAATCTATAATCTGAGCACAAGTTGTGTGAAGGTGAGAGAATTCCTTTAACCAAAAATCTAATACATGCCCAGGCCACCAGCAAGAGTCGATACATTACAATGCTAAAATTTTATTTTGAAATTGGAAAGATTATACAAAATGGCAATTGGTGTACTAAATTTCTTTTAAAGTAAGAGAATTCCTTTAACAAACACGTTTGGAAACATTTTGAGCGAAATAAAAATTATTTTGTGTAAATACCGTAATTTTTCTGTGCTGTTGGGCGCTATTTGAAGTGCATAAGCACGGAGGACTTTCTGAAAAACGCATGGGGTCAAAATTGCGAACAAAGGTACAACCTGAATTTTCATCGAAATTAGAACACGTTTCTTTATTCTAACACACGCAGGTGACTTTTTTTGGGGCAAGTGAAATTGAAGGTTGTGCTTCGTTCGATACACCCAACAAAACAGACCGTGGATTATGTCAATGGACGAACAGTTCCAGAGTGAATCATTATGTGGGAAACAAACTGCCGTGAGAATAGCATTGCATTTATGTGGGCATATAATTGCTATAAGAATAGCATTGCATATATGTGGGCAAATAATTGCCATAAGAATAGCATTGCATTTATGTGGGCATATAATTGCCATGAGAATAGCATTGCATTTATGTGGGTAAATAATTGCCATAAGAATAGCATTGCATTTATGTGGGTAAATAATTGCCATAAGAATAGCATTGCATTTATGTGGGCATATAATTGCCATGAGAATAGCATTGCATTTATGTGGGTAAATAATTGCCATAAGAATAGCATTGCATATATGTGGGCAAATAATTGCCATAAGAATAGCATTGCATTTATGTGGGCATATAATTGCCATGAGAATAGCATTGCATTTATGTGGGTAAATAATTGCCATAAGAATAGCATTGCATTTATGTGGGCATATAATTGCCATGAGAATAGCATTGCATTTATGTGGGTAAATAATTGCCATAAGAATAGCATTGCATATATGTGGGCAAATAATTGCCATAAGAATAGCATTGCATTTATGTGGGCATATAATTGCCATGAGAATAGCATTGCATTTATGTGGGTAAATAATTGCCATAAGAATAGCATTGCATTTATGTGGGCAAATAATTGCCATAAGAATAGCATTGCATTTATGTGGGCAAATAATTGCCATAAGAATAGCATTGCATTTATGTGGGCAAATAATTGCTATAAGAATAGCATTGCATATATGTGGGCATATAATTGCCATAAAAATAGCATTGCATTTATGTGGACAAATAATTGCCATAAGAATAGCATTGCATTTATGTGGGTAAATAATTGCCATAAGAATAGCATTGCATTTATGTGGGCAAATAATTGCCATAAGAATAGCATTGCATTTATGTGGGCAAATAATTGCCATAAGAATAGCATTGCGTTTATGTGGACAAATAATTGCCATAAGAATAGCATTGCATTTATGTGGGTAAATAATTGCCATAAGAATAGCATTGCATTTATGTGGGTAAATAATTGCCATAAGAATAGCATTGCATTTATGTGGGTAAATAATTGCCATAAGAATAGCATTGCATTTATGTGGGCAAATAATTGCCATAAGAATAGCATTGCATTTATGTGGGCAAATAATTGCCATAAGAATAGCATTGCTTTTATGTGGGCAAATAATTGCCATAAGAATAGTATTGCATTTATGTGGGAAAATAATTGCCATAAGAATAATTGCATTTATGTGGGCAAATAATTGCCATAAGAATAGCATTGCATTTATGTGGGCAAATAATTGTCATAAGAATAGCATTGCATTTATGTGGGAAAATAATTGCCATAAGAATAGCATTGCATTTATGTGGGCAAATCATTGATTGACACTACTCTGTCGTGTTAAGAGCCGGTTTTACAATTTCCACTTAAAAAAGAGCTTAACTGTCAGTTAAAATGAAAATGGATGTATCTGATAGACTGACATCTTGTTGGAAACCAACTTAGCTGGCAGTTAACACTAACAGATTGGCATTGTAGAACAGGCTCTTAAAGCATATTTTTAAATTAATTTCTAGATTCAAAGCTGGCCTTGCTTCAAGCCCCCTTGCCAAATCTGAGCAACTCATCCTCCATCTCGTCTTTGGACACAGACAACGACTGTCTCCTGAAGATGTCGACCAGAGCGGCCAGCAGAGTGACGTGGATTGCTCTTGCGATCGTGGTGGCCGTGTGCACGATCGTCCTCACGTGTTCCTCGCTTAAATTACTGTTCTTCATCGAGGTTCTGGTGCTGGACGATCGACAGCTGGAAGACGTCGTCAACGAGACCGCGGTGCCAGGCACTAACTTCACTGCAGAGTTCAGCACCACGTAAACCATCTCTCAGTCGCTGACATACGTTCGGGGTTTACCGGCAGACGTTCGGGGTTTTCCGGCAGACGTTCGGGGTTTTCCGGCAGACGTTCGGGGTTTTCCGGCAGACGCTCGGGATTTTCCGGCAGACACTCGGGATTTTCCGACAAACGTTCGGGGGTTTCCGGCAGACACTCGGGGGTTTCCGGCAGACGTTCGGGATTTTCCGGCAGACGTTCGGGATTTTCCGGCAGACGTTCGGGGTTTTCCGGCAGACGTTCGGGGGTTTCCGGCAGACGTTCGGGGTTTTCCGGCAGACGTACGGGATTTTCCGGCAGACGTTCGGGATTTTCCGGCAGGCATTCGGGGGTTTCCGGCAGACGTTCGGGGTTTTCCGGCAGACGTTCGGGATTTTCCGGCAGACGTTCGGGATTTTCCGGCAGACGTTCGGGATTTTCCGGCAGACGTTCGGGATTTTCCGGCAGACGTTCGGGGGTTTCCGGCAGACATTCGGGGTTTTCCGGCAGACATTCGAAGTTTTCCGGCAGACGTTCGGGATTTTCCGGCAGACGTTCGGGATTTTCCGGCAGACGTTCGGGATTTTCCGGCAGACGTTCGGGGTTTCCGGCAGACTTTCTGGGGTTTCCGGCAGACGTTCGGGGGTTTCCGGCAGACGTTCGGGATTTTCCGGCAGACGTTCGGGGTTTTCCGGCAGACTTTCTGGGGTTTCCGGCAGACGTTCGGGGGTTTCCGGCAGACGTTCGGGATTTTCCGGCAGACATTCGGGGGTTTCCGGCAGACGTTCGGGGTTTTCCGGCAGACAAATTCGAACGCGTGTTGAGCAAATTATCAAAGTGCGGTGGAATAAGTTCGACCGATGTTTGTGAACACCTTGCTGAGCGCTAATCGATGACAGCGAGGAGCGTTGGTACTGTTCGGTTCGTGGCATTATGCGAGCACGGGTCTTCGGACAGGGTACGAAGTGCTCCTCGGCCCCTGCTCTGTTTTATGAGATTGTCGGCCCTGAAACGGGCCTTGGTTCTCGACGTTTCGACGAGGCACCGCTCGTCATCTTCCGAGAAGCACTTCTCGGACATATTGGAAGAAGAATTGTTGTTGCCGTGTATCATAATGATATAGAACTTAATGGTACACAACTCAATGGTACACAACTTAATGGTATACAACTTAATGGTACACAACTTAATGGTACACAACTCAATGGTACACAACTCAATGGTACACAACTCAATGGTACACAACTCAATGGTACACAACTCAATGGTACACAACTTAATGGTATACAACTTAATGGTACACAACTTAATGGTGTACAACTTAATGGTGTAAAACTGAATGGTATACAACTTAATGGTGTAAAACTTAATGGTACACAACTTAATGGTATACAACTTAATGGTATAAAACTGAATGGTATACAACTTAATGGTATACAACTTAATGGTATACAACTGAATGGTATACAACTTAATGGTGTAAAACTTAATGGTATTCAACTTAATGGTGTAAAACTGAATGGTATACAACTGAATGGTATACAACTTAATGGTATAACACTGAATGGTATACAACTTAATGGTATACAACTGAATGGTATACAACTTAATGGTGTTCAACAGTGGGGAATTGGGTGACCCAGTGGGCCTTGAACCTTGCGTGATGCGATCCCGCATTACGGGAAAGGAGACTTGGTCGACGGCATTTTATTATTGCACGTCACAAGCTTGCACTTAGTTTTGTGAAAACAAATGTTTTATGAAAATAATTATTTCACCGGACTGTGAGTTGTGACGCACCCCACACAGTGTCACAACATTCACTGGAACAACATTCACTGAAACAACATTCACTGGAACAACATTCACTGAAACAACATTCACTGGAACAACATTCACTGGAACAACATTCACTGGAACAACAGAGGCTTACGAAAACCTGCTCCGGCCGCTCTCCAGCGTTCGGAAACCTGCTCGGAGTGACCCGATCGACGCTATTCTGCTCCCGAAAACCCAGTCTGGAGCGATCAGAGCGCTCAACTCGCGTACCATCTTTCAGCCTGGTGCGCGAGTTCTGTTCGTACGAACGGGCGGGTTATTTTAGACCGTTCAACCTACATTAACGTTTTTTCGTTATCATTTTTGTAACGCAAATATTTCAACATTTTATCTGTGCAAGAGAGAAACTGCACGAGCAAGAGAATTTTCACTGGTCTGATCAATTGCCAATAAAGTTCAGCTTGTTCGTTGTCGGCCATTTTCGAATTTCCGCGGTCGACTGTAAAGTTTGCGTTCGAAAACGTCCGCAGCACGGAGTGCTCTGACCACGTGACAGATCGCTCGGTCGAGGAGGTTTCCGTTAAGCCTCTTACTGACTCCTTTGGTGTCCGGTTATGGCGGGGAATACAAATGCGTTTACCGCCGCTATGGTCTTTGGAAAACTAACCATAAATCACTTCATCATCATGAACCTAATTATTGGTATGCGTGTGATATTAATGTACATGTGATTGAACTATTTGTAACTATTTGTAACTTTCTGTAACACATCTTGCCAAAGCACAATGAATTGTATTGTCGATTTTTCACAGCGTGTGATGAGCCGTTTACTAATCAAATCAATACTAGTATTAATGCGTTTGATGAGCCATTTACCAATCAAATAATTACTAGTTTTAAAGATTTTGATGATCCGTTTACCAATCAAATGAATACTAGTATTAAAGCATTTGATGAGCCTATTACCAAATCAATTGAATGCTAGTATTAAAGCTTTTGATGATCCGTTTACCAATCAAATGAATACTAGTATTAAAGCATTTGATGAGCCTATTACCAAATCAATTGAATGCTAGTATTAAAGCTTTTGATGATCCGTTTACCAATCAAATGAATACTAGTATTAACGCGTTTGATGAACCATTTACCATATCAAATAAATACTAGTATTAATGCTGCACTGCCGGGTCAGAATCTCAACAAGACAATGGAGAGGTTAAACCTGTAATAAATGTGTTTAGTAATTTCCTCTTGAAAGAATATTATTTACAAAATAGATGGAAATATACTCACTAAATATTGTACGTACCTCCCTCCAATCTCAACGTGCCACTGCATGTGGTATTGATAGAACGCAGTCACACACATGGTAAAAACTTGAGCTAAGACAGTAACGATTCGTTGGGCCGGCCGTTAAATTAGTAAACATTTCCCTCCAATAGTTATTGTATTATGTACATTTGAATTTCGCTCAAATGTAAAAGTAAAGAAGCCAACAGCCTTTGCTGCCTTTGCGGCCTTTGCCAGCCTTTGCTGGAAATACAATACATATGTACAATATATAACATATAATTGGATTAAAAGAATAGATTGAAGAGGCTGTTTTAACACGTCATTTGGATCCCATCTTGGTGTGGTCAGAATTAAATTAAAATGAAGTAATTGGTAATAAATGTAATAAATGTAATAAATGTGTTAAATGTGTAAATGTAAAATGCATTCTCTGACGTATATTTACATGTATGGAGAATCGGGAAGATATTTGGGAATGGTTGAATAAAAATATACAAAAATCTGCAATGCTTGTTTTAAAATGTTAACACGTTCTTTCATGAAAATTTTATAAGTTTTAAAAATTACTTTGAAAGGAAGAATTATAATTTTAAATCAAGCATTGAGGTTACATCTTGATTTTATCAAAAAATGTGTTTCCAGAATATTTAAAACTAAATTATATCCCATAAAAAGTTTCACTGCGAATGGTTTTTTTTAAAAACATTTACCAATTATTTCAGGCCACAAAAATGTAAACTGATACTGATAGGATTGTTTTGGTTTGGGAAAATGAACATTCCAGGTACAGCGAGGTTACGTACTCTTAATTTTAACTGATTGTTAATTGTGACAGAGTAAGATGATTAAAATAGTTATTTTCACTTGCGGAACAAATGGTTATAATTGCACTTTGTATCACTGTTAATTTGTTAAAGAATATAATGTATACATGTTAAAAACGTATGTGTTAAGTGTGAATATAAAGTATATGTAAAAAGAGTATATGTTAAGTTAGAACATAAAGTATATGAGAGGAAGTTGTTACTGGTTTAAGCAGTAACCAGCGATGAATTGATGGAAGGGAGGCGAAGCTGGAATGTGTGCACCCGAACCGGAATACGAACCCGGGACCTCCTGCTTGCCGGGCAGGTGCTCTACCAACTGAGCTATTCGGTCACACATTCTCCCTGCTTGCCGGGCAGGTGCTCTACCATCTGAGCTATTCGGTCAAACACGCTCCTGCTTCGCCGGGTGGGACAAGGGGGTCTCCGGGGAGACGAGAGGCCAAGCGTCTGGTCGCTCGGCCTCTCAAGCCTCTCATGCCTCTCAAGCCTCTCAATCCTTTCAAGCCTCTCAATCCTCTCAATCCTCTCAATCCTCTCAATCCTCTCAAGCCTCTCAGTCCTCTCAAGCCTCTCAAGCAGGAGGTCCCGGGTTCGTGTCCCGGTTCGGGTGCACAATTTTCCTGCTTCGCCTCCCTTTCATAAAGTATATGTTAAAAAATAATGTATTTAATGTCAATACAAATTTAATTAAATGTTAAATGTGCCAAATGTTTGCGAAAAATAAATGTGACAATAATTTTAAAGTATTTGTGTAGCTGAACATTCTCGTAGCCAAAACGTGCAGTATTAATGTTAACTCATAATGTTACGATGCAAAGTTTACTTCATTTCAGAAGCCGAGGATACCTGAGATTCCACTCGGATGTTCAAGGTAGATCAATCATAGTTTAAAAGCGTACAAAATCAGACACCGAAACTTTAAAAAATTGAAACAATTTAAAAGATATGCTTTAATTCCATAGGGGTTTCAACTTATATTTTGTTGTCATGAAAAAGCAGGAAGGTTAATAAAATATGTAAGGCTAAATAAAAAGTTTGCATGTAGCATCAAATGTAAACGTATAT
Organism: Nemoura dubitans; assembly: GCA_921293005.1. Taxonomy (NCBI): domain Eukaryota; kingdom Metazoa; phylum Arthropoda; class Insecta; order Plecoptera; family Nemouridae; genus Nemoura; species Nemoura dubitans. The sequence continues at coordinate 2,421,392 of OV121078.1, read as the reverse complement.
TTTTATACCTTGTGGCTTCAAGAATCTTGCTTCTGGGTTATAAAAAGTAAAGATCTATCGCTTGATCACAACTAGTGTCACAATGAAAGAATAGAATAACGTCGACTGTACACATTTCTTACGTTAAACAATGAAGCTATTTGGTTCACTAAAAAGTTTTGAATTACCTACGTGAGAACATAACTTTTGTCTTTTTTGTCGATATTCGCATAAATTATACATTTAAACGAAAGGTCTCCTGGCTACAAATGTAAACGCAAAAATTAAAAAAAATAAATAAATACTCGTGTTGTTAAAGAGCTGCTGAATGGCTGTTACTAAATTTGTTTGGCGTATTCTGAAAACTTACAGCAGAGAGAATTTCAAAAAGTGCCCCGAGCTGTCAGTTTTCAATCTACAAGAAAAAAATATAGTATCCAGCAGATATTTTACATCACGTGTAGGTATTTATTTTCCAAATCTAACGTTAATATTTGTAGCCAGGTTCGCTCCGTTTTAACAGAAATTTATTCGAATATCGACCAAAACGACAACCGTTTTAACATTTACATAATACCTAGGTTTTGTCAAACATTTTGTTGTGCGTTTTGTTACTGCTACTTCTAACTTGTTGCTTAGCGCTTGTAAACAAGCTGCTAGCCTCTACATGAATTATGCTTGTGTGTTGTAATGTAACTGAGTTTTAAACACAGAGATGTAATAAACAAGTCATCATTTATAAAGCTGTTTCAAATCACTATCATCAATAAAATCTCTCCTACTCGTTCCTGTACAAATCAGCTCAACAGGTGGGTGATTTCCTTTAGGTTATATTCATTGATTTTCTGTCTGGTTTTCTCCTCGACTCCTGCCCCGTCACTATAAGCCCAGGTTAAAAGTAAAGCCGCCAACGGGCTAGGTTTGAAATTTGCCTGGTGATTTGCAAGGATAGAATATATTGGAACCCCGCGTTTGTTCCTCCTTCGTTTCATCCACATATGGATTAAAATAAACAGGCAAAACATTGTAATTGGTGCAGTTTGTTCCTCCTTTGTTTCATTCACATATGGGTTAAAATAAACAGGCAAAACATTGTAACTGGTGCAGTTTGTTCCTCCTTTGTTTCATTCACATATGGGTTAAAATAAACAGGCAAAACATTGTAACTGGTATTTGTTCCTCCTTAAACACTTCTACAGCGAGCGTGACTTGCAGTTCCTCATCAACGCAAATATTATGTGTAAAGTTTCTCTAGTACATTTTCCGTTTGTTCCTCCATTTATTTGACCCTCATGCCAATGCAATGTTTTGACTGTTTATTTTAATCCTATAGGTGGATGATACGAAGGGAGAACAACCAACGAAGGCATCCCGAAAAAAGCTATTAACAAAAATATGTTGTATGTGGCAGAACAGTGCCTTTGGTATATTCAACACCACCTTAAAAGATATTTTTGCATTATTTTTGTGTTTAAATATCATTTTCCCATTCGAAATCTTTCATGGCCTATTTCACCAACGTCGGATTCCCCCTAAAGCTAAACGCTCGTTAAAGGCCGATTTTGACTGGCGTAATTTTCTCTTTAAAAAATAATGAGTTATTCAGTCATTTAAACGGAGAATTTGTAGGTAGTTCTCTGGAAGAAAAACGCGAATTCATCTTTAAGTTCCTTGGGGATAATTGATGAGCGTAGCGAGCGAAGCGAGCGGAGCGAAATCTTCAATTTCACTTACCCCAAAAAAAAGTCACTTGTGTATGTTTTTTTTTTTTTTTTTTTTGTGTGTTTGTGCGCGCTCTACAGACCAAACGCCTGAACCGATATGGATGAAAATTTCTGAGTATCTACCTCTGTTCTCAACTTAGACTCCCTGCGTTTTTGAAAAAGATCGGTTCAGTTAATTTTTTATAAATACATTTTTACGAAAATTTTCGATTTTTTCAGAATTTTGAACCCCTGTAAATTTCAAAGTTCTGAACATAACTTCACCAAAACTTGTAAACATGTTGACCTTATACATATTTATCATGCCTGCAAATCTTAGTTCGGTAGGTTTTTCCAATTGGTTTTTATTAGCATTTTTGTGGTGTTTTTCTCGTGATTTGACGGCTGATTCAATACGAGTCCGGTTTCCTTCGTTTCCTTGGTTACCAGCTTTGCTGACCTCGAAGAAAAACAAAGGAACGTCAGAATCCGCATACATTTTCAAGTGATTAGAATTTTCGGGAAGGCAATGGTCAGGTTTGGTGCTCCATGGTTTTCTTGTGACTGCTGCCTGCACCTTTTAATCCGCTATACACAAACCGCTACCTACGCTCATCTTCAACGCAACACAAATTGCGTTCGCAAAGCCCTAGTATAAAGGAATATTTGGTGACCTGAAAACACTTACGTGTTGCGTCTGAAACTACATTTTTTTAACCACCAAACTCGGTTTAAAAACTAATTCCCCAACTTTTAAGGCTCAAATAATGGGCTATGGTTTAGCCAGGGGATAATAATAATGACATTTAAAAAATAAAATATGTTTCAATGTCAAAACATTGCCTTCTAGAATCACGGCCACTCATGTAAATCAAAAATGGAAGTATAAAATGGCTGGAAGTATATTATCTAGTCTGCTAATGAAATGCGTCATAAGAAAATATAACTTATGCCATAGGGCACTCCTGACAGATGTTTATCTTTGCTATCCACTATTACGGCAATTTGGTCTGCCAAGGAAATATTTTGCTAAAAGATATTTGTAATTCACTGATTATTGAGATGGAGAGCGTGGTCGTATTAATCTCCAAGAGGCTCGCGGTTTCCGTGGACTGCCCATCAGACAATGACCCAAACAACGCATTACAATCTCGCCAGAGTAATGAAATAGATCAGATGGAGTACCCAGTTCCGATTTATGGCCCTGAAAACCATTTGTTTATCGCAACGGCAGATGATGACATTATAAATGTTAGAGTAGATAAGCCGAAGCGTCAATAATTGCTACGAGAAATAATTGCTACAATTCCCTTAGTATTTGCAGCCGTATGAATGGTTCTGCAGCAGTATCAATGGTTTTGCAGCCGTATGAATGGTTCTGCAGCAGTATCAATGGTTTTGCAGCCGTATCAATGGTTTTGCAGCCGTATCAATGGTTTTGCAGCAGTATAAATGGTTTTGCATCCGCATCAATGGTTTTGCAGCCGTATCAATGGTTTTGCAGCCGTATCAATGGTTTTGCAGCCGTATCAATGGTTTTGCAGCAGTATCAATGGTTTTGCAGCAGTATAAATGGTTTTGCATCCGCATCAATGGTTTTGCAGCCGTATCAATGGTTTTGCAGCCGTATCAATGGTTCTGCAGCCGTATGAATGGTTCTGCAGCAGTATCAATGGTTTTGCAGTCGTATCAATGGTTTTGCAGCCGTATAAATGGTTTTGCAGCCGTATCAATGGTCCTGCAGCAGTATCAATGGTTTTGCAGCAGTATCAATGGTTTTGCAGCAGTATCAATGGTTTTGCAGCAGTATCAATGGTTTTGCAGCCGTATCAGTGGTTCTGCAGCCGTATCAATGGTTTTGCAGCCGTATAAATGGTTTTGCAGCCGTATCAATGGTTTTGCAGCCGTATAAATGGTTTTGCAGCCGTATCAATGGTTTTGCAGCCGTATCAATGGTTTTGCAGCCGTATCAATGGTTTTGCAGCCGTATCAATGGTTCTGCAGTCGTATCAATGGTTTTGCAGCCGTATCAATTGTTTTAATGACGTATCAATTCACACCGTCGCACACCACCAAATTTGTCTGACAAAATACTTGATTATGGTTAGTAGAGACTAAAAAAAGGTTATACTGAAAAAGATTATAGCGTTCATTGTTCTTGTTTTGAATAATTAATCTTTGTGTGAAAAAACTTTACATTTAAGTGCACTTACACCTATCTTTGTTACCCACATAAAAATGTATACAAATTTGACTTAGTTATTTGATTGATGAGCGTAGCGAGCGAAGCGAGCGAAGCGAAATCATCATTTTCACTACTGCTAAAAAAAACACTTGTGTGTGTTTGTTTGTTTTTTGTTTGTTTGTTTGTTTTTTGTATGTGTGTTTGCGTGGCAGAAATATATCTCCAACCTAACAAAAACCCTTGGGCATAAGTTACATATATGTATTACTATGTACGTCTATGTACATGCACATTGCTTAATGACCTCAAAATGAGCATATTTCCGCTACCCGACAGCTCGGACAGAAACAAAAAAAGGCCAGAATCGTTTACAATTTCAAGTGATCAGAGAGTTAAAAATAAAAATGATAAACGCTGACAATGTAAATTTAGCTGAATGTGTCACGTTGTTGAAGGCACCAATCAATTTTTAAAAAATCTACTTCGTGTAGGTACTGTGTTTTTAATTACTTTTGTAACGCCAATTATTATGCTAATGGGATAACATCTCCTTTATAGAACCACACGCATATTTATTAAATAAACACAAAGCCGCCTCACTGGCAACAGAATCGCACATAATTAAAATACATACAACTAATTAAAGAGTTGGTAAGAAAAGAAAGCATGAACAAAAACTCCCCGCTACACTACCGTGAGCAGCCCGAACGTTTTATTTTGTTTTTCTGTAGGTAGTGTTTAGGAATAGATTATCCCCATAAGGACCATGTAAAATGTTATTATAGTAATGGCAGTGAGAAAAAGTTGGTTTTTGCAAAGAACCTTTAAAAACAAACTTTACCACTTTGTATCAACAACGGCATATCAACACGAAAAGAAAGTACTGGTAATATGAAAAGTGGTACTCATATCCTAGGTTTAATCATTCTTGTCTGAGATTATAGAATGGCTGTTTCGCCGGATGCACCCCCAGAGCAATCACGAATCCTCCGTCTTAACTCCATTTTACGTTAAGAAGGTGAGTGGATTTGCATCTTCCTCGAGGACCCACTGCTGCTAGACTCGAGCCAAGAGTTTCAAAACTTACAAGCCATGTCTTGAGCCGGACCAAAGACGCTGTGGGAAGTTTTGGGACTCTTGACACATTTTGTAACGCCAGTGGGTCAGTGAGAAAGCTGCAAATCCGACATCATTCTTTACTTGAAATGGAGTATACCCGAGCATGGTACTGGAGAAGTTAAAAGTTTTGAACCTAGAAATCGAGAGTGAAATTGACAATGGTTTAAATCAGAGTATCGAACCCGAACCCGTATTCTAGTTTGAAAAAACTCGAACCCGAACCGGTATTTTATTTTTATGTACACAAATAAGTCTCCCAAAAATGTTGCCCATTCCGGGATTTCCCGGACAAATCCCGGAATGGGCAACATTTTTTGGGAGACTAATTTGTGTACATAAAAATAAAATGACTAGCCAATTACGAGCTTTCGTAATTTAAATAAGATTACAAAAAAAAACCGAACCGGTATTATTTTTGGGATTTTTTCGGGTTTTTCAACACCCTGCGTTTTATTCAATTGTGCAGTATCCTTTCACGAGTGTTAAATGGATTTTTGAAAAGTTAAACCGAAAAGAAGGCGATGACATTATTTTTTGTTTAGTGAATGAAGGAATCGATTTTTTTGAGAGTTAGGAGGCCATCGAACCCAAAACCGTAACCCTTAAAAACCGTAAGTTTGTGATGAACCCGCACCTGAACCGGAATTACCAAATTGAAAAACCGCGAACCCGAACCGGAATTACCAAAATAAAAAAACCTGAACCCGAACCAATATTAATTTCGGTTCGATGACCTTGTTTGAACAAGCGTTAGAACATCTCCGTCTTCTCTTCTTCGCGTTATACAAACGAGCTACATAAGCCTGTTGTGGGTTGGTTTGGTGTTTTAGATTGTTAGAGATAATTAGGTACCTATCGGTTAGAGGTTGACTAACGTATTCCTAATACCACTTTGAAATATCAGGCGAAATTGATTAAGTCCCGAATGATGCCAATTAGAGTAACCGCCGGCAAGTTTACCGGATTTGTACCGGGAAATCTACATGTTTGACTACACGTATTATACTCTGTTCCAAAGCAACATTCGTGTATTCGATTGGTAAGGTCACTCACCTCGACTCACTCTGACTAAAAGTTTTGTTTTTGAGATTTTCTGCAGTGTCTTTATGAAAACAGCTGACCGCCCCACAAGTTTGACAGGATGGGAGCCCTTCTCGCGAAATTATTGCAAACATGGGGCTAGATTAGAATGATGTTACATTTCCCACATTTCGATTCGCTTCTCGGACAGTTTTTCAGGAGATGTCCTTAAAAATTTCCCGGGCAACAAAAAATCGAAAACGTACTGTAGCGTGCTAGAAGAAATGAAACAAAAAAACTAGAGTTCACGAGCGGCAACGAACGACAGAGTCCGGAGAAACACGAAGAAATGTCGGATGAGTGGATTGAAGGTGAGTGGATTTGCAGCTTCCTTGAGGATCCACTGCTGCTAGACACGAGCTTAGTGTTTCAAAACTGCCCATAGGGCTTTTTGTCAGACTCAACACATGGCTTGTGAGTTTTGAAACTCTTAGCTCGTGTCTAGCAGCAGTGGGTCCTCGAGGAAGATGCAAATCCACTCTCCTTCTCAACGTGGAATGGAGTCTACCTAGGGTTTTAAAAGATATCAAAGTTTCCGGAAAAATGAGGGAAAAAACCACGTTTTTTTTTCGTTTTTTTCCCAGAGGATCGGAAAAATTGGATAAATTGAAGAAAGAACAGAGTTGGAATTCGATCATGCTGTAAGCAACAATTAGAGAAACAAGACTGGAATTAGTACATTATCAAGTAGGAAAATATTTTATTCAAATACCACCCTGGAAATTGCATCACAATCTGAGCAGGCCCATCAAAAAAACAAAAACGAGTCACTTTTTTTAACCAGTAGTGAAATTGAAAAGATTTCGCTTTGCATCCCTACGCTCATCAGTCATCAATAATAATATCGTAAAGAATATCGTACAGCGGCAGCAGGGGGAAGCCAGAGCCTCTCACACATGGACACACCACACCACCCTGTTTGCAACAAAATATCACCCACTCCATACAGTGCTGCAAAGACAAGATGTGGTGGAAAATGGAACTACTTCAATGTGCGTAGATGGCTCGACTTATAATAAATGAAAGAGTCTTTCAAAAGCTAATATTTTTCAATGTTGGAAATCGCGCTTCCGGGGCACAGAATTGACTGGCTGCGCCGGGCGCAGACCGATCGAATGTGCCAATTAGACCCGGCAGTCAACGCCCCTGCAAGAGTACGAAGCGAGGCATCAACCGCACGTTAGCGGTCTGCAAACGTAAGCTTCAGTACTCACAGGACTGTTAAGAGGAATCTTTGCATATAATCCGCTTAACGCAGCGTAAGATAACGGTCCTCTTCGTTATCGCAATTGCAGGAAAATAAAAGAATCAACATCTCCGCGATGAATGCAACAAAAATGCTCAATGAATCGCGATGTCAGCATAAACACATGCAGTCAAATTTGAAAAACATACATTTTTTAGTGTTTGGTATCGATATTTTGGTATTCGATATCCATAGCCGATTTTCATCGACGTTGAATCAAAGTTTTCGTGCACCAAATGGCCATTCTACAAGACTTTGTGAATAATTAGTCAGAGTTTTTAACCTCTGGCCCGGCTATAATCCTCTGCATCCGCCTCTCGACGCAACTAAAAAATCGTCACAAAATTATTCTTGTTGACAATTCAGTAGAGAGTTATCACCGCTATTTTACTGATGCAGACCCTTATGCGGGAGGAAGAATGAGGGCCAAAACTTGCTTCAAATTCTCTGAAAAAAAAAACTGCGCAAAGCGAAAGAGTGCGCGCATGGTCATGAAATCGCGCTTTTTCAATATATAACGAATGACTATCGATTTACAGTCGATGATTAGAGCTCATTTTGGCTACTTTTAAAAGTATGTACCTGATTCATTTTTGTAAAAATCAAATTAAGAAGATCGCAAGACCAAAGATATACTCTTCCTTCAGCTACTGATATTGTGAAATTAAAGATTGGATTTCTTTTGGGGGTTAATTCCTGCTTCCGCGTGGACCTCTGCATTCAACCTTTCCGTGGGGGTGGGGGTTAACGGATTAACGGTGAGGAGCACTCTTAATTTGTCGAGCGCTGTGCGCACGGTAGAGCATTAGTAACAAGGTAGCGACATACAACGTCAATGAGAATTATACAATAATCATTACATTGTACCTTCGATAACTGTGCAGACTAGTTCAGCGAGGAAAAAACTTTTGGTGAATAGCATTTCATTTAGAGTTTATTCGTTAACATATAATAAAATGCCTATCACATGAGAAAATCAATACGACAAAACTTAGTAAATAGAAAATTTCGCCATGACATGATTTCCCGTCATCACCACAAAGCTTCCATGAAACAATGTTGACCGGACAACAGCACTGGCAGTGCAAAGTTTGTTGTGAACCACTGAAATTCTACAGCAAATTTAGCTAACAATATCAAAACTAACGAGAATAAATCTACATTCGTGTGACTGATGCACGGGCATTACATTCGGTAGCCCTGCTACAGCCTTATCCCCTACTACGGTAGCCCTGCTACAGCCTCATTCCCTGCTACGGTAGCCAGTGTGCAGCTGTAGCTAGCAAGTGCAAACAGCACATGCATTAGGACTTCTCATTCAAGGAAAGGGAGGAAAGTCCTGGAATTTAGGGAAGGAACATGGAGAGAGAGAGAGAGAGAGAGAGAGAGAGAGAGAGAGAGAGAGAGAGAGAGAGAGAGAGAGAGAGAGAGAGAGAGAGAGAGAGAGAGAGAGAGAGAGAGAGAGAGAGAGAGAGAGAGAGAGAGAGAGAGAGAGAGAGAGAGAGAGAGAGAGAGAGAGAGAGAGAGAGAGAGAGAGAGAGAGAGAGAGAGAGAGAGAGAGAGAGAGAGAGAGAGAGAGAGAGAGAGAGAGAGAGAGAGAGAGAGAGAGAGAGAGAGAGAGAGAGAGAGAGAGAGAGAGAGATTTTTGTTTTTTCAACGATCTGTATTAATTGTTGTATACATGATACAATCAAAATTCCTTGACGACGCGAGAAGAAAAATAGCAATTGTCCGTTTTGTTGGCAGATAATAGCTTTGTGGTTCCACCACTCTTGCTCCTCTTTTGGGTCTAATTGGGGAAATGTTTGTTTTTATTTACTTTTTTCTAATCTTAATCTAAATTTTAGGCGGTTACAGAACACACTGCGGTATAGTGGTACAGGTGTGTTTGGTGTCTGGAGGAAGTGTGAGATGCGTACGATAAATTGTGCCTTTTGCTAAACTAATTAAGAAATTTGCGAGTCGAGAACTATTGTCGTTTGTTGTGGATAGGCCGTTGGTAAATGTGGAGGTTGGTAGGAGTGAGTTGATGGAAGGTTTGTTATAAATTTAAATTCGAACGAGCTGCCATGTGTTGTCAGTCATTGGGCATTCAATGATCATGTGCAGTGCTGTACCAGACAAGTCGCACCTCGGGCATTGTGGAGAGGGTTGATCGCCCCATTTGTGGCGACGGAGAGAGAATGAGAGAGTGTGTGTCAATCAGGCTAGAGATAGCGAAGTCAGCGGTTATCGAATAGCGTGTTTTACTGTCAAAGGGACTCCCCTGCTGGTAGGCAGGAGCCAGAGGTTTCAACATTCGCAGGCCGTCTCATTGTTCCGCTAAAGGATTCCCTAGTAAGGGTATCCGGTCCTGAACCGTATATTCTATTGAATGATTGACAGCGCATTTTCGGGAGTCTGCAGAACAATGTGAAAAAGAGAACAAAATTACCACAGGGCCCAAAATTAGAGTCTCTGTGGGATATAATTATTCGCAATTTTTTGTTAAACTTATGATAATTATGTTATATTTTATAATATAGCAACACAAATAAAACAAGAGTCCTGGCATTTCGATTGACTTAACTGCTGTGACAGAGTTTTTTCAAAAATGCGGCGTGAAAATTGGGCTCAAGGCTCGCCCGACTCAATGCTATTCCTGTAAATTGGAGAGGGCTGGTAGGGGTTTACTACACTCCTACAACATTGCGACTTTTTAAATAAGTAAAATGTATATTTTTCGCTATCTCAACTCATTACGTTCTGATGCAACCGTCATTGCAGAGGCAGTGATTCGCAATCTTCTCATCTCTACTTCAGGTCACAGAATTAAGAATATTATAAAACGAAATTTCTTCTCGCTGCTGCAGAATTGACTGAAGCCTCGCCTCGGAGAGAGCCGAGAAATTGCCAGGCGAGGGGAGATTGGAAAGTATAATCTGTAGTTTAATTACTTCATGGCGAGAACATGTGGCGGGGAGGGTTTTTAATTTACTACCTTGCTTTTGAGTGCGGAACTAGAAACCGGATATCCCCTCAATGGGCTCTTATCGCGATATGACTATCATGTCGTTGGATTTCAAATTGCTATGGAAATCTGAAAAGGACCTCATTTCTTGCCGAAGGGCTGTTGAAGAAAGGATTTTACGATGGTCCAACTCCAGTCAAGGTCAAACCGGCAACATTCATGGTGAATATTTTTTTCGTGTTTTATTTTACAGTTAATATATAGTAAATGCATCTTTCGACGTAAGAATTTGCTTTCTGGGTCCACATCCACAAAGCATGGGTAGGGGAAAAGAACATGGGAAGTTTTTTATCATCATGGTTGCTACCCCTGAAATCAGCAAGCACCGTCTGTGATTGGCTGTCCATAATTTTAACCCTAGAGTTAAGCTTTAAGCTGGGTTTACATGATTATATGTTTCGTTCAATGCATTGAATTTCACGTTTAATTCAAATCATTGAACGAAACATTGAATGCTCTTGAATCGTTTACACGATTTTAAATTCATTGAAAATGGTGGCACAGCCTCCCAAAAGCGTTGTTTCTAGAAGGCAGTGGACCCCTCCTCTTGAAAGGAAAGTTGAACGATATTTTAGAACACGTCCTAAATGAGAAAACATGGAATTCAACCTTAATCGAAAATAGAAAAAATAACAAAAGAATTCAATGAATAATTGAATTCATTCAACCTCTATCGCAGAACATAGTAAATTATACGTTTTGCCAGCTTGCTGACTCGGCAAGCTTTGCTAGGGGAAGTTGACTTGTGACTGTTAAAGTGCTTTAACAACATTATCGGCTGTCCTATACGGAGTCTCCATCTGAGTTTGCTGGACTTTAAGTGTGGTTCGACAAAATGGTTCGCTCGCTTCAACCTGTCGATTATCGTTCGGCAACAATAAAGTAATAACGTAGTGCGAATAATAACTAGATTACGGTCGCAGATTATAGGTACCCATTCAATTCAATTAGGCCACCAGCCAATGTTCAACTTCAAACTGAAATTCAAAATGCAAATTTGGCCACGTGATGTGATGATATTACATAATGACTGTTTCCTAGTAACTTCACTATCATTGGCTCGTTAATTTAAAAAGTTTAATCGCTAGCAAAACAAAAACCTATACACAGAAATACCGAGCTTCCTCAGTATATGGATTGGGTGGTTGAACATGCGGAATGAAATGGATTTTAATTTCCACGGGCTTGCGCGGGGCAGACCATGCAAATGTTGTCGGGTTTTAATGTTTCTGCTTTGGCAATGTTGACGCTAGGTCCTGTCCAAAGGGTGAAAATCAATAATCACCTGCTTTGAATTATCCCTAAAACTCTTGACTCATCTCGCCCGTCACTCCCGAGCATACCGCAAAGAGATGTGACGGCGGCGACCTCACCCTCGCATTCTCCCCATACATTACACACGGAGAACTAAGAGATTTCACAGGAGCTGGATTTTAACTTTTTTTCTGTTTTAATGTTTTTGTTCACACAGATATATGAGCTATATACTTATTATATGAGTATGTTATATGAGTGTTACGTATTATTACAATTTTAAATAACACACGTAAAAACAATTTGCTGTCGTTATATTTTAACTCGGGTTCCCATGCCAATATATATATATATATATATATATTGAAATATATGCCAATATAGATATTGCCAATTTAAAATCTTAACAAGCTAAAAGAAACATTAGATTTACTGGCGCATTGAAAACTCTAGTGTTTCGTCTTCGCTCAGCTGGAGGATTTTCATCGCAAGCACCCGCCATCTTTGCAGAATTCAATTTTGAAATAGGTACGTATCCCCTGCTTGACATACCAAAGTGAAGGACTAAGTATAAGTATAATATTATTCTTGTAACTCGAACCATGCATGCCACTTGAACGCAGACCGCGTTCCCGCGAACGGATCCAATAATCTCCAATAATCTCCTCATATTTAACTCAGGTGCTTGTTGAAGAAGCGTGTAGCGGATGAAATCTGCACTATGCCGCCCTGTAGGCAGGTGCATTGTCAGACCCCTTTCTTGCACCAGACTCTTTTTGGTTTTCAGATATCAAATAAAAGGGATATCAACCGACAACGTTGGCAGTTTGATCAATAATTAGCAACTAAATAGCCTACAAAATTACGCGCTAATTAAGAACAGATTTTGGTCTTTAAAACTACAGATATAACAATCAATTATTGTGTGAATTTATGTGCTATTCAGTGATTTCATTCCATTGAAGATTTGTGTATACAGACACTCTCTGTAACACTCTCTCTCTCTCTCTCTCTCTCTCTCTCTCTCTCTCTCTCTCTCTCTCTCTCTCTCTCTCTCTCTCTCTCTCTCTCTCTCTCTCTCTCTCTCTCTGTCTCTTCCCCAGTTGCCTGGCAACAGGTGGGTAATTGGTTGCGATGAAGTCGCTGCACAAAAAGCTCGAGCCGTCAGAGCTTATTATTAAATAACATCAGGCCAGGCACATCAAATGCGAGCCAGTTTGGTTGAGCAATTCGCATATTGCATTCCTGGTTTGGTCGGCTCCGCTTTGAAATAAGACTTCGGAGATGTAGACAAAATATTGTATGAAATCACTAGCGTTTCTGAAGATATACCTTCAGCAGAGTTGTGCTGAGAAAATGGCTACCTATTTTACTTTGCATTGGGTTTCGTTGCGCTTTTTGCTGTTGTTGATGTTGTCAATAAACGATACTGCATTCACAATGTAACATAATTGAGCTATACAAACTCTATGCTTGAATACCTACACATCCCTTTCATAACAAACAGCCTTCTATCTCTTGTCGTATTTTTTCAAGCGATGCGTTGCAGCAAACAAATTGCCATTGTCTGGCGTCAGGCTGACTTCGTAGCGGAGGCAACCGAGCACAAACTGAAAGGCACTTCAACGGAAGTGCTCTGAATTCGATTGGCGTGGCTCGGTGTACATTACGACAGCGGGCTACGGTGCATCTTGCTTATTTGCTTGTTGCATCTGGTGCCGGCGTTCCTGTGAAATTGAATTTCGGAGTTTGAGTAAAGAGACGGTCAGCCGGGAAAATATCCTCACACAACAAACCATCCATTATTTCGAGAGTTCATTTTCGTTGTTCTGCATTGCTGTGTTCTGTGTTGTTTGATACATGTTCAGCAACGTTGGTTGCCAATGCATGGTGTGTTTTTGCTTGGTGAGATAAATCGTTTAATACATCTCTAACGTTGCAATTAGTTCATGCGTGGAGGAGCCGAGTTTGCTCTGCGGGCTGCGTCTAGGAGTTGGTGCGTGGAGGAGCCGAGTTGCCCTGTTCTTCTCATTGGTAACTTATATAGCCTCACTATAACTTATAGTGCAACTCAAGATTAAAAGATCCCCGAAAAAGAGTCGAGAGCAAGTGCATTTGAAGTTCATCAATCATGTTACTATTTCCAATAAGTGTTAGTTAATTTAAATCCCTTCAAAATGTTCCTTCTCCGATCCAAAGCATAACTCATCAAGTGTGAAACACTTCGAAGAATCATATTATAGTGGCCACTCATCCTTTACCGAGGTCCCTAAATCGATCCTTTCTCCTGAACTGGAAAGTTTACGTTTTTATATAAATGTTTGTATTTAATACGACATTGATTACATATTATTAATCAAAGTGCCACGAGAAGTCGTCCTAGGACCTTCGATCTTAGAACGACGTAGTGAAATAAGATGTTTTTACTACGGCAGTATTCCACACTTTTTCCGCAATTCCGAGACTGACATGCTTATATCTTTTGAATTAGTTCAGCAAGGTTGTATTTTCTTGACAGCATTGTGTTTATTGAGATCTTTTCTTCCTGATTCATCCAGATACGTCATATGTTAAAGTTTAGGGAAATGGCCAAACTTGAACTTTGCATATCTCAGAAGTTAGTGGTACCTCACAAAACTTTTCGATGTTTATTTCGAGGACACAATAATGAACCAATATTGAAAATTTCAAAAATCTGTGGGCAACCGTCACTTGTGACTGCGCCACTTAAAAAATAAATCAGTTTCGGAGAGAAGACTCTTGCTTACACACTACGACACTCAGGTACTTTCAGGTTATGGCGTAATTTTTTTCGCTTGAAACCTTATGTCATGGCAAAAACACAAAAATAAACATTAAACGCTGTCGTAGCAAATTATCTCAGTTCTATTTCAATTCTCATTTTAAAGGTATCTCGATTTTTACAAACGTGTTTTAGTTCTCATAGGAAGGGCAAGGGGTGCTACACCGAATAAATTACAGTTTAAATAATTACATTGATAAAATCGCACCCGCATCTTATTCGTAAACCAACCGTCTTGGCAGCTGACGGGCAAATACTGGCAATTACCAGCAACCGGTGCTTGGTTCTAGACCGCGGACGTGCACGTGATGAAGACGTGCTTCAAATGAATTCGGGGAGTTATCGGCAATGCTTGGCACGGGAAGAATCGTGCCAAACTAGGAGACGCCTGGGAACTTTGCAATCTGTTCCAAGAAACATCTTCGCGCAATGCCGGCATTTCTTATGTTTACAGAGATAACATGCCATTCAAAAGACGGTGTGAACACTGACCGCATCTCAAGCATCACAAATTTTACCTTCTAATATGCAGAATAATTACCCTTTCAGTGGCGTAGTTGAGGCCCATGCCAGCCAGGTCATAGACAGTTATAGTTTATCGTGCTTGATAATCTAGGGTTGGTAGACTTTCCGTTTAATTTTTATTCTCATTTTTGTATTGTTTTTACAGCTTTTACGCTACTTTTTAACAGCTGATTCAATACAAGAGGCCGGTTTCCTTCGTGACCTTGGTGACCAAGCTTGGCCAAGCTGAGATAAGTTTTGTATAAAGAAAAATAAGTGTGAAATTGCCTACAAACTCCCCCTTGAATACATTCCTGTCTGGGGCTGGCTGCTATTGGCTGGATCTCACTTAGAATGGGCTCTATTGGGACTGGTTCCTCATGACCAAAAGGCTGCCTATAAACGCATTCACAACTCGCCATTTTAACCATTTTCAATGGCCACTAAAAGTTGTTTAAAACACTCCTGCGTTCTTGTGAGGCAATAGTTTCACACTCAATGTCTGCTTTAGATTGTGAGGCTTTCATTTTTGGTAGAGTCCTGACAGTTTCCCAGCCAGTCTCGGTCAAAAATGCAAACCCGAGTCTTATTATTAAGGGTGTTTTAGACAAGGACCATTGAATCAATAACGAGCAGTCTACGGGAAAAATTGCTTATTTAACGATCACACCTGACAGTTAATATCATTTTAAAGAACATTATATTTTTAAAATTCCAAGAAACCAAGATCTCACTGAGATAAACGCAATTAAACTTATGTATCTAGTGGCAATTAGATGAGGATATTGGCTGAAGATGGGGAAACCAAAATTCGACACCACCTAGCTGGCACCTTGCTCTTTGACACTGTCCAAAACAAAATTCATTTTGAGCTAAGGCCTGTGTTCTGGAATTATTTTTGTCACCCTCTGCATTTTTTGGGGTCAAAAAAGACGCCTTAGAAACATCGCAGGAGAATTTTCATTGTAGCACGAATTGTCTAATGTTCCGGTTAATAAGTGGTCCAATTTTCAATTGTCTACCAACAGTAGTTTGGGCTATCTAATTGCCGTTGTGTTTAACCCGTAAAACACCATCCCTAGCTGACATCGATCCATTGGTATAGAATGTGTCTTGACGGCCGAGCACAACGAACTCGAATCTTATCGCATAATATGACATAATCTGCTTACTCTCAAATGCTCGTAAAACTTGGAGACGGATTAACAGCCGAGATTGTTTTGAAAATTAGTGAATCAATCGCAGCCTTTTGCGTGTCTGCAATTCAATCTAGAGATGCGATTCAAGCGGAGTAGGTACTGATCAGTTTGTTGAGAGAAATCGATTGGTGTTATTAGGAATTTCGAATTCGTAAAAACGACACAGTTTTATTATTTGATGTTTACTGTGAAAAAATTCAAAGAACTCGTAAAACTCTAATCTCTTACACATTGCAA
This sequence comes from Nemoura dubitans, assembly GCA_921293005.1. Taxonomy (NCBI): domain Eukaryota; kingdom Metazoa; phylum Arthropoda; class Insecta; order Plecoptera; family Nemouridae; genus Nemoura; species Nemoura dubitans. The sequence goes on along the minus strand of OV121078.1, from coordinate 2,405,073 downwards.
GTTTCAATAACCCACAACACCGTGGATTTGTTTATTATTTATATTTTTTACAGTGAGAGGGAAGATAACCGTTCAGTTATTGCAGCTTTGTTTCTCGGTTACCGACACAGATTGACTCTTTGTCTACAACTCCCTCGCTTACTTTCTTACCTTATCTCTTACGGTTTAGTCGAAAACTGCGTAATAGCAAAGGTAGCATCTGTGACGGAAGAGGAGGCACCCAGGCCTTGTAACAAATGATCGTCCAAATGCACAAAACTGATCCGCCGCCAATTTCTGCTGTCCTTGATGCGACTCCGGAGAGCGTGGGCAGCGACGACCCAACCCACAACGACGTTGGCATGCCGTTGATGCGGCGTTGATGCGGCGTTGATGCGGCGTTGATGCGGCGTTGATGCGGCGTTGATGCGGCGTTGATGCGGCGTTGATGCGGCGTTGATGCGGCGTTGATGCGGCGTTGATGCGCCGTTGATGCGGCGTTGATGCGGCGTTGATGCGGCGTTGATGTGGCGTTGATGCGGCGTTGATGCGGCGTTGATGCGGCGTTGATGCGACGTTGATGCGGCGTTGATGCGTTTTCCATTTTTTGGTTGCGTGATTAAAGCGGCGTCGAGAACAATCGTGGGAACGAAAAATTATAATCCACCAAACCAAATGAAAAAACACTTCTGCAGAGGAAACATTTGAACTGGGAGTTATGTATGAATACTCTTTCAACTATACAAAGTAAGCCCAACTCTCGACACTGGTGTACAATCAAATCATCTCCTCCTCGCCCAACCAATTGTCTTTATAAGCGAATGGCTCGTGACGTCATCACTCGTCATCACTCGTCATCACTAGACTGCTCAACATATTGTAATAGTCACATCACAGACCTACGTTACAAGTTTCCTGCAATCACTGCACTTCTATTCTAGTCAACAGGTGCAGACTTGCAATCACTGCACTTCTATTCTAGTCAACAGGTACAGACTTGCAATCTCTGCACTCCTATTCTAGTCAACAGGTGCAGACTTGCAATCACTGCACTTCTATGCTAGTCAACAGGTACAGACTTGCAATCTCTGCACTCCTATTCTAGTCAACAGGTGCAGACTTGCAATCACTGCACTTCTATTCTAGTCAACAGGTGCAGACTTGCAATCACTGCACTTCTATTCTAGTCAACAGGTACAGACTTGCAATCTCTGCACTCCTATTCTAGTCAACAGGTGCAGACTTGCAATCACTGCACTTCTATTCTAGTCAACAGGTGCAGACTTGCAATCACTGCACTTCTACTCTAGTCAACAGGTGCAGACTTGCAATCACTGCACTTCTATTCTAGTCAACAGGTGCAGACTTGCAATCACTGCACTTCTATTCTAGTCAACAGGTACAGACTTTTCTGCGTTTGACAGAGTGATGGAGACGTGATTAGGGGGGGGGGGGCGGAAAGTGCAGGGTGTTTTGGAGGTGTTGGAAACTCGGTCACGACCATCTGTGTTGTGTGTGGTCCAGGCAATGTATGATGTGGAAAATCGATGGGGTGAGCGAACCTAAAGGGGGGCGAATTCTTGCCCGCCATGTGTTGGGGGTGACGGCAACATCTATCGCACTTTAAGCTTTGCAGAGTAATCTTGTCGCTTCTAAAACATTGATCAACTTCATATTAGAATACTCCAACAACTTAGAAATCAAAATAACACGAATTTACCTACCTCGTTTTGTCAGTAAACTTGGTCTAACGTGCTCTTAGCCCCGAGTTAAATTAGGTCTTGCCTCGGTTTAAACACAATATGGGTAATCACAAATTGGGTTCAATGCTACCCTACCGAAAGTTGACATGAGATGAATGGATTGTTTCATTTAATGGGGAAAGCCAGTTTTCTGTTGACTAACGCGTAAAAAATTGCCACGCACTGGTTGCCCTACTGCCTCTCTGGCTGAGCATGCTCAACCGATTTTCACTTTATCGAGACACGAAGATAACATGTTACAATGTTACAAAAGCAACCCAGATATGGCCATGAAGCCACCTACTGATAAATATCAACCAACACGTGGAATTATCTGTCGGCCCTAAAATTAAGAGGAAACGAGACGCCAGTGTTTTCGTCGTACGCGGAGGTTCACGCGGGAACTTCTCCTGGCCACAAATACTAGCACAGAGTTTTGGGGGGAAAATACACGTGTAGTTGAAGGGTTGTTGAGGTGTACATTTTCAAAAAGTGCCTAAAATACCATTTTTACGGCTTTTTTACGTGGCTCGTATGGAAAAAGTTTACCATAACTTGTATTAAAAACTACCATCCGATATCAATTGATTCTTTCTCGGTCTATGGTTTTTTTGCCAGATTTGTACATTAATAATTGTTGGTGTGTGAAGTTCCCGCGTGAACCTCTGCACCGACCCCTGGCCACGCAGCCTGGCTTGTGAATCCAATCGTTTGCAACGCTCTTAACACCTGTAACTTGTTGACTTGCTGAAGACATTCTTACGTGTGCCATCCAGAGAAAACTTAAGGCATTCGCTGCAAAAAATCCTAATTAACGGTCCTACATGTAGGACGGTGGTCACATTAGGGTTAACAGTAAACTAGGACTAATTTGGGCTTACTATAGCACAGTGTTCGAGCTGGCGCTTGTTAGCGATTGGCTCTAAGGGCCATTGCATTGGTAGAAGACTGTGAGGACATATACCACAAAACAATCTATTGTAGATACCGAAATGTATTATTTGCAAACATGCTTATGCATGTAAGATGCTATTATATGAGGTGCACCAGTACACAATTAGCTGTGTGTACAGCTAATAATGTCAGTGACACGATGTCATCAACATTAGACTCTGGATGTGCATGACGTCACGTTCGCGACTCTGCCATGGAGTCTCTGATTGGTGCAGAGCCTTTCATTTTAGGCAGGACACTGGCAATATTACAGTAAATTTCGCCGAAAAGTGCAAACCCAAGTTGTATTTGTTACGAACATTTTATGGCATTTCAGATTAGTTTCTCTCTGTGCTTCTGCCCGGACATCAGTAGCTGTGGCTGTTCACGTATACAGAAGCATAGGCTTGCGCAGGGTCCCAGATTAGGTGGGGCCAAACAGCAGGGTTGGAGAGGGGAAAAACCGGCCTGGGCATTTCAGAAAAAAGATCGATCGACAAGGAAAATCCATTCCCCAAAAAAAAGTCATCGAAATTCATGGGGTGGGGCCCAGGCCTACGCTCGCCCCCCCCCCCTGCATCTAGGAGTGAACGAGCAAGCAGTAGTCACTCCAATATGATGACGTCTCGGGCTGAGCTGAAAGCGATGAGTGAAGCACCACAACTCAAATGACCGAATGTCGGCGAACTGCATTTCGGTTTTTGTAAAACTTTATTATAGTGTGCTTTTGTTGTATGCCCTGTATTTAGAACTGCCCACAGAGCCTTTTGTCCGACTCAAGACACGGCTTGTGAGTTTTGAAACCCTTGGCTCGTGTCTGGCAGCAGTGGGTCCTCGAGGAAGATGCAAATCCACTCTCCTTCTCGACGTGAAATGGAGTGTAGATGATCGGATGTGTGAATCCTATGCATGATCAATTGGTAGAGTAACTCACATTTCTACATGAAATCGTCGTAACTAAACCATCCAAACTTACTGAAAAGAGAATTGAAATGAACCGGAAAAATTAATCCTTTCAGCAAAATTTTCCGCAAAATCGCGCTCTTTCCTTTTACCGATAACGAATTAACTCAATCGTTTGCTAATAACCCGAACGTGGCACGCTGCATCCACAAGCATCACGAATTGATTAAAAATCAATTCTTGGGACAATAAATTCGCACTAATTGCCTATTCAAATATGAGTCACATTGGTTTATAAATGTGGTCCAAATTTCTGCCAGCAATAGCGGCCACCCACGAGCATCTGGCGGTGGCCGGGCTAACTAGAGAGGGGCGAACCAGTGATAGCGCCCTTCTTTATCGACACAACCCCGTCAGTAGCCTGCTGCTGCTGCTTCTCTTCGCAATATTGATCAAGACTTGGCGTGGTCCATTGCTCTTCGTCGATGTCAGCTTCATTGGAGTCACGGCGAGCTTTTTGTCGTTCGGCTGTCAAAATAGGTCTGCTGCTATCTGGAAGCAGTGGACTGTGAGTGAAAACGTGTTTTCTTTTATTATACCTTCAATTACACCTGGGCCCGGATTCACAAAAGAAGATTCTGTGGATTCCTCTAGAGTTTCGACAAACCCCTAAAACTTTACCCCATTTAGTATTCACAAAGCGGGATTCTGTGTTTTCAAAATTCCCTAATTGAAAACCCCTGCTACCGAGCAGGGGTTTTGTCAACTTCCCAAAATCTGGAACTCACCTCGTAATTTCAACACTAAGCTTTCACATGTTTTCCTGCAAATAAACAACAGCATCTTATTCCAATAGGAAAGTTTATGTTGGCTGATTATGCAAGTATAGGTACTTGCGTTTTAATATGAAAGTGAAAGTGATAGATTAAATCTAGCAATTTGGAATTAGGTTAGGTGATATTGAAATCCGAGAAAACTGACAGGTGAGTCGTCAATTGTCTTTTTATTTCGAATTGAGCTCCAAAATTGAAGACCTCTGATTGGTCAATTTCAATTACTTCCCCCCCAATTACCTCTTTTGAAATCTCCTCCTATGAAAACATCGGTACCTACCAGGAATCGTGTATAGGGTTGACAACGAGAGTTGTTTCAACATATATTTTTTAGTTGGTCGTTTGACACAGTGAAGAGAGGCTGCTAATTTTCTTGTGATGGTCGCAAAGTCGTGTATAGCCAATCTACGCCTCTATTGATGACCGACAGTTTTTGTTAATATTACTTAAGCATCCAGTAGGGGTCGCCCCCGAACTTTGACTTGTCGGGAGACAGTACGGGGGACTGGACCTCTCGGCAGCGTCCTCCAATTCGATGCTGATCAACGCCTCTTCCGATTTAGGACTGTTTGTACAGTTATCAACACAATGAAGGGGTTGCCCCCGAACTTTGACTTGTCGGGAGACAGTACGGGGGACTGGAACTCTCGGCAGCGTCCTCCAATTCGATGCTGATCAACGCCTCTTCCGATTTAGGACTGTTTGTACAGTTATCAACACAATGAAGGGGTCGCCGCCGAACTTTGACTTGTCGGGAGACAGTACGGGGGACTGGAACTCTCGGCAGCGTCCTCCAATTCGATGCTGATCAACGCCTCTTCCGATTTAGGACTGTTTGTACAGTTATCAACAGAATGAAGGGGTCGCCGCCGAACTTTGACTTGTCGGGAGACAGTACGGGGGACTGGAACTCTCGGCAGCGTCCTCCAATTCGATGCTGATCAACGCCTCTTCCGATTTAGGACTGTTTGTACAGTTATCAACAGAATGAAGGGGTCGCCGCCGAACTTTGACTTGTCGGGAGATAGTACGGGGGACTGGAACTCTCGGCGGCGTCCTCCAGTTCGGTGCCGATCAACGCCCCTGTTGATTTAGGACAGTTCTTAAAACTATCAACACAATGTAGGGGGCACCCAGGAGGAGGGACACAGCGAGTTCCAGGACGTGCTCTACGACCCGACCGTCTTCCTAGCCCAATACCTCCAGTGGTCATGTACCTACTGCACCCAGGACTGGCGACCAGCACCCAGGAGGAGGGGCACAGCGAGTTCCAGGACGTGCTCTACGACCCGACCGTCTTCCTAGCCCAATACCTCCAGTGGTCATGTACCTACTGCACCCAGGACTGGTGACCAGCACCCAGCAGGGGGGGCTCAGCGAGTTCCAGGACGTGCTCTACGACGCCACCGAGCTGGTGCACAGGAGGGCGTTGCGTCCCTGACTGCTGAACACGTGGCTCTATCCACTCACCGGCGACGGCAGGAAAGCCAAGGCCGTCGACATATGGGACTGCATTTTTGACTAAAGTTTGCCACAGCATTTTATGTCTATAATGTTATAATAAATATATGATTATAATTCATATTGTTTTGGCGTTTTATAATATATAATAATATAGTATATCATATTTATAATATTATAAATCATATATAAATGTGACACAAAATAGTACCATTTCCTAGTATCGTTATTCAACATTTTTATGCAAAAGAAATATAAATAAGTAAAAGAAATTGAATTCTTGCTTCTTTTCACGGATTGTTATTACGAGAACTGATTATTTTGCATTAATTTGCCATTTGAATAACTTCAAGACATGACTTAATTTTTAAGGAACTAGGCTGCACTTGCCACTTGCCAGCGCCCTCTGAATGGATTTGTGGCAAATATGTATCAAGGTAGCTTTGACCTTGAGCTACATTCAACCTTATTCATCTCAAGTATTTTTTGACTCTGCTATTTACCACAGCCTCCCAGCAACATTCGCGCCATAAGAGCGATGGGAAACATTTTCATGCAGAAGGCCCTGGTTGTGTGCTCGGATAGAAATTCAATGTGTGCTGTCGATGGCTGCCATGCCTTGTCACAACACTTGCTTTCCACCCAGAAGGCCCTGGTTGTGTGCTGGGATAGAAATTCAATGTGTGCTGTCGATGGCTGCCATGCCTTGTCACACACTTGCTTTCCACCCAGAAGGCCCTGGTTGTGTGCTGGGATAGAAATTCAATGTGTGCTGTCGATGGCTGCCATGCCTTGTCACACACTTGCTTTCCACCCAGAAGGCCCTGGTTGTGTGCTCGGATAGAAATTCAATGTGTGCTGTCGATGGCTGCCATGCCTTGTCACAACACTTGCTTTCCACCCAGAAGGCCCTGGTTGTGTGCTGGGATAGAAATTCAATGTGTGCTGTCGATGGCTGCCATGCCTTGTCACAACACTTGCTTTCCACCCAGAAGGCCCTGGTTGTGTGCTCGGATAGAAATTCAATGCGTGCTGTCGATGGCTGCCATGTCTTGTCACAACACTTGCTTTCCACCCAGAAGGCCCTGGTTGTGTGCTCGGATAGAAATTCAATGTGTGCGGTCGATGGCTGTCATGCCTTGTCACAACACTTGCTTTCAAGGTCACGTACAGAGAACCACCATTTTGTGACCACCATTTTGTCTTCCCCGGTTCTGGGTCGTTTCTAACCATAACCAATCTTAAATGCGCCTTTTGTTAACCAATCTAAATTTCATTGCCAAGAGGCAGCTGGACGAGTTGTGACCACTGAAATAATCTATTTCAATCTGGGATTTGAATGCTTGATTAAAGTCTCACTGGCTTCCCGACACGTCGCACCATGCACTAGTTACATCTTCAAGAGTGATGGCTCGAGTTTAAAACTTGTGACCAGTCTTTCAGAGCATCGACGCGTTCAGCAGCGACGTGATCGCGCGCAAGCTGGCGGCCTACCGACGGGGGGATCACCGGCAAGGCGTCACGACGGCGTCCGGCAAAGTCGGCACCTCCTTCATTCGTCACATGCTGATCGACGCGTCGGAGACCCAGGTGTCCATTCTCAGCCCGCAGGAGGTGCAGGACCAGGTCAAGGTTAATTCACTGTCCACTGCTTCCTATGCTGCTTCCTGCTACTAGCATGCCGTGCCAGCTCTGACTGCTCCGGTACGGGATGGGCAACTAGTATGCCGTGCCAGCTCTCACTGCTCCGGTACGGGATAGGCAACTAGTATGCCGTGCCAGCTCTGACTGCTCCGGTACGGGATGGGCAACTAGTATGCCGTGCCAGCTCTCACTGCTCCGGTACGGGATAGGCAACTAGTATGCCGTGCCAGCTCTCACTGCTCCGGTACGGGATGGGCAACTAGTATGCCGTGCCAGCTCTCACTGCTCCGGTACGGAATGGGCAACTAGTATGCCGTGCCAGCTCTCACTGTTCCGGTACGGGATAGACAACTAGTATGCCATGCCAGCTCTCACTGCTCCGGTACGGGATAGGCAACTAGTATGCCGTGCCAGCTCTCACTGCTCCGGTACGGGATAGGCAACTAGTATGCCGTGCCAGCTCTCAATGCTCAGGTACGGGATAGGCAACTAGCATGCCATGCTAGTTGTGCTAACTCTCACTGCATAAAATTAAGTTTGTGTTGGTTTCCACATTATCTTATACGTGGATAAAGATTAAGACAAACAAACTAGGAAATTATATTTGTATGTCTAATTGCGCTTTCCTTACCACAAGTTTCTAAATAAAAACTATTTCAAATTAGGTTTTGAATGCTAAATAAAGTCTCACTGGTTTCCTGACGTTTTGCATAACAAATGCCAACAGAACTACTTCCTCGTGGGTTATTCCTCGACTGTTCTGGCTCATCTCTTGCAACAATGCCATCGAATATTGGATATTGTGAAACAAATTTGGCAAGATTGCCTCTACTACCCTATTTATTGATTGACTATCATGCAAAAAAGGCCTCCAGACAAGTAACTGTTTCAAGTGCAGTAATTATAATAATAATAAACATAATAATAGTTTTTTATTCCATTTGATTACACGTACATAATATTGGAACGTCCTTTTTTTAACCTAGATACATTTATAAATTCAAGTACCAACATGAACTGTTGCAGGTGACAACAATGGCGGCGGCCGGCCTGGAGACCACCGGCATCACCATGTCGTTCCTGCTGCTCCTCGTCTCGATCCACCCCCAATGGCAAGACGCGCTGCTCGCCGAAATGACCGACATCTTCGTCGACGACCCGACCCGACCGGCCACGCACCACGACCTCCCCAAGATGGCCGCTCTGGACCGGGTGCTCCCGGGGACGCTGCGCCTCTTCCCGGTGGTCGCGCTGCTGCCTCGGGCGATCGACGCGATTCCTTTCGCATCGTTTGACGCCTCGAACGTCCAGTTTCGTCCTGTTTTCGCGAAGTGGCTTCAAAATTATTGCAAAAGGGGAATACATACTTACATACATAGTCCGCGTTTTTCAGCTGTTTTTCAAAAACCGGATTTTAATTTGAAATGATAAGTTAAGACGTGTGATTGCGAAATTATTCCAACTATTGGTTCAGCCGAAAGCAAATAATATTATTGTGCAGCCCTGTAAAAAGGTTGCAAGGTGAAGGTATTTCACCTCATTTTGGAAACAGGCGAGTCTGAAAAGCAAAATACGACCGATCCACAGGAGTCGAAAGTGACTTGCGAAAAAAATAACTTGTTGATCGCTGGGATCGAACCCAGGCCAGTCGCTTGACAGCCGAGCGCCTACGCCGTTCGACCATGCTGCTCACACATGAACTTTCTTGCGAAGTGCCACAAGTCCCCGGCAGGAGCGCTGTATACGGTTGGCACTAGCACTCGATACCGTTCCAGTCGGCCGAGGCAGCAACACACGGGGCTCTAGCTGACAAGTTGGCCGTGGCCTCATGCCACCGCCTTCTTTTTTGGACCTCCTCGGCTGGACCCGGCGCCGACCGAAGCTTGGGAATCGTTCACATGCGGTCTGCCCGGGAGCTCGGCCTTGGTGGTAGGGTGCTCGTCTTCTGATGTCGAGGCATCCATGGTGTGACCCTGAAGCCATTTTGCTGGAGCAAGTCTAAGTTCCGGATTCCGCTAACAGACATCGCTACTTTCGACTCGCGTGCGATTTTGCGCCACTCTGGCCGGTTCCTACGAAGCTTGCGTAGATTCGGGAGCAAGCGACGCGCCATCAGCATGCCTCTGGTTGGCTGCGACGTTTTGGCCGCTAAGTGGCCGTGCTAACAGCACGTGATGGCGCCGAGTGTGTGTTGCCTTCTGACGTCCAGAAGAACACGGCAACCTGTTGCTATGTTGAGGGACACGTCGTCAGCACGTATGTACTTGACTGAGTTGCAAAGTGTGGACTCGCTTTGAATTGCCAAGCTTGGAGAAAGAGTCGAGAGGGTGATGAACTTAGCCATGGTTTGAATGCGAGTTCGATTTGAATCTTGCCTCTTAAATGGGAAATGTCTTATAGTGGCGCCTTATGAGGCCCTCTAGTAGCCAGATGAAGTACGATTTTTTCAACCATCAATTCAAATACATTTTATATAGGTAATATCAATATCCATCCTCAATCACTCATCCCAGGTAGCTCAGTGGTAGAACACTGGAATGTCAAGCAGATGGCTCGGGTTCGATTCCAGTCATCGGCACTGAAATTTTTAAAAACAAAACTCATATGAAATTCATATATGAAATTTTCTCTCAATATAACAACTGCCTAGTTAGCTCATTGGTAGAGCGCTAGGTTGGCAGTGAGAGCGTCCAGGTGAACCTGGTTCGAGACCGCTTACAGTCGCTAACGGCCTGAGTTTTGTCTGATCTCTGTCGGCGCAAGTTGAAGCGATTGGGCTACCTAGTAGCACACGATCACTTCCGCCATCCACAGAGCTCTCAGCGACTCGGCCGTCCCCCTTGCGGGGCTCGACTCCGGACGGTGTCGTCCGTCGCGGGTGTCTCGGACTCCTCAGGAGTCCCAAGGAACCCGGGCACCAGGGAGCGCTCACTGCCAATCTAGGAACTAGGCAGTTGTTTTGCGAACAGGTAACCATGGCATTCTTTTGGGCGATCGATTTAAATTCTACCAACGCCCCACACCCCGCCAAACCCCGCGATTTTTTGACCCATCGACCCCCCCCGATAGGAATGGTTCCGAGTGATATTCAGATTCTGCGACGCAGAAGCCAGGCAGCACTCTCTGTTGGTAAGTTTGGTACTAACTTGGGAGACTTGTATTAAAATTGACATTCAACTTCAGTTCAACTATTAGCTACCAGGGCGACTGCAGCTAGAATATTAATTTTCATGAGCAGTCGACACAGGTTGCAAAAACCGTCTACGGCCGAGATCAAACCAGCCATCACCGCGCTACGAAACGAGCATGTTAACCACTAGGCCACACTCGCTTCTTCTTGCTTCGGTTCGGTTCGCTTCGGTTCTTGTTAATTGTCGTTCATGAATAGCAAAGGCATCTCTGAAAAAAATATTTTATTTCCACGATCGCAAGTCTATAATTTATCATGATCTCAATAACGTCAAACATTCCATTGTTCACTTCAGCTAAGTCCAGACATGAGCTGGTACAAACACTTTATTACATAATTAGTAATTAAACGCGTTTCACCAACGGCAACGACGCCAGCGGCATCCCAAACCGAAAAACGCACTAACGCGATTCAAGCGATTTGACGTCAGGCAAGCGCGAGGCTCGGACGCTCAGCGCCGAACCGCACGCTGCCACGCCACACGGCGGCAAAGTATAGGTGACCTGGCTTCGACCGTCTGGACGTCGACACAGCGGCCGACACCAGAGTCAAAAAACTCCCGACTCTCTCAAGCCAACGCCAGACCACGTAGCTCGGTGGGTCGCCCCCCCCTGAAGTTCGCCCAGAGAGCGACTGGGTGTCTACCGCCGTGGTCCGACTGGGACTGACTTCAGTGACGAGCGATGCCCGCACATGTCTCCAAGTACACTAGGAACGGGCAGCAGTGTTAACTCTGCTGCGCTACCCAAGAGCTATCTCTCGGATATCATAATGTACTATACCTGATCAATCAATCGATTAAAATGTCGATTCATGTCGGTCGAATAGGTAGCTGTGCTCGCTTCTCTGCGACGATGCCATATAGCGCGCATGCTCAAAACGATGTGGCTCATAACTTGATGTTAGTAATAATCGACCTCGTCCAATATCGCCTCGTACAGCCGTGTGGTCAGTGCGCCGAGACGAAAGCAAGGGGGACCTGAATTCGAATGCGGAACAATTTTTTGTTTTTTTATTGTGCTAATGTCAGCAGATGTTCCCACGCTTCATTTCCCCTAGTTCAGTAGCAACTCCGAAAGGGTGCTAGCGTGTGCAGAATCAAACGCCCTTCCTATTTTGAATAAAATTCCAACACAATATTATTATTTTCAATTCTGACTTTGACCTATCTGGAATTTATATCGGATTTTATGCATTTTACATTTGATGTACATTTGATGAACCGCATTTTGTGAAATGGGGAAATATTGAAAGGTTGGAACTATCTTGAGGACTATCTTGTTTCTCAATGTACAATTCAAAATTCAATTAAAGTGTATTTTAATGTATTTTTACTTCAATGTATTTTTATTTAGTATCGTTCTGAGCTGATAAAGCACAGTGTTGTCAGTAAAAAAAACACCTCTAAGTACAGATCTGCTGGTCCAACTTTCTCGCAAAAGCCGAGCGAATGATTGAGAAACATCTTTTGCAGCCAAAGGGCAATACACATAAAGAGCCCCAGGTGCTCGACGCAGGTGCATCAGTCCTGGCGTCGGGCAGTGGACGTCGGCAGGCGTCGGGCAGTGGACGTCGGCAGGCGTCGCGATGGAGGCGCCGGGTTTGTGGATCTGCGAACAACGGCCAGAGTTTTAGTAGAGCGTCATCCGTGTTCATGCGTATTCGACTTAATTGGGGTGGGGGGGGGGGGGGGGGGGATTTCGAAACATATTATATTATTATACTAAGGCATTTGAGACCCAAACCTTTTTGGGCTTCCGCCCAAAAACGTTTATTAAAAACGTCCCAAATTAGTCCTTTGGAGTTTCGTACCGGAACTCTTGCACCATGGTCTCATAATACAATATTGGTGAAACTGCCGGCGACGCCAGTGTTTTCAGCGAATCTAGCTTTTCCCAGCGAATTCAGAATTTCAGGAACCTGCCAAGTGTTTATATGTTGGGCGCATACTTTTGCAACCAAAAAAATTATGCGAGGCGCAACATAATAAACATTAAAGCATTGTGGTTCTTTTCCGAAACCTGCTTAAGCTACAGTGCAGTAACAAAACTTACTGAGATCCGTTCCGAAACTTATCACAGTGACTGAGCTGGACCCAGCTGGCCGTGCCGTAACCTGCTGAAAGCCACTGAAGTTGACTGGAGGTTTCGGCCTCAGTCAAGCCTACTGAGCTCAGTCATTTCTAATTTCAAGATGGCGGGCTACAAATGAGATCTGACGTTGGGTGTTTGCATAGTTACTTTTGAGTTAGTACGTAGTGAAGAAAAAGAACGCCTATTAACAAGTAGGCAAATTATAACATTAGATATATAAAAAAAAAAAAAAAAAATATATATATATATTGGAAAAATCGTCTTCTTGAGAGCTGAGAACTTTATACACTGCCGCTAAAAAAATCAAACAATCTGAGCTGAGATCGCATATTGCGTTCCGTTACTGAAGGCAACAGACTTGCTGAACTCTTTTGAGAGCCTACTGGTGCTCAGTAAGCTCAGTAGGTTTCGGAATAGGATCAATGAAAAAATCTGTGTAGGAAGCGAGCGATTTGTTTTAATTATTTAACCAAAAACAGCTTAAACTGTTCCCGAAAACGCATTACTTTGGTACTTTTGTGAGTTAATAACAGTGAAAGTGGAAGAAAAATGCGGCACCACTATCTTTATATTAGTATTATTTTTATATGCAAAATTTCCACTTGTTCTTATAACCTTTCTCAAAAATAAGATAATGTCTAGACAGATTGGTCATTTTTTCAAGATGGCACTTACATTGCAAGATTTGCACTTAGACTAGCACTTAGGTGCTTGTATACAAATTTCAGAGATGGCGGTGCAATCATCACCCACACAAGGTCGGTACATCTTGCCGCCTGGCGGCAACGACCTAAAGCTTGCGAGTTCACCTCGCCGCCGCTAGGCGATCTAAGGACCTTGCACCCAAACCTCCACCAGCGTTGTCGAGCAACGTAGCTGCCTTAAGCCGTCGCGTATTTGTTTGCACCAATCGATAATTCCCGGCTTGCGCCGTGGTTTTGCAGTTGGGAAAGTAAGAGCTAGATGACCTAATTGCAGGTGATCCCATTTCCCCAGTCTAGACATCGCACAGCAGCGACGAGAGTCGAGACTATTCGCTCTCCTGAGCGCCTGGTACCAGCATTGAGTGGCAATCCCTAGTTTTAGCCGACATGACGCTGAAACTGCTGCCGGGTCTCTCAGCCTCCGGTCTAGACTGGCCTTGCGTGCTCGCGTGTAGCTTGGGTTGCCTGCCACGCCAGGGGTTCACGAGCAGAAATACACGGGGAAGGTTGCATTTCGTATTTTGGTTTTGTGGTTATCCAATATGTCCGGTGGCACCACATTACAATTGAAGATGAAGCTTTATAGCCTGTCCTGATAGGGAGCCGAGGATGGACCCGGTGCCGGCACTGAGGCCTGGCCTGAAAGGGAGCGTAGTGTGGACCTGGTTAGCAGTTAGCAATTAATTAACTGGGCATTGTTAATGCCCAGTTAATTAATTGCTAACTGCCAGCCAAGTTTGTTATCTCCAAGGCCACAGCCGATCAGATGGCTCTATTTTCAATTTAACTGACAGTTAAAACTTTAGCTGGACATTGGAAAACCGGCTGTAAATTTTATAAATCTTTTTAAGAATAATTATTTTGTATCTGCATAAAACAAACCTGCTGAACATTCCTACCAAAATCATGCAAGATCTTATAAGATCTTATCAACACCCTTTCAAGATATTGAATCAAGGACTTGAGTCAAGATCTTGGCCAAAACTTGAGGCAAGATATTGAGTCGGATCTGAAGTCAAGATTTTACAAGAAATTGAGTCAAATTCTTGTCTCCAGATCTTATAAGATCTTGCAAGATAATGACACAGATTTTGGTAATTATTTTCAGCAGCGAAGCGCACTGATACAGAACAGGGCAATGGATCGCACCTCAACAATGGTGACGACGCATTTAAATCAAAATAATATAATTTGCCTTCGCCAACAACTCCACAATGTGAAAACTGGAATGTCACAGTAGTTCCCTTTTCCCACACAGATGGCAGTGATCGTCCGCTCAGCGTCAGCAGCGTCAGCCAGCGTGCCATGTTTCCCAGGTAATCAATCACTTGGGCGGACGTGGGCGGTTCACAGTCCGCTACATAGATGGCGACGCAATCGTCTTGGGTGACTGGTGAGGTAACATTAGATATGTTTGGTTGTCCAGTTCAAAACAAGATACAATGTTGTTACTAGGGCTGCGCGAACGCAATTTGTGTTGCGTTGAAGATGAGCGTAGAGGTTTGTATATAGAGCATGAAAAGATTGAGGCAAAAAGCCTATGCAAATCATGGAGCAGCAAGCCGGACCAGTGCTTTCTCAAAAATTCTGACCACTTGAAAATGTACGCGATTCTGACCTCTCTTTGTTTCTGTCCGAGCAAGGTCATTGAGCAATCATGAAGTCACTTCAAGTCAAAAAACCTGGTGTGATGTTTCAATTTGGTTTCGATGGTTTCTACAGACAACAATCGAAATTGGGAAAATTTGAAAACAATACGAACTTTTAAATAATTACCGTACTTTTCCCAACTTTCCCAATTGTCGAATATTGCTATTTTTTCTGCTTTGAAAGTTAAGGGTATGGAGGATTTTCTTGAAAAACGCAGGGGGTCTAAGTTGAGAACAAAAGTAGACACCCTGTAAATTTCATCCCAAACGACGCAGTGGTTTGGCCTGTAGAGCGCGCGCAAACACACAACAAACAAATAAACAAACACACAAGTGTGCTTTTTTTTAGCAGTAGTGAAATTGATGATTTCGCTTCGCATAGGCAATCATGCAGCAAACGAAATCTAGCCTGGACAAAAAACGCAAGTAATCTAGTTATCCTCTAGATTTCGTGGACAACCAAACAAAGCTATTGTATGCGTTTCTGAAACGTTTCTGTCTGCGAGGCTCGAGTGGACCGTGCCAGCATCGTTTACGAGTGGCTCGGGCTTTCTCCTTTCGGAGATCCTCTATCCCATCCGACTATAAAGCGTGGAGAATGTTTTCCCAAATGCCAATATCTCAGCAGTAGAGTACTGAACAATCGAGGGGTCTCGTCCCCGGTTCGTTTCTTTGTTGCAGGTATCTCTGTATACGATAAATCTAATGATCTACGACTCTGCTGGACTGGCAAGGCAGCCACAATTCGTTCGCACCAACAACGCACTTCTCGAGCTCCCAGCCCCAAATGACTGGGACGATGTCTGCCCCCCCCCCCCCCCCAGAAAAACGCGAAAAACGTTTGAACAATCCTCCCTTCAACCCTGCAAATCCACTGCATCCACTTCCACATAACTCACTCATTCGAGAGTAGAGACTACTTGGCACGGCACGGCACGGCACGGCACGGCACGGCACGGCAGTTATAAAAAGAAATTTGCTATTTATGATGGTGGCTTGTTTAGCGGTATTTTCAAATTTGAAAACTTTTAGTAAGTGTCGTTTACAGCGCGTACGTGTTGACACACTGAATTCAATTAAAATCAGTCCGACAAATACGTTTAATCGAGCGGGTTAATATCGCAAAGGTGTGGCACGACTAAATAATAATATAGAAAACTTAATTACTCTCCTGGCGTGTTCATCAGGATCACTCTGGGTGACCTCAAAATGAAGTTACAAACGAAAAACAAACAAAAACCAACCCCATTACTTGTAACATAAAGCGCATGACCCTTTCAAAAATCAAACAGTATACAAATAAAACGCCGTGTCATGTTATGGTAAATATTTAGTGCCGTGTGAGAGGCACCCGCTGTTTTTTTATTAACAAACAAGCAACTATAAACAAGAGTAATGATACAATGATTTATCGATCCCTCTTCTGACAAAGAACTTGATTTGATAAGCCTTTTGAAACATCTGCCCTTCCCATATTTCTTGTTTGACATGCCGTGTTTTTTTGTCTGATACCGACATGTCAGAGCGTTCAAACATTCAGCAGCCTGCCGACGGTATTCCAAGTCGTTGAGTTGAAGTACGTGTACCAAACATGCCGTGTACTCCACGCCGCAACGGAATGCCTTTGTAACTGCACTCGCTCATTTAATGGGCAAACAATGTAACTTGTTGCTTCGCTGTATACCAGGAAACAACACAGAGCCCGAACTGATCCTGTTAGTGGACTCAATACACAACTCCCTCGTGTCCACCCCTCTGACGTCACGGCTTCGGTCTGACTTGCTGGACGGGCAGACTGTGGGAAACGAACACGAATGGCACAGGAGTGAGGCGGGTTTTAGCCGAGTTTGGAGGCATGTCAACAAGCTCCTGTTGGTCGCATGATGTTGAAATGTTAACAACATAAGAATCATTATTATTTCTGTTACGTGTTAAAATTTCATAAAGTTTTGATGGATATCTCCGTTGATGCAAAGGTTTGAAATGAGGGCGATTTCAATGCAAAGTCCGTAAGACCTCACAATGGCCTTCAAGCGAAAACACACGGGTCCATGGGTCGCTCCTCCTGCCTGCACTTGTCTATTGCTGTCATACTGCCAAACCACAGAGTTGTTACGGTGCCAGCAATTTCGGCTCTTGTACTTCAGACAATTTACGAGAAAGTGACTTTCCTGACGTCATCTCATAAAATAACAGAATATCCAAACTCCTGTATTTCTTGAAAATGAGTGGAGGTGCCGGGTTAAATTTCCAATTCTAGTGGTGGTGCCGTGTATGAATATGTACTGCGGGTGGCGTCCAGGGGCAATTTACATCCTCAATACCTAGAAAAGGACGATAGTAAATACATACTGATACGAACACTTACGAACATAAACCAACAATGGTAAGTCATACATGTTTGAAGTAAAGTATGTGTTGGCTCAATAAAATCGCAGCGTACACACTTTCTTTTCAAGGATATATACTGGATGGTCCTCACTCTTAAATATCACTCATTCAAAGATTATATTATATTATGAAAGTTTCTGATAGTGACCAAATTTCTGGATTTTTCTGAATTTCATTCGAGCCCGTTTTTTCGAACAATTTTTTAAAACGACAGAATAAATCTGACTTCTATTTAGAAGTGCATTGTAAATTCACAAACTATCAAAATTCTCGAGTCAATTTGTCAGCTGTACCCACGTAGAAATCCACGAATTTATCTTTTGTGTATGTGTTTTAATAATTCGCGACGGTCCAGCAAGAATTTTTTAACTTTTCTCATTAGCTGATTTTGTCCGCTTATAAAACTAAACTTCCTCTTTCGAATATTAATATGATTCAAGTGATTGTCTCCTGGTTCATTGTGCGGGGATTGTATGGGGTGAACTTCGCGCAGGGTACTGAGCGTATCACCCCATCATTTCAATCAGCTCTTGCAGACGCCTTCATTACAAAAACAACAATTTCAAAAAGAGTCTGACTCCCCTATAGAAATCTGTGCTCTGCTCTACATGTCCGCATCTCGTTAAAACCAATATAATCATCATGTTTACCAAAATGGCGTACCTGGCGTGTTTTCGTAAATTTATTCTCATTATTCTATTCGCAAGGCAAATTTCAGGGTGTATAGCTTCCGTCCCGATTTCTATTCTGACATAACTTTTTATATTCGTTATTTTCCTTGACATAAATATCAGAACACGCATACGCAATATTTGCATTGCTTATTGGCGAATATGTATGGCATCAGTCACTTTGAAATACAACAGCTAATCTTATTTAGCGAATTAATCAATATTATTAGCCAAAGTTAGCGGGTATTTAATGTATACTTTTGTCCAATGTGGCACTCTAATTTTACCTAAAAGTTATATTGCATACTCTCCAAACTGAGGAACAATATTATTCGGGCTTACTTGAAAGCAATTTATATTGCGTTGAAGATGAGCGTAGCTCTTTGCAGCGGAAAAGAGGTATGAAAGCAGAAGGTACCGTTAAAATAATTTTTACAGTTTTTCAATCAAAAAATATGGCGTCTATAGCTAAACTCAATTTCACGTTAAGAAGGAGAGTGAATTTGCATCTTCCTCAAGGCTGCTAGACTCGAGCTAAGAGTTTTTAAAACGTACAAGCCATGTCTTGAGCATCCGCATTAAAAGCAACGACGTCTTTTTTACGGAATGGTTTCTTAGAAAAGTTAATCCGACACATAATAGTACATTAACACATACATAATACACAATAATACATGATAGTTTATTTGAATCGTGGCAGTAGACGGGTGACAAAAATCTGGGAATACATTCTCAATCCACCGCGAGAGGAGAGGGGGCCTCGGCGTTTTCCCCTCTGAAGCCTTCGATTTTAAGCTACGCCAATGGCTTGTTTAACTGAAGGAAACACGACCTGGGACGGGAACTCTTGATGAAATTATTTCGCTCGCGCGCGTTATGTGACCAATCACCGCGGATGTCCCAGTATTGACGCGAACGGCTAGCGTTAGGACTTGGCGCCCGGAGCATACACACGTCCAACTCAATATGTGTCGTTTGGTGGCTTGGTTCCCCTATACTTTGTCTCAGCTTTAGAAGCGAGCGCCTCGGGGTCAGTGTTGTGACTAGATAATTTTTTTTCCATCTAGATAAAGATGAAGATAATGGGCAAATTTGTTACCTAGATAAGATAATAGATGATTTTTTTTAAATCATCTAGATAAAAGATAATAGATGAAATAATCTTTCTATATAATTTTCTTTGGATAATAGATAATTTTTGAAATTGGGAATATTGGAAAATGATGTTGGATTGTGGCGAAATTCCAAAAGCCACATAAGTGACTGATAATATTATATTACACCTACCTAACAGTACAACATGAGCTCTTGGAATCGGATTCCCTATTCCCGAATCATTACTCTCAAGATTATACATGTTTGAAACTTTTTCTTGGGATGGCAATGGTTTTGGAAATAATGTCAATCTGAATGACAATGTCAAAAATTGGAATAAAATTGGCTAAAATCATCTATTATCTATTATCTATTATCTAAAATCTGGAGTTTAGATAAAGTTTTTTTATCTAGATAAAGATAAAGATGACAGTGCACAATATTATCTGGATAAAGATAATAGATTAAAAAATTATCTAGATAATTATCTAGATAATTTTATCTAAATAAGTCACAACACTGCTCGGGGTGTTGGTCAGGAACTGCAACTTTGCAGAGCGTCAGTATGATCTATCAGTATCAGAGTACAACATAATTTAAGTGCAGAGTGAGTCTCAAGCAAGATTGACGAAATGTGACATTTCCTTTAAACCACTCTGCACTTTCCATTAGTATTTTAAGGTGGCAAGAGTGGCAGCGATATTGAATTTTTGAAGTTGTGGGTTTTTTCTGCCGGTCTTTGAGTAGACGTGTAGTGTAGTGTACCTTTTTTGCTTGCTAACTATGTCAAAATCTTTGATTATTTTGATATCTTCGCATCTTAGAACTGTCAACAAAAGTGATAAAATGGCAATAAAAACGAGTTTTTTTATCTTTACTAAAACCAATTGGCAATAATTTCACATATCGCATTCCCTGCACAATCAACTTTACTACACTGACAAAAAATCTCATTGCTTGCATTAAATAGAATTTTAATTCCACTCAAATAATAAGTATTCTTATTCCACCTATATGAGTTTATTTGAGAAAAATGAATTTAATGATTAAAAATTAAAAATTTTACCAGCATTAGCAGAAAGCCAATACAATTCTGTAGGGAACGTTAATTGGTATTTTGGTCTTCCTAGCCGCAGATCTAATACTGCTAAAAAAAATATTTGGTTAAAATTTTAGCCAGATTATTTTTTATCCACTCTTACAACCTTAACTTTTTGTTCGATGTTAGTCACATACAGGGGCGGAACCACGATTCACGGGCCCGCCCGCAGATCTGGCTGAGAAGGCCCCCCCCCCCCTCAAGACAACAGGGTTTGGAGCTACCGAGAAAATTTTGAATCATGGTCATTTTTTCGAGTGAATCTATGCGTTTTAATCTATTTCAAACTGCGACAGATTTGGAAAAGCAGCTCGATTATTTTCATTTTGCAATCAGCAGGCTAGACCCGTGCCTGGAAATTTTGATTCAGATCACAGCATACGATTCTTTCAAAATGTAAATCACTAAAGGGTCCTGTCTTTTATAACTGCTCACATGGGTGCATTCTAATGATAAGTATTGACGATGTTTTTCTTTATAGCTTTGTTATTTTTTACCCTGCACTATCTATATCAAGACGGGTCCTCAGGGTACGAAATTCGACGAGGCCTGATACGGGGCCCCCCGCGTACTTGGTCAGTCTGCCTCACACATTGTATATTTGCAGTGAAGTGGGAAACAAGGAAACATAAAACTAAAAGTCTTGCATAAAAAAGTTCACAAGTTTCTGATTTAAGTTCGGCCGACGGGCCCCATAAAAGCCGCAAGACAATTGAAAAAATCGCAACAAGTACATTTAAAAATCAGCGAGCAGACCAAATGCTCATCAGTCATCAGTAAAGCCTAAGGAACCAATTTTGAAAGATGCGTCGATTTCGTAAGTGAAATTATTCAACGGACTGGTATAGATTGGTACTTGATAGGTACCTCTATCTTGCAGGTATTGTAAAGTAACCCAAAATTTAAGTAGTAAACAATAATAATATTTTGATTTTATCTGCATTGCGCTTGCTGCTGGGCATGATCTGGCTGATTTATGTCACGCTCTTTAGCGATTTTGTTTTGATTTGAGCTCTAGTATCGCACACTGTTTTACTATCGAAACTTGCAAATGCGCAAATAAAGAAAATTCCCGAATCGCGCAGGGTGAATGCGTATACCCACTATATTCAGCTTGTTAGCAGCGCCAACGAAAGCGCACTGGAGTGCTCCATGCTCAATGTTTTCCCCAACATTTGACAACCGGAAAAAGCGATTAGTAGTTCCAGGAGTGGAATTAGCCATGCTGCCAATTCGGGAGCTGCATTCGCAACTGTACATTTAAATTCTATCGTAAAATGAGTTCAAAAAACTTCTCAGTCCGTACTGCCCGACTGCAACAGCCTTTCACACAGAAAATGCGGATAAGCGCACATACGCATAAAAAAAATCATTATCGCCGTTCAATTTCCTCGCGTGAATTCAAGGTATAAAATTTACCTACATACATGGTCACATAAACTAAGACTAAGATTTCAGAAGTATTGTTGCTTATACAATGCACAAAACACAAGACATCGCAGTTCACAATGATTATAAAAAAATTAAAAATTAAAACAACATGAGTGCTGGTGCTGGCGCCCCTAAAGCCTCAGCGCCCCTAGGCGATAGCCTACTCTGCCTAGTGGTAACTAATTGTATAGTTGTGAAAAAAACTCATCAGGGAAAACAGTGCGACTTTTCATTTAACATGCCCCAAGTATAATTTTTTTACGAACAAAAACAACATCTCAAATCGGAACGGACACTAGTCATCTTTGGTCGGATTCCTGGAACTTATTGGGCGACCGGGCGCATGCCGTCTGGCGCGCAAGTAGTTGGCGAGCGTAAATGTACATTACATGCCCGAGAACCGTGACTCCAGTTCGACTCCAGACGCCACATCGGAGACACCGCAGAAAAGTGTGCTCTGCTTGACATATTTTGCAAAACCGTGTGCATCTAGTTTTTCGGTTTCTTCTTGTCTACGAGTGAGCTCTGCTTCATATTCTTCAATTACAACGGTTAGTATTAAAAGTTGTTCAAACCAGAGACAGTGTGTGTGTGTTGGGGGTTGAAGTGGAGTCCATTTTGTTTCGGGGCAGCAAAACATGTTGGCGTTAATGCTTAACCCTCGAGGCAAGAAACCAAAACGGCAATTGCAGACGGGTCGGTAGATTGTCACGGACAGTTACCATGGTAATAAAAAAAATTGCCATCCATGGTATAAGAATTAGCTTACCTTAAAACTAATCCATTTTAGCCCTGGGTGGACCTTGAAACGTGGAGAAAGTCTTTTGGAGCTGGCCGCTAGCAGAGAGTAGACATCTTGTAATTTGGGGGCCACGAAATGGAATTGTAAAAATATAAGCTGATGGTTTCAACCTTTCATTAATGCGCCGAATGATTTCCTAACCGAAATAAATGTCATTTCTTAATTGTTTCAGTTTGAACCGGACGGCCATCTTGGTCATTTCAAGAACAACAGTGGATCGCCGAGTCAAAATTACTCCTCTGCTCTCACCTGAGTTTTAACTTTCAAGGTTTGTTGAACTTTTATTTTTTTACCGCGTTTTTTTTTAGCTGAGTAATAATAACATCTCGTCCAGCGAATTCCTCAAATGCAACAAGTTATCATGTGGGTGTGACTAGAGAGGCTTCATACGGCAGAGAGCGGCCAATGAATCGCATGGACGCCATTTTTTGTCCAAACTCCTGGCTGTCACCGGGAAACTTTGCTTAAAAGGCAAAATTGAATGTATGATAATGATTTTCTTGTGTCACATTGTTTAATCAACGAACACTGCTCAGGTACGGGTAACTAGTATGCCGTGCCAGCTCTTGCTGCATTCACGATGTATGTTGCCACTTTTACGTATCTTAAAACTGGATAAAAATTAAAACAACACACAAGGGGATTATTTAGCTACTTCTAAAATTCAATTTACCTATTTAGAATGGACTAGTATTTATTCCATCTTTTAAATAGCAATACATAACGGCATGATCATGGTTATAGAGTTGATCTGACAGAAGATGACAGCTGGTAAGGCCTATACTTTAACGTTGCATGGGAATCACTCAGCGCTGAGCTAGCTGCGTATCCCGGTTTAATCACAATGAAATATGTATTCATTTCATTTGGACGATTAATGGCGTCCAAAACGGTTTCAAGCATGGCCACTCTCGGTCAAATAATAAAGTCTCACTAAAGCTAAACTCCATTTCACGTTAAGAAGGAGAGTGGATATGCATCTTCCTCGAAGACCCACTGCTGTTAGACACGAGATAAGAATTTCGAAACTGCTCATAGAGCCTTTTTTCGGGCTCAAGACAGCCATTGATCAAGACTGATCACGTGTGTTCATGTGTAATAAAATAATTGCAAACAAACTTGGTATTTGAATTGATAATTGGCACACGGGCTAAAACGATTCGCATAAGTTTCGTATTTTTTATGAACACTAAAGACAACACCCACTTTGTCCGCACACTTAAAAAAAACACATTTTTCACATCGAAGACGCACGGCTCTCGTCGGCACTTGCTTGCTACACGCTGGGTACAAAGGGACTGACCGCTGCTTACCTGCTTGGTCAGGCCAACCAAGGTGTTTTGCTAGGGGAATGCAAGGGGGAGATCACCCCTGGCTATCTATATTAAGGCCCGAATGCAGAGTCGTGCACTGAGTGCGCACTCAAGGCATACTCCACTCCGTGCTCACTGAGTGGGAGTGGAGTGTGAGTGGGCGCTGAGTGACGTGTCTGCATTCGGGCCTTAGTCTTGGCCGTATCCGGTTCTCGAAGGACACCGACATGAGCACCGTTAGAAGACGCGCGAAATAAAGCATCGTTAAAACACCCAACTCGTGCCCAAGACCAGCCCCCTAGCGCCAGTCTCCAGTTCTTGCTTGGGGCCGGCGCGGGCAGCGCAAGTGATATTCAAACTGTGTGTCGAGGCTCCTTGAAATGCGTCCTTGAATCCTTGAAATCCTTGAAATGCGTCGCGCATTTCAGCTGGGGGCGTCGCGGAATTTTGAAAGCCATCGTTTAATCTTAAAGTTTCTTTGTGGAAAAAATATTTAATCGCGATTGATACAATTGACATGATTTCCACTTACAAAAATCTTTTTCAGAGTCAAATTAAGAACTATTTTGGCATTCACTTTCTTTCACTTTTGGTCTACCACTTGAATTGCCTTTGGATTGGATTGAATTAAATTGAATTGTCATTTTCACTGGCATGTCATTTCCAGCCCCTAAGCCAATTTAGGGGTAGAAAAAGTGAAAATGGTGAATGCCAACAATGTTTTTCGGATACAGCGTGAAAAACCCTATTGGAATAATTTAGTTGGCAGCTTTTAACACGTCGGGCCACAGAGGCGCGAAATTTGAAAACGAAGTCAAGTCTATTATAGATAAAACAGGCACCTTACGTAAACGTGAAAATTAGGTTGCTTTCGGAATAATACGGGGGAGACACGGAAATTGAACCACCTCGTAAGGGAGTCATGTGGACAAAACGTTTGAGAATCACTGGCCGCTAGCCCATGATAATTCTCTTATCGGACATAGTTTATCAGTGGGAACTCGAATGCCCGGTGCTGCTTTCTCGCTCGTTATGTGAAGTATGTCGATTCCGCAGACAGCTTTATTGATCTCCTTTTGTCTCTGTCTCATCCACGGGAGAAGATATTAAAACTGGCATACTGTGAGCGGGCAGCCGCAGATTGATATTAAATTATCGAGACAAGAAGTATTTCGTCTACCGTCTTCAAAAAGCGGAAAGTCAAATTGGTATGAGATATCAATTGAATCTAGTCACGAGTTTATTTTCCATTCCACTTGGCTCGTGGATACACGAAACCTAAATCAAATCGGTTTCGTTAATATGACTAGCAGGTACATGGTAAACCATATAAATTGATAAAATGGCAATAAATTGAACTGAACTGAATTAAATTGAATTATGAAACTCCAGACATTTGTATAAATACTAAACTACAGATATTTAAAAAAGTAAACCCATCTTAGAATAATGAAATAAAGACGTCTGCTGCCTTCATTTGACAAGCAACGATGACCAGTGATCATTGTTACAACTGTTACTACTTTGCTAAGTGCCGGTTGTACAGTGTCCAGTTAAAGTTTTAACTGTCAGTTAAAATAAAGATGGAGCCATCTGATTGGCTGTGACCTTGAAGATAACAAACTTAACTGGCAGTTAACACTTAACAAGACATTGTAAAACCGGCCGTTAGAGATTCTGTCTCTGGAACATGAATCAAATCCGACTTTCGATCCAGTAACTTCGTCCTTCATTCGTTCGAAATTTGTTTAAATTTGAGCCATTTTGGTACATCAGTAGCCATGTCAGTGGAATGACCGGACGCCTATTATATAAAATGCTATCCCTAAGTCTCGACCTCCAGTTCGGGTTGCTACACACAACGGAGCCGAAAAGCAGAATCATTTTTATGCCACAGTTTATTCCAAGGTTTGTTCAGTTTGGTGAGCGCAGGCAGGGTGATTCCACATTATTCGTTATTTGTATTCTTCATATGTGGGCTCTAGACTAAAATATTGAAAAACAATGTTAACCAAGGTTGGTATTATAGTTGGTAAACGATTGTCTCCGCAATGATGGCAATTTCGGTTCGTGTTCGTGTTCTCTCAATAATAATAATAATAATAATAATAATAGTTTTATTCGTCCAGATTGATTAAAAATACATTAATATTGGATAGGTCAACATAACTCATAAGAGATAAAATACATAATGTACATGTTATGTGAGCTTCACATCTTGTTCTTAGTGTTGTAAAATTCTCGAAGGCTATAAAAACATTTTTGTACCAACCATTTCTTCAGTTCATTTTTAAAATTTGTTCCTGTTAGTTTTTTTAGTTCTGCGGGGAGGATATTGAACAATGATTTCCCTGCATACGTAGGGCTTTTTTCATACATGCTAAGCCTATGTTTTTTAGTTTTGAGTCCATTGTTGTCTCTAAGATTGTAGTGCTCTTGTTTTTTACCATCTGTTTGCTTAGAGTTGTCAAATACATATAAAATACATCTAAAAATATACAGGCTGTAAAGTGTCAGTATATTAAATTTTCTAAAGAAGGGTTTACAGCTATCTTTGTAGAAAACGTCAGCACATGGATTGCGGCTTGCACCCGCCAATATTCTTACTGCCCGCTTCTGCGATATGAAGAGCTTTTTAATTTGTGGAGCTTGTCCCCACAAGATTATCCCGTATTGAAGGTGCGAGTTAAAGTGTGCATAATACACTAATTTCGCCGATTTTATATCACATATAGTCATTATTCTTTTTATGAGGTAGCACCCTGCCGATAGTTTTAAACTAATTTTATTTATATGTGACGTCCAATTAAGGTTTTTGTCAATAGTTATACCAAGGTATTTGGTTTCGTCGCTGAATTTGATACTTTTTTTGTTGTTTCTGTCCCCGTTTGCGTATATGAGTGGGCATTCTAGCATGTTTTTCGGGCCAAAGTCGATTGCTACCACTTTATTCGCGTTGAGAATAATGTCATTTTTTTCACACCAAGTGGTGACTTCATTCACCGCTCTGTTTTCTAGTTCGTGTTTGGGGTCGGTGTGCTTTGGTTTGGTGATTATATGTGTTGTGTCGTCTGCGTATAATATAAGCGATCCGGTGCTCATCTGGGACGGAAGGTCGTTGGTATAGATAATAAATAAAAGCGGAGAGAGCACCGATCCTTGAGGGGTACCTGTGTTTGTTGTGAGTACGTCGGATATGAATTGTTGACCCGAACTATTTTTTATTTTGACAACTTGTTTCCTATTCTCTAGGAATGATTTGATCAGCATGTTTGCAGCTCCTTTTATACCAACACTGTCTAATTTCTTTAGTAAGAGCTCATGGTTAATAAGGTCGAATGCTTTTGTAAAATCGTAAAAGATTCCTTTCGCTTCTTTCCTATTTTCCTTAGCCTCTAAAATTTGTTCGATACAGCAAGCAATGGCTGATATTGTTGATTTACCTTTCCTGAACCCAAATTGGACCTTGTTTAAAAGTTTTTGTTTTTCGAGAAATGATACTATACGCGTATTTATTGCCATTTCGAATATTTTTGCGAATGTTGCAAGGACCGCTATTGGCCTGTAGTTTTCTATCGTTTTTTTGCATCCCTTCTTGTGAATGGGGGTAATAATGGCTTTCTTAAGTTTCTTTGGAAATTCACCACTTTCAAAAGATTTATCAATCATTATTTTTAGAAGGAAGGCCAGATATATAGCGACATTTTTTAGTAAGTGCCCGGGGATTTCATCGAACCCTGCTGATTTCTTTTTTGCTACTTTGTCTATCATTTCGAGGATTTCATTCGTACTTATTGGATGCATGATAATACTTATAACGTTTTCGCGTTCCAGTTGTTTTAGATCTGTTTTAGTGTTGCTTTTTGCTAAGTCTGCTATAGATTCAACGTAAAACGTATTGAATTCGTTTGCAATTTCTTTGCTATCGGTGACGGTTCGTCCCTGTACCTGCAAGCTAATTTCGTGTCTTATCCCTTGGTTGGCGTTTTTGTTTTTGTCTATAATTTCCCACGCTGCCTTCCCTTTATTTTTCGCCCTTGATATCTTTTTTATGTTGCTATCCCGCTTTGCTTTTTGTAGCTGCGTAGCGTATTCTTTTAATGCGACAAGGTAATTGATTTTTAATTTCGCATCTCCGTTCCCTCTATGTTGTGTATATTTTTTAGTGACTTCGTTGGCTAAGGTTTTTAGTTGTGGTGTATACCAGGTGTTAGAGCTGACTCCCGATTGCTGTTTTCTTGTTCTTATCTTACATGGGAAGCACGCGTCAAATATTCTTAGAATGATTTCCTGAAAAATGTCATACATGCCGTCGACTGTATTTTGCCCTTGAATATGACCCCAGTTGATTTTGCTTATTTCGTACGTGAATGTATCAATCTGGTTTTTGGTGAACTCTCTCCGGGGAATATTGGCCCTTGCTTCAATTTTGGGGGTGTTATTTTTGTGCCTAATTTAGGCTGTTTGTGCATAATGGTCTGATAAGCCGTGATCTACGTTACCTAGGAACAACACATTACTCATGTTTGTGAGCACGTTATCCACTACAGAGGCTGAAAATCCATTTTTGTTATTAACCACTCTCGTAAAGTCGGTATTTAAAATTTTCATATTATACAATTTGGCTATGTCATCTAGGTGTCGTTTCATGATAGGGTCTTTGTAATTGAGGTTAGTGTCACCACAAAGCAGAATATCTATGTCATTAATCAGTATTTTGTCTAATATTTCCTTAAAGTTCTTACTAAACTTTTTAATTGATTGGTTACCAGGCGGTCTGTATAGTGTGATTATTAAAGTCTTGTTTGGAATGTAGATCTCTATCCCACTTATTTCTAAAAAGCCCTCTATTGACATATTGCTTATGTCGTCCCTAGTCTTAGACTTTATGCCATAATTGTGACGGGTGTAGATTGCTACTCCCCCACCTTTTTTTGACTCTCTACAGAAGTGTGCCACTAGGGTGTAGTTGGCTATTTTTACCTGGTTGATCAACTGTGGAGGAATCCAGTGCTCTGTTATACATAGTATGTCTACTTTCGTTACAGTTGACTCTAGGAAATTTTCAAATGTATCTATCTTGTTTCTAATACCTCTTATATTAACATGCATTATCTTAGAGTACACCTCTTCACTTCTTCTTCCCTTCAGTTTCCTTGTATCCTCTGTCTTGTCTTTCTGTCTCTTCGTCTGTTCAGTCTTTATTTCTTCAGTCTTTTCCTTTTCAGTCTTTCTCTCTTCAGTCTTTATTTCCTCAGTCTTCCTAATCTCAGTCTTATCTATTTCCTCATGTATGACCAGGGTTTGTTCAAAGAGTTCACAGTTTTCTATACTCCTTTGGTTTTCCGCTTCCCCATCACCACCACCCATTTGTCTAAAAAAGTAGCCCCTTCATTTCTGTTCGAATTTCCCGTTTTCTTCTCTGATACAAGTGGGCCTTGACGCAGCCATTTTTCCAGACAGGTTACTGCTCTCTCTGGCTTGACTAACTTAGTGATTGGTAAAAAGTGTACAATAGAATCGCATAGGATTTGCTTCCCTAGGTCATTAAGGTGTAACCCATCATCACAAATGTGTCTATCAAATATCTTTTTGTCCAGGAAGTTGAGTCTGATGTTGGAGCAGCATTTATCCCGCTCTGTGTTTACAGTTTCGTGAATGAGTTTGTTGAACTGTTTGATAATAATGTTTGGGTCCCCAGGTGCGTCCCTGTTGTGCCTTCTTCTGATTACATTGTTTATAATTAACTTGCATTTTCTGCTTGTTGGCAGTAGGGCACGGATGGAGTCCGATATTTCCTTCATTGGCGTACCCACGTCGTTAGACCCCCCCATCACCACTAGCCAGTCTTTTCCTGTTAACTTTTCCGCTTCTTGCGATGCCCGCTTGGCTATTTCATTTAACTTCACACCCGATTTATAAATGACTTTAACATGGTACTCATTCCCTAACTTACTTTGCAGAGTGGCCTCCAGCTTTGAACCATGGCTATCAGTTATTACTATCACACGGATTTGTTTATGTACGATGTCACTTTTATCTTCTTTGTGGTCTTGCGTCGTTATTTCTTTCACCTCACCTTCTTGGTCGTCGATAACATGTTCTCTCTCTTCCGGGTCTTCTTGACTGGCTGACTTTGAGTTTCTTTTCGGTGGGGGGGATTCGAATCGCTCCACCATTTTGTGCACTAGCGATTGCTCTGCCATCTGTTGTCGTTTGGTAGGACTGCATTTTTCGCCTATAGCCAGTGCCCTATCACTGAGTGGCTTTTCACTGATAATTTCGACGTGTTTTAGGAGCTCACGTACCTTAAATCTGAGTAACGCGTTGATTTCTTCCAGATTAATAATTCTCTTCTCTTTTTCGTTAATAAGTCTGTCCTTGAACATCTGATTGTTTTGGTCTCGTCCTACCTCATCAGCTGTTCCTATGTTTCCGTTTGCTCTGACATGCTCTTCTAGTAGATCGAATCTTGCTGCCTTCATTCTTTCAATCAGTTCTTCTTTTTTTCCACTCTTGCACAGTCCAAGTTTCTCCAGCTCTTTCTGGAGTTCAGGCCTGTTTAATTTCACTAATATTTCAGAAAAACCACAAAAATCACGGAGCGCACACGACGCTAAACTACTCCCGTCCGCCATCTTGAACGCTCAATAGTGTTCGAAGAAGGGACCTTTCTAATGTTACGAAACGAGTGTCTAACACCCCACTTATTAATCACAGCAGACCGATTTAGCTACTTGAAACTCATTTTGAAACCAAATGTTACAATATTGGAAGTGACACCGTTAAAATAGAGACATTGTTCGAAACAATGTTCTGCTGCCACCCTTGGTTAAGATGACGGAAGTTATAATTGTACCAATCACAGGACACTCTTCTCTCTAATAAACTACAAACAAATCATCTACCTCCATAGCCTGTATTCTATAGAACCATTGTGCAAACATCTTCATCAAGTAGCATAAACCCCATTTCACGTTAAGAATGAGAGTGGATTTGCAACTTCCTCGAGGACCCACTGCTGCTAGACACGAGCTAGTTTCAAAACGTACAAGCCATTTCTTGAACCGGACAAAATGAAAAATGAACTGTTTTGAAACGCTTAGCTCGTGTCTAGCAGCAGTGGGTCCTTGAGGAAGGTGCATATTATCCACACTTCTTCTTAACGTGAAATGGAATCAAGTGACGAATTTTCACGAAATATGTCAGGAAATCTATTTTCTTTCGGGTATATAGTCACAAGCTCAATTTATAAAGCACTCTGAATTATAATCCTGAACCCACCGGCGCTGGTGTTTAATCCAATCAGGGCGGCAGTGCGAACACAATTAGCTGTATATCGCGGCGATCCTTCAGTCAGTCGCTTGTCATATTCGATAGTGTGGGTGGGTGGGTGGGTAGGTGGGTAGGTGGGTGGGTGGGTGGGTGGGTGGGTAGGTGGGTGGTGGGAGGTTCGTTGTAGCTGAGGAGGGAGGTGCGGGGTAATGGGATTGACGTCCAGCGTTCGCATCACATACAAAATCAGTTTCCTTTAAACTGCTATTTTCATAAATGCGTGACTATACCGTAAGATATCCTTGTCTGAAACCTTCGACCATTGCCGGGATACGCAACCATAGTACGTCTCAGGTTCTTGTGGCAGCGCCCCGGGACATAGGTAAGGTACTGCAACTTTCCACAGCCTTTGCTAAAGGTAGCAGTGGTTCGCTGCCAGCTCCATCAAAAAGGTTCGGGAAAAAGGGACTGCTACCTGTTTCGCAATCAATTTGAGCGTTTTTACTAAAGATAATTCGCTCTGATTATGTGACGTTAAATGCGAAGAGTTGTTAATCCCGGCAAAAAAATCTGTAAATGACTTTGAAATTTAAAAATCGAAGCAGAATTAAGATTTCGTATATCACTAGGACATTGGTCAGGTACCTACTGCAAGTTTGCACAGCTTTTGCTAAAGGGCTTCATCAAAAAGGTTCGGCGAAAAGGGGCTGCTACCTGTTTGTCAATCAAATTGAGCATTTTTACTAAAGATAATTCGCACTGATTATGTGACGTTAAATGCGAAGAATTATGAATCCCGGCAAAAAAATAATCTGCAAATGACTTTTAAATTTAAAAATCGAATCAGAATTAAGATTTCGTAAATCACTAGGAATTTTATTTGACGACTGATCACTCAGTGTGTTGATCGTTCATAATATGATTTGTATAGGTGTGCCATGATATGTTTAATGACCAGGCAGCAAAGCCCGCACATATATAACCGTTTATAGACGATTAAACAAACAGCTAATTAAATACATAAAGCAAGTATGTTATGCACCTTCCACAAATCAACGATTAATACCACAATGGTGGTTATAAATGGTGGTATTTCGAGCATCACAAGACTCCGAGTCAAAGTTTATAACCCAATGTAACTTTACTCTGGCTAGATCCATCCTCCTGCCACACAGGCAATTCGATTGGAAACCTTTAACATCAGCTAACGAAATGTATTCCTCGAATACATTATCCCGTCTTAGGTTTACTATTACATCATAAGTAGCACAGTTAATTGGCTGTAATAATATTAAAAAAAGCGGACGACTTCGAAATTTAATCAATCATTCTTGAGACAAAATTTATTCAGTGGTAATTTTCAATAGGTAGAATGTTTAGCGTGTCGTACGCTAAGTTCGCAGTATTTATTAAATTTAGCATTGTAGTGCGGTGAGGGGGGGGGGGTGATGGAAAAACTTTTTCCGACGTGGTTCACGATTCGAGCCACTCGGCGGCTTCGAATTGATTTACGAGAATTCACGTCGGAAAAGCGACAAAGGAAATGAGACTGATTTTCCCGAATGTCTCGTGACCTAAAAACTGTCTCGATTTGTTTTACAGCTGTTCGAATCAAATTTTAGTTTCAAAGCGTCAGGCAAGGATGAACACGCTCAGAGTGGTGAAACTATAAGAACATTTGAGACACTTTCGGTGGAAATGCCATTTGCAGCGAAAAGTTTGCAGTAATGAACTCCGCTCGTCCGGAAGTCTGCAGTTTGTTTCCGAGTTTCGCTACATAAGTTCCCCAGCTTCGACCGACAATTCCCAGTAACAAAAATACGGCTTACGGTCCTACTTCATCCTCCGTCGAGCGGCCAAATACGCAACAGGTCTCCTCCACAGGAATCCAGGGATGAACACCGTTTCCTGCTCGTTCTGCCGGAAAAATCTAGCCCGTTGAACCTTGTCTGGCCTCGAAGGGAGCAGAATATGCACCATGTGCGGCACCCAGCCACAAATGGCATTTTTGTATAAGCTTTACTACGTGTAAGATATTTACTACTTATTCCTATACTTATATTTATACATAAAGTTCGTAAATGTACTAAAAAATAAATGTACAAATCGTCTACAAAAAATGGTGGCAACCTCCACCGGTAAAAGCCACTAAGGAAAAAATATAAAAACAATGCAAATAATAACTAAAGAAAACGGCGATACGTCTGTTCATGAACCTATAGTTCGTCTCAGGTTCTGATGACAGCAACAAACCGGTTTTCTACAATGTTATAGTACAGGCCCAATGCCCCAAGGCGCTGGTAAACGAACATGAGACGTACTATAGTAGGTAAACTTGACGAATCGTCGCCAATGTCGAGGATCGGATTTGCGAGGCGAAGATGGGGATGAGGTTCAGGACACCTGCACTTGGAGCAGTCTCGAGACGCCCACGCAGGACGCCCACACAGGGGAACAAAAGTCCAGTTAATTGCGAGCGATCGAAAAAATCGTCTGGTGTTTAATTAGTTCGAAAAGCACTTGACATTTAAGGTACTAGCCTACCTCGCTGTTAGATGCGAGCAGATGCGAGATAGCGCGATTTCAGTCTCATGAGTATGCGCTTTTTTACTAAACCGTGAGAGTTAAACTATTGAAGTAAGCGAGGAAGTTGTAGATAACGAATCTTTCTGTGTCGGTAATGGTCTTGTTTTTCCATTTTTTGGGTCTTAAAGGGCCAAAACCGCTTCTAAAAATGTTGTATTCTGCTCTTTTTTGCGCCTTTTCGTAAATCGATAAAGAGATGAAGGAGATTAAAATTGAGAAAAAGGGTCCATTGCCGACACAGATTGATTGTTTATTAAAACTCCCTTGCTTACTTCAATAGTGTATCTCTTACGGTTTAGTAAAAAAGCGCATACTCGTGAGACTCTGCATTCGCGCTATCTCGCAGCTGCTCGCATCTGGCAGCGAGGTAGTCTGGCCTCTTAAGAGGGAAGTAAACGGTTGTTGTTTTGGTCGATTTTCGCATAAATTTTACATACAAACGGAACGTCTCCTGGCTATGAATATTAACAAAAAAAGTTGAAAAAAATACACATGTAGTTAAAGAGCTGTTGAAGGGCGGATACTATTATTTTTTACGTTTTTTTTTTAATTTGCAGTTGGGGGAATTTACAAAAAGTGCCTAAAACGGCAGTTTTTAAAAATTCCCCACTCTGTCAGTTTTCTAAATATAACAGAAATAACTATTTGCCATACAGCAAATCTAAATAAAAACACGCGTATTTTTTCAAAAAATGTTCGTTAATATTATTAGCCAGGAGACGTTCCGTATTAACGTTAAATTTGTGCGAAAATCGACCAAAACGAAAACCGTTCACATCTCTTTAAGAATGTCACGCGCAGAAATCCACCAACAGTCGTCAAGTTTCGGGGAAATCCAATAAATCAGCTCTTTTTGAGGTGTAAGTTGAGTCCCTTCGCTACACTGTTCTGGCGCTGTGCCTTTTCCTCTGGTTTATTGGCTTTCGGTGAGAAACTAGCCGAAATAAGAGGGGAGTCGCAGGTGAACCCGGTGCCGGCACCAAGGCCTGCTACCGTCCAACAGCACCAAGGGCCGGCCACCGCTTAGCCTTGTCCCTTCGACACACTGTGTTGGCGCTGTCCCTGTGACACTGGTCTATTGGCTCTCGGTGAATGACAGGCTGATGAAGCTAGTCTGGCCTGGAAGGGAGCCGAGGGTGGACCCGGTGCCGGCACTAAGGCCTGTTACCGTCCAACAGCACCAAGGGCCGGCCACCGCTTAGCCTTGTCCCTTTGACACACTGCGTTGGCGCTGTCCCTGTGGCACTGGTCTATTGGCTGTCGGTGAATGACAGGCTGATGATGAAGCTAGCCTTGCCTGGAAGGGAGCCGAGGGTGGACTCGGTGCCGGCACTAAGGCCTGCTACCGTCCAACAGCACCAAGGGCCGGACACCGCTTAGCCTTGTCCCTTTGACACACTGTGTTGGCGCTGTCCCTGTGGCACTGGTCTATTGGCTGTCGGTGAATGACAGGCTGATGATGAAGCTAGCCTGGCCTGGAAGGGAGCCGAGGGTGGACCCGGTGCCGGCACCAAGGGCCGGCCACCGCTGAGCCTTGTCCCTTCGACACACTGTGTTGGCGCTGTTGTCGGTGAATGACAGGCTGAAGTTTTGATGATGATACAAGCTTCCGAGGGTGGATCCGGTGCCGGTAAGTAGCCAGCTTATTTACAACCGTGCCTATGCTTGCTCTGCGGGCAGCGTTCAGGGGCACTGGTATAACGCTTCTATTTCTGCCAAAAGGTTCTTTATAGAAAGCAATATTACTAGATGATCTTCTTATGGCATTCATTCCGTCAACATTAACTCGTTGAGATCGAATAAGCAGACGCCTTTCAGCGAAAGGAATTTACTTCCTGACGTTCAGAAAGATTATACGCGGACCACAGTTGTACATTGACCTTGAGGAAGACGTACTGGAGTTCTTCACATTTTGATCCTATATCTAATCTGCCGATGAGTCCTTGTACAGGTTTAAATGAAGATGAAAGGTCTTGAAGTTAGGTACGTTACCTACACCTTTGCACATCGCCATCATAATTTCCCTCCCTCTCTCTCTCTCTCTCTCTCTCTCTCTCTCTATCTCTCACTCTCTCTCTCTCCCCCTTCCTCTAAACCCTCTAGCTCTCATTAAATAATTGATGAGCGTAGCGAGCGAAGCGAGCGAAGCGAAATCATCATTTTCACTAGAGCTAAAAAAAAACACTTGGTGTGTGTTTGTTTTTTTGTTTTTTTGTATGTGTGTTTGCGCGCGCTCTACAGGCCAAACGCCTGCTTCAAGTGGGATGAAATTTTCAGGGTGTCTACTTTTGTTCTCAACCTAGACCCCCTGCGTTTTTCAAGAAAATCCTCCACACCCTTCACTTTCAATGCAGAAAAAGAGCAAAATTCGACAATTGGGCATGTTTGGAAAAGTACGGAAATTTATTTAAAAGTGCGTATTTTTTTCAAATGTTCCCAATTTCGATTTGCCTTTGGAAACCATCGAAACCAAATCGAAACATCACACCAGATTTTTCCCAATAAAAACCAACCCAATAAAACCCAATAAAATCCCTTGTGCATGAGTTACATCTACGTATTAACATGCACAATGCTCAATGATTTCAAAATGAGCATATTTCCGCTACCCGACAGCTCGGACAGAAACAAAGAAAGGTCAGAATCGTTTACATTTTCAAGTGATCAGAATTTTTGAGAAATCATTGGTCCGGCTTGCTGCTCCATGATTTAGGCTTTTTGCCTCAATCTTTTTATGCGCTATATACCATCCGCTACGCTCATCTTCAACGCAACACAAATTGCGTTCGCCCTAGTTGATGAGCGAAGCGAGCGAAGCGAAATCATCAATTTCACTACTGCTAAAAAAAACACTTGGTGTGTGTTTGTTTTTTTGTATGTGTGTTTGCGCGCGCTCTACAGGCCAAACGCCTGCTTCGAGTGGGATGAAATTTTCAGGGTGTCTACTTTTGTTCTCAACTTAGACCCCCTTGCGTTTTTCAAGAAAATCCTCCACACCCTTCACTTTCAAAGCAGAAAAAAAGAGCAAAATTCGACAATTGGGCATGTTTGGAAAAGTACGGAAATTTATTTAAAAGTGCGTATTTTTTTCAATTGTTCCCAATTTCGATTTGCCTTTGGAAACCATCGAAACCAAATCGAAACATCACACCAGATTTTGTCCGATAAAAACCAACCCAATAAAACCCAATAAAAACCCTTGGGCATGAGTTACATCTATGTATTAACATGCACAATGCTCAATGATCTCAAAATGAGCATATTTCCGCTACCCGACACCTCGGACAGAAACAAAGAAAGTTCAGAATCGTTTACATTTTCAAGTGATCAGAATTTTTGAGAAAGCATTGGTCCGGCTTGCTGCTCCATGATTTGCATAGGCTTCTTGCCTTAATCTTTTTTTGCGCTATATACAAACCGCTACGCTCATCTTCAACGCAACACAAATTGCGTTCGCCCTAGTGATAGGAGCACAGTGAACAGGGGGGGGGGGAAGAGTTCTGTTGATGAGCGTAGCGAGCGAAGCGAGCGAAGCGAAATCATCAATTTCACTACTGCTAAAAAAAACACTTGGAGTGTGTTTGTTTGTATGTGTGTTTGCGCGCGCTCTACAGGCCAAACGCCTGCTTCGAGTGGGATGAAATTTTCAGGGTGTCTTCTTTTGTTCTCAACTTAGACCCCCTGCGTTTTTCAAGAAAATCCTTTACACCCTTCACTTGCAAAGCAGAAAAAAGAGCAAAATTCGACAATTGGGCAAGTTTGGAAAAGTACGGAAATTTATTTAAAAGTGGGAATTTTTTTAAATGTTCCCAATTTCGATTTGCCTTTAGAAACCATCGATACTAAATCGAAACATCACACCAGATTTTTCCCAATAAAAACCAACCCAATAAAACCCAATAAAAACCCTTGGGCATGAGTTACATCTATGTATTAACATGCACAATGCTCAATGATTTCAAAATGAGCATATTTCCGCTACCCGACAGCTCGGACAGAAACAAAGAAAGGTCAGAATCGTTTACATTTTCAAGTGATCAGAATTTTTGAGAAATCATTGGTCCGGCTTGCTGCTCCATGATTTAGGCTTTTTGCCTCAATCTTTTTATGCGCTATATACCATCCGCTACGCTCATCTTCAACGCAACACAAATTGCGTTCGCCCTAGTTGATGAGCGAAGCGAGCGAAGCGAAATCATCAATTTCACTACTGCTAAAAAAAACACTTGGTGTGTGTTTGTTTTTTTGTATGTGTGTTTGCGCGCGCTCTACAGGCCAAACGCCTGCTTCGAGTGGGATGAAATTTTCAGGGTGTCTACTTTTGTTCTCAACCTAGACCCCCTGCGTTTTTCAAGAAAATCCTCCACACCTTTCACTTTCAATGCAGAAAAAGAGCAAAATTCGACAATTGGGCATGTTTGGAAAAGTACGGAAATTTATTTAAAAGTGCGTATTTTTTTCAAATGTTCCCAATTTCGATTTGCCTTTAGAAACCATCGATACTAAATCGAAACATCACACCAGATTTTTCCCAATAAAAACCAACCCAATAAAACCCAATAAAAACCCTTGGGCATGAGTTACATCTTTATATTAACATGCACATTGCTTTATGACCTCAAAATGAGCATATTTCCGCTACCCTACAGCTCGGACAGAGCAAAGAAAGGCCAGAATCGTTTACAATTTCAAGTGATCAGAATTTTCGAAAAAGCAATGGTCCGGCTTGCTGCTCCATGATTTAGGCTTTTTGCCTCAATCTTTTTATGCGCGAAACATCACACCAGATTTTTCCCAATAAAAACCAACCCAATAAAAACCCTTGGGCATGAGTTACATCTATGTATTTACATGCACAATGCTCAATGATCTCAAAATGAGCATATTTCCGCCACCCGACAGCTCGGACAGAAACAAAGTAAGGTCAGAATCGTTTACATTTTCAAGTGATCAGAATTTTTGAGAAAGCATTGGTCCGGCTTGCTGCTCCATGATTTGCATAGGCTTCTCGCCTTAATCTTTTTTTGCGCTATATACAAACCGCTACGCTCATCTTCAACGCAACACAAATTGCGTTCGCCCTAGTAATAAAAGCATGAATGTATATTCGCGAAAGGCTCCATGGAGCTGAGCTAAGTGAAACACAGCTCCCACTGGCGCGCTCACTTGTCTTCCTTCTCTCTCTCTCTCTCTCTCTCTCTCTCTCTCTCTCTCTCTCTCTCTCTCTCTCTCTCTCTCTCTCTCTCTCTCTCTCTCTCTCTCTCTCTCTCTCTCTGTCTCTTCCCCAGTTGCCTGGCAACAGGTGGGTAATTGGTTGCGATGAAGTCGGTGCACATAAAGCTCGAGCCGTCAGAGCTTATTATTAAATAACATCAGGCCAGGCACATCAAATGCGAGCCAGTTTGGTTGAGCAATTCGCATTGCATTCCTGGTTTGGTCGGCTCCGCTTTGAAATATTGAAAATATGAAATATATTATATTATTTAAATATTTTGAGATATATTCAAAATATTGTATGAAATCTTTAGCGTTTCTGAAGATATACCTTCAGCAGAGTTGTGCTGAGAAAATGGCCACCTATTTTACTTTGCATTGGATTTCGATGCGCTTTTTGCTGTTGTTGTTGCTGTTGTTGTTGTTGTTGTTGATGTTGTTGTTGTTGTTGTTGTTGTTGTTGTTGTTGTTGTTGTTGTTGTTGTTGTTGTTGTTGTTGTTGTCAATAATCAGAGTTGTGAATTATCTAGATGATTTTATCTTGATAAATTATCTAGATCATTTTTGTTATATTTTATCTTATCTAGATAATTTGAGCAAACGTTATCTTTTATCTTCAATTAGATAAAATAATTTGTCATCTTTACGATTTATCTAAGATAACAAAATAATTATCTAAAAAACGGTTGTCAAATCAATTTCTCCGGCAACATTGTCCTCTACCACCGCCGTCTGTGTGTGTCGCTGACGCCATCGAGCACAGCCTGGTCAGAATGCGATAGTCCTCTTTGGGAGCGTGCAGGAAGTGGGAAAGAAGATCTCTTTTCGAAATCGACAATTTTGCTGTTTTCAAAATGAATTTTTATTTTTTGATAGTATCTTTTATCTTTTTTGGATTATCTAGATAAATTTTGGTTATCTTTATCTTATATCTAGATAGTTTTGCTACTGCTATCTTTTTTTGTTATCTAGATTAAAACAATTATCGTTATCGTTATCTAGATAGTTTTGCTAATGTTATCTTTTTTTGTTATCTAAATTTAAAAAATTGTCGTTATCGTTATCTTTATCTAGATAAATTTTAAAAGTATCTGTCACAACTCTGTCAATAAACGGTACTGCATGCACAATGTAACATAATTGAGCTATACAAACTCCATACTTGAATACCGACACATCTCTTTCATAACAAACAGCCTTCTATTTCCAGGGCCCCAATTCACGAACATTTCCTTACCTCTCACTACCCCGGGGGTATCTACCTCGGCCTTACCTCTGAGGGGTAGGTGCCAATTCTTCACGTCGAGGTAACTAGAGGTAGAGAAGAGGTAGTCAGAGGTAAGAGAATCAGTTCCGCCCCCGAGGTAGGGAGACATAACCAATAAGAGCAGCCGTTACATCTGACTTTTGAGTTTCGAGTGGCATTTGTTTGAAAATGAAATGTCAGTCACTGCAATTTCAAAATGACAGGACAGGCAAAGAAATCTCGTGCCATAAATTATCCACTATGAAATGAAAGTTATCGATGCTGAAATGATAAAGTATCATAGAATAATCAAGGGTGAGTTGTCAGCAAGTTTCACAAATGCCCACAAGCAGAAAACATGGGAGAGAAATTACTGTTTGCCGCGTGAATGTAGTTGCCAAAATGACAAGGCAACTGGACTCACATTCCACGAAAGAAAATGTTAATTAAACTTCGAATTAATCTGCGTTTGTAATGTACATTATATATATAATATGCAAGCTCATATTATTTGGACCAATATTATTTATTATCATTTGGCACAGTATTTATTTATTTATTTATTATTGAAGTTTTGGGAATTCCAATGCTGTACGCCGTACCTACAGCAGAATGTACAGACAATAAAATTAAAGCTTGTAATTGATCATTAATGATACATAATAATAATAAATCATATACCTATTGAAACATGAATCTGGAACATAATAAGAATAACAAATATTTCTGCAAACTAAAACTGGGTATAAAGATAATATTTCGTAGAATAAACTAAAAGCTTTTTAAACAACAACACTTACAGTGATCGGGATTACCGTGATAGTGATTACAGAGAACTTCAGTGACAGTGATTACAGGAAAGGAAATGTCAGTTGACGAGTGGTTGCGAGTGTTGACAGCGCCGTTACCTCGCGCTATTCGAGCTCAGAGGCAGGGGTAGCTGGAGGTAGCGAGAGGCAGCGTTGTCACGGTGATTGCTCTTGTTTACAGTTTCAAGAATTGGCATAATCCTTACCGCAGCCTACCCTCAGCTACCTCAGCTTACCTCGCGTTCGTGAATTGGGGCCCAGGGGTTTTTTCCTCGAATGATACGTTGCAGCAAACATAACGGTATTGAATGGCCTATGGTTGACTCCGAAGCGAATGTAACCGTCGCGAATTGAGAGGCAGTGCTCTGAGATCGATTGGCGTGGCTACGGTGCATCTTGGTTATATGCTTGTGGTATCCGGTGCCATCGTTCTTGTGAAATTGAAACTCGGAATTTGAGCTAAGAGACGGTCAGCCGGGAAAATATCCTCTCGCAACAAAACTTCCATTATTTCCAGAATTCATTTTCGTTGATATGCATTGCTGTGTGTTCTATTCTGTGTTGTTTGTTGGACGGCATGGACGGACACTTTGACATAAATCGTTTCATAATTCTCTCTTGCTGCAATTATGGGTCAGTGCGTGTAAGAGTCATTTAGCTTAAATTAGGTGTGTATTTTCACGATTGGCCGCAGCAATTGTGATTCCTCATATGCAATACAATTCACAAAACAATAAAACAATAACTATACAATAAATTACAGTCGAGTTGCGTCTAGGAGTTCCTGCGTGTAGGAGCCGAGTTTGCTCTGCGGGCTGCGTCTAGGAGTTTGTGCGTGTAGGAGCCGAGTTTGCTCTGCGGGCTGCGTCTAGGAGTTCCTGCGTGGAGGAGCTGAGTTTGCTCTGCGGGCTGCGTATAGAAGTTGGTACTCACTCCTCACTCCCTCTCTCTTTCTCTCTCTCTCTCTCTCGCTCCCTCATTCATTGATTATTTTTCTCTCTCTTTCCTTCTCCCCCCCCCCCCCCCTCGCCGTAACCCATTTTCTTTCCCTCGCC
Organism: Nemoura dubitans; assembly: GCA_921293005.1. Classification (NCBI taxonomy): domain Eukaryota; kingdom Metazoa; phylum Arthropoda; class Insecta; order Plecoptera; family Nemouridae; genus Nemoura; species Nemoura dubitans. Next base: position 2,362,955 of record OV121078.1, on the reverse strand, counting down.
TTCACTACTTATTAGCTGGTTGTCTCGAACCCTCGATTCGTCTGCCACGATTTGCCAGCCCTTGTTCATAGGATTCTACTTGTTGCTTCTACCCTGTATCTGCTTCGGGGTCCCTTTCATCTTTTGTGTAAACAAATGCAGTGCTAAAATCGCAAAGGAAAATTCATTTAATTCCAGTTCCTTGAGCTACATTGCGGAAGCCGTTTAACTCATGAACTTCTACAATCGAACTTTCACTTGGGGGGTGCTTAACGGATTATCGGTAGGGAAAGTCTCATCTAACTGATATTACTGATACAAAACTGATACAATAACAAATTTAAGTGATACAAATTAAACTGATAATTTGTTTTATAATCTTATGGAGCCCTGAAGCGGGACCCCAAATAACAAAGGCTCTTGTCCATGTTTCAAAGTCGAATCAAGTTTATGTTACAATTTGATGAGATATTATAATTAAAATCATTTTTTTCGCCAACGTCCTGTGGCATCTCAAGTTAAGATCAAAATCCAGTTATTTCCGAATTAAGCTGGAATAATCGCAAAAGTGCCATGTATTTAAGAATGCTTTGAGACGTTCAACTGATTTATATTAACATTTATTTATGCATTAACATACCGCTTCACAACTATCTGATATGAAAAACTATACTATATGATATAGACGAAGTTTTCTACTAGGAAACGCTGCCAAAGTGTTCGCGTTGAAGATGAGCGTAGCGGTTTGTATATAGCGCATAAAAAGATTAAGGCAAAAAGCCTATGAAAATCATGGAACAGCAAGCCGGACCATTGCTTTCTCAAAAATTTTGATCACTTGAAAATGTAAACGATTCTGACCTTTCTTAGTTTCTGTCCGATCTGTCGGGTAGCGGAAATTATGCTCATTTTGAGATCAATGAGCAATGTGCATGTAAATACATAGATTTTACTCATGCCCAAGGGTTTTTATTAGGCTGGAGATATATCTCTGCTGCGAACTTACTTTCAAAAACTTGCATGCACGAAATTGACAAAATTTCTAAAATCTGTCAAATCTTGAAGTCAACTCCAAGTAAAACAATCTGGTGTGATGTTTCGATTTGGTTTCTATGGTTTCTAAATGCAACAATCAAAATTGGGAAAATTTGAAAAATACGCACTTTTAAATAAATTTCCGTACTTTTCCCAACTTTCCCAATTGTCGCATATTGCTCTTTTTCTGTTTTTAAAGGAAGATGTATGGATGATTTTCTTGAAAAACGCAGGGGGTCTAAGTTGAGAACAAAAGTAGACACCCTGTAAATTTAATCGCAATCGACGCGGGTGCTTGGCCTGTAGAGCGCGCGCGCGCGCACACAAACAAACAAACAAACAAAAAACACACACAAGTGCTTTTTTAGCAGTAGTGCAATTGATGATTTCGCTTCGCTCGCTACGCTCATCATCAATGTTATGGCACCTGCCCACGGTCCCGATGCGCTGAATGAACGTTAATATTTCCTCTTTCAACAACCCAATTGATGATGGCCCGAAACTACGAAACCACTGATGCAAACAACTAAGTATCGCTATCAAAATGCAGATAAATACAGACTTAGATGCACGCTCGTGAGGCTGATTGTGCCGTCGGCGTCGGCGTCGGCGTCGGCGTCGGCTTCATGAAGGGAAGGCGTCGATGTTCCGTGCGCGAGACCTATGGCAGCACGGAGGCGTCGGTCGCTCTCCCGATTTGATCGGCACATACATTTACTAGGGACTTGAAACGTATAAAACGGGTACGTTTTCTGCGTTCTCCAGATCTCGCTTCACCCCCTTAGTTATTTGTTATTGGATTGTGTATCCATGGTTCTTGTTTTATGTTTCGAGTCTCATATATTTTAAGATGTTTGCGCAAAAAACACACCCCTTGTCCCAGGAGCGGAACTACAATTCACGGGCCCGCCCGCAGACTGGCCAAAGGACCCCCCCCCCCCCCCACCGCCCCGAAGAGCTCCAAGAAAATTTTGAACGAAGGTCATTTTTTGGAGTGAATCTAAAGGCATTTAAAGCAAACATTTTAAACTGACTAGGAACACTTTTCAAGTTGGGGGGGGGGGGGGGGGGGGCAAGCTGCAAGACAGACAGTGGTGAAACCCGGACTGTGGGGGGGGGGGGGGGGGGCTATATTTTTTAAAGCAAATCTGAGGGTTTGAGATAAAATTGCAGCCTGGGAACATGGGGGTAAGAAATATACATTTAGAATACTTAATTTAAAGATATCAAATTAACGCATTACGAAAATTACTATCACGTTTTCTGTGATGCCTGTAAATATCGCACATATAGCGTCTTGCCGTGGCGAATTCCAACTCTACACTAGCAATACAAAATTCTCCCTCTCCCAGTCTGGGTGCATGTAGGACTCAGACTATAACATAAACAGTGTTAGTCTGCATTTCTGCTACTGCTATAGTCATATTCCTGGAAGTGATTTGTTTTTACGAGTCAAAAGATTTCGTTCAACATCAGCTAAGCAGAAACACTAGGTATACTCAACTCTGAGCAGCAGACAAAATGAATGATTGCAACTATAAAATTTGCCCCCCAGTTGCCCCCCTACGCCTAAAAGTTGGGGGGTGCATTGGCCCCCTTGCCCCCCCCCCCCCCCCCCTGTTCCTACGCCAGTGCTAAGAGGCCCTGTCTATCAAACAACGTTGGCTCATTATGATTCATTTGGGTGCGATTTTCGTGAAAAAGTTGATTTTAACCATGAAATTTGGTTCGTTTTGTTAATTAGTTTAAGTAGTCATAGTCATTTAGTCATAGTAGTCATACACTGAAGTAGTCATAGTCATAAGTAGTCATTAAGTAGTCATTAGTAATTTGTCATAAGTAGTCATTAAGTAGTCATTCGTAAGTAGTCATAAGTAGTCATTAAGTAGTCATAGTCATAGTCATAGTCAGTTTAAGTAGTCTGTCTAGTCATTTTATTTAGAATTTATGTCGCAGAAAGCACGTCAATTATACACGATTTCTTGAATGTTCTGATGGCCGCCATATTTTCCAAGATGGTGCAAAAATGTGACAGGGCATGGAATCGCTTTCAATTTATCAAGATTTATCATTTAAGACCAATTAATGCAAAAAGGGATCAAAATTACGTAAGATACACTGGAAGTGCCATGCCCATGCAGAGAGCATTGCCGTCATACATTAGTCAGCAGCGCACGTGAACAAAAAAATTTATATCTTCTGAACTATCAACGCTAAATTCACCCAAAAACACGTACACAATGAGAAACAACCAGTCTACTAATTGAAATAACCAACTAATTAGTTTACCACAATGCACATGCGCAGAATCAAGTGAAAAGAAAAAAAGAAAAAAAAGAAAAACGTGTTTTTCACAGTGAAATATTTTTTTTTGTCACGGAAGATATAATCACTTTTTATTGCCCATACACTCTTACGTCTTAGTTTGGACTTTGGTCGATTTGTCACACCTAGTGTGTGAGTTAAGAAATAATTAGTAAAAACGGCTTATGGCGGCCATATTTTCCAAGATGCCGGCCGAAAAAAATTTACAGGGTGTGGAATCGTGATCCTTGGGTCATATCTATCACTTATGACCCAAAAATCAACTTTGGCACGAAAATCGCGATGGAGCTATTTTTTCGACAAGTATGCCCGTACTATTAGTTCTATATTGTAATTTTTCTGTCGTTGTTTTACATCCAGCACATTGTCATGAGGGGCCCTCGGGCACCAAATTTACGGGGGACCCCCCCGTACAAGCCCAGTATGCCTCACACATTGGATTTGCATTTAGGCGCGAAACAAGCACACATACAACATGGGAGTGTCGCAATACAGAGTTCCACGCGTTTCGGAGTTATACCTACTTGTATTCGAATATAATATGAATTGGCATGTGACGGTCGACGGGCTCCCAACGGCAGGGGACGGGCCTGGTCCCGTAAGTGGCCGCGGGCCCTGCAGGCGCTTAGTTCCGCCCCTGCCCTGTCCCCCTTTCCCCACGACTGAATTATTGGAAATCTAAGCACATCGGTAGCGGTAAACGGTAAACGTTAACGTTTACCGCTGGACTTATAACCAAGGAGGTACACCTATGCGCAGTGGTGAAGTCCTAAATTATTTTTTGGGTATACGCTGAGTGACCCGGCTATAAAAGTTTGATCGTGATGGAGGGGGGGGGGGGGCAGACTTGCATTTAAAATTTTGGTGGGTGTAGCCAAAAAAAAAAGTAGAGTTCAAGGTTTTCTCATTGGAGCAAATCTACGCGTTTTCGGTAAATTTGGGGCTTGATAATGGGTTGGTCAGAACTGCATATTTAATAATTGACTTATTCTTCAAGAAGGTTCCTGTACTAAATTTCTTAATCTTAAAAATCAGGTGGCTTCCAGGGGCGGAACCAGGATTCACGGGCCCGCCCGCAGATCTGGCTGAGAAGGCCCCCCCCCCCCCTCAAGACAACAGGGTTTGGAGCCACCGAGAAAGTTTTGAATCATGGTCATTTTTTCGAGTGAATCTATGCGTTTTAATCTATTTCAAACTGCGACAGATTTGGAAAAGCAGCTCGATTATTTTCATTTTGCAATCAGCAGGCTAGACCCTTGCCTGGAAATTTTGATTCAGATCACAGCATACGATACTTTCAAAATGTAAATCACTAAAGGGTCCTGTCTTTTATAACTGCTCACATGGGTGCATTCTAAAGATAAGTATTGACGATGTTTTTCTTTATAGCTTTGTTATTTTTTCTGTTATTTTTTACCCTGCACTATCTATATCAAGAGGGGTCCTCAGGGTACGAAATTCGATGAGGCCTGATACGGGGCCCCCCGCGTACTTGGTCAGTCTGCCTCACACATTGTGTATTTGCAGTAAAGTGGGAAACAAGGAAACATAAAACTAAAAGTCTTGCATAAAAAAGTTCACGAGTTTCTGATTTTAGTTCGGCCGACGGGCCCCCAACGGAAGTGGACGGGCCAGGGCCCGCCCGCGGCCGCGGGCCCTGCGGGCGCCTAGTTCCGCCCCTGGTGGCTTCACACATTAATTTGATAAAGGCTATACACCAATCAGTGGCAGACTGGTTCGAAAACCACGCGTTGCTGTTAAAAACTAGACCCGGGTCAATGCTTTTCATCACCAATTCATCACACCCACTGCGCCGCAGACAAAAATTTTGCCGTTTCTAAGGTTTCTGAAGCACAATATTTTGTCCGAATCCAGCAATTGCTGCATGCTAAGACATGCTTATGTATATTTGGGCAGATCAACCATGGATATCAGTTAGGGAATCCATATTTCAAGTTTCCTTTAATAATAAATACAGAGTTTCAAACATTTAAATTTGAAACGCATTGCAAAGTTTTGCTTATATTATTTAATGAGCGTATGCATTGTATTATTTTTTTGGGTATACGCTCGGTGTCAAAACGTTTTTTAGCTATACAGCGTATACCCGTGTATACCCTCGACTACACCACCGCCTATGCGTATGTCTATGCTTGTTCGCGGCCCCAAACACAACGCTAACCGCATTCGCGCTTGGCAATGCGATTGAGAAAATGCGAATGCGAGTGGTGGGAAATTTGTGCTAATTGGTAACTTAACGCATGCGGACTAATTGCATCGAGAGCTCCAGTCATAGGTCGACTATATCCTTCAGCTACCGTGCATTCGAACGCGATTGTATCGTGCGGTGAGTTTATGATTTGTAACACATCCAATTACCGAGAAAAGCAATTATTGATGAGCGTGGCGTGCGAAGCGAAATCTTCAATTTCACTACTGGTAAAAAGAAACTTGTGTGTGTGTTTTTTTTTGTATGTGTGTTTGCGCGCGCTCTACAGACCAAAACTCCTGCTAAGATTGCGATGAAGTTTTCAGGGTGTCTACTTTTGCTGTCAACTGAGACCCCTTGCGTTTTTCAAGAAAATCCTCACATCCCCTTCCTTTCAAAGCAGAAAAAAGAGCAATATTCGAAGTTGGGAAAATTTGGAAAAATACAGAAATTTAGCTAAAAGTGCGTTTTTTCCAAAATTTTCCCAACTTTTTTTGTGACTTTTTGTGTGACCAATCTTGGAAATACTAATTAACCCAAGTCCTCTCAAGCATTCGAGGAAAAATTCGTAACATCAACAGTTTACGACGTTCATGCATTCAACTTACCTGCTACAAACAGCAATACGCTCATCTCCAGCTCGAACGCTTTTGCGCGCGTTTCCTAGTTTTACAATAATAGTGTCAGTCCTCATCAAAGCGCTGGCAGCAGCGTCGATATATTCATCCCCCACATGTAAAATCACTGCTCACGCAAAGTGGTGTAGTCGTAGAGATGGGATTTGTTTGTTTTCCGTCGGCCCGGCCCGACACCGGCCCGACCGGTCGTGAGTCCGGCCCGGCCCGACGGGCCTTACATTTTTCAGTCCGGCCCGGCCCGAAGTATTTGTCCAAACGTAACATCTGTCCGAAGCTATCCGAAGGTCCGAAGCTGTCCGAAAATCCGAAGGGTCCGACACGGTCCGACAGTCCGACACGGTCCGACAGTCCGACGGCTCGACATCTCAGATACGATGCCCCTTAGTTCCCCTTCAGCGTGCCCAGTGCAAAATCTTACATGTTCTACATTTGCCTCCAATATCTTAGTCAGTAACTGGAAACTATCCTCTCAATACACACTAGGTCTTTGTGCGATACTGTCGCATAACTTTGTCGGCGCTGACCGACAAATGGTAGCGGTGCGACCAGGGGCATCGTAAGGCTGTTCATTGATGTTTGTTTAGGTAGGTAAATTGAATGCACCATTTTTTGGATTTCCAAGATATATTTCGAGATTCTAAGATATTCAATTGGTTGTCAAAAGTGTGAGGATTCCATAGATATTTGTTTCGTCGCGATCAGATAACGGGTGTGGCCTGGAAAGTGTATCCAGTAAGAGGTAAATTCTTAGCTGGAATTGACATCTTTCAATGTACCGGCAAAACAGGGTTTCCTTAAAACGCGTGTAAGTAAATGACGGGTAAATTTTTAGAAATGAAAATGGTTCAATTGGTTGCCAGGAGTGTGAAGACACCGAAAATATAGGTTTCATCGCGATCCGACGAAAGGTGTGGCCTGGAAAGTGTATCCAGTAAGAGGTAAAGGAAGAGTCCCGAGTTCACAGCTCAATGAACAGACTTAAGGTTTGATTGCGCACAGTCGCAGTCTGCGCAGTATCGTCAAATTTGCACATGCGGCATAATTCCACAAAGGGCGGGCTTTCGCTCGGAGAGCCGACAGTTTCGTTGCCAACCCATGGCAAGATCCATAATATAGAAGCTGCAAGGCCAATGCTCTATGTGAGTTTAGGGCAGACTGCCGAGCATTAGAGATACAATGTTATTTTTTCGTCGGCCCGGCCCGGCCACGGCCCGAAAAGTCTAGGTCGGGCCCGGCCCGGCCCGAAAGTCTAGATTTTTTTTTGAGGCCTGAACCGGCCCGCCTTTTTCCGGAAAGTTGAGTCCGCCTGACAGGCCTGAAAGCCCGAAAGATACCGAAAGCCCCTTAGAAAATCTCGGCCCGAGCCTGGCCCGGGTCGGGCCAGGCTCGACCCGGACCAGGCAATTGAGACAATGTATAACAAAACCTTAAGAAATGGGTAATGGTAAGCAATACGAAGACCGCAAAATATAATATTTTTCAGTGGAGCTGCTGAAATGTGTGACTTGCGAGACAGGCAAACTGTGATAGAGAATTAAAAAAACAATTGTTTAGAAAGTCGTCGTCGTGTTATAAACTCATCATTAATACCTATAACCTATGCAAAGCATATCACTTTCAGCAATTATCTTAAGGGACCATTTACTTCTTAAAATTAATTTTTACCATAGATTCATAACTATAATATGAATAGGAGTCGTCGTATTTGAAAGAATTTTTTTAAAGGATGGATTTTTAGATAATTATCTAAGATTTCTGGCGTTCCACACAGCGCGATCTGCGAGACTAGTATAATTCTCTTGAACAGTGTTTCTATCCCCTCCCACCCGTCCGAGCGCTGTCGCTGCCGCTACGGCTCGGTCCGGCACGCTCAGAGCGGCACTGCACGAGAAATATGCAGCACGCTAATTACATACTTTAGGTAATCCGCTTACCGCGGCTAAACGGTTGGTCCTATCAAAGTGCCAAATTATTTCAACAAAGAGGAAGGATGGAGGACTATGCTCAAATTATTTGAATGATAGCATGGAATGACTATGTCTTAGACCAGGAAGCTACAAGTCGAAAGTCCGACCAGGCCCGACAGTCCGAATCGGTCCGAGAGTCCGACACGGTCCGAGAGTCCGACTCGGTCCGAGAGTCCGACACGGTTCGAGAGTCCGACATGGTCCGAGAGTCCGACTCGGTCCGAGAGTCCGACTCGGTCCGAGAGTCCGACTCGGTCCGAGAGTCCGACTCGGTCCGAGAGTCCGACACGGTCCGAGAGTCCGACCCGGTTGGAGAGTCCGACAGAGTCCGAGAGTCCGACACGGTCCGAGAGTTCGACTCGGTCCGAGAGTCCGACACGGTCCGAGAGTCCGACCCGGTTGGAGAGTCCGACACAGTCCGAGAGTCCGACACGGTCCGAGAGTCCGACACGGTCCGAGAGTCCGACTCGGTCCGAGAGTCCGACACGGTCCGAGAGTCCGACTCAGTCCGAGAGTCCGACTCAGTCCGAGAGTCCGACACGGTCCGAGAGTCCGACTCGGTCCGAGAGTCCGACACTGTCCGAGAGTCCGACTCGGTCCGAGAGTCCGACACGGTCCGAGAGTCCGACTCGAACCGAGAGTCCGACTCGGTCCGAGAGTCCGACTCGGTCCTAGAGTCCAACACGGTCCGAGAGTCCGACGGCCCGAAGTCCGGGTCGTTTACGGCCCGGGCTGGCCCGACATCTCGAATCCGAGGCCCGGCCCGGTCCGAGGTCCAACAATTTCGAAAAAAACAGTCCGGTCCGGCCCGAAAGTTGGGCCGGACTCGGGCCGGGCCGGACTTTCGGAACTTTCGGACTTTTTTCCCATCTCTATAGGCTGTAGTGCTGGAAATGAAGGTGGGTATAGCCTAATTTTTCGTTTACCGATGAAGCGGTGGGGGGGGGGGGGGGGGGGGAGGGGCAGAAAAATGGAATTGAATTATTATTTCCACCTTTTGTCATTACCAACACACCCTATTTTCACATACCATACATTGTTGTTTGCCGCTTACGACTATTTTCGCTTGGGTTTCACTAAAACACGTCCACATATCTCGATTTGCGCCTCAAAGGTAAATGGATAAATGGGTGGTGGGTAAATGGGTGTGCTATGGGTGGGTGGGAAATGGATAAGATAAGGTAAAGGGGTAAGTAAAATGTGAAACATAGAACAAGTATGGAAAACTCGCAAAAGCTAGAAATATACTAAAAGCTAGAACTCCGCGTAGGTAACAGCGTGTACCAGCATATTTCTTTAAAATAAAGGTGTGTGTAGGTACGCTAATTTCGAAAATAAAATGTGAGTATGCGTGGTATACCTGCGTATACCCTGGACTACACTCGTGTAATTCCGACGAAAGTTATCCATGCAGGCGTAATTCGTAGTCGGGATTCAGATGTTTTAGCAAATCGGTTTTCTACAATATTACAGACGCTGGAAGGAAGCGCATTTCAGCGTTTCCTGTTATTATTATCAGAAAGCGGATAGGAGTCACATTTCATTAGCGTCGATTTCGTAAAACTCGTTAGCACTGATAAAAACTTAGTGTTGCTCTTTATTTTATCTTTTATCTTTTATCGTTTGTATTTTTGTGTAATTATTTAGCTATCGATGCCAGCCAAGAGTCATGTGACAACTCAAATAAGTTGCAATTATACGTTCACATCATTTTATCATTGTGAAGCCTAGAAATTATTGCTGAGATGCATTCAAATTTTGATACCTGCTCTGCAAATTTTTTGCAACGTTTTTTTTTTTAGTTATTATTTACACAGTGTTGCGAAACTACCGACCAGCGATTATTATAGTGAGCTGAAACCAGAAACAAACTTATAACCCGCTGAATAAACACAAAACAGAAAAGCTTCGAATTCCATTGAGCGTCGTCTTTGTCAGTGCGTAATTAAAAGCGTAGCTTTTCGCGACGAGAAGAAGTTTGCAAGGCTTGGAAGTTGATCACAATTCACGCTCGACGACAATTCTCTCTCGGTGTACGGATAAACAAGCACCGCTGAGAAACGAAACCGCCGCTGCCGCCGAATTCACAAAGCTGTGCGGGGCTGTGCTCATGAATGGGAATAAGCGGGGGGAATGCAAAGCAACGGGCTGTACACATTTTAATGGCAACTGTTCACAGATTTCAAAGGGACGAGCTGTTTTCAAGAATCACATTTCTGGCCTTGTCCCGTTAACGAATCATCTTGCAGGTACAGAACAGAAGCAGGATAGGAAAATGCCAGTCCGTAAATGTGAGGTTTTAAGTATCACCTTATATGGAAAATCGTGAGGCATGGTGTTGGTTTTGTCCATTTCGTGTTAGTTCGTATAAACCAGTCGTATACTTAAAACTTTGCTTCATACTTGACTGCAGCTTGAGTTCACTTCTGCTGGTTTCTCTGATAAATCCTCGTGCGTTGCTGCGTGGTGACAATAGAGGCTACTGCGTCGGAGACAGGCGAGTCGTGAGACAATAAGCACTCCAGTGCGTCTCAAGTGTCTCGAAGGGTGGCTTCTTGGCGTGAAAGAAGTCGGCTGTTAGAGGGTTTAACCAGACTAATTCGGTGAAACTAAAGGAACTCATTACGATCGGACTCAAGACAGATTGTACGTGGGTTCTGCGGGAGATGTCCTCTTATTCCTCGTCTTATTTCAGCCAGCCGGAGCGGGAGGTCTCAAGTGTCTCGAAGGGTGGCTTCTTGGCGTGAAAGAAGTCGGCTGTTAGAGGGTTTAACCAGACTAATTCGGTGAAACTAAAGGAACTCATTACGATCGGACTCAAGACAGATTGTACGTGGGTTCTGCGGGAGATGTCCTCTTATTCCTCGTCTTATTTCAGCCAGCCGGAGCGGGAGGTCTCAAGTTATCGGATCAAATCGGATGTCAATTGTCTGATACTCTGAAGAGTCTCGACTTTAATAATTAGTCAATTAGTCGTTCCATTAATGATTAGTTTTCAAATTACGGTGAATTTCATGGCTGTCTATAATTCCAACGTCACCGAAATGAGAAATAGTAGAAGTACACTAGAATTAATTTGAGTTTGCCAATTTTTGGGGAAATCATATCATTGATGAGCGTGTCAAGCGAAGCGAAATCATCAATTTCACTACTGCTAAAAAAAATGAACTTGTGTGTGTTTCTTTGTTTGTACTGTGTATGTGTGTTAGCGCGCGCTCTACAGGCCAAACGCCTGCTTCGATTGCGATTAAATTTTCAGGGTGTCCCACTTTTTTTCTCAACTTAGATCCCCTGCGTTTTTCAAGAAAATCCTCAATCCCCTCCCATTCAAAGCAAAGAAGGGAGCAATATTCGAAAATTGGTTAAGTTTGGAAAAGTACGGAAATTTATTTGAAAGTGCGTATTTTTCCCAAATTTTCCCAATTTCGAATATTCCTCTTCGAAACCATCGAAACCAAACGCTTACGTCGATTGCGATTAAAGAGAGAGAGAGAGAGAAGAGAGAGAGAGAGAGAGAGAGAGAGAGAGAGAGAGAGAGAGAGAGAGAGAGAGAGAGATTTTTACTCGACTTTATTTATATTATGAATGCATGACCGGATGTTTTTAACGAAGCGATTTTGTCACGTTAAAACTATGATATCTCACTGGAAGGTTTACCTGTATCCTGACAGCGGTGAGACCGGAAAGAGAAAAAGAGTAACGGGAACAAAAATACAATTCCTTGTGTTTAGACGTATGAAAAGATTCCCGGAGTTTTCTAGAGCTACAATATAATAACGTACCCCTTCCCCCCACCTGCAGATTATATAATGCATGCGAAATATGTATGTCAAGCCGAACAAAAAGCGAGCGCCGCGTTTCTGCCGAGTTTTCTATTACGCGTGCGATTTTCCACATCAATGGGCAATGATCTTTGCGATTTATGTATTTGAACTGAAAATGCCTTTGAGAGGATAAGGGGTCGCTTCATATAAGACTCGGTCGCTTCATATAAGACTCTACCGGTGATATTCTTTTGTGATATTCGAAGAAAGGAACTCGTAGATGTTTTGTCGATAATTTATAATGCGAAATAAATTGCGACAATACGCAATAATCAAAACTAATATCTGTGATGAAAGCTTTATGATTTGCACATTCGCGTAGGTGGCCTACATTTATGCTAACATTTGAGTAATGGTGCTTTTATAATAATTAACTCCGCGTTGCCAGCAAAATATACCTACCGAAAATTGAGGTACAAACGTATTCTGTTCTGCCATTAAAATCCACATTGTCAACAAGCAGAAACTTGGACAGTTCATAAGAAAACAAATTGAGTCAGATACGATACGAAGTAATATACTTCCGTAACTTTGTCGAGCAATGGGTTTGAGAACCAAAGTGTATTTTCTATTTAAGTGGTTAGGTAACTATCAAGCCTTTGATAAAGTTTTGGTGACTTAGGATGTATGAAGAAGGATTCCTTGGAATTATACATGGTAATATTTTGGTTAAGTTGCCTGTGATTTCAAGTGTTGAGCTATAGTGTTCAGCAAGCGAAATAGTTTCCTTGCTAGCATGGATGTTTTAATACACATTTGCCTTTTGAAGAGAAGCAAGCGCAGATTTGCCTTCACTATTGACGCTTTTCTCTCGAACGCGAACCCCCAACTATAACTCCCGATGAGATTCCAAACGCAATTTTCCCCACAAATTGCTTCATTTGTTCATTGCCGCCGAAATAGTATGCCAAAAACTATGATTCAAAGTGCATTATCCTGACAGCTTCCATTGATCTCAAAAAATATATTTTAAGCAATCGACCAAGGAATAATCACTGTTATGAAGCTATTTCCGAGGTTTTCAGTGTGAGCCAAATTGTACTTCCATAGATTACTCCTAAACGACTGGAGCGAAATACTTGAAATTGGTAACACAAATAGGTAGAAGGTGGTAGTAGTATTTATCTATAAATTCTCCTGCGCTGGGGTTGTAAATTATCCATCGAGCTGTCATAGAATAGGAACTGATTGTTTGAGTTTGCTTTCAAAGTAAATAGTTGAGCAGGAAATTATCAATCAGCAAAACAGATTCATAATACGTATCAACACCACAAAATTGGTAGAATAATTAGAAAGCAGATGGAAAATTATGCCTGGATCTACTATGGGTATATCCAGAATCGAAACGTTTCTTATTAAATTTCTTAGACTCATGTCTACTGTATCCTAACTTACGCACTTGTTTTGAAAAAAACTATTTCAAACTGGGATTTGAATGCTAAATCAAAAGTCTCACTGGTTTCCCAACGCTTCGTAACATATGCTAGTTACTTGATCAAGGGTGATAGCTTGACTGACGTCAAAAACGTGAACAAAAGAACCAACAATTGTTACAATATGTAACAATATGTAACAAGTGTAACAATATGTTACGAAACGTCGGGAAACCAGTGAGACTTTTGATTTAGCATTTAAATCCCAGTTTGAAATAGTTTTTTTCGATACGTTTCTTATTGTTTTTAATCTGTATTTTAATGTTTTCCTAGCATTATATTATAGTGCATTGTTTTATTTGTATATATTTATTTTTATCTACTTTACTCTGGGTATTGGATGCAAGTGAAGTCTATCGCTGTTTTTCCAGCGAAATTTGCAAAATCTGCAGTAGGTATTCATAAGGACTGTTGACGTGACCTATGCTTGATTATTATTTGCACTTAGCAGATTTGATCCGTCAACATAGAGAAACTGTTCTACGGAGTTGACAATCAACTGGACAAATTCGTTGAACAAATTGTGTCACCTTTGGACGGTAATGTAAACAGGTTTGAAAATGCCCGGGCATCCTCTGCCACCCCCGAGATATATCACCCCTGCAACAATGAACAGCTGCTACATGCCAGAACACAGCGTAAAAATCAAATTCATTTAGCAATGAACATAAATTAAATCACATCTGAATATGGAAACTAATTTTTTCTTTAATATTGAACAAGGAGTGGCTTATTTTATTGTTTCTTTCACTAGAATATGACTGTAACTGTGCAGAAGAGAATAGCGACGATGATAAATATTTGCATTTAGATGTCAAATCGGCTGTCAATGGAGCAAACAAAATGCCATAATTGCCTGATGCCATGTCGATGGACCCTTCTCTCTGCCGACATTGATATCTAGCTGGCAGTGGAAACGACCAAGCTATCGATGGCGTCGCGTTTTTTAACACAGGGAGGTATAGGCGATGAGCAGTCTAGGGTAGTAGTGGAAATTTAAGCGGAGCTTCCTTGATGTCAATGAGCAAATGTTACGAAACGTCGGGAAACTAGTCAGACTTTTGATTTCATTACTAGGGCTTCGCGAACGCAATTTGTGTTGCGTTGAAGATGAGCGTAGGTAGCGGTTTGTGTATAGCGGATTAAAAGGTGCAGGCAGCAGTCACAAGAAACATTAATAATAATAATAATAATAATAATAATAATAATAATAATAATAATAATAATAATAATAATAATAATAATAATAATAATAATAATAATAATAATAATAATAATAATAATAATAATAATAATAATAATAATAATAATAATAATAATAATAATAATAATAATAATAATAATAATAATAATAATAATAATAATAATAATAATAATAATAATAATAATAATAATAATAATAATAATAATAATAATAATAATAATAATAATAATAATTTTTTTTTTTTTTTTTTTTTTTTTTTTTTTATTATATAACCAAAATCATACAATGCTTCACTTCTGCTTACACCAGTGGCTGCGATTTCCCACAAAACCCGAAAGGGTTGTCCGTGGAATAATGTTATAAATAAATAAAAATAAGTTTTAATTAATAGCCTGTGAACAAGCTGACATGAGTAAACTGTAAGTATATGAATGAATTAAACAAAGTAATTGCACAACAAGTATCCGTGATCTACTTAGTACATCTTGCTTAAGATTTAAAGTTTAAAGTTTGGCGTTGTTGATAAGCACATTCTTAGTTGACATTTTAATTTCAGCATATTTCGTAAGTTTTTTTATATTATGCGGAATGGAATTAAATATATCTGGAACTAGGTAGTTTAAGCGTCTCTGACCAAATTTGTTATTAAAACGAGGAACTGTAAGGATGCCATCTGAATTTGAGTTTAATCTAGTGGTGAGCTGGTAAGTTGAAGAATCTTTAATTTTGTAATCATCAGAATAAAAGTATTTTAAAATAAATCTGTATTTGAATAACTCCCGTACTGGTAATAAGTTGAAATGTATGTATAGTTCATTTAATTTAGAATTTTGACTATTCCTAGTTGAAATTGGCGAAATTGACTTTATAACCCGATTTTGCAGCGCTTGAATTTTACCAATGTGATACTCTGACGCCGTTCCCCAGGCCAGAATTCCATATTGTAGCAGCGACTCGAATAGGGCACAGTAGGCCATTCTAATTATATCAAAGGGCATGTCGGAGATTTTTAATTCGTATAATTTTAGAGCACAGGATTGCAGTCTTTTGTGCAGCACATCAATGTGGGGTCTCCATGTAAAATTTCTATCAATAGTGACCCCAAGGTAAATGTGCTCGTCTGCATTTTGGATTACAACATTACAATTACAATTTTTATGCAAAACAGGTCTAATAGTGTGCAAACATTCAGCAGAATGATAAATTATTTCGGGTGAATGGAAACGCGAGGAGTTTAAGACTGTACTGAAGTGCATGCACCTTGTTTTGTTTGCATTTATTACTAAAGAGTGGTCATGACAGAACTTTAAAAGACTTATGAAATCGGCCTGGAGGTATTTTTCCGCTGTATTGACTGATTTGTGATCAGCTATCAGTAGAGTATCATCAGCGTACATAAATATTACGGAATTTGATATACATTTGAAAAGGTCATTGACATAAATGAGATACAGGATGGGCCCCAGAATTGAGCCTTGTGGAACTCCAGAGTGGCATGGCTTGATTTCACTGGAGATGTTATTGACTTTCACAGTAATAAATCTATCTTGTAGGTAACTTGTAAACCATAGCAACATAGGACCTCTTATTCCTGCATTTTCTATCAGTTTTATCAATATTTTGTGGTCTAGGGTATCGAAAGCTTTAGAGAAATCAACAAATAAAGCTAAAACATTCATATTATTATTGAGGAGTGAATTAATATGGTCAGATAGGAGGACAAGTAGATCTGAAGTCCCCTTTCCCTTTTGGAATCCGAACTGTGATTTATTTATAATGCCAAATTTTTCTAGATAATTAGTGAGTACGTCTGCGACACATCGTTCCATGATCTTGTCAATTACCGGTAAAAGTGAGATTGGACGGTAATTTGAATAATGAAGGTGATCTCCCTTCTTGTAAACAGGTTTCGTAATTGCAATTTTAATACCTGGAGGGACTACCCCACCTTTGAATGATAGGTTACAGATTTTAGTGATAAGAGGTCCAACAATTTTTACTAATAGTTTTAAGTCTTTAGCCCTTATTCCGTCTATGCCCGGCTG
The DNA here is from genome assembly GCA_921293005.1 of Nemoura dubitans. Classification (NCBI taxonomy): domain Eukaryota; kingdom Metazoa; phylum Arthropoda; class Insecta; order Plecoptera; family Nemouridae; genus Nemoura; species Nemoura dubitans. Next base: position 2,346,296 of record OV121078.1, on the reverse strand, counting down.
CTTCGCTTCGTTTAGTTTGTTTATTGCGATGCTAATTTGGCTCTCGGTAACTGAAGGCATGTACATAGAATGATTTTGAACCGTATGATAAGGAATAGTTAAAGTTTCTAATGGACAATCATGAACGATATCCCTGACTTCTTTTACAAATGCATCAGCGAAGCCATTTACCACAGTTTCGATTTTGTATTTTTTTCCCAAGAATTTCATTATTACATCATCCACGCTGCGTTTTGGATTTTTACCTATAATCTTATTGATCGTTTGCCATGTTTCCCTAAAACCAGAAGAATTTTCAATATTATATTTGAAGTATGCAAGCTTTGAGTGATTGATTAGTTTCTTAACTTTCTTTTTACAGTTCCTGAAGTCAAATTCTAACATATTTTTGACCAGATTATTGGTACAGTTCTTCCATTTTCTAAACATTTTGTCTCTATCGTTAATAGCTGCCATTATTTCCTTGGTTATCCATGGGTTTTTGATTTTCTTTGCTTTTTCTGTTTTATCATACATTCGTGTTGTTTTTTCATAGCATATTCTAAACATATCAGCCAAAGCATCATACAATGTTGAACAATCATTAATGCTAAATAGAACATGCCACTCGCACGCTCTCAATTTACATTTTAAATCGTACTCATCAATTTTTGGTGCAATAAGAGGGTTTGATTGTTCATCAAGTGGGTCTACAGATTTGTAATGTAGGTCCACCATAATCATATAGTGGTCAGTGATTTTGGTAGTAAATACAGCAGATTTTATTTTATTGAAATTACCACGGACAAATATATGGTCAATACACGATCTTGTAAGACCTCCCATTCTAATCTCTTCGCGCGTTGCACTGTAGATGCAATTTCTAAACCCATTTGTTGCGAGAACACTTTCATACAGGCTTACATAATTATCATCATTCTCAAATAAATTTACGTTCATGTCACCTATTAACAACATATTTTTAGAACGGTTGTTTATAATTAATTCTTCAACCTCTTTTACAAAGCTAAGTACATTCGTATTAGGCGGTCTGTAGCCAGCAATGATATCGAAACTGCGACCATCATTGTGTGAGATGGTTCCAGAAATACCTTCAAAGTTTTGGAATTCATATTTATTGTCTTTAAAATTTAAATCATCTCGTAAGTACATTATAATTCCACCTCCAGTTCTTTGAACCCGCAGTCTCGATATCAAGCTGTACCCTGTCAGCTGGTACTTATCATTTAGGTCAATTACATTTACTTCACTGAGCAGCAGGACATGAAAGGTCCCCACGTGTTTGTTAATAACCGCAAATAGCTCATCCCAATGTTTACGCAGCGATCTGACATTTAAACTCAAACACGTAGAGCCCTGTACATTAGATAGCCAAGAGTCTAAGTTGTTGATTATTTTGTATTGAATGTTATCATCGTTTTCCAAGAGTTGTTGATCAAATTGCATTTAGCTCCGAATCTAAACAATTTTGTCCAAATCTCCTAGACAATGAACTGTTATTACCTCCTTGGAGTTATCGTCGCGTTTAGCCAGCACCCTCCCCGCGCGACTCCACCAGACGTACTTGTAGCCCACTTCTTTCTGTCGGATCTTCGCACGCCAGAGAAGTTCACGGTTGTAGGATGTCAAATTTTCATTGATATATATTCGCTCTTGATCGTCGGACCTCTTGCCCGAGATGTCAAAGTTGGAGATTGGTTTTCGCTTTGCTTCGATGAATTCGTTCCTTTTTTTACAACTCGCGAATTGCACAATTATGCGTGGCGGACGATCTTTGTTGTTGGAGCGCAGGCGGTGGGCTGCCTCAATATCTGCAGATATCAAGTTTATGGATAATTTCTTAGCAATCGAGAGTAGAATCTTCTCAATATCTTCTCCTTTTGCTTCAAGCACGTTGTCGAGCTCGATGTTTTTGTTCCGGCTATATTGATCCTGAGCATTGGCCTTATAGTTGATATTGTCTACCTGAGTGTACAGTTCGTCGATTTGCTTTTCTTTAATTTTGCCGTCCTTCTTTAACGTTTCAATCTTTTCGTTCACTACGTCGAATTCTTTTTGAACTTCTGATTTAAAAGATAGTAGATTATCCGAAACAGTCTTAAAGTTGTTCAATAATTCGAGTTTCAGCTCTTGTATCGCTTGTGTAATAGATGCAATGTCCGAATCGCCTTGTTTACTTTTTTCACGACACTTAACGCAACGCCAACTGCGCTTTGATTCTTGAGATTTACCTTCCCACGTACTTTTTTGAAGACCTGAGCACTTAAAGTGCAATTCCTTATCGCAACTGCTGCACAGAACACAATCTCCGTCCCGCGGCAACGGCTCGTAACACTTGCTACACAGCGACATCGGCCCTGGCGAGCCGACCGACCGGTGGTACAGGTATACAGGTGGATAGGAGCAGCCAAAAACACGTCCGCTCCGTTCGGTGTCTAGCAGAATAATGATAATAATAATAATAATAATAATAATAATAATAATAATAATAATAATAATAATAATAATAATAATAATAATAATAATAATAATAATAATAATAATAATAATAATAATAATAATAATAATAATAATAATAATAATAATAATAATAATAATAATAATAACAATAATAATAAGTTTATTCAGGGAACATCCATGTACAGATTATACATAGTACGTTTTAGAATATGTCATGATGTAAAATAAATTTAAGATTTGCAACAGTAAATTAGTGAAGATACAATACAATGTATATAATATGTTTAAATACAATCTATATTATGCTTCTTTGATGGCGTAGAATTCGTTTAATGAATATGGGCAGAGATCGCAGAGATTAACCTAGTGCTCTCCCAACCGATGGGAGCTGCGTGGAGGGGGCAGGGGCGCGAGGGTCGGGGGTACGTGTAGGTGCGGGCATGCTCAGTCATAAATCTGTGCGAATGCACTCGGCGCTGAATGCATCGACGCTGCAGTTCAGTTGCATCGGCGGCGGCGAATGCATCAGATCGTAGATCCAGAGCTCATCCCGACCAAAGTCCAGAAGCACGAAGCTACTGCAGACTCCGAGACAGTTTTAATAAGTGGGTAGTCTCGGCTACCTCTGAGGTAAGTTAAGCATAGCGGACTGGGATGACTTTCTTTAATCATGTCAACAATATCATTCAATTGATGTAATGGAAATGGGGATTTCAGCTTAGGTGAAACGGTACTTTTGTTGACTAGAGAGCTGAATCTGTTTTTAGATAGAGATACTTGCCGACTACCCTTTAATGTGTTTTCAACATTTCTGAAACTCTTTAACATCTCAACATTTTTTTCAAACTGCGTTCAGTAAGACACGTGTTTTCAAACGTTTTCTATGCGAATCGATCGTGACACAATTGGTACCAAAATATAAGTGTTTTTTTTTGTGGTGAAAATCGATTATTGCAAAAATGAAATCGTTTTCTTCCCCCCAAAAGACCACACATTTTCCGTTGACACATTGCCGACATGGCGAAGCGTAAGAGTGCGGCCGCTCGGCTCACACCTCACCCGGCGTTTGCCTCTTGCATCGCCGCCAACAATTTGCGTCAAGCCTCGGTCTCGGTTCATAGTGCTGCCCGCTTCGGAAATAAATGCCATAATTTGTAAACTCCTAAGTTAACAAATTATGGTCGTTCTTGACAAATACCGTGAAACGAAATAACCAGTAAAATAAAAGCTGTTTATAAATATTTGATAAAACATTGGATGAGCCACGTCCTTTTTGTGCTAACAACATAAGGAGCATTGAAAACGATGAGGCAGCTATTTATTCTTCAAATTACATGTTCTTTAGATTGATCATATTTTAGTAAAGGCTACACAAAACAAAAGCAATAGAACAAAGATTTTTAATATGGTGATTTTCAAGATGGCTCGCTTAAATGCGATTTGTTCACACAGAGGAAGTGCCATGTGTGCTCTGCAGGCTGCAGATATATAAATAAATAAATAAATAAATAAATAAATATATATATATATATATTAATATATATATATATATATATATATATATATATATATATATATATATATATCCTGCTGAAAATTCTTACCAAGATCTTATACGATCTTGTGAAGACCTTCCAAGATCTTGTCTAGCAATCTTTTAAGATCTTGCAAGATCTTGACACAAAATCTCAAGATTGTGACAAATCTTGAAAAAATTTTGCAAGATCGTGGCAAGATCTTGCAATTTCGTCGCAAGATCGTGGCAAGGTATTGACTGAAGATCTTGTCTCAAGAACTTGTCTCAAGATCTTGTAAGATCTAGTCTCAAGATCTTGCAAGTTTGTTTAAAATCTTGCAATATCTATAACCTTGTTTAAAATTTTGCAAGATATTGTGACAAGATATTGCAAGGTCTTGATAAGATCTTGCAAGATCTTGGTAAGAATTTCAGCAGGGTTGTTTCAGATCACGACTAGCAATTATTAGTGTCATAGAGTGGCCAATGGGGAAAAATTGCGTGACCGTGATCAAAATGTAAAAATGTCACCGGAAAACTTTAGGATAAATAGAACTAAACATAAGCTAAATATAGCCTAAATATAGGCTTAAAAGGCCAAATTTAAGTTGTGATAATGATTTTCTCGCGTCACATTATTTAATCGCCATGATATATCAATTGAAACCATTTGAACAATTAATGGCGTCCAACACGGTTTCAAGCACAGATTGAAGTTTACCCAGATGTTCCACAGCCATACTTAAGCAGTCTAAGCGAAATCCCTTCGTCTGTAATAATAGATTCGCCGGCAGTCAAGGGATGGAACCACTGTTTGTTGTGTAGCCAAGGTAACTGTTACCACCTGTGAAACTTGGGGTCCCTTGTAGAGATGGGGGAAAAAGTCCGAACGGCCCTAAAGTCAGGCCCGGCCCGAGTCCGGCCCGACTTTCGGGCCGGGCCGGACAGATTTTTTTTGCAATTGTCGGACCTCGGACCGGGCCGGGCCTCGGATCTGAGATGTCGGGCCGGGCCGGGCCGGACCCGACCCGGACTTCGGGCCGTGTCGGACTCTCGGACCGTGTCGGACTCTCGGACCGTGTCGGACTCTCGGACCGTGTCGGACTCTCGGACCGTGTCGGACTCTCGGACCGTGTCGGACTCTCGGACCGTGTCGGACTCTCGGACCGAGTCGAACTCTCGGACCGAGTCGGACTCTCGGACCAAGTCGGACTCTCGGACCGTGTCGGACTCTCGGACCGTGTCGGACTCTCGGACCGAATCGGACTCTCGGATCGTGTCGGAATGTCGGACCGTGTCGGACTTTCGGACAGTCTCGGACTTTCGGACAGCCTCGGACAGATGTTACGTTTGGACAAATACTTCGGGCCGGTCCGGACTGAAAAATGTAAGACCCGTCGGGCCTCGGGCCGGGCCGGACTCACGACCGGTCGGGCCGGTGTCGGGCCGGGCCGACGGAAAACAAGCAAATCCCATCTCTAGTCCCTTGATTATAATTTACTCTGTGCCATGGCCTGGTAGATGAAGCCATAACTGATTAAATTATATAGGATTATATATGATTATATTATTATTTGAGGCCTTGATTATAAGCCATTGCCTCGTTGATGATGGTAAAACAGGTTGCCAACGCACCCCAGCGATTGCCGGCCAAACTACCAGCATTAAATTTTTGCCGTAGCCATAGCTAGGTACGGTAGAATGTCTGGGTAACCTTATGTCTGTGACGTAGCCATAGCTAGGTATGGTAGAATGTCTGGGTAACCTTATGTCTGTGACGTAGCCATAGCTAGGTATGGTAGAATGTCTGGGTAACCTTATGTCTGTGAAGTAACCAGCTAGGTATGGTAGAATGTCTGGGTAACCTTATATCTGTGACGTAGCCGTAGCTCGGTATGGTAGAATATCTGGGTAACCTTATGTTTGTGACGTAGCCGTAGCTAGGTATGGTAGAATGTCTGGGTAACCTTACATCTGTGACGTAGCCGTAGCTAGGTATGGTAGAACTAGAATGTCTGGGTAACCTTATATCTGTGGTTTTAACCATGGCCGCTCTCTGCAAAATGAAGTCCCTCTGGCTGTGATCTAAGGTTTAACATCGGCAGTGATCGACGGTTTAACATGGGCCGTGATTTGAAATCATGTGCAGCACCCACGTACGGAAGTTAGATGGACCATACGGGAAGACGGGTTGCTCCGGTTTCGTAGATTTTGTGTGACAATCACGAGTTTGGAATCTGATTGGGCCTCAAACTAAACGAAATTGTGGCTTCCATTGCGTCAAGTCGCCTCGTAGACTTCGTTAGACAACGAGAAAAATAGTCCGTGAATCGGCTTAGTTTGAAGATTTTTACATTTTTGATGAGCGTAGCGAGCGAAGCGAAATCATCAATTTCACTACTGCTAAAAAAAAAGCACTTGTGTGTGTGTGTGTGTGTGTGTTTTTTTGTATGTGTGTTTGCACGCGCTCTACAGGCCAAACGCCTGCTTCGAGTGGGATGAAATTTTCAGGGTGTCTACTTTTGTTTACAACTTAGACCCCCTGCGTTTTTTAAGAAAATCCTCTACACCCTTCACTTTCAAAGCAGAAAAAAGAGCAATATTCGACAATTGGGAAAGTTGCGAAAAGTACGGAAATTTATTTAAAAGTGCGTATTGTTTTCAAATTTACCCAATTTCGATTGTTGTCTTTAGAAACCATCGAAACCAAATTGAAATATCACACCAGATTTTTTGAATTGAGGTTGACTTCAAGATTTGACAGATATTAAAAACATTGTCAACTTCTTGCATGCAAGTTTTTGAAAGAAAGTCCGCGGCAGAAATATATCTCCAACCTAATAAAAACCCTTGGGAATGAGTTACATCTATTTATTTACATGCACATTCCTCATTGATCTCAAAATGAGCATATTTCCGCTACCCGACAGCTCGGACAGAAATAAAGAAAGATCAGAATTGTTTACATTTTCAAGTGATCAGAATTTTTGAGAAAGCAATGGTCCGGCTTGCTGCTCCATGATTTCCTTAGGCTTTTTACCTCAATCTTTTTATGCGTTATATACAAACCGCTACGCTCATCTTCAACGCAACACAAATTGCGTTCGCGAAGCCCTAGTATACCCAATGGCAGAGGCATAAAAAAGATTCGAAGATTTTTGAGGCCACAAAAAGCATTTATGTGGAGCCCTCAATGACGTCATGTGGGCCATGTGAATAGTTTTTTGGCCGCAATTTCCTTCCCGAAGCACCGATTCGATTCAAACTTTCGGTATTGACTTTTGACAGCGATCACTTCGCATTTTTGAAATTAAGAATCGATTTTACAACTTTGAAATTTTATTTTGAAATTGGAAAGATTAGACAAAATGGCATTTGGTGTACTAAAACTTTTGTTTTAACGTAAATTGCTTCTGTATTGGTTACTAGGGCTTCGCGAACGCAAAGCGTTTAAGATGAGCGTAGGTAGCGGTTTGTATACAGCAGATAAAAAGGTGGAGGCCGAAGGCCTATGAAAACCATTGAGCACCAAGCCAGACCATTGCCTTCTCGAAAACTCTGATCACTCCAAAATTTAGACGATTATGACCTTCATTTGTTTCTCACTAAACTTGTCAGATAGCCAAAATGTGCTAATTTTGAGCTAATTAAGTAATTTTAACATATATCATAGATGTGAATTACGCCCTTGGATTCTTATTTTAAGGGATAGGTTTATATCTAATGCGAATTTAAATCAATTACTTCCATAAATGAGAATTACTTGTTTCTGATATATCAATCAACATTCAAATCATTGCCTTGGACAAACTTCAAGTCAACAAAGCTTGGTCACCAAGGTGACGAAGGAAATTGATTCAGGCGTCAAAAAGTACCGAAAATCACGAAAAAACACTACAAAAATGTTAATAAACACCAATTGGAAAGACCTACCGACCTAAGATTTGAAGGCATGATAAATATTTATAAGGTCAACATGTTTAGAAAATTTTGTGAAGTTATTTTAAGAACTTTTTAATTTTACAGAGATTTAAAATTTTGAAAAAATCGATAGATTTCGTAAAAATTGATATCTTAAAAATATTCTGAACCGATCTTTTCCAAAAACGCAGGAGGTCTAAGTTGAGAACAAAGGTAGGTACTCAGAAATTTTTATTCACATCGGTTAAGGCATTTGGTCTGTAGAGCTCGCACAAACACACAAACAAACAAACAAACAAACAAACAAACAAACAAACTTACACAAGCGACTTTTTTTGGGGGGTAATGAAGTTGAAGATTTCGCTCCGCTCGCTTCGCTCGCTACGCTCATCAATGAGCAGACAAAGTCTATGATCTGAGCACATCTTGTGTGAAGGTGACAGAATTCCTTGGTATTGATGATTATGAATAAATATAAAATGACACTAATGAACTATGGCAATTATGATTATTGGGAGCGTAGGTTACTGAACAATACGAATATGATGTATTCGATTATAGAAGGTATTCTTAGGCAGAATATTTTTAATCAAGGATCTGTAACATCATGGTAAAACATGGATCTGGACTTAATGCCACATGCATTCTTGACATTTGAAATCGCAACGTTTTGTTCGAGAATGCAATTGAATGAATTCATTATTTTAGCTTTTTTGACGTTATTTACTTAGTGTCGGCATCACATATTTTAACATAATACAAAAATAAGTATGCACACAGCCAAATAACCCCAAAAACCTTCCCTCGAAGTGCGCTATCCCGTTTTTAAGTCAAAGGACATCAAGGACAGAGACAGAGAGGACAGAGAGGAAATTGACAAGAAAAATTAGATTAGATGAAGGTGAATTCGTTTATTCGCTGTTTAATTCGTAGGTGATATATTCTTAATCAAGGAGCTGTAACATGATAAATAAAGATCTGAACTTAGTTCCCCACTATGACTTTTCTGTCGTATTCGTGGCTTTTAAAATCTGAAAGTTTAATACGAGCAAGAGACTGAATATATAAATTATTTAACATTTTGCCGTTATTTATTTAGTGCCAGCATCACATGTTTATATAAATCAATTATACCTACTCGTGAAATAACCGAATTAAAAAAGCAAACCTAAAAGAGCGCTCCCGTTTTTATGTCAAAGAACATCAGAGAGCAGAGAGAAAATTGAAGAGAAAAATCCGATTAGCTGAAGGTGTTACGCCGTTTAATTCGTTTTTAGATTCACCCAAGCTGCGGAAAGGGATTTCAAGACTACGTCTCTAAATGCAGCTAAACAGCTAAAAATTGGATTACAGATTTTGCAGCCCTTGCCATGATTTTGAGCGTGGAAGGCAATTCAACTAGAAAGGACTTTGAACACGTAGCTTTTAGATCACGTCAGAGCAAACGCGATTTTTTTTTCGTTTATGAATGACCGAGGCAGATTTTCTATTTTTTTGGCGAAATGTAGCAGTAATGTAATAATAATGCCTTTACATGTTGCACCCATATGCCTGTGCCCATATTAGACAATCTAAATTTGAAATTAAATTGTTTAATTAGAATTACAAGCGATGCAAACTATTCAATTGGACCAGGGAGTGGACATTGGGCAAGTTAATTTTACCTTGTTGCCACATTTACAAAACCAGCTTTACGGTTTCAAAACGGAAGGTCAAGGCTGCCTTTTCACATTTTTGTGCCAAATTCAATTTGGCACAAACATAGAAATATTGAAGAAAATAGTAAAAGAGAATGAAACGCTGCGAAGGTCTAAATTTACTTTTATTTATTTTTTGTGATCGAACAATCTGTACTTTCGAATGATACAGCTTGAACAAATTTGCTACACATGTGTTAATTCTCGTGAATTTTAACGAATTTTGAGAATGGAGCAATTCAATGGGCCTAGTCAAGAAAAGGACCTTTCCAAAATTATAAAATCGATTCCGAATTTTAATATTGCGAGCGATTGCTGTGAAAAGTCAATACCGAAAGTTTGAAGCGAATCGGTGCTTGGGGAAGGTAATTACGGCCAAAAAGCTTTTCCTAGAGCCCACGATGACGTCATAGAGGGCTCCTCATAAAATTGCTGTTTGCGGCCTCAAAAAATGTTGAACATTTGTTTTGCCTCTGCCATGGGTTATCAAAAGTAAAATCTGTAATCAGAGCACAGCTTGTCAGGGATGAGAAATGGCCTTTAAGCGCTAGCGTCCTAAATGCACCCCCACCCTCCTTAAAACTCAGATTCAACTGCACCTTGCATCCCTTCACTGCAATTCCGCGCATTTACCTTCGCAGGCGGTCGGGAGGTCCAGGGGTCCCGAGAGGTCCGAGAGGTCCAGAGGGTCCGAGAGGTCCGAGAGGTCCAGAGGGTCCGAGAGGTCCGAGAGGTCCAGTGGGCAGGGCTCCAGGAGGAGACACTGTTGAGTGCCTGTAAGACATCAAGGATAACGAGCATTAAAATCAAAGGTAATTTCTGATGTCTGTGTTGTTATTATCTGTGACTTCTGCAGTACATTAGCTATGTTCGTTTGTGTAGTCACGAAACTTGACGAAACTAGATTTGGTTTTGAGCATGACTTCACAAGTTTAGTTTCTAGTACTAGACACAAACCAACAGTGTAATGGCGGCAAATAACGGACATTTTAAAATGTTCTGACTAATTCAGAAATTGATATTCAATGTATTTTTTTCCTATACGACTGAGTCTGATTCGTCTGATTCGTCTGATGAGAATTGTATACATTAACCAGTCGAGCTACTACGCAAGGAAACGTAGCACATGCACTGTTGGTTATGTGCACAACACGGTGGGTACCAACGGCATTTCACCGAAAAGAGTTTACTACTCACTCTAGAGTTTCACGGCTCTCAAAGCATGATTTTTCTGCAATGTTTGAAGAATCAGACATCATTCAAGCACTAATATCCAGTGGCGTAGCGACCGCCCCCGCAGACCCCGCGGCGCGGGGAAGGGGGGGGGCAATGTTTGGGGGGCGCCGAGGGGTTCAGGGGGCGCAAATATCTCTCGGGAGACGTTTTTTTAGGGACGTTTAGAGGGATTGCCGGTTTTCCCCCCCGATCAAACCCTGGGGGTCGCCGTCAAAGCTTTTGCAGGGGGGCGCATCATATTCACGCTACACCACTGCTAATATCATATGACCATCATAATATGTCATCGAATTCCGCGATCTGTTATGAATTTGGCGCTCTCTAGAGTAGTTACACAAATCAGTAACGTCTCTGGAGCAGAAACCAAAAATCTAGTTCACAACCAAAACTGCGGGACAAACGAACACTTCGTAACCGGAACCAGGTAACCATTTTGTGACAAACTAGCACCATGAAACTAGTTTTCTAGTTTCGTACCTGGTTTTGTGTGGACAGACGAACATAACTATTATTGTTAAGTTTTACTATGTTGATAAGATAGCTTCCCCCCCCCCCCCCCCCCTCCCCCCCCCCCCCGAAAATGATGAGTTTTTATTAGGGCTTTGCGGACACAAATTTTATTGCGATGAAGATGAGTGTAGTGGTTTGTATAGCGAAAGATAATGGTACGCTCTACACACACTTATCTTCACACGCATTGTCACAATACATTTTTGGGAAAATTTTGAAAAAGTACTCACTTTAAAATAAATTTCTGTATTTTTCCTTTTTTTTTTACGAATATTTCTATTTTTTTCTGATTTGAAGAGGATGGATATAGAGGATTTTCTTGAAAAACGCAGGGGTCTAAGCTGAGAACAAATGTAGAGACCCTGAAAATTACCTCTCAATCGACGCCGGCGTTTGGCCTGTAGAGCGCGCGCAAACACACTACAATGGATGTACCTATATGTGTATTAAAATTATTTCAATTTGAAATCAGTTAACAAGCCTGCAAATGTATTTAAATCCCAATAAGCATTTGTTAAACAAGAATTTCTAAATATCTCAACCATATTATGTTCTCATGGACAGCGAAAATTTCAACAATTTATAGTTTCAAATAATATGTATTTAGGTTTGATAAGCGGTGAAACAGGTAAATTAAATCAACTCGTGCATACCGGTCACATTCCTCCTCACCACTGAATCATGGAATTCACTAATAAAATACCGATACCAATATTATGGCAACTGTAATTTTATTGACTTTATCACATTCCTACATGATACAACCACCGAGTAATGAAACCTACGTAGGTTTCATTACTCTGTGATACAACGTACCTAGAAAGTTACGCTAAAATTAGTTTCTCATTTCTTAGCACGTGAATTATTACTTGGATGCCAGAATCCGTGTGAGGATCTATTTCATTGAGATTGCTATTACGCTAGTTTTAAAATGATTCGGCTTTCAAAAACAACTAAAAAGTTATTAAATTATAGTTTTTTCAAATATCATTGCAGCACTGAAACAATGATGCAATGCTTCGGTTTTCACTGCACGACAAAAACGGCATAAAATTTCGCATAGGGGCACACCTAAAAGATCATTGAAATTCAGGAAACTAATACTTAAGACATGCATTGACATTGACATGACATGCATGACATGCATTTGTCATTTTGACATTTTTTGACATTTTTTGACATGACATTTTGACATGACATGCATTGAAACTGAGAGATATTTTGCTTCGATGTTGATGATTGATTATTTTTCAAAAGAAGACGAATACAAATAGCAGAAGAAGAAAGCTATTAAAGTTATTACAAAGTAAATAAAGGATCGCCAGCCTTAGTTGTTAGTGTTAACTAGGAAACGCTGCCCAAGTGTTTGCGTTGAAGATGAGCGTAGCTGTTTGTAGCAGATACGTTGAATTCCGAACGTCGTGAACAGCCGACGTGATGTTTCGATGTGGTTTCGATGGTTTCGAAGAGCAATTATTCGAAATTGGGAAAATTTTGTAAAATTACGCACTTTTTAAATTTCCTTACTATTCCATACTTTCCCTTTATCGAATAATGCTCTTTTTTCTGCCTTGAAGAGAAAGGGTGTTGAGGATTTTCTTGAAAAACGCAGTGGATCTAGGTTTAGAACAAAAGTAGACACCCTGAAAATTGGATCGCAATCGACACAAACATACACACAGAAAATTGGTGATTTTGCTTCGCTCGCTACGCTCATCAAATAGTTTGCCTGTAAACTACGAAACGCTGTCAAAGTGTTCGCGTTGAAGATGAGCGTATGGGCGCAGCGGTACTAAGTTGAGAACAAAGGTAGACAACCTGAAAATTTCATCGCAATCGACGCAGGCGTTTGGTATACCTATGTATAGAGCGCGCGCAAACACACATACAACCAAAAAAAAAAAACTATCACACACAAGTGCTTTTTTTTTAGCAGTAGCTTCGCTCGCTACGCTCATCAACAATTATTTGGTAGATATTCTTTGGCCAAGGTGATCATTTCACATTAAGAAATGTATAAACTTTGCGTATCTCAAAGTGAATTTCCACGAGGCAAAACGAACCGTGACGAAAGTTGTCGACTTTTCCCGAGTGGCTGACACTGCAGGTGACATTTTCGACGAACCGATAATGCCCCGCATTAATCACCGTCGTTTGCGCGGAATTAAGAAACCTCGGTTGATTGCTTTCGCCGGCGCTCGAACGCGAACAAGATGTCGCCGCCAGACTTCCGGCAACCGACAATCACCGACAAACGGAAGCACCGTGACAAGCACTTTAACTCCCCGTCAAGCTTCGAGTCACTTATCCGCTATATAGACATGCGTCTTGGTGCACATTTTCAAGTGACATTGTTATTAGAAAGTTTTTCAATTAATTTGTGCGGTTATGTTAACTTCTTTGACAGTTGGAGCGTTTCATGCTTAAAGACGTGACGATATTATTATAGCATTTGGATATATAGATATAGAAAAGAGAAAAGTTTAATTCAACAATGAAAAATCCATGATATCAAGACATGTTTCGTATAGAAATAAATTAAAATCGTATAAATTTAAGACGAGAAAAATCCGTTTAGTTGATGATTCCATTATTACTCAAATTTAAAAACTTTCAGCCCTAAAATAACTCCACTGGTAACGAACGCGGCATGTCAAACAAGATTGCTGGCAATTCTATTCTAGAACGTGCTAACACTATAGACGCATAAAGATTTATCAAATGCTCCGAGCACTTAAGTCCAGCAAGTTGTCTTACAATCTGCGATAAACTTGGAGATAATAATATAATATAATATTAGTGCACTGCCTTTCAGCCCCTGAACGCAGCCGGCAGAACAATACTGGCACTTCTACTAATAGATCAAATAATTTTTTTTTTTACATTTCCTCCCCTAGTTAACATTATTAGACCCGGTTTTTCAGGGCCACGTTAAGTTATTAACGGTCCGTTAGCAAAAAAAATATTGGCTCTCATTGGACGTTGATAAGCAAATAACAAGTTAACAGACCGTTAGATATTTAACGTGCCACTGTAAAACCGGGTCATACCTTAATGATTATTTTAAGAAGACTGTGTGAATTAAAATAAAACCCCTACTCAGCCCGCAGAAAAAAATTATCCTTTCCACAATTAAAAAATGACTACTTATGCGAATTTGATTACCAAAAAAATATCCTTCTGTCTTAGATTGCATCCGCTGCTTAACGTGATCTCAGCGTAACATATAGTGTAATTTAATAGCCCTTGAAAGCAGTCCGCAGAATAATCTATAAGGCACCTCCACTGTGCTAAATTTCACTCATCAGCTGTTATTCTAGGCTCATTTTTAGTGGAATCACCAGGCTTACGGGTCTTGGGCAATTACTTAAATTAGCAATGCGTTGAAATTAGAGATTTTATTTCAAAATTTTCGCGTTTATTTAAAGTGGTTGTTAACACCAATTTTCTCCTTTATTTATTTGCATGTTAACTTAATATATAGCACCTTTGCATGTATGAGTTAAACGACCGTAATACAGAAAAGATTTGCATTTTAAGAATGCTTTGTACGTCAAATTAGTGCATTTTATCGCCGATTGTAACTCAAAATATTGTAGTCAGGCTATGTGGCCTTTGAGCACATGGTGAAAATGTATTTAATAATTAAGCAATGATTGTGAACTTCGACAATTCGTGGGGAATTTTGACGACAAACTAGTCTCGGAAAATGTTAAGACTGGCTTGCTGTACCTAGGGGAAAGGGGGAAATAAGTTTAAGAAATCTAAGCGCTTTGGTATTTTTGAAACGTAAAATCCCGTTAGTGACTGAAAGGGTCATTTTTGGAGACATCTGATTAAATTAGAAAAAGATAAACTGAATGATTACTTAATTAATGATAAGAACCGTTATTTGTAAAGATACTCTTATGTACTAATGTGGCTGTTTGTCAATGATTCAATATTGCTTGTTACGTTTCATTAAGTTATGACCTCGATTAAGTTTAAATGTTGACGGTTTTTGGTGCATCGAGCCTAATTCTCTGCATCGTCGTTATTTTTTGCAGAATTCTGGCTCCTCTTGGAATGCCAGTTCCGTGCGAATATCCACAACGCAAGAAGTGCTTTTTCCGATTCTGCACTTTTCTCGCGGCTATGACTGTCATACTAATTGCGTTTGCGTTTATTTATCGCATCATTGAATACAAGCAACAATAACGCTGTAAACTGGAAACTCATTGATTTGAAAGAAGATTCATACATGCAAGACATATTATAATCTGCTCTAAACCTGCTCGATAGAGATAATAAAAAATAAGGTACGTATTTATACGGAAGCATTGCTATGTGCACAATTAATTGGAAGATTTCAAGTCAAATCTCATAGTTCAAGTTCCGTGGAAGCGTGGCTTGCAGTCAGAGCAGTATTAGCTAATACTTGCAAAGTGCAAAATGCAAATTTAAAGAACTGTCCAAAATTGTGCAACGAGTTTGTTTGGTAACACAAAAGTAGAGACAAAAACTAAGAAAGTATATTATGTAGCCTTGTGACAGTGATAATTAAAAAGAAAAGACACAAACCGTTTGCTATTCGGTACCAATTTAGTGTTTCGTGAGAACATTTAACATTGCAGGCATTCTTGCTAATCCATCACTCAGATGTCAATTCGCTTTCAAGCATACCATTTTCAAATCGATTCGGTCATAAAAGTGCAATCCTACATAAATAGGTCAAAATCCTACATAAAAGTGCATTCACATAAACAGCCATAGATTTAGACATAAGATATTATACAAGCTATACAAGCCAATTTTCATAGTGCCTACGCGAAATTTTATGTGAGAGGAACTGCAGTGTTATTTCCGGCATTGTCCTAACCTAAAAAATAAGTTAACAAGAAAGATCAATGAAGGAATGACGCCACTATTTGAACACCTATTTCGCTCTCCCGGTAACATAGCTATTGACAGTTCCCTTTCCAATGACTTGGTAATTGTCACACCACCAGGCATTCTACCATACCTAGCTATTGCTACGGCAAAAATTTGATCCTTGTAGTTTCGCCGGCAATCGCTGGGGTGCGTTGGCTATCTGTTGTAACATCATCTATACCAGGCCATGGCACAAGGTCAAGTATAATCAAGGGAATCAATGTTCCACAGGTGGTTACAGTTTTCTTGGTTTCACAACAAACAGTGGCTCCATTCATTGACGACAGCAGGCGAAACTATTATTGCGGGCGGAGGGCTTTCGCGTAGCTGCTTTAGTATGGGAGTGGAACATCTGGGTATCCTCATATCAGTGGTAACACCAACGATTTGAAATCAGTATATAATATACTTTCGTTTATTATAAGTCTAAGCGAACGTGAGTTAAGATTGATGTTTGATTGTGACAACCTGCAATAGTTATCGCCTAGAGATCTTCGGAACGTGTAATAGATGATATAATTGTGTTACCAAGTGAATAAATTTCGAACGGCAGCAGACTATAACCAAACGTAGGCCTTGCACATCTAAAGGATTATCAGACTATAAGAAACATGTTGGTCAGTCAGCTATTATAGCCAACTGTTTCAAGACCCCTTCGCAGTGGCGAAGCGACCGCCCCCGCAGACCCCGCGGCGCGAGGAGTCGGAGTCGAGCGCCAAGCGCCATGACATTGGGCCGGGCTCTTTATAACGTATCTATGCAAATCACGGCGGAAGGCGCCCATGTCGCCTGGGCGCCAGCACCTTCCAGCTGGGAAACGCCGGAGAGAGGGTACACAGTATTTCCCTGCACTTGCTTTAAGCACCGGTCGCCCGCAGCCTCATCCAAAGCCGACGGAACCGTCAGCTCCCGGTTCTTTGAATGTATATAGCCAACTCCCTGCCATACAACACGCTTCTTTCATTCACTTCACCGGTCCACCTCTATCATACCAGCCGAAGTCTCATCCCGAGCTGCCAGCACCCTGTGCTATCGGCTCTGAAAATCATTACTCAGCCCATGCATGGCCCCTGTCCCCTCAACATCGGGCACTTACGCTCGTGATCGCCGGACACCCGGAAACGCACCACAGGGCGACTTTCTTTTTAAACATTCAAGACCATATCCCCTAATTTTCGCGGCCGCCTTTGGCGGACGCAAGGGCAGTTCCCGTAATGTGCTACACCTCGTGACGAGATACCAAGTCGTCCAAGTCGAAACTAGAACCAGCCCCAAACGGCGCTGGGTTTCCCAAGCCTACTTAGTTTGTTTACATAAATATATTAGGGGCGCCATCAAAACATTTGCGGGGGGCGCATCATATTCACGCTACGCCACTGCCCCTTCGCCAAGGCGAACAGGGAAGGTGTAGACGGCACATAGTCGGTATTGACTGGGGCTCGAAGGAGGGGCCTTTGGTACGCGTATCGCCACGCGAACCACATGACGCAATCTTTTGGGACCGCCCACGAATCTGCGCCACCGCAAAGCAATTTACACGCCCACGTTACACTCGTTGGGGGAACAAGTTGGTGTCGGCCATGGGGTATGCAAATGGGTGGCAGCTTGGCAATTTTAGGCCCGAATGGAGAGATGGCACCGAGTGCGCACTCACACTCAGTGCGCACTCACACTCAGTGCGCACTCGGTGCATACTTAGTTGGCATTTGCAATGATAAATTGTCCCCAAAGTACGCACTGAGTGCGGACTCAGTGTGAGTGTTATATACTTAGTGCCGACTCTGCATTCGGGTCATAGTAACTTTCACGTTTTGTTGGAGACTGAATGTTTCACCCTCAAAGAGGTTCTCCTTATTGCTAGAAGAACCGAAGCCCAACGGTATTAACAGTCGCAGGTAGTCCCTTTGTTCCGTGAAAAATAGTGTAGTGTTTCAAGAAGGAAATCTTGTTGGATCTGAATACGCACACCGTTTCCACAGAACAAGCGCACTATACTTAATTTCGTGTTAAGAAGGGAAGTGGATTTGCATCTTCCTCGAGGCTAGAAATGAGTTGAGTCCCAAAACTTCCCACATGGCCTTTTGTCCGCCCAAGACATGACTTGTGAGTTTTGAAACCCTTCGCTCGTTTCTAGCTGCAGTGGGTCCTCGAAGAAAATAAAAATCCACCCTCCTTCCGTGAAATCTAGTTAAGGGCTGGATTAACAAGTGCCTCAACCCAGAGATAAAGTAGGAGTTATAAGTTATTTGTCATGGATGCCGTGGAATTATTGTACAGCCGGCACTTCGTAAAAATAATTTTTTATCTCATTGTGGACTGATATGTTGGTTGATGTCACAAGTACACTTTTATCAACAATTTGTCAAATAACGAAGTCACAGAACTCAGGTGTATTAGCTATAACAACTGAATTACAGACGTTGAATGTTTTTATCAGATGAATTATGATTTCAAAAAGTAGGCAATTTAACCCTCGCCCAGTGGCCGACTTCCTCGTCGTCCAAAATCAGGCATTCAAGAGCCTTTAATTTTCTTGCAAACGGACCGACCAGCACTTATAGAATGCATGATAGAAGGCTTTAGGCATTTTATGCATTGAGGTAATGACTCTTTCGTCGTGTGCTTTTTTTTCCGGAGATGCCGGTGGGAAATATTGAGATTCGCGAACCCGCACGACACATTAACATCACCGGCTTTCTCTGCAGCCTTTTCATATTGGGCGCGTTTCTTGGATTAGCCCTCAGCGCTTGGTTAAATTCTTTGGCCAAAAAGTATAGCAGCAGAAGTCAGGCAAGTCTATTTCAAATTTTCACTCTTTTCGTTGCTTACACCTGATTTTACAGTCAGTCCTATTTGTGTTACATTTTGAAATAAATATACACGGGCAACTTTTTTGACAGCGATATTTGAAGCGAAATATATTATTCTTCATTATAAAGTAGCAGGATAGTAAAAGATTTTAAATCAAATAATCTTCTTAACTATAGATTGAGCGTGCCACCACCAGGCGAAGCGTCAGAGCGACATTTTGAATTTAACTAAACCAAAAAAATTATAACTTGTACAAGTTTTTGTTTGTCTGTTTTTCTGAGTGAAAATGAGTGTTTGTGATGGCAATTTTAAGCAATTGGCTTGCGCTAATGGCATTTGTGCCGTGTGCTTATTTATCCAGACGATGCCTGTTGCAAACATTGAACGAGGCGAACCAAGAGAGGAGGATGTCATATCCAACGTAGAGTGTGCCATGCTGGCATGCGGTATCTTGCTGGTGTCCACTCTCATGTTTGGAGCACTAGCGATGTGCCGCCATTTCGTCAGTATCCACTAGGTAAGCGCTCATATTGCAAATGTACACTTTTCGTTGCTTGCACGCGAAGTGACAATTTTCCATGCTTGTGTTTTATATTGAGTAAAATATACGGGGAACTTTCATGACATTGAAAATCAAGGAAAAATAAATTATTCTTCATTATGAATTGACATCTTCAGTTTCACTAGCCCAAAAAAAAATTTGTACAAGTTTTTGTTTGTCGGATTATTCCTTCGATCACTGCTCCGGTACGGGATAGGCAACTAGCATGCCGTGCCAGCTCTCACTGCACCGGTACGGGATAGGCAACAAGTATGCCGTGCCAGCTCTCACTGCACCGGTACGGGATAGGAAACTAGTATGCCGTGCCAGCTCTTACTGCTCCGGTACGGGATAGGCAACTAGTATGCCGTGTCAGCTCTCACTGCTCCGGTACGGGATAGGCAACTAGCATGCCGTGCCAGCTCACACTGGACCGGTACGGGATAGGCAACTAGTATGCCGTGCCAGCTCTTACTGCTCCGGTACGGGATAGGCAACTAGCATGCCGTGTCAGCTCTCACTGCTCCGGTACGGAATAGGCAACTAGTATGCCGTGCCAGCTCACACTGCACCGGTACGGGATAGGCAACTAGTATGCCGTGCCAGCTCTCACTGCTCCGGTACGGGATGGGCAACTAGTGTGCCGTGCCAGCTCTCACTGCTCCGGTACGGGATAGGAAACTAGAATGCCGTGCCAGCTCTCACTGCTCCGGTACGGGATAGGCAACTAGTATGCCGTGCCAGCTCTCACTGCTCCGGTACGGGATGGGCAACTAGTATGCCGTGCCAGCTCTCACTGCACCGGTACGGGATAGGCAACTAGTATGCCGTGCCAGCTCTCACTGCTCCGGTACGGGATAGGCAACTAGTGTGCCGTGCCAGCTCTCACTGCACCGGTACGGGATAGGCAACTAGTGTGCCGTGCCAGCTCTCACTGCACCGGTACGGGATAGGCAACTAGTATGCCGTGCCAGCTCTCACTGCTCCGGTACGGGATAGGCAACTAGTATGCCGTGCCAGCTCTCACTGCTCCGGTACGGGATAGGCAACTAGCATGCCGTGCCAGCTGTTTCTACATATCATATTAATGCATTTATCTTAAAGTGTATGAACATTGAAACAAACAAACTAGGGCCGGTTTTACAATTTCCAGTCACGTGTTAACTGCCAGTTAAGTTTGTTATCTCGAAGGTCACAGCCAATCAGATGTCTCTATTTTCATTCTAACTGAAAGTTAATACTGTAACTTGACATTGTAAAACTGGCTCTAAATGGTTAGTTAAGCAACTTTTAGAAATCTATTTATTTATTAAGAACTAACTAGTGCATATTAAGCGAATAAATAGCAATACATAACGACATAATTTTCGTTTTAGAGTTGATCTAACCGAAGATGAGAGCTGGTAAGGCTTATACTTTAACGTCGCACGGGATACGAAGAGCGCTGAGCTAGTTGCGTATCCCGGCTAGCAGTGATCGAAGCTTTAACGCTGTGACGTACCAGCTTGGACGGTGATAGGACGACGCTCGTCGGCTGGTGCAGTCAACTAATCTAAGACTAGGGTGGGTTGGGAAGGATCGTAGGATGCAAGCCAAAACCCAAAATATGAATTTAAATGTTGATATAATGAATAAGCAACACGACAATGCACAATATCAAACGATACATCTTACCGACGGTATCGAGCCGTCGGTTCCGAAATATAATCGAAAATAGCTTACACAAGAGAAAGACTGCTTCTCTCATTGTCTTCGGACGATCTGTAAACACTGCGGCCGTTAGGCCAAATTGTCTATTAAATGTTTGTGGGCACTGCACTTTAATGGTGGAACGATTGAAGTTAGTGCAGGGCACTAATCAGCAGGTTCGCTGACTCCGGGAGGGAGGCAGCGAATGTTGTGTTGAGGCGAGCAGTTGTCTCGCCCAGGGTCGCCATCCGGCACTGTCGATGGACGTCTGCCGTCCTGGCGTAGTGCGGCAGCCTTCAGCGCCGCGTTCTGGATGCGTTGCAGGCGCATCTGGTGCGAGCGCGCCGCGTTTGCCCAGATCAGAAAGACTGAATTTAATGAAAATTAAAGAAGTTAAACGCAACATGAATTTAAATTGAAACAAAACAACAAAGGGCAGAGAGCAGGTACAATTAAAAGTAACGATACCGGCGAGCGCAGTCAGCGAAACCGATCGAAGCGTAGCAGCAAGGCGTCGGTCGCAGCGTCCAGTCGTGGCGTCGCAAACGGCGTCGAGGGCGCACGTAGACAGTCGGCACGCAGGGGAGCGCGTTGCGTAGCAGCAAGACGTCGGTCGCAGCGTCCAGTCGTGGCGTCGCAAACGGCGTCGAGGGCGCACGTAGACAGTCGGCACGCAGGGGAGCGCGTTGCGTAGCAGCAAGACGTCGGTCGCAGCGTCCAGTCGTGGCGTCGCAAACGGCGTCGAGGGCGCACGTAGACAGTCGGCACGCAGGGGAGCGCGTTGCGTAGCAGCAAGGCGTCGGTCGCAGCGTCCAGTCGTACGGCGTCGCAAACGGCGTCGCAAACGGCGTCTTCACGAACGGCACTTGATGGTGGCCGAAGCCGATGAAGTTAATTGGTTGCCTCGAAGAGGACAACCGGACCGAAGTCCCAAAAGACAACACTTGATCACCGACTGGCCTGAGCCGAGTTCGGGATCTCTTTCTCGATGCTGGTCACCTCGAAGAGGCTGACCACTCCAAAACGACCTTCTCGACGTACGGCCTGTGCCGAAGTGCCTCTCGGACCGCCCGGCGGTCCCGGCGAGGGTCGCAACCCTTCACACGCGAAATACCTGCTCTCTGCAGTTAGATACCTAAACTACTGAATTTAAGTATACAGAGGCAAGATTTGAAATAAATGCTCTTATCGCGAATGATGTGCATTTATCATTAACTAAAGAACGATGATATAAAAATGAATCAAATAATAACACTGCCCGTGCAGTTGGCTTGCGAGGAAGGTAAGGGATGGGGAAATTAGGCTAGCACCAGCCTAAGAGATGATTGGTCTCAACGTTGCACGGGATACAAAGAGCGTCAAGCTTGTTGCGTATCCCGGCTAGCAATGGTCAAAGGTTTTTCTGAGTAGAAATGGGTGTTTGTGATGGCTGTTTCATGCCGTTGGCTTATGCTAACGACATTTGTACCGTGTGTTTATTTTTCCAGGCGACGCCCGGTGCAAACATTGAGCGGCGCTAACCAAGAGGCGCTGCTGAAAATTCGTATCAAGATCTTACAAAGTATTACAAGATTTTCCACAAACTTGTAAGATCTAGAGGCACGATCTTGACGCAAGATCTTGAGACAACTTTGCTGAAAATTCTTACAAAGATCTTGCAAGATCTTGTCTCAAGATCTTATAAGATCTCACAAGATCTTGAAAACATCACAAGATTTTCCACAAGATCAAAGATCTTGCAAGAACTTGATACGATATTATAAGATCTTGCAAGATCGTGGTAACAATTTTCAGCAGGGAGGATCTGAAGTCAAGATCTTGCAAGATCTTGCCTCAAGAACTTGTCTCAAGATTGTGACAAATCATGTAATATATTGCAAGATCGTGAAAAGATCGTGGTATGAATTTTCGGCAGGGCTGTGCCGTGCTAGCGTGCTTTATCTTGCTGGTGTTCACCATCATGTTTGGTGTAATAGCGATGTGCCACCACTTCGTTAGTTGCCACTAGGTAAGCGCTCTTATTGAACATTTTCACATTTTTCTTTGTGTGAACGCGATTTTACAATTTGCCATGTTTGCGTTGAAGCATTTTAAAGAATAACATGTGGGGAGTGTTTTGGACTTGTAGATTCGGGGGGAAATATTTTGTATTTGTTCGAAATTAGCTGGATATATCACAACAATAGCAATATCACAACTATAGCAATTTCACAACTGGTAAAAAAAACACTTGTGTTTGTTTTTTGTTTGTTTTTTGTTTTGTATGTGTGTTTGCACGCGCTCTACCGACCAACCGCCTGCGTCGGCTGCGATGAAATTTTCAGGGTGTCTACTTTTGTCCTCGTTTTATAGACTCACTGCGTTTTTCGAAAAATTCCTCCAAAGCACTAGTAGGTACCCTTCAAATCAGAAAACTATTTTTAAATTTTATGAATGTTTTTAAATTTCTTTTTCACAGTAAGAAAGAACTGTGATTTTTTTTAATACCTGATAAAATACCTAGAGAGTAGAATAGTATACTTATATAATAGCATGTCATGTCAGTAAAAAAGTATTTTTAGATTTTCGTATTCATGAGGCATATCAGAAGATCTGATATCAGAAGCCTAATCGATCAGCTAACGGTAATCTCTTCAGGGGCCAGGGCTTTCTTTATATAGTCAAACGTATACATGATTTCAACATATTTCATTCAAAGTTTCATTCGGAAACAAGCCATATATTTCCATATGAATGCCCCCTAAACAAGCAAAAGTTGCTTTCAAATACCAGCAATTAAAAGCACCCGTTTGTTGCAAAGACAAATTGATTCCTCAATCGAAACTCTGCGAGCATTTCATTTCAAAGCTACCAGTATCAAAATGGCAATTGGACGCGCAGCCAACATCTAATTGTCTAACAGCAATCGCGAACGTCGACGACTCCAGCCCCGTTATTGTCTCAATTTCCAATAACTGGCGACGTCCAGAACGTTTCATTTCAATAAAACAGCCAGTCACGACTGGTCGAGTAATTAGGGAGGAAAATCATTCCCGACGAGTTTTCCGCGCTCGGATTAGTTTTTCCGCATGGCTGCCGTTTGCAATCAAATGTCACAGTGTTTTGCGAGGACAGCGACATTGTCTCAAAATGCTGTCTGTGCGGAATGCTGATGTACTGCTTGCTAATTGAACACACGAATTAAGTTGACCGTGATACGTGACATGAGTGGCTTACTATGGAGAGAAATAAGTTGGAATGTTTCCCTCATTTCCACCTTTTTGGTGCTTTCCAGGGTGCGTCAAGTGGAAACAAATAAATTGCCTGTAGACTCTGAGTACCTCCTCAGCTCTCTTAACATTGTTTCCGTACAGTATCACTGCAATGTCATGCTTGATATATTATATGAAACACTTTATTAATCTTTGCGAAACTAATTGATATTATTTTTTGATAAAATACCTATTGATGCTAAACATCATAAATGGAGAATACAGTGAAATACTTTTCTTCTCCTATAATGCAATACTATAGGTAAGGATCTTAAAGCTTGCAGGGGTTTTGAGGTGGATGGACCTTTTTATAAACATGCGACGCATTGAATTTGCCGATATGCGTTACACGAAATGTTTTTTGCGAATTCGGTTGGTTGCTCTGAGACCAAGTCGCGTGTTCGATTGGTCAAACCAGAGCGCTCCAGAGTGGATTTTGAATGTCCGGTTCGTACGTCTCCTCAAGATTTCTTGCGCCGAGAATTTTGCGCGCCATACATTTTCGAACTCTGAGGTAAAAGAAGTTTGGTTACAACTGTCACTCTGACAATATGGTGCGTGTTCGGTTCAGCTCGCTCTGACAGCAAATCTGCGGAGAGAGAGAGAGAGAGAGATGGAGATAGAGAGAGAGAGAGAGAGAGAGAGAGAGAGGGAGAGAGAGGGGGGGGGGGGGGAGAGAGAGAGTGAGAGAGAGGAACGAAAATATTGAATCTGTAAAATTTTATGAAAATCAAAAATTGACACGGTATATGACCACGGTTGGTTCCCTGTTAAAAGTGGATCAAAGCATTTTATATGCGAGCAAAAAACTCCCTCCGCGAACATAAAAGGTTTCGCCCCAGTGGGGGTGCACTTGACTCCAATTGATGCAAACAATTTGCAAACTAAAAGTGGGTAGCTGGTAGAGTGACTATTGTGTTTATGACTCAATTTCATGAATATCTACACAACAGACTCTTCAGCTCCAGATAAGCCACACGTGAATATTTAACATCCTAAAGGGACAACAGCGAACCGACCTACAGCTAAGCTTTAAAATGTAGTGGTATATGCTGTAGGAATAAATTAGGTTGCCCTAAACGAGCTATAGTTTACGCACGAAAAAACTATTACAAGCTTGGTTCTGAAAGCAATTAATGAAGTCTCACTGCTTTCCTGGCGTTATGTAACATGTTCTAGCTACTTCCTCAAGGGTTCGCAGACTTTTCGTAGACTTGAGACCCGACTTTAAGAATATATAATTGTAGCACACGTTTTAAATTGTTCCATTTTAACGAGCTAAGAGTTTCAAAACAGCCTCTAGAGCCTCATGTCCGGCTCAAGACGTGGCTTGTGAGTTTATTAACTATTAGCTTGTGTCTAGCAGCAAGTGGGCCCTCGAGAAAGAGTTAAAAAAAACTATTTATAATTGGGTTTTGAAAGCTATAAATTCTCGATTTCTCGACGACTCGAAACATGTTCCATAACTACTTTAAGGACTTGATCGGCTTTTAGTAGATTTTTAAGTCGATTTTAAGCGGCTGGTTTCAGCTCGATACATTGGAAACTGTTTGACAGCCCACGTTCCGCATTCTCTCATCACTAAATTCAGCATGTTTTGATCGAAAACGAAAACTTATCTCGACAACGCCGTGAAGGATCACGTTAATGCAGAACGAGGTTATAACGGCAATTGCTTCCATAGCTTCCATGACTTCCATGACTTAAACGACTTCAATCACTACCATGACTTCCACGACTTCCATGACTTCCATGACTTCCATGACTTCCATGACTTCCATGACTTCCATGACTTCCACGACTTCCATGACTTCCATGACTTCCATGACTTCCATGACTTAAACGACTTCAATCACTACCATGACTTCCACGACTTCCATGACTTCCATGACTTCAATCACTACCATGACTTCCATGACTTCCATGACTTCCATGACTTTCATGACTTCCATGACTTCCATGACTTCCATGACTTCCATGACTTCCATGACTTCCATGATTTCCATGACTTCCATGACTTCCATGACTTCCATGACTTCCATGACTTTCATGACTTTCATGACTTCCATGACTTCCATGACTTCCATGACTTCCATGACTTCCATGACTTCCACGACTTCAATCACTACCATGACTCCACGACTTCCATGACTTCCATGACTTTCATGACTTCCATGACTTCCATGACTTCCATGACTTCCATGACTTTCATGACTTCCATGACTTCCATGACTTCCATGACTTCCATGACTTCCATGACTTCCATGACTTCTATGACTTCCATGACTTCCATGACTTCCATGACTTCCATGACTTTCATGACTTCCACGACTTCCATGACTTTCATGACTTCCATGACTTCCATGACTTTCACGACTTCAATCACTACCATGACTTCCACGACTTCCATGACTTCCATGACTTTCATGACTTCCATGACTTCCATGACTTCCATGACTTCCATGACTTTCATGACTTCCATGACTTCCATGACTTTCATGACTTCCATGACTTCCATGACTTCCATGACTTCCATGACTTAAACGACTTCAATCACTACTATGACTTCCACGAATTCCACGACTTCCATGTCTTCCATGACTTCCATGACTTCCACGACTTCAATCACTACCATGATTTCCACGACTTCCATATCTTCCATGACTTCCACGACTTTAATCACTACCATGACTTCCACGACTTCCATGTCTTCCATGACTTCCGCCACTTTGTCCACATGCTGGGATAACTTGGTTGATGACGTGTTTCACAAAATTACCCATGGATTGAAGGAAGCGGTGTTCTGTGTAACATGATATGTGCAAAGGACTATGGCCTTTTCATTAATGTTTCATTTAGGATAAACTCAGTGGTATAGTCCAGGATATACGCAGGTACACCTTTTATTTTCGAAATTAACGTACCTATACTCATTTATTTTAAAAAAATACGCCGGTATACGCTGGTGCCTCGCAAAGTTATGGCTTTTAAATGTCTAACTTTGGAAATTTTCCATACTTGTTCGCATGTTTCACACATTATATACCCATTCACCTTATCTTACCCATTTCCCACCCACCCATAGCACACCCATTTACCCACTACCCATTCATCCATTTACCTTTGAGGCGCAAATCGAGATATGTGCACGTGTTTTAGTGAAACCCAAGCGAAAATAGGCGTAAGCGACAAACAACAATGTTTGATATGTGAAAATAGGCTGTGTTTTAATGACGAAAATGTGAAAATAAGCATTCAGTTTCATATTAACTGCCCCCCCCCCCCTTCCCCCACCCTGTTGACGAAAAATTAGCGTATATCCACCTTTATTCGCAGCACAACGCCACTGGATAACCCCATTGTCGATAGCGAAGCTACTCTGAAACACTAAATTATATTTGCCGGCCATCGCAGTTGAGGACGTAATCAAGCATGTTGCGATAACAAAAGTCAATCAAAATTACCAACTCATTGTAACTTTTCCCTCACAACGAGATTCGCAGCGGATAATTTTTCCACACGCTGAGATAATTTGGTTGCATGAAGTTCTTCGTAAATTGCAAATGGCGGTTAGGCGTTGGGATGGGGATGGGGTTGATCCTATTTCTGCGACGCAGTTACATAAAATCCCCTGTCGATACCGTGTGAAATATTATCAAAATAGGCGTATTGCTCTGATGGAACATATTGGTACTAAACGAGATTCATCTCAAATCTTATATTATTCGTTATCCATATAAAGCTGTATGTTTATGAATATCAACCGAAACGTAAAACCACGTATTATAATCAAAGATCAAAAAGGTAATCTCGGATCATAGATGAGTATATATGCAACTGTCCAAGAAATTCTAAGTTACAACAAAACTGAAACAAACAAATGTATTTAACTGACCGCGTTTATAACCAGTTATGTTTAACACTGAACCATTTATATCTCGTTGTTATCAAACTGTTATGATATGAAGATTCACCAGTCCAAGAAATTCTATGTTTCAACCAAACTGTAAAAAACAACTGAAGTCACTTGTCTACATTTATAACAAGTTATGTTTACCACTGAACCATTATCTCGATGTTAGCAAACTGTTCTCATTTGCTGAGCTGAGACACAATTTTTTTTCCAGATTGATTACAGCAGCAATATTAGAACGTTAATTCACAATTCAATTAAAATTCTAGCCACTTGATGGGAGATATCATCCTCACCCACCCGACCCCCACCCGTTTCAGTCCAAGCTGTCTCTTGCAATGCGCCCTGTCTCGTTGAATATCCTCCCTCGACCCCCGCCCCCCCCCCCCCCCCCTGATCACCCGAACAGACAACCGCGCTCGACTCAACACTTCCGGCGAATATCAACAATGTTAACCCCGTTGCTCCGGCGGCGTGCGGTGATAACGCGAAGTGAGGTTGTCATTGTCCCCCATGTGGTGACACTGAAATTGCATCGAACTTTGCTCTGATCACAACTTAGGTATAGTTCAAAACTATACTTACTCACGATTTGGCGGTATATTTTTGGAGCATTTATCAGTTGACACGCAGTGACCCAAATATACGCACATTTTCCAATATACGCAGCTTTCTTTCAGAAATTGGAAAACAAATTTGGAATTAAAATTTAGAATAAACCATTAAATAACGAGTGCAATTTATTTTTTCAGTTAAATTCCGTTTCCTTGGCCTTAAATGCTCGTTAATAAGAGAAGAAAAATTGCACAGGGTGTGTGGCTATATTGGTATAACGCAAGACGAGAGTATGCTAGCTTAATCTCTCGATCAAGAAAGCTTTTTTACATATAATGGCAGTTATTGTTATAAAATCACTATCAAATCAAATTAATTCATGATCAAAATGAAATGGGTAATTTCAGATATTGGTATACTCGGATAAGCATCATGAGAATAGCCCCATGAAAGACTCAACTGAAATAATACATGTCAAAATAACTATCAGTTGGCAATGATTTGAGAGGCCATACAATTCAAGCTGCCGTACAGTACGGAGGGGGGTGGGGTGATATTTTCCGAATATTTTTTTTAAGGACGCTTTATTTTATATTGCGCAAACTTTTGAGATGAACAGGTTTTAGCAAGTACGTCAAGTAGCTACCAAAACTCCTGCGTCTCTATTTCAGCTGATTTTTCTGACAATAAAAATGTGGGGTTTCACTGTAGAAACATTAAAAATGAAATCACGGACGATTCACTAGAAGTAATATTTTCTTTTAGCAAAATCCTACACTCAGAGAGGAAAATCACAGATATCTAAACAACTTTCAATATTTTTGTAGACAAGTGATGACATACCAAGATCAATAAAGCAGTCATTTTTCTCAAACATTACCTCAAGAAATGATATTACAATCATATAGGCTTTTAACAGTTAAACCTTGTTTAACCAAGGAAAATTCGTTGTTTTCTTTATTGGATGAATTGTGAATTATGCGAAATAAACTGAATGATGCCGAGTACAGCTAAAGCTACTTTCGTCTAATCGTCAAATGAAAAACTTGGGCTTCGCGAAGGCAATTTGCATTGCGTTGAAGATGAGCGTAGCAGTTTGTGTTAAAGCGAAATATGATGGCGCGCTCTACACACACAAATGTCACACACAGTCACAATACATTTTTGGGAAAATTTAAGGGAAAATACCCACTTTTTGGTAAACTTCCGTACTTTTCCAAACTTTCCCAATTGTCGAATGTTGTTATTTTTTCTGCTTTGAAGGGGAGGGGTTTGGAGGATTTTCTTTAAAGACGCAGGGGGTCTAATTTGAGAGCAAAAGTAGACACCCTGAAAATTTCATCGCAATCGACGCAGGCGTTTGGTCTGTTGGGGCTAACACATAATACAAACAAACAAAAACAAGAAAACACACAAGTGCTTTTTTTTACCGATAATGAAATTGAAGATTTCGCTTCGCTCGCTACACTCATCAATTAGTACAACAAATGGATAACGTGAGAAAGCAATAGTATAACAATCCGACGTAAATATCAGCAATTAATTTTCTTTCTACAAACCAAAAAGTATTGTTGAATCCTGGCTTTTGTGAATATTCTGCTGAACCAAATCGAAATCGTGTCACTAATTTTCGCATTTAAAAACAACAAAAAGTGCGGTTATTCAATTAGTAAGGTCAACAACATCTTCAAAAATGTTGATGGTTTGACATACCCCTGTGCGGTCGGCTATGTCATGCCCACGTCGAACTCAGCTGCCCCGGACGGCGCCGTTTAGCGTCGTTGAGCGGACAGCGTTAGGCCTCCACGGCTGCCTCTTCAAGACTGAACTTGGTGTGAAAGCGAATCTGTTTCCCTGCTGACTTTGACAGTTCGTCCCTCGATGTCGCGGCGCACGCACTCACGCACCCACCCACCCACCCACCCACCCCACCCGCTCCCTGCCAGAGAGATTGAGCTGTTAAGCCCATTCATTGACGGTTGTTGAGGCAAACCGTATACCGTACGAGGTAAAGGCAGCGATCCGACCAAAGGTGTGGCCTGGAAAGTGTATACCGTACGAGGTAAAGGCAGCGATCCGACCAAAGGTGTGGCCTGGAAAGTGTATCCCGTACGAGGTAAAGGCAGCGATCCGACCAAAGGTGTGGCCTGGAAAGTGTATACCGTACGAGGTAAAGGCAGCGATCCGACCAAAGGTGTGGCCTGGAAAGTGTATCCCGTACGAGGTAAAGGCAGCGATCCGACCAAAGGTGTGGCCTGGAAAGTGTATCCCGTACGAGGTAAAGGCAGCGATCCGACCAAAGGTGTGGCCTGGAAAGTGTATCCCGTACGAGGTAAAGGCAGCGATCCGACCAAAGGTGTGGCCTGGAAAGTGTATACCGTACGAGGTAAAGGCAGCGATCCGACTAAAGGTGTGGCCTGGAAAGTGTATCCCGTACGAGGTAAAGGCAGCGATCCGACCAAAGGTGTGGCCTGGAAAGTGTATCCCGTACGAGGTAAAGGCAGCGATCCGACCAAAGGTGTGGCCTGGAAAGTGTGTACCGTACGAGGTAAAGGCAGCGATCCGACCAAAGGTGTGGCCTGGAAAGTGTGTACCGTACGAGGTAAAGGCAGCGATCTGACCAAAGGTGTGGCCTGGAAAGTGTATACCGTACGAGGTAAAGGCAGCGATCCGACCAAAGGTGTGGCCTGGAAAGTGTGTACCGTACGAGGTAAAGGCAGCGATCCGACCAAAGGTGTGGCCTGGAAAGTGTATACCGTACGAGGTAAAGGCAGCGATCCGACCAAAGGTGTGGCCTGGAAAGTGTATACCGTACGAGGTAAAGGCAGCGATCCGGGTTCGCTGGTGTCCTCACTTTCCAAAAAATCCATTCCCTAACAAAAATGTCATTGCTCTCTCTTATCTTTTCAAAGAACCATTCAACACTCCTGAAAGGATACTGCACAATTGGATAAAACGCAGGGTGTTGAAAATCCCGAAAAAACCCGAAAGATGATAACGGTTCGGGTCCGGGGTTTTTAAAAACTAGAATACGGTTTCGGGATCGGGGTTTCAAATTTTCCGGATTCCGGTTTGGGTTCGGGTTCGGGTTTGGGTTCGGGTTCGGGTTTGGGTTCGGGTTCGGGTTTGGGTTCGGGTTCGGGTTTGGGTTCGGGTTTGGGTTCGGGTTTGGGTTCGGTGACCTGGTCATAACATCATTAGAAGTAATTATAGATTGTTCCGTCGAATATGAATTCGCCGGCAAACGCCACCCATATAGTGGGCTCGCGAGAAAGTGCACACTAGATATTGAATCGATCGAGTGTCAGCGTCGCCTGTGCCCGGAGTTGAATTACATGGATCGGTGATTTTGTCAACAGCTCGTTAAAATTATAGCAGTTATGAGACGAGAGCAATTTCAAACTAAATGTGCCAATGCGATGAAATCGCCGATGGCAAACACAAGCAGTGTTCGACATCTGCTAGATCTCGATCTAGGTTTTGGTTTAAGTCTGGTTTACAATCACCTTAGCAACAAACTACACGAACTTAGCAGTGAGAGTTAGCAGTAATGTACTGTTTGGATATGCATGTCTGTCTACAACAAACACGGCATTGCTCAGATTAAAGATATTTACTATTTATACCTAATGGCAAAGGCGAAAAAAAGGTTAAGTTTTTTGATGCCGCAAACAGTGTTTATGTGGAGCCCTCTATGACGTCATCGTGGGCTCTGGGAATAGTTTTTTGGCCGTAATTACCTTCCCCAAGCACCGATTCGCTTCAAACTTTCGGTATTGACTTTTGACAGCGATCACTTCGCAATATTAAAATTTGAAATCGATATTACAATTATTAGATATTTTATTTTCTAATTGGAAAGATTAGACAAAACGGCAATTGGTGGACAAATATATATTTTTGAATTGCTTCTGTTTTGGTTATAAAAAGACGAAATCTTTAATCTGAGCACAACTTGTGTGAAGGTGAGAGAATTCCTTTAACAAAATGTTTTACTAAATAGTGTTTGACATTTCCAAATATTGTTTTACGAATAGTTAAACTCAACGCTTAGCGGAGAAACAATAGGATTCATTTGTTCGACCCGTTGAATGATTTCCTCCCATATTTCAGAAAATGTTTGGTTATGCCAACATTATTTATTTGTTTGGGCTTGCCCTAGGGAATAAGCTACCATATCGGAGGCCCCCAAGAAAATAATAAGTAAAACCCTCAAACCCTCATACGTACTATACCCGATTTTTGCCATCCGTCGAATGTGTTGCTTCGAAAAGTCAATTTCCTAAAAAATAAAGCAAGATTAAATGAGATATTTCAACCACTTCCTTAAACTTTGCACAGCAAGTCGAATCTACATAACGATTGATCGATGATCACTTCGCCGCTGTTTGAAACGACTCAAGGTACAGTTAATGTACAGCGCAGGGTTTCGCCAAAATGTACGGTATTACATTTGCTCTCGAACGCAATATTACTAAAAGCAGTCCTCACCAGCATTATCCATTGGAACAAGTGGAAGTCACTAGGTACCGTGGCAGGCTACTTGACGTGGAAACGGCTTACCAGATAAATCCGAACGTAGAAAAACCGCATGCAAATTTAATTTTCAACGCGAGTAAGCATTCGTGCTTTCTATAAGACTAATATTCTCTTAAGTGCAGAGCCAGACGGATTTCCATTCTCTTCAGTCACGGACTTAAATAAAATATTGCTGAGTCAAAGAGGCAAATACGTACTCGCTTTTTCTTTGAAAAATAAAACAGGGTTTATGCTTTTAGCTTGCCAAAGTGCCAGAGGGGGAATCGGTAAACGATCGGTGGTCGGATGAATCCGGGCAGTGTCTGCGTAATGGCACCCTACTAGGGTCATTGAAGGCTTAAAATTATTTTTTGCCATAGGTTGGTAACTATAATATGAATAGAAGTCGACGTGTTTGAAAACATTTTCTGAAAGGATGGATATTTAATTCATTATCTAAGATTTCTGGCGTTCCGCGCGGCGCGATCTGCGAGACTAGTATGATTCTCTTGTACAGTTTCACAATCCCCTCCCACCATTCCGAGCGCTGTCGCTGCCGCTACGGCTCGGTCCGGCACGCTCAGAGCGGCACTGCACGAGAAATATGCAGCACGCTAATTACATACTTGAGGTAATCCGCTTACCGCGACTAAACGGTTGGTCCTATCAAGTGCCAAATTATTTCAACACAGAGGAAGGATGGAAGACTATGCTCGAATTATTTGAATGATAATGGACTAGAGGTTTGTCTAGATGCTAGGGGTCGAAAAAGCGCTATATTAGTTGTTTTACTAAGCACCTAGGCCGAACAACGAGGACTTAGGTAACTTCTGTATGGATGGCCCTGGACACAAGAAGATTTTTTGCAGCCCAAATGTCATTATTAAATCTTCCTAATCGATTTTAAAAATTAATTTCAAGCCTTCAATGCCCTTTAAGAAGCCCAAACAATTTATCGTGGATATTTATCGTGGAAATATTTATTGTGGATTTATCGGGAAAAAACGTAAAAAAGTTGTGTTACAATCGATTGTTGAAAAGAGACCGTAAGGTTTCTTTTCGGATGCCTTTAAAGTGATGAAAATGTTGAAAAATGTGCATTTTAAAATAGAAAAGCCTTCGCCTACCTTAACCAGTGTTTTTTTCTGCCGGAACGCACCGGAAAGAGGTGCCGGAACGGCGGTTCCGGCACCTCTTTTCGGTACTCTAATAGAAAAATTAAATATCGGCGGGAATATCTGCAATCGCTGGAGAAGTGTCACTCCATTTCACGTTAAGAAGAAGAGTGTACTTGCTCCTTCCTCGTGAGTCCTCTTCTACTAAACATTAGCTGACTTTCAAAACATACAAGCTATGTCTTGAGCCAGACAAAAGGCTCTATGGCCATGGGCAGTTTTGAAACTCTTTGCTTGTGTCTAGAAGCAGAGTCCATGAGGAGGATGCGAAGACACTCTCCTTCTCAACGTGAAATAAGGTTTAGTTCGTCCGTGTTGTTTTTCGTGTGCCTGAGTGCTTACCGAGTTGTGGACGTAATGAAGAAAATCACTTATTTTCTATTTGTAATTTTCTAATATGAAAATTGGCGTTCCGACACATTTTTTTTTTACAAAAAAGCACTGACCTTAGCTAAAATTAATTTTCAAGATGTGCATGATTTTTACGGCCAATTAGTATCAAGTTTGTATTGAGTTTTGAGGCTGATTGGAAGATTGTTGCTGCTACATGCGAGCAATATTCGAGCCAGCTAACATACTCATAGTATGAAGTTTTCCACCGATCAACTTTTCTTCTAACCTACTTGGAAATTTCCTCAATCCCCAGAAATTCCAATTTCTAAAATAAATTTCTACAAGTTTTACAAGGGTACACAGGCGATACAATTGGAAACCAATTACTGAATTCGCAATAAGTTTATTTCGAATGGGATTTATTTGGTTCAGCTTTCTTCGATTTCTTAAGTTGATTGTTATAAACATTCCTAATTTTCGGAGGCACACTTTGCATGCATGGCAAATCTCAAGTGATGAAAGTAAATTTTTGTTAAGCTTGTATACTGGAAAACGATCCTAACTGAACCTGCAGGAAGCTGATGAATCTGATAAGGTGATGAATCTAATGAAGGTGATGAAACTGGAAATGAAGAGTGATGACCACTGTCGGGTTCTACATGGAGTCATATGTCATATGTCATATTATATGTCATCATATGAATGATGCATATGAATATGCATATGAATATGCATATGAATATGCATATGAATATGATGTCATATGAATGATGCAAGAGTAACTCTTGCACTAAAAAAGCTGCCCCAGCAAAAGTCAAATAAATATTCACACGCATGTTGTTCTACGCTGCGTATCAGCAATAATCATCTTTGAATTGCCATTAATAATATTCCCGTGCATAATGAGGATAAAGCATTTCCAGGAAAAAGGTCAATAGACATTGTCACTCACTGAAATTAACTATAAAGTATTAGTAAATATCCCTGAGTGGTTCTCTGTTCAGTGCATAATCTTCAGAAATATAGGACTTTCACACAGTATTTATTGTCTTTTGTCGCATTTTGAAAGTCGGTCTCAAACGGAGGGGGCGGGGGTAGGATGCTGTCAGTCACAAATTCCTCAGACAAGTTTTAACAAAATGACTGCTGCCAAAGAGAAAAGAAATCAATATTGCGTGTTGGCGCGGAGTGCCAGGGGTAGAAAGCAAAACGAAATGAAGTGGACTGTATTTGAAAGAACGAAAATAAAACTGACTTACCAATTGTCGACTCAAAACGGTGACGGGTCACGGCCGGAAATGGAAATTTGATGTGCCTAGGGTAGGTGCAGTTAGGAGCGAACAAGGGGGATGGAAACAGGGGAAAGGCTTAGAAAGTAACTTAAATAAAAAGAAAACACTACTGCCTTCTTGCGTTGAGATGAACGTTCACGATGAATAGTAGTTTGAACTGACTGTTAGCTAACGAGTGTCCTCTCCGAAGATGAGAGATAACAACCTGTCGACACGCACGGCCCACGACGACAGACAATGATACGAGACCTGACCCACCAAAGGGTACCGGTGTGGTCAGAATAGCTACTAAAACTTACTAGTCAAAATAATCACTAAAAGTAACTGTAAATTACGAAATGGCGCGAACATTGCGTGTAAAGAAACACGTTTATAATACATTTCAGCCGTCATACTTTTACAGTCCCCATGCCGCAACTTGCATTCAACCATTCATCCTCGTCCTCATCGTCCGCAGATCATAAACCATTGACCAGTGGTCATTTGATCAGTGCACCGGGGCCGTAGCAAAACCGAACATGGTTCAACAATAGAAATCAATCACAATGGTGGAGGCGCCGTCTTTGTGTACCAACTTGCTCTGCGGGCTGCTTTCAGGGGTTCATGAATCGAGAGCTGAATAGAACTAGCTTGTTAGTGTGATAGCAACACAGCTTTAAATGCTATGCCAACTAGTCATGAAGCTAATGTCGTTTTCGGTTGGCTGCACTAGTGTACACTCAGTGTGCACCGAGTGCAGTTATTGTATTCGATTGGGGTGTTCCACTACACCAGTACACATCAAATCACGTTCGATTGGGAGGTCTTCCCGTACTCAGTGTAGACTTTCCTGCACTGACATTTTTGACGGTGTAGGCCAGTGTAGATCTGTCACTGTCATTTTATCTTCATCCAAAATCAACTTCAATCAAAATGTTTGTCGACATAAATGCATTCGAAAAGCTTAATAACGATTTCTTAAAAAGAAAAACAGGGGTGAAAAAGTTTATTTAGCTGCAAAAGTGTCAAAATACAAAACAAACTGTGAAATATCAAATCCGCCATTTTTCGCGCGCTCTAGGAGGCTACACTCGTTTAGCGCGTATTCGTTTCGAAATGCACAGACAGCTGCACTGGCCGAGAGCATGACGTCACACTGCACATTCCAGAGTACCCTCAGTGCGTCCCAACCGAATTCACCATAAGCATTATGCAGAGGAGTCAACTGCGTATATTGTTGGGATAAACGCAGAGATCCGCTATCGAATTATAACAGGATCCAGTACAAATTTCGCCCGCCGATGCGCAGCGCGTGCCATTACTATCCGAAAATTAGTTTGCAATTAATATTATTGGACATCAAAATGTCAGCATCGAATGTCATAGTCCAGTGATTCTGTTGTCATAAACATGTATCTAGAGAGCACTGGCAATAACTCAATTGTATTCATTGCAATACCTTATATAGTGATAATTATCGCAGTTCCAGAAATCCAGAAATCTGTTTCCACTTGACCTATAGTTCGTCCAAACCTGAAAATAACAATGCCAGATTTACAATAACCCGTCCCCTCTGTGCTGAACATTCCGTGACAGGGTGCTTGTTTCGCTCCCCGCAAAGGAGCGGACACTCGTCGTCGCCTCTGTGCTGGACATTCCGTGACAGGGTGCTTGTTTCGCTCCCCGCAAAGGAGCGGACACTCGCCGTCGCCTCTGTGCTGGACATTCCGTGACAGGGTGCTTGTTTCGCTCCCCGCAAAGGAGCGGACACTCGCCGTCGCCTCTGTGCTGGACATTCCGTGACAGGGTGCTTGTTTCGCTCCCCGCAAAAGAGCGGACACTCGCCATCGCCTCTGTGCTGGACATTCCGTGACAGGGTGCTTGTTTCGCTCCCCGCAAAGGAGACGTTCCTGATGAGCTAATGTCGCCATGTTGTTTTTTTGTCTCGGGGTCCTAACCGACCCGAACTATTTCCCCGACAGTGCAGCGATCTAACAGAAAACCTACAAACTAACAATCTCTAATCCCGATTAGGACGGTCTGGTGTAATATAACAGTAGGCCGTGGTGTGACTCATAACCATGGGTGAATATGTCGACACTAGAATACATTTATGGGATCTCATATCGTAGAGTACCATACCATTGAATAAAATGATAAGTTTTTGTCCTTATCATTTAAAAGGTATTTATCATTGCAATTATTTACCATTTAACTCTTCACAAATGGTAAAGAGTCAAATGATACTTGACTTCGAAGTCCACCAGGCTGTGGTAATCTTAGGCTAACACGATTGTAGCAGCGATCGCTCACCGCTTTAATGCGATTAACTGTCCATTTCCAGAGCCATCACTCCGGGCGAGGAGACAGTTAACTGAAATCCGCAGGCACTTGACCGTCCCCAGACCGAGGTTTGATGCTTCGCTGGGCTTCATTCGCCCCCGGCTGAGCGCCGCGATGCATGCACGCTGCTCACGTCACGCCTTTCATAATAAGACGCCAATTAGTCACGTTTGCCGAGGAGCTTATAATCACATACGTGTTTTGCAGCGAGGCGATGTGTAGACGGGTTATGGGGCGCAGTAATTTGTTGCTCACGAAACATCCAATTTTCGGACTATATCACAGATATAGGTAATCACAGTAGTATTTGACTGCCCTGCTGAAAATTCTTACTTAGGTCCTGCAAGATCTTGTAAGGTCTTATCAAGACATTACCAAGATCTTGTAAGTTCGTGTTTCAAGATCTTGCAAGATCTTGCAATATCTCGCCACGATCTTAAAATAAATATTTAATGTCTTGCAAGATCTTGTAAGTTCGTATTTCAAGATCTTGCAATATCTCGCCACGATCTTAAAATAAATATTTAATGTCTTGCAAGATCTTGATAATGTCTTGCAAGATCTTAATAAGAATTTTCAACGGGGTGGTTGAAGTTGTTCAATGTATGAGGAAGTTTGCTTCCTCACGTTGAACGGGCTAGACTTTTAAAAAGTCCGTCTACGACGCGGTTTTACCATCTCCAGACAATTTCTTGACTTGCTCGGACACCAACGCCCCAGACTAGCTCTGGACTAGCTACCCTCCGACCTAATTGATTGGAAAACATAATCCTCGAAGAACAGCTTTGTGACATAAGATTACGTTGATATTGGTACTTTTACGTTATGTACATGAACAACAGTGCCACCTGGTGGATTTATATCTGACAACTGGTATTTAGTGCTATTTGCCAGTCGTCTAAATTTCCGTCTATCAACAGTCCATAAAAATAATTATCTCATTTGAACTTTACCCTCAAGTCTAGATTTCCATCGACGTTGAACACGCGTTGCTGGTCCGTTACTTTTTCACACACACTGCGATAATAAGGTTGATGACTATTTCGCAAATTATCCGTTCTGTGTAACCCAACATGGTATGTGTATAGAACTAAAGCCTTTTTAAATCACGTTTCAGGTTTCACATGGCATAATATCGTGCACGGGATAACATCATTACAGTGATTGAAGCCATTTTGAAGCACTTAATTCTATTTTCCGGCCATCACAGTTGAGAACGCCATCAAAAATGTCGCGATGGTCTATCAAAAGTCCATTAAAATTAGCAACTCATTGTAACTTCTCCCGCACTCCGAGGTTTCCATCGACTCTGGACAAGAGTCGATGGCACGGCACCGCGGTGTCCGCCACTTTGTCCACACGCTGGGATAACTTGGTTGATGACGTGTTTCACAAAATTACCCATGGATTGAAGGAAGCGGTGTTGTCTGTAACATCATGTGTGCATATAGGCATATGGCCTTTATGATCACTTTTCAGATAGGATAACCCAAGTGGTGTAGTCCAGAGTATACGCAGGTATATGGCGTTCACTCACATTTTATTTTCAAAATTAGCGTATACTCACATTTATTTTAAAGAAATACGCTGGTATACGCTGGTACCTACGCTCGACGCATGGTACCTAAATACCCGTGGTGGTTGGGAAAAAGACAGAGTCTCTTGGAACGTGGTCGTATACGAAACCATTCAGTAAATAATGTGCTTTAAAGATAATGGTATCACGATTTTCAAATGAAGCAATATACTTGAGAAAATTATATTTTCTAATCTGGAAGACATAACCACGTGAAAAATAATATAACAATAACAACTGTGACACAAACATATTTTGATGCTCGGCTTGATGAGGCAGTCTGTTTTCATTGTGGGACTAGTTTAACGATGGGACAGTAAAATTAAAATTTTGTTTGCGGATAAAGAGCCTGCAGCGCAATCTGAATAGTGAAATTGGTCTCTTGTAGAACGGCAAATGAAATTCGATTTGCTTCAAGCGAGGTTCAGCCACAGACAAAACTTATATGGCATTATTTTTGTTAGGTAAGAAAAGCATTGAAACATTTACCCTGGAGCCTCGGCTTTCACCAAAATCGTTAACGCAGAAGTTGAATAATCCCCTGAATGCAACCCGCAGAACAACGATCACGGCACCTCCACCAACTCAAGCTTGCCAGGAAAACTCGAGCATTCCAAACTATACATTTTCAACGCTTACCAACACGAAACGTGCATTGATGAGCGTAGCGAGCGGAGCGAAATCTTCAATTTCACTAGCCCCAAAAAAAGGCCCTTATGTGTTTTTGTTTGTTTGTTTGTGAGTGTTTGTTCGCGGTCTGCTGGCCAAACAGCTGAACCGATTTTGATAACATTTGCATGGGTCCTTCGCTAGGTTCTGATTTAGAACTCTTTTCAACAAAATCGACCGGATAGTTTTTAAACTATTCAAAGTTTTTAAAAAAGTAACATTTCCGTTAAATTTGTCCTAGACGTTCAGCCAAAGATTGAACATTTTTTCACGATACTTTAAAAAGTTATGGAGCGTGATGAAACCATGCATTTCGGAAGTTTTTTAGCTTAAGACTCTCCGTTATCTTCTTATTAATGTCTTCTAACATTTTTTAAAGAAACATTTCGTGATTTTCTAGCAAAACTCAGTCAAAGTATTTGTGAAATAAAATTTCTTTGACTCTTTTTAACGAAAAAGTGATTTCACGCATTTTCTCTCTGTTCTCGACGTTCTGCCTTCACTTGTTTACCCGCTACAAACCGCTACGCGCATCTACAACGCAACACAAATTGCGTTCGCGTAGCCCCAGTTCATATTTAAAGTTATGTTAAATCCGATTGAAAGATGCGCAATGTACAAGATCGTGATTTTTGCAGTCGGGACTGACAAATAACTTTCAAAAGTGCCTATAGCGCATATTTTCGTCCTCTAGGCATGGGTTGCATGTTTCAAAACTCTGCGCTCTTCTGTAACAATAGGGTCCTATCTAGAGGTGCAAATCCACTATCCCTTTTAACGAGAAATGGAGTTTATTATCCGCTGCCATGTATTTTTTTTAACTGCTTAGAGTTGTATACATTTGATACCTTATAGGTGGTGGGAGGGGAGGGGGAAATTCTCGAAAGATACGAAACTTTCAACCCACGTTAGTTTCTTCTTCAACCTCCTCCCACCAGGCCATAATCACCATCTCCTTATTCCATAAAGAAAAGTTTCATGTTGTCACTATAGTATATCCCAACCAGAGTATTCAATTATTGTTAGCAACCCTCACCGCTAACAATTCTTTTAACATCGCCTGCTTTACATTCGTATGCCAGTCTGCGAGGCTCCACTGAACCCTCGGCCTATTTGCTGCTTACATAGAAGATTGTCGAGGAAGGCAAGGTCACTTGTTCTTCTCTGGTTGGAACGTACGATATCACTACTGGGCTTAGTAAAGACAAAACTTTAAACAGTTTCACTTCCCTCAGTTCAGCTTCTCATCGTTCTTTCAACGAGCATGCCCGTTTACATTTTACAGCGAATTAACTCAAAGAGCACCAGTCACAACACTGCGAACACATTTTTTATTAATTCAAAACACCCTTTTTTCACAAGACGTAAAGGAAGAAAATCAATACCAACAGTGGAAGCACGCTAGACAACCCAGGTTGTACATAGTAAGCTTGAGCACTGCTAGCTCCGAGCTATTGGCATTGATTGCGCGTTCATATTGTAATATATTAACTTTTTTTTGCTCAGAATATGCAAATCTGAGACCTGAATATCCTAGATATTTAAAATCCTAGGAAATGCAGTATAATTTAGTATAAAACACTGATTACTTGAGGCTGTTCTTAGTATCAGGAGAGTATACGCTAGAAGAACTTGAAAATACTAGTTTAACCACCAACACTTTTAACCGAGCTTTAAGGAACAATGCTCGTAAATATACTCAATATTGTGTGTACTAACTGCTGCCAACTCTAAGTAATATCAAAGCCATGTGAAGAACATTCACATGTCAGTTCTCTGAAAGTTTCGTTAAAATCGGTGCAAGGGTTGGGTCAATTTGGTGTTAATAAAAAAATTAATTTATGACCCTGACGGGCCAATGAAAGTGAAGATTTAGCCCAGCTCGCTACACTCATTCAAATCAGAACTGCGGTAGCGGTGCTGGCGACATTTTCCACCATTGTCAACGAGGTTTTCCCCAGATAATCTTAACAGTTCTTGAAATTTGGCCTTGAAATGCTTATTTCAGGGTCACATCTACTGGCCAAAATAAAACCTAGAACACAGAGATTTGCTCCAGACAATACCCATGAATAGCAAAATGTTCTAGAGGTTCTTCCCCTCCGTCACAACCCCACGACCGTTGACTGATCTGTTCGAGAATTGTCCGCTCACCACAAAAGAGAAATAAGGTTCCCATACGCCTGGTAATCACCGTAACAAACTATATTATTTTATTTTATTTTATTATCAATCACTCTAAACTTAATTTGGCATGAAATCGACAGACTAAAGGCCCGCGCACAATTGGAGTAAGAATAAGAGTAGCAATAAGAATAACGAACAAAAAAGTTAAAACATAGGGAAACGTATGCAAGTGCTCACAATTGGCGCAAGCCGTAAAGTGTTGGGAGTAACGATAAGAATAGTGAATAAGGAGATGGAATATTTCAACTGTCTTGTCGCTATTCTTACTTCTACCAATCAGAGATAAGTATTTTTTGGAAAAAACACGTTGCAACAATCAAACTGTTGTTGTCACGACAACGGTTTGAAGTTAACCTGTCACTGACAGCT
The DNA here is from genome assembly GCA_921293005.1 of Nemoura dubitans. Taxonomy (NCBI): domain Eukaryota; kingdom Metazoa; phylum Arthropoda; class Insecta; order Plecoptera; family Nemouridae; genus Nemoura; species Nemoura dubitans. The sequence goes on along the minus strand of OV121078.1, from coordinate 2,302,844 downwards.
GTCAGTGAACATTTTCCACGTTTTTTAGCAGCTTGCACCTGTGCGTACTCTTATTGTAATTTCACTATTCTCATTCTTACTTCAATTGTGCGCGGGTCTTTAAACCGTAAAACGTAATTAGGTTCGGGAAGCCAACAATGCGTTGCCTAAATTCAAACACGGTTTTCTCATTGGTAGGTCCACTAGCACAGAAATCTACTACTTTCTTGCACATTAATAAGAATGAGCATGCTCTGTGCGGCATTCGATACCATTAACTAAATACCATTAATTTCTAAACTAAGCTCTAAAATCCATTGTGAATTGCTGCACGTAGATTATATCCTTTCTTACTTGTAGAACACAACACGTTACTAAACCAACAAATAATAACCAACAACCAGACGACCAAATCTTGTCTTCTCCCCAATGTATATTAAACGGAATACCACAGGGCTCCGTCCTAGGCCCTGTCCTCATTCCATTATGCAAACGATCGATCCCATGACCTCCAAGACGTGTGCTATCCCCGTTAGTCGACAAATCAAGCCCCCTGATTACCTATTGACCACCATATGATCTGATTACTTATTACCTAAGCCACCTTATCAGGTGGCTTGATTTGTCGACAAATTGGGAGAGCACACTCTCTAGGAGGTCATGGGATATATCAATAGCACAATCACCGTAACCATCAACCCGACAAACTCTTATCTTCTCCCTAATGTCTACTGATGGAGTACCTCACGGCTCTCAGGCCCTCAGGTACCTCAGGTCAGCGACCTCAGGGGTTGCTGGTAGAGTTGAAATCTGGTTACTCTGCAAATATTTTAATTTCACAACATAAACGGTTAACCAAGCGTTTAAATTTGGCGGCGTCCGTTTCCCGTTTGGTTACAGAAAATAGAACATCGCAAGCGCGTGTTTCTGAGCTACGTTCGTTTCATAGCCGTCCAATCTCCTTATAAGCTTTTGAATTCGTTGATTCCATTCAGAGGTCGTTTCAAAGGTCGTATTTCTCGTTTACTTTTGTTCAAGCTTACACGGTTGACGCAAAGGAAAATGCACCCTTTGAAGCGGTTGTACATCAATATCATCAAAACATCGAACAATAATGGGCAATAAACTTTAAGATATCATTCCAAGGCAAAGACCTCACTGGGATGCAAGGAAATTAATTAACAGCCAACTAAAATTTGATTACGCATGCCGGTACGCGTTCCCATGATGAGAACCCTGCATTCGCTTCTTGGAACTAATAACCTTGCGGTGTGTATCTTAGATGCTCCAAGGAAATGCATTAGAAAATTCTGTCGGTGTCAATAACACTTCACGAATAAGGTGCAGAATCACGTTTGATGACTACGCCCTTTGTTGCTGCTAGACATTTAGTACAGCGCCAGCCGAATATACCGACAAAATTAGAAATTTCCCTTTCCACTTCCATTCTCGAACACCTTAGAAAGCCCCAGGCGTGTAATTTCTGACTCAAATTTGGCGTTAATTAATTTGTTTCCTTTCATAAGATTAATATGATCAGACAGAGAGCCCTTTCACTCACTCAAACCATGTGGCTCCCTATTTTGAATACGTTCTCGGATGCAATTCTTTGTTTTTGTCACATTACACAAGACACAAGACGTTTATGATTATTGGTGAGCGAAGCGAAATCATCAATTTCACTAGTGCTAAAAAAACGTGTGTGTTTTTTTTTGTATATGCATATTTGTGCGCGCTCTACAGATCAAACGCCTGCCTCGATTGCAATTTTCAGGGTGTCTAGCTTTGTTATAAACTTAGACCCCCTGCGTATTTCAAGAAAATCCTCCATAGCCCTCCCCTTCAAAGCAAAAAAAATAGCAATTTTCGAAAATCGGGAAAGTTTGGGAAAGTACGGAAATTTATTTTAAAGTACGTCGTTTTACCAAATTTTCCCAATTGCGAATACTGCTCTTCGAAACCATCGAAACCACATCGAAACAGCACACCAGATTTGATGACTTCAAGTTTGTCAGAAATTTTGTCAATTTCCTGCATGCAAGTTTTTGAAAGTAAATGCGCGACTTAAATAAATCTCCAAGGGTTCTTGATGAGCGTAGCGAGCGATGTGAGCGAATCGAAATCTTCACTTTCACTACTGGTAAAAAATCACTTGTGTGTGTTTGTTTCTTTGTTTGTTTGTTTGTAATTGTGTGTTTGTGCGCGCGCTACAGGCCAAACGCCTGCGTCGTTGTCGATGCAATTTTCAGGGTGTCTTCCTTTGTTCTCAACTTAGAACCGCTGCGCCCATACGCTCATCTTCAATGCGAACACTTTGGCAGCGATTCCTAGTTATATTAATATCACATTCGTGTAGATCCGTTGCATTTTTGAACAGACAATCAAGTTTGCCCACTGATGTCAGAAGACTTGTCATTTGTAGAATAGCTGTAGAATAGCCACTTGTGTAAAAACATTCGAATAACAGTTTCCATGGCCTAAACTCCGTTTCACGTTAAGAATAACAGTGGATTTGAACCTTCCTCTAGGACCCGTACTGCTGTTCGACACGAGCTATAAGAGTTTCAAAACTCACAAGCCATATATTGAGCCGGACAAGGCTCTATGGGCAGTTTTAAAACTCTTGGCTCGTGTCTAGCAGCGGTGGGTCCTCGAGGAAGATGCAAATCCGCTCTCCTTCTCGACGTGAAATGGAGTATATAAACAAGGTATCTGTATATCCAAAGTTATCTGGACATACAGCATAAAATCTAATTCCTATAGAGGTATACACTGAAAAGAGTCAACATCTCGTTCATAATATACCTATGTATACCTTATGTATAATATTAAGAACAAATTTGTTTCATTATCCAAAATTTATATTGTATCTTATTAAACTGTGGTAATAATATTTTGTATATGACAGTGTTTGTAAAGAATTAAACTTTTCCCTCTTACTAGAATATTTCCAAAAGGAAAATAAAAAGTCTAAATTTTGCTTAATTACGTCATATTATGTACTTTATTTTCTTGCGGATTCGTCGTAAACACTTGATAAATTTTAATAGAATCTTCTTCCTTTCACTTTATAATAGAAGCGAGTTTACGTCTTAGAATTTCCCGAATGTTTATCATCTTCCTGCCAGGATAAAGTGCAAGCTGGTTTTAAACTACACATTCAGTCGTAGTCCGAACCTTTCAGTGATACCGAGTCATTAGTAGACAATGACTATTTCCACCCTCGTGTAGGACACCCAAGTGAGGAGAACAAAGCGACGGCTTCTGGGATTTCCATGTGAGATGTTTTGAAAATGAAGCTAGCAATACCTACTCAATTTAGTTTCCCTTCTAAGTCTCTACTTTACGTTATAAACAGACGGATTAATCAAAATTTATATATAGCTCAACGCAAAGCAGTTGTATCTAAATAGTTGGCTTTCAATTGGTACTTAAACTTTACGTTCAATTATATGTTGCAAAGCTCGAAAGGCATCAGAGATTCAAAAAAGGATAGGATTATTATTCCCGCCGTTGGCTTTAAACGGAGAGAGACATGATATAAAACCCCATTCACAATGAGAGAGCTCGCCTCTGGTGGTCAAATGAAAACAAAAGCTCTCCATTTGCAAGTCTCAATTTCAATCGTATCTTCGTAGACCCAGCAATATACGTTTCTCAACGAAGAGCAAGTCAACCATTGTTCACATTTAACATACTAGGGCTTCGCGAACGCAATTTGACATTTAGACATTTCGTGCCGACTTTTAGAGTATAGGTTGTACATCGGGTAAAATCACAAAAACGTTTGAAACAACATGACTTCTCTCATCAAGTACTATTTTTCTGAATTTTCCTACACAAAATTAGGAAAAATTTTTTCTTCGTGTGCAAGTCTTGATCTGAATGAATTATTTATAACAACGCTATCTTCTACAATTCATTAATTAAAAGTCGATTTATTCCTTAGATCAGCTTTATTTTTCGATCATGGATTTCGAACTTGCCAAAAAATATGCTGGTATCCAGACAAATTAAAACGAATTTGACACAGGTTTACATAAACGAAAAATGTATTCCCCAGCGAACCCTAAATCCTTTAGTTCTACACTAATTTATTCGACTAATTAAATCAAAGCATTCCTTGATTCAAAACACAATTATTATCGGGCATAGTACTGTTTGACGAAAGCGTGTCTCATAGTGCTGCATTGCATTCCATGTTTAATTAAATATCAGTATCAAGATCACATTGGAGTGTGTTTATATTGAAACTACATGCAATACCATACAGTGAAATAATTGTGTGTTGCTAGTAAAGCATTCCTAGCTAATTAGCTAGCAAGAAGCAAGCCTCTGTTGAACGGGGTAAACAGACGAAGCAAGCATGCCTCGACCGACGCTTACTTCACTCTGTGCAAATACACAGACAGAATATGCACACATATTATGCAGACATAATATGCAGACATAGCAGACACAGTCCTGGTTTTGAGGTCCCTGTCCCGGTGTCCCGAGAGACCCCACTCGGGACGCCTAAATGTCCCGGTTTTCCAGTCATTCCATTTTATTAGTTGTATAATTTTCATTTCCGATAATTGTCTCCAAATAGGTACTATCTATATTAATTGTTCCGTAGTACATTTTCAAGCAATATGCTGTAGTTTATAACAATGAGTGACCCCACCAGCTCATCAAAAACATTGTACATCTTTGGGTTTTGAGTCTGAAAATGGAAGTGGGAACTGCAAAATCAATCTCAAGAGTCTCTATCACACAGTTTACGGGAAAAGCTATAGGAAATCACAAAAATCCAGTGATAAAACGTGATAGCAGTCTCGTGTTTTGGCACATGAATTGCCTGAATCGCGTGGACCGCCCCCCCCCCTCCCCCCCAGCATCACCCGGTAAATTCAACTAGTTTAAATTAGCAATAAGCTGTTTTTAACAAGGCGCCATTTCCGCACACTACGGCCCAGAGTGTATGGGCACATCGTGCCCTCCCCCTAGCCCCACCCGTAAGAAAATGTCCCGGTTTTTGATTTTTGAAAATCTGGCCACCCTAACTATGTTTCAAATTGGAATTACAGCGGTGGTTTCAATCTCAAAGAGACTGTTGTTAGAAGAGTCAAAGGTGTCAAAATTCGCAGGCCGTCCCATTGTTTCGCTAAATGGTTGGATGGTCTGAACATCGAATGATTGACAGCGCAATGTCTGGAATCTACAGAACAATACTTTCGATCATGAGGGTGCAGACAAGTTCGCCAGAAAGTGGCTTTCAGACCAAAAGTTGCCGAGTTTTCAAAGCCACATATTTGAAGTTATTATTTTAAAATTTCAGTATGCTGTAGACAAAAGACTTAAAATTTGGTGCCCATGGCCCTTTTTTCGAAAATTCTCTCTTGGAATTGTAGAACACTTCCCCTTTGCCCTTTTTAGACCCATGTATACGAAAATGCAAAGAAAAATTTGGGAAAAAGAGCCATGGGCACCCATTTGTATGTATTTTTCTACTAGGAAACGCTGCTAAAGTGTTCGCGTTGAAATTGAGCGTAACTGTTTGTAGCAGATACGTTGATTGCAGAACGTCGTTAACAGCCGACGTGATGATTCGACGTGGTTTCGATGATTTCGAAGAGCAACATTCGAAATTGGGAAAATTTGGAAAAAATAAGCCTTTTTAAATACATTTCCGCACTTTTCAAAACTTTCCCAATTTTCGAATATTGCTCATTTCTCTGCTTTGAAGGGGAGGGGTATGGAGGATTTTCTTGAAAAACGCAGGGGGTCTAAGTTGAGAACAAAAGTAGGCACCCTGAAAATGTCATCGCAATCGAAGCAGGCGTTTGGTCTGTAGAGCGCGCGCAAACACACATACAAAAAAAACAAATAAACACACACTAGTGCTTCCTTTAAAGCATTACTGAAATTGATGATTTCGCTTCGCTCGCTACGCTCATCAAATAAAGATAGATTTAAAACATGCATCTCTGTTATTCCGCAGATTCGACTGATTATTCCACTGATCAGCGCAACATACAACATACTCATCGATACCCTAACGGCAAAACCTGTTATCTGCAAAATGTAAAACAAATTATTCAAATCATCCAAATCATTCATTCAAAATTCATTCATATTATTCCAATCATTCAAATTTTTTTTTAAATCTTCACATGTACATGTGAAGATTTAAAAAAATTATTTGAATGCTTTAAGAATGCAATGAAATGTTATCTCTTAAATATTCAGTCAAGTGCAGGGGTTTCCAGGCAAGAAAAAACAAATGTATAAATTTAATTGCAGCATGTATTTTTTTTCCGACAACAATAATGCGAGCTCTTTTAATCTTATTTAAATTACGAAAGCTCGTAATTGGCTTTTCATTTTATTATTATGTACACAAATTAGCCTCCCAAAAATGCTCAGCTGGTTAGAGCACCAGCCACGAAAGTTGGGGATCCGGTTTCAAATCCCGGAATAGGCAACATTTTTGGGAGGCTAATTTGTGTATATAATAATAAAACAATGCGAGCTTTTGCCATAACGGTATCGTAATGCGACCTAAATAAAACGTTACATTGAAGCAATGCACGTCCTTCCGCAGATTCGCACAGCGCCAAAGCTCGCCCAGGATGGATCGATACACGATGGAACTAGACAATCGCAGCACGGGATCAGACGAACTTTTCGGTTTCATCGATCTATATCGGGTCAACCCTGGAGGAAGATCTCCAATACCCAGGGTATCCTTCCGCTCGGACGGACTTGACTCGAGTGACTCATCTGCTACCAGCTCATTGGTGGATATCTACATCGGTCGACCGGGCAGTCCCCATCCCACGCGGGTCTTTAGGATCAGTGCCGTGTGCCCCGGAGAGGACGATCAACGTGGCAACGCGGGATTGCGTGGTTTGCGGAAGTGTCGAGACGCTGTTCGTGCCGCAGGAAGGAGCATAATCGGTACCCTGACGAATTAATGAAAAGAATCGAATTGTATGTGTGAATGCTGTTGGTGACGAGATGTGAGATTTCATAGAAAAATTAGGTTTGAGTCTGTAGCTATGGAAAGAGTATCAAAAAAAATTTATATATTTCCAGACACATTTTAAAGCTAATATTATTAAAATGTGTGTTTGGGTTCTGTGTTTAGGAACGAAAAACACGAACACAAGGCCATAAAAAAATGTGAATTTACTGATGCCCAGTTGTACCAACGTTCTAATCAGAAATTACCTCCTTGATCGTTGATTACAATTTGGTATGGTGTTTTACCATTGAAATCATCAAAGTAAATTGGACTTAACATCAAATTTTTTTTCTATTTAAATTATGTTTAAATTATGATTTTTTTTTTGATGAGCGTAGCGAGCAAAGCGACCGAAGCGAAGTCTTCAATTTCACTACCCCCAAAAAAAGTCACCTTGTGTATTTTTTTTTTGTGTATGCGTGTTTGTGCGCGCTCTTTTAGATGAAACAATTTAGATGAAACAATTTAGACAATTTAGATGAAAATTTCAGAGGACCTACCTTTGTTCTGAACTTAGATCCTCCACGTTCTTGGAAAAGATTGGCTCAGAAATCTTTGAATAAATCTATTTTTGCCAAATTTTTAGATTTTTTAAAAATTTGTATTATCTGTAAATGTCAAAGTTCTTTAAATATCTTCACCAAAACTAATAAAATAAATTAATACTCTAATAAACTAATAAACCAAACTAAATTTGCATGTTTTCGCTTTCTGACATCTTGGAGAGAAACAAAGGAAGATCAGAATCGCATAAATTTTCAAGTGATCGGAATTTTGGAGAAGGCAATGATCTGGCATTGTGGCTCTTGACTTTCGTACTAGGTCTTCTGCCTTCACCTTTTTATACGCAGTTGATCCGCAGTAAAAACCTCTACGCTCATCTTCAACGCATTACAAATTGCGTTCGCGAAGCCCTAGTAATATAATTAAATTTTTTGGTTAATTTCTTTGACGATTTCAATGGCAAAACACCATACCAAATTCTCTTTATAATCTTATTTAAATTACGAAAGCTCGTAATTGGCTAGTCATTTTGTTTTTATGTACACAAATTAGCCTCCGAAAAATGTTGCCCATTCCGGGATCCCGGAAGGGGCAACATTTTTGGGAGGCTAATTTGTGTACATAAAAATAAAAAAAACACCATACCTAATTATTAACAACAATCATGGAGGTACTCTCTGATTAGTACGTTAAACCAACTGGCCATGAATTAACTATTCAAGAGGAAGGTTCAGTAGTGCAGGTATGTAAGCCCTGTGCTGAAAACTCTTAAGCAGCATTTACACTGTCAACTTGGTGCGGCAACATGTTGACTCAACACGCAAAAAGTTAGTCTAGAGGCCAGCACACAACGGTAGTAAGTATAGGAATAAGCAGTGTTGTGACTAGATAATTTTTTTCATGTAGATAAAGACGAAGGTACTGTGGGAAATTTTTTTATCTAGATAAGATAATAGATGATTTTTTTTTTAATAATCTAGATAGAAGATAATAGATGAAAAAATGTATCTAGATAATTGTCTTTAGATAAAAGATAATTTTTTAAATTGGGAACATTGGAAAATGATGTTGGATGGTTGCGAAATTCTAATAGCCACATTAGTGACTGATAATATTATATTACACCTACCTAACAGTACAACATGAGCTCTTGGAATCGGATTCCCTATTCCCGAATCATTACTCTCAAGATTAGACATGTTTGAAACTTTTTATTGGGATGGCAACGGTTTTGGAAATTAATGACAATCTGAATGACAATGTCAAAAATCGGAATAAAACTGGCTAAAATCATCTGTTATCTTTTATCTAAAATATGGAGTTTAGATAAAGGTTTTTTTATCTAGATAAAGATAATGATGACAGTCCGCAATATTATCTAGATAAAGATAATAGTTTACAAAAATTATCTAGATAAGTCACAACACTTGGAATATGTGAAATAAAAACAAGAGTAAGCACCGGAACAAGCTGTTAAAAAACGTGAAATATGTTAATTGGCATTTCTGTCAGTGACAGCTTTACTTCAAAACGTTGGCGTGAAAACAACAGTTTGTTTGTTGCACCGTGTTTTTTTTTTTCATAAAAAAATACGGCTCAGTGTTTGGTTGTACTTTAAGTAAGAATTGTAGCAAGAAGTTGGAAAATTCCATCTCGTTTATTCACTATTCTAATCGTTGCTCGTCTCACTTTGAGGCTTTCGTCAATTGTGTGCACTTCAATTTGTTTCACTATGTCTTAACATTTTTATAAACTCCCTCTTCCCAATGTGACCAATATTATAATTTATTAACAATTAAGTGGGAAAAAATACGCTTAAAAATTGATATTCTATTTATATCGCTAACTATTATAATTATATTTAAAACGAAAGAGAGAGAGAGGGAGAGAGAGAGAGAGAGAGAGGGAGGGAGGGAGACAGAGAGAGAGAGAGATTAGATAACTTGACACGTGTACATGTGCTTGATTTGTTGTAAATAATGTGCGTAACTAGATAGATATATTAACTTTAAACCAACGTTCAACATGCTATATGCTCAAGCTATAGGTACACTTACAACACATATCTGTGGTCCATCGTTAACATTGTAACACCACCTAAAAAAGTGATTTACATAATGACTACAAGGCTACAAAGCTGTATAATATGCACCTTATACGGCTACCCGGTTGAAAATATTGTGATTATGAGTGATAAATCGGGTGCCTAACTTCTGCCCATGGCTTTCAGTGAATATGTCTTTCAGCAGCAAATAGTTCATGTCTGAGGGTAAGTGAAGGTTATACCACAGAGACTATGAATTGCAAATTAATATTATTATTTTTATTTAATTGATTTTTGATTTTTGATTTTTTGTCAGACATTTAGGATAACGTATGTTGCTGCGTAGCTTGAAAAGCCATTCTTTTCGATGAGTTCGTTTTTGTTCAACCAATCAGAATCATTGTTACAGCAAGTGAGCTGCCGTTAAACTGCTTCCCAATTCTCTGTGTTTCGTTTGGGGCAAAATTACGGGGAAATTTTAAATTCCCTACGCAGTAAGTTTTCAAAATACAACAAAAAAAGTAGTATCAGCCATTCAGCAACTCTTTAACAACACGCGTATATTTTTTTAAATCCTTACGTTAATATTTGAAGCCAAGAGAAGGCCAAATCCACAACCGGTTAGTTCTTTCTTAAATAATAGGAAAAGTTTTACCACTATTGGGATCTTTAAAAAAATTAAAAATTAAAAATTAAAAAAAAAACAGCGAAGACATTGTTCACTGACTAACACCGGAGGATGGAAGAAAGCATATTTCATAGATGTTAATCACACTTTGTAGCTGCCCCAATGCAGCGTTTACAAGTATTATATATGTTAAAATATATGCCAAAAGTACATGTTACAGTACAATATATATTAAGTGTTGTCATTGTACGTTAAAATATAAAAGTATTTTAAAATACATGTTTATATGTTCTGTAATCCACCCTTCATAAGTATATAATAATGTAATATGTGTATAACAATGTCAATTTCTTGTGTGGATTGTGTAGAGTTGACAGGGTACGCCCAGATGCGAGAAACAAATCTGCGATTACTTAAGCATAGGAAATAAGACTCGGGTTTGCATTTTTTGCCGATACTGGCCGGGACAGTGTTAGTACTCAACCAAAAATGACGAACAAGATGCATCAAAATGTAAAGAAGACATTGAGTGAGGAAATATTGCCTCCTTAGAAAGCCGGAGTGTTTTAAATAACTTTGAATGGCCATTGTAAATGACTATAATGGCGACTTGTGAATGCGTTTATAGGCTGCCTTTGGTCATGAGGAATTATGCGACTCCCAACCAGTCCCAATAGAGTCCAATTTAATTGAGATCCAGCCAATAGCGGCCAGCCCCATGACAAGAATGCAAACCCGAGTATTTTTTTATTATACTTTTAAGTGATTGCAGGTATGTTACTCATCGCCCGCGATTCTTGTCTCTAATTAGAGATAATTTGAATCTAAACTAACTAAAAACAACTTTTCGAATTTAGTCATTATTGGGATATTTTTATGCACTTGAGAGAGGTATTTGGCCTAGAAAGCAGACAAGTATTCGAGATATGTGTAATATATCATTGATGAGCGTAGCGAGCGAAGCGAGCGAAGCGAAATCATCAATTTCACTACTGCTAAAAAAAACACTTGGTGTGTGTTTGTTTGTATGTGTGTTTGCGCGCGCTCTACAGGCCAAACGCCTGCTTCGAGTGGGATGCAATTTTCAGGGTGTCTACTTTTGTTCTCAACTTAGACCCCCTGCGTTTTTCAAGAAAATCCTCCACACCCTTCACTTTCAAAGCAGAAAAAAGAGCAAAATTCGACAATTGGGCATGTTTGGAAAAGTACGGAAATTTATTTAAAAGTGCGTATTTTTTTCAAATGTTCCCAATTTCGATTTGCCTTTGGAAACCATCGAAACCAAATCGAAACATCACACCAGATTTTGTCCGATAAAAACCAACCCAATAAAACCCAATAAAAACCCTTGGGCATTAGTTACATCTATGTATTAACATGCACAATGCTCAATGATCTCAAAATGAGCATATTTCCGCCACCCGACAGCTCGGACAGAAACAAAGAAAGGTCAGAATCGTTTACATTTTCAAGTGATCAGAATTTTTGAGAAAGCATTGGTCCGGCTTGCTGCTCCATGATTTGCATAGGCTTCTTGCCTTAATCTTTTTTTGCGCTATATACAAACCGCTACGCTCATCTTCAACGCAACACAAATTGCGTTCGCCCTAGTTAAACATAATATTATACCTACACATTATATAAGATGTGTACCAAAACGATGGGCACAGGAATATTTTGTTGGATATTACTATAGGAAACGCTGCCAAAGTGTTCGCGTTGAAGATGAGCGTATGGGCGCAGCGGTTCTCAGTTGAGAACAAAGGTAGACACACTGAAAATTTAATCGCAATCGACGCTTGCGTTTGGTCTGTAGAGCTCGCGTCATACAAACACACATACAAACACATTCAAACAAACAAACAAACACACATAAGAAATTTTTACCAGTGATAAAACTGAAGATTTCGTCCGCTCACTATACGCTCATCAAAACATTCGAAATATTAAATTTCTTGGACTCATGTCTACAACATATCCTATTTTTAGCACTAGTTTTGGAAAAAACAATTTTAAACCGGGATTTTTATCCTAAATCAAAAGTCTCAATGGTTGGTATATTAAAGCGATGTTAACGGCACTGTGATGTTCTTGGAAAATAATGTTGTCACCACTGCTGTGTTTCCCTATCCATGATAGATCGTCAATTAATGTGTTAAATTGAGACCTTATAAACGTTTTGTATTCGATGCATGCAGTTTATACAGATGTTTAATGTTGAAAACTTTATACAAATTATATATATATATATATATATATATATATATATATATATATATATATATATATATATATATATATATATATCCTAAAAAAATATTTGTGCAAAAAAAATGTTTTTTCTGTATCAATTGTAATGTGTGTATAATCAAGAAATAAAAACGCTCATCAAAAAGGGTAAAAAATGAAAAGTTTCTGGTGATTTTCCAGCATTCCAGGGGCTAATTTTCAAAAATAAGGGCCATGGTCGCCAAAGGGCCAAAGTATATTATTATATTTTTTCCAAAGTTGATTGTACAACTTCAAATAGGGAGTGGCGAAGTAGTTCAGAGCCGTGGTTAGATGGTGTAGTGTACTAGTGTAGTGCGGTTTTGCTCTGGTTTGAATGACTTTAGGTACTAAAAAAGGTCCTTTGACCACGGTCCTTTTTAGGACCTAAAGTCAATCAAACCAGAGCAAAACCGCACTACACTACACCAACTTCAAATATCTTAATTACACTGATTTTTCCTGCGAATTTACTTTGTTAACTCAATTGATATTTCTGTGAGTTACAGTGGCGTAGAGCAAGCGTGCGCCGAGGATTGGTAAAGTAAAAGTCGAATCGGGCAAAAAAAAAATCCGAACCGAGTGTTGATTCAATTGTAGCCAGCCGGAAGCGAACGAAACCGAGCGAGGCAGCAAACCTTGGCTGGGTTGCGCCACCGGAAATGGTCAGTCAATCGCATTAAAGCGGGGAGCGGTCGCTACTACACTCTCAAAATCTTCACATGGACCTATGTGATAGTGACATGAAATCATGGCAATGATTGTAATCGAATGTGTCGTGGTAGCTTCCCATGGCTTCCTGGGAATGATTCCCTTGGTTCTCGGCTGCCATTGCAGGAGCCTGCCACCTACGGGAATTTGAGGTTAGGATGCCCCGAGGAGGTTTTAGACCTTTCATTAGGATGGTTAGCAAGTTTGGGAGCCGATTATGTAGAGTTTCCACTGGATTGCTCTAGTTACCGATACGTCTCGCAGCCTAGTGCCTATTAACCCTAAACATCCGTGTTCAATGGGCCACATGGCATGCGCTCATGGGAATCATTGCTATGGCGGCGTGGATGGCGATTTTAAAATGGATTGATTAACATGCCAATTACTAAAGATCACATCGAGTCGCTCAAGATAATGCATTCACATACAGGCCATGTGAATAAATCTGAGAGTGTAGACACATCCGCCAGTGCCCATGATTAACACTCATAATTATTGTGTCTAACTTCGAGGGGGTTGCGAAATTCGATTGCCTTCTAATTCTCTAATCTGCTTGCTGTTCGCCGATTCAATGGGCGGGTGCGACTTACGGCAAGATGGGCACAAAATCACTGTCGATAAATCATCTCACACTTTTAAATTGTTACGACTATTCTGCATTTTTAAAGGCATACACTATCAACTATCAACATACGAAACTGCATGATGAGTCGACTGCCTGCTCCCTGTCACGGAATGTCCAGCACAGAGGCGACGGCGAGTGTCCGCTCCTTTGCGGGGAGCAAAACAAGCACCCTGTCACGGAATGTCCAGCACAGAGGCGACGGCGAGTGTCCGCTCCTTTGCGGGGAGCGAAACAAGCACCCTGTCACGGAATGTCCAGCACAGAGGCGACGGCGAGTGTCCGCTCCTTTGCGGGGAGCAAAACAAGCACCCTGTCACGGAATGTCCAGCACAGAGGCGACGGCGAGTGTCCGCTCCTTTGCGGGGAGCGAAACAAGCACCCTGTCACGGAATGTCCAGCACAGATGTGACGGCGAGTGTCCGCTCCTTTGCGTGGAGCGAAACAAGCACCCTGTCACGGAATGTCCAGCACAGAAGCGACGGCGAGTGTCCGCTCCTTTGCGTGGAGCGAAACAAGCACCCTGTCACGGAATGTCCAGCACAGAAGCGACGGCGAGTGTCCGCTCCTTTGCGTGGAGCGAAACAAGCACCCTGTCACGGAATGTCCAGCACAGAGGCGACGGCGAGTGTCCGCTCCTTTGCGGGGAGCGAAACAAGCACCCTGTCACGGAATGTCCAGCACAGAGGCGACGGCGAGTGTCCGCTCCTTTGCGGGGAGCGAAACAAGCACCCTGTCACGGAATGTCCAGCACAGAGGCGACGGCGAGTGTCCGCTCCTTTGCGGGGAGCGAACAAGCAGCATACATCGGAACTAGCCTAGCTTGGACTGCGGGCTGCGTTCAGGGTCACAAGCCCGGGCAATGTGCCGTTCCGCCCTACGTATTGCCAAGATGTTCAGTTATTTTTGTCATTGGTTGTGGTCACAGGTACCTATGTCCCATGTCTCAGAAGATTTTTTTACAAATCTACTTGTTCTTCCCCTATTGTGTGTTACGTCATCTAACGTTGAGCTCTTTTCTGAAAAAGAGACTTAACATTTCTTTCTCGTAGTCGGCTTCAGCACTCTGTTTGGCTTCCACATTAGACGCCTTGTCAGCGATGAGAATTAACTTTATGGCGGTCAAGAGATTAGGTTCGGACGGCAGTAGGATTAAGACTTAAAGAGAATTTTTTTCTTTCAGCTCATAGAATGAAAACCATTCGATTTTTTTATATTTCCTCTTGTCCGCTGAGCAGTATATTTTGAAAGTAGCATGTATTGATAAGATGACTGTGTGAGATAGGACCATTGACTTCAAGGAAGCTTATGTTATACGTATGTAAGGCTAGACCAGCAACCGTAGCAAACTGTGTCAAAATGGACGCCATCTTGATTAGGACCAAAACCTGCTTGGTGCAAATTTCACATTAGAATCAAGGTAGCCCAGGCCTTTTGCTGGTAGAAAATACAAATGTCCCTTGTTGCCATTTCCAGCATACTCTGGATCCAAATATTTTGGGGTAAATTTAGAATGCTCAGAATGCAAAGTGTTTAAACATCATTATGCCCTTTAAATCTATGACCGGAACATTGTGGCCTATAGAAATAAACCTTGCCGAAAGTTAACAGGTGTGTGGACTTCGTGAGCCACAAAAGTTAATGAGAAATCGAGAAAAGTGCTCCTTAACAACCACCTGTCATAGGCTCTGTGGAGATTTTTGCAGATACCCCTGTGGTGGCCCCCTGGTGGCAATGTTTTTGGAACTAAAAATTACTGTCAAACATTCGCACGCCATTTCGGATTTATATCTATAAGATGTTTTAACATTTCATAAGACTTCTTTTCTGTAATACCCTGCGAAGGGCCCAGGGAAATAATAATAACATCGGGTGTCCATTGTGTGAGGGACCTAGACTCAACCTTCAATCGAGCGGTAAATACTTGCAATATTTATTTCATTTGTCAGAAATGTTTTTCCGATCACAATACGTTTCATACACCTGGAATTCAATTGTATTCCCCCGTCACATGTCTCCCCCACAATCCACCCGCCCCCGGCCTCGCTCCACCAAAGAGATAGGACGAGAAAAAAAATCTTAGTTCATAGCGGGGAAAGAAGCTTTCGCCCAGTTAAATACTAAACGACACGGAATAGGTAAATCCGCTTTTCTGTTAAGAGTTCCGCAATAAACTCGCTTGATTTTTCACCTCAATGGACAAGAATCTTTGCGATTTATTTCAATTTTCTATTGGAAATTCTCTCGAGAGGATAAAAGGATCACTTTATTATAATACAGATATAATCTTTTGTGTTGTTTAATAAAAAAACTTGAGACCGTAAGATGTTGAGATGATTTGTTGACAAAAAATGTACCTAAGAGATTGCGTCTGATGTAATATCGGCATAATTCAGAACGGTTATCGAATTACTTCCGGGCAAATGATTTCGGAAAATTCTGCGTCGGAGGAAATGGAGGCACGTGGCTTAGCGATCTGGAATAGCGGGAAACTCGATGAAAACTAAAGCACATCTGCATTGCTATCTGGGCTCTCAAGGTTAATCTTCGAACAAGAAGGTAGAATTTATACACCGGTCTTGGTCCCGCGATTTGGTTTTGGTCTTGCCTATAGTACGGATCAGGTTGTTTAGGCAGCGCCCCGGGACATAGGTAAGGTACTGCAACTTTGCACAGCCTTTGCTAAAGGTGGCAGTGGTTCGCTGCCAGCTCCATCAAAAAGGTTCGGAGAAAACCTGTTTCGCAATCAATTTGAGCGTTTTTACTTAAGATAATTCGCACTGATTATGTCATGTTAAATTCGAAGAATTATTAACCCCGGCAAAAAAATAATCTGTATATGTCTTCGAAATTTACAAATCGAAGCAGAATTAATATCTCGTAAATCACTAGGAATATTATTTTGACGACTGATCACTCAGTTTGTTGATCGTTCATTAGATTTGTAAAGGTATGCTATGATATTATGTTTAATGACCAGGCAGCAAAGACCGCACCGAACCGATTACCGATTAGAAAACAAGTTATCCAGACCGACATCGGCCAACTCTACACAATGGGAGAGTAAGGGGTATGCAAAACGAGGGTTCTCGCGGAAATATAAAAAACGCTCTGTGGACTTCCGAACCTGAGACGTACTATACTTCGTCTCGGTGACTTCATTTGTTTCATATTCGCACAGCTGACTTCTGCTGCCTGACATAATTACGGTACCGACCGCCATTTGATAACAGGCAAGTCACCGAGACCAAGTCTGCGAGAATTGCGATTAGCTGAATTCAGTCGTAACTCCTAGTTGGGATCTCAACTACGAGTTGAAAAAGTTGGTAAAACAGAGCCTTACATATTTTTGCAGCCACTGAGAGAAACCTAAGTATTTCACTATTACATTGCATAATTACAATTAATTATTGTATTGCTCTATGTTGTCGCTAATTCAGAAAAGTTTATTACCATTTACCAAGGTGTATCACGAGGTAGTAATAAACGAAATACGAGTGCATTTTAGCCGATGAACATTATAAAAACGTAAACAGTTTGTATTGAAAAATTTTTAGTTCAACGTCGAACAAAGCAGTGTTAATATGGCGCCGATATATAATAGCAAAAGTATATTAATATTATATATGAAGAGGGAGAGCGTTATAAAGGTAATTGATATCACCACTTAAGCTAGCGGAGCTGAACAAAAGCAATTACCGTTAGAAGAAGACATTGTTTTATTACTTCAGTTCATTATCTCGTGAACTAATTAATACAGTTCATTGGTTGAAAATATTGCCCCTCGAAAAAAACTAATGTTTGAGCAACCCAGGCATTCGGTAATAATTATATTTTGTAATTCAATTAAAACTTAGTGAAGAATCTTCGACCATTGCTAGCCGGGATACGCAACTAGCTCAGCCCCATATGTATCCCATGCAACGATGAAGTATAGGCCTTACCAGCTGTCGTATTCGTTCAGATCAACTCTATAAACATGATTATGCCGTTATGTATTACTATTTGAAAGATGAAATATATACTAGTCCATTCTAAATAAGACAATTGAATTCTAGAAGTAGCTAAATAATTCCCTTGTATATCGGCTTTAATGTTTACCCAGTTTTCAGATAACGTAAAAGTGGCAACATGCATCGTGAATGCCAGTGAGAGCTGGCACGGCATGCTATAGTACGCCTCATGTTCTTTTGTCAGCGCCACGGGGCATTGGGCCTATACTATATCATTGTAGAAAACCGGTTTGTTGCTGCCAAAGAACATGAGACGAACTGTAGTTGCCTTGTCGCCGTACGCGCTACTCCGTTTCGTGCCTCGTAGACGCAATGTTAAATTTCCCGAATTTAGATTGGCTTTTTGGCTCTTTGTCAGGAGCTGGCCTCAAAAAATTACCCAGGGTACACAGTTCGAGAACCTACTGTGATGTTTCAGGAGTAATACAATTAAAAACTTGAGTACATCCTCGACAACGCACGATGGAGTACGGTGATGGACACAGAAATGACGAAGATTTGAGGCAAGAAAACGATTTCAAAGTGGAATACGATGTAAATTTGATGATTCAAGCCGTCCAATTGACTTTGATACCAGTTTGCTACCAGTGTGGTACCAATATTTTACACTATAGGTACCATTATGATTGCCAAACCGTGTAAATTAACTTTGCGTCTACGAGGCACGAAACGGAATAGCGCATCCCGCGCCATAGCAGTGATCGAAGGTAAA
Source organism: Nemoura dubitans (assembly GCA_921293005.1). NCBI lineage: Eukaryota > Metazoa > Arthropoda > Insecta > Plecoptera > Nemouridae > Nemoura > Nemoura dubitans. Next base: position 2,284,354 of record OV121078.1, on the reverse strand, counting down.
ATCGATGGTACAAAAAGTCAACAAATAATTTATCGAAGTTCGCCAGTAAACACTAAACAGAGTATGTGTGTTTGGTTGAAAAGGTATGGCGGGTAGTGTTAGATGGTACACGATTATATGAGGGGATGCGATTGGTGCATACGCTCTAGAACCTTCCGCCCCCCCCCCCCCCCCCCCCACATAACCGCCGATGCAGCTTCAAGTCCTACCGCCACTGCAGGTGCGACCTCGGAGGACAGTCCCGACACCTAGGTAGAGGCGTCCTGACGATGAGACCGCGTCCCTATAACGAAAAGGGCGAGACATTAGACAAAAGGTACGTTCTGATAACATGGCAAAGTTGTATCGTCGGTACGCCACTGTTGGCACTGTATCATGGACACAATTTTATCGTACAATATTAAAAACTTGTGTCGTTACTTCTAAAAACTTCGTCCTCAGAAAAGAAATCATTTTTATTGATGGTTTTCGTCGTACGCGGAGGTTCACGCGGAAACTTCTAGCCACGTACCTAATAACACAAAGTTTTGAAAAATACGCATTTATAGTACGTCTCAGGTTATTTTTGCAGCAACAAACCGGTATGCTACAATGTTACAGTACAGGCCAAATGCTGCTAAAAAACATGAGACGTACTATAGCTGTAGGTTTTTTTTTCGAAAATTTTCCCCTGGAATGCTAGAGCATACACCGAAATTCTTCATTTTTTACCCTTTTTAGAGCTATTGTGTACGAAAAATGCAAAGAAAATGGGGAAAAGGGCCATTTCCCCTTTTTTACGTCTTTTGTCTAAAACATACTGAAATATTGGGGTGATAACTTCAAAGATATGGCCTTGAGATTTCGGCAACTTTTGGCCTGAAAGCCACTTTCTGGCGAACTGATATGTCTCATTTAGTGTTTTTTTACAGTAATTACGAAGGTCGCTGCTCTTCATTGAAATAATTACGGTCGCAAGAGAATTAGGTCATGTGTTTCCTAAACGGGTAAAAGTAAACAAGGACATTTTTCACTACTCAATGCGACATCTGTTATCGTTATTCCGAACCGTTCCGAACAGTTAAATTCTTTTTTTCCCCTTTGTTATTGGCCAATTTAAAATAGCTTATCGAAACTAATCTCATCAAATTGAAAAGATGAAAAGTGATCCAAGATCTCATAATTTAAAAAAAAAACAGAAAACGACCCAATCTGGCTGGAAATATGAGCCGACTGTGAAGACTAGGACATAAAATGGACTTTAAAAACTGATATCTTAAATCTTTTATAGCCGCCATGATTTTTAAACAGAGTTACATTAACAGAGTTATATTATTATAGAGAACAGCAAAAAAACTTTATTCAGCTGCAAATAAGTGGGCTTGTCGTTGGGTCGTTTATCACAATGGTCGTTGAGGTTGTTTCCAAGCGTAACGCTTAACGGGACGGTTATGACACTTTCCGCTTGTCAAATATCCATTCTTAAAATAACCTTCCTTGTTATGGGGACGAAAAATAACCAGTTTAAGGTTTTCACTTTTAACTTGTACCTAATGTTGCGTGTTTTAGTGAAGTTATTAAGTAAATATACTATGCACACTTTAAATTGTCTGAAAACACAAGAGAATTGTGACTCTTTAACGGTATCTAAGCAGTAGTTTTAAGTTGGTAAAATCGCAAACTAGTATTTCGAAAGTCCTTCTAGCTGCTAACGCTATGACGGTGACCTATCTATATCTATCAGGCGCAGATTCAAGGGTCAAAAAGTGGTCAGCACACACTTTCGCAGGGGAGCAACTTCCTAAACAACCACAATTCCCTTAAAAACGATCATCACCTCGTTTTCGGATTATCTTTATACGGAGTCCATTCCCTAAAAACGATCATCACCTCGTTTTCGGATTATCTTTATACGGAGTCCATTCCCTAAAAACCATCATCACCTCGTTTTCGGATTATCTTTATACGGAGTCCATTCCCTAAAAACGTTGTCACATCTGTTCACAGCACCTAGCACAAGGACCTCCAATATATTCTCTGGAAGGGGGGGGGGGGGGCTCGTCCGCATTTGCGGAAATGCTGACCGTTAAATCCGCCCCTGATAGCTGTCCCACACGGAAGTGCATACCAAAAACACTAATGAAACATATATGCCCTGCTGAAAAATCTTACCTAAGATCTTGCAAGATCTTGCAAGATCTTCTCAAGATCTTATAAGCTCTTGCAAGATAATGACACAAGATCTTGTCAAGATTATTCACAATCTTGAGGCAAGATCTTGCAAGTTCTTGTCTCAAGATCTTGTCTCAAAATCTTGTATCCAGATCTTGTCTCAAGATCTTGCAAGATCTTGACTCAAGATCTTGTGAAAAATCTTGTAATATTTTCCAAAATCGTGGCAAGATCGTGACAAGATCTTGCAAGATCTTGCAAGATCTTATAAGATCTTGACACAAGATCTTGTGTCAAGATCTTGCAAGATCTTATAAGATCTTGAGACATGATCTTGCAAGGTCTTGGCAAGATCTTATAAGATCTTGCAAGATCTTGGTAAGAATTTTCAGCAGGGGAAGGTTGAAATTTTTATAAGAAACATACAAGTTTCTTATAAGATATTGCACTTTCGCATATTTTCCCTATATGTATCATATATGTTCGTATATGCTTTTTCGTGTGGGTATATAGTTATAATTATGTGACGTGCGCTCCTATAACTGGAAGGCACGCGGGTGACGGCGTACTCAGCGAGCACAGTCGCCTGTACCAATCATACGTCATACGTCATGCCAATCATACGTTTCTACTAATTGGCAGATCGTTATCGTATCACACCTTCGTGATACATGTGATGCATTAATGGAACATCATAATAACACTGTAGGTTCCGATGGTGTTGGACATTTCGGCATTAAATCAATAGTTTTACATGCCGCTAAATCTAATATAATATACTAGGTAATAGGTAAAACTATACTAGTAAAGAGATATAACTTCGCGTGTTTGAATCCAGATTGAGTGCAGGTAAAATAGGCTACATTCATAAGGCATAACACTAACAGCTGATCACCAAAGTTCAAAACGAACATTTATTCTGATGATTTTTAGCTTGTTATTAAGAATAAAATTGAATATATATACATATAATAATATGATAAAGTATGATAAGTATTGAGAAATTGACTAGGTTACGAAACGTCGGGAAACCAGTGAGACTTTTCATTTAGCATTCAAATCACAGTTTGAAATAGTTTTTTTCAAATATTGAATTTATTGGTTTGTGCATTTCACCGGAACACTTTTTGTCAAAGAACAGCAATGTCAGTGATACGAATTAAATACCATTCAGTCAATTCAGGAAATCTGGGCCCGAATTCAGAATAGGGGATTTTAAATTATCCAGAGAGCTGGCGCAGATTAAGAGTCATCAAACTGGTCAGCACACACTATCGCAGGGGCCTCGACTTTTAGAGTGCCACGGCGGTCAGGGATTCGCTTGCGAGGCTTCAGGGCGCTCCGAGATACACTCTCGGAGGGGGGGGGGGGGAGCCTCGTCCGCATTTGCGGAAATGCTAACCGTTAAATCCGCCCCTGCTCGGGAGAATATATATGTGTTCATGCGTATCAGATTCAGTGTTGGTGTGCAGTGCGGTCGATCCCCATCTCTCTAGTGCCAGTGACCGCGCATTGACCGAGATCGTGGGGGGGGGAGGGGGTCGAAGGAGGGGCATTCAGAACATTGGGAAAAGCCCGGGAAACAACAGTGTCGAATCAGCGCCAAGACAAAGCAATTTGTCCGCCCTCGCAAGACTGCGGAGACGAAGAACGCGTTGGAATGCGTTCGAGCTCGCGCAGGGGGTCGAACTTCGGGAAACTCACTAGCCAATGCATGGCCGAGAAGGGGTGAACGAAAGAAAGGCTCATTCATAACAGAAACCTTACAATAGGGCTTCGCGACAAAGTGGCGTACTTCAAATCGAAGGCCCCAGAGCATTATGAAAACTAATGCCTCCATCCCCTCGCGGTGGGAGGAGAACGTATTCCCAGATGTTTGTCAATCGTCACCTATCTCTTCAAATTACCCATTCCCTAAAAAAAAGTAATCGTCTTCTTTTCGGATGAACTTTTCTGAAAATCCTTCCTTAAAAAAACAGTTTCATCGCTTTTTTTCGGATTAACTTGGGCCTGTGCGGGCCCCAAAAAATCTTATCGGAAACCCCCCTAAGCCCGAAGTCACCGAGCACTGGTATGCCTGCTCCCCTCTAGTTACGCACTGAGCCCGAGGGCCCCGAGCACTGGTATGCCTGCTCCCCTCTAGTTACGCACTGAGCCCGAGGGCCCCGAGCACTGGTATGCCTGCTCCCCTCTAGTTACGCACTGAGCCCGAGGGCCCCGAGCACTGGTATGCCTGCTCCCCTCTAGTTACGCACTGAGCCCAAGGCCCCCGAGCACAGGTATGCCTGCTCCCCTCTAGTTACGCACTGAGTCCGAGGCCCCCGAGCACTGGTATGCCTGCTCCTCTCTAGTTACGCACTGAGCCCGAGGCCCCCGAGCACTGGTATGCCTGCTCCCCTCTAGTTACGCACTGAGTCCGAGGCCCCAGAGCACTGGTATGCCTGCTCCCCTCTAGTTACGCACTGAGCCCGAGGCCCCAGAGCACTGGTATGCCTGCTCCCCTCTAGTTACGCACTGAGCCCGAGGCCCCGAGCACTGGTATGCCTACTCCCCCCTAGTTACGCACTGAGCCCGAGGCCACCGAGCACTGGTATGCCTGCTCCCCTCTAGTTACGCACTGAGCCCGAGGCCCCCGAGCACTGGTATGCCTGCTCCCCTCTAGTTACGCACTGAGCCCAAAGCCCCCGAGCACTGGTATGCCTGCTCCCCTCTCGTTACGCACTGAGCCCAAGGCCCCCGAGCACTGGTATGCCTGCTCCCCTCTAGTTACGCACTGAGCCCGAGGCCCCCGAGCACTGGTATGCCTGCTCCCTTCTAGTTACACACTGAGCCCGTGGCCCCCGAGCACTGGTATGCCTGCTCCCCTCTAGTTACGCTCTGAGCCCGAGGCCCCAGAGCACTGGTATGCCTGCTCCCCTCTAGTTACGCACTGAGCCCAAAGCCCCCGAGCACTGGTATGCCTGCTCCCCTCTCGTTACGCACTGAGCCCAAGGCCCCCGAGCACTGGTATGCCTGCTCCCCTCTAGTTACGCACTGAGCCCGAGGCCCCGAGCACTGGTATGCCTACTCCCCCCTAGTTACGCACTGAGCCCGAGGCCACCGAGCACTGGTATGCCTGCTCCCCTCTAGTTACGCACTGAGCCCGAGGCCCCCGAGCACTGGTATGCCTGCTCCCCTCTAGTTACGCACTGAGCCCAAAGCCCCCGAGCACTGGTATGCCTGCTCCCCTCTCGTTACGCACTGAGCCCAAGGCCCCCGAGCACTGGTATGCCTGCTCCCCTCTAGTTACGCACTGAGCCCGAGGCCCCCGAGCACTGGTATGCCTGCTCCCTTCTAGTTACGCACTGAGCCCGAGGCCACCGAGCACTGGTATGCCTGCTCCCCTCTAGTTACGCACTGAGCCCGAGGCCCCCGAGCACTGGTATGCCTGCTCCCCTCTAGTTACGCACTGAGCCCAAAGCCCCCGAGCACTGGTATGCCTGCTCCCCTCTCGTTACGCACTGAGCCCAAGGCCCCCGAGCACTGGTATGCCTGCTCCCCTCTAGTTACGCACTGAGCCCGAGGCCCCCGAGCACTGGTATGCCTGCTCCCTTCTAGTTACACACTGAGCCCGTGGCCCCCGAGCACTGGTATGCCTGCTCCCCTCTAGTTACGCTCTGAGCCCGAGGCCCCAGAGCACTGGTATGCCTGCTCCCCTCTAGTTACGCACTGAGTCCGAGGCCCCCGAGCACTGGTATGGCTACTCCCCTCTAGTTACGCACTGAGCCCGAGGCCCCCGAGCACTGGTATGCCTGCTCCCCTCTAGTTACGCACTGAGCCCGAGGCCCCCGAGCACTGGTATGCCTGCTCCCCTCTAGTTACGCACTGAGCCCAAGGCCCCGAGCACTGGTATGCCTGCTTCCCTCTAGCTACGCACTGAGCCCGAGGGCCCAGAGCACTGGTATGCCTGCTCCCCTCTAGTTACGCACTGAGCCCGAGGCCCCAGAGCACTGGTATGCCTGCTCCCCTCTAGTTACGCACTGAGCCCTAGGCCCCCGAGCACTGGTATGCCTGCTCCCCTCTAGTTACGCACTGAGCCCGAGGCCCCCGAGCACTGGAATGCCTGCTCCCCTCTAGTTACGCACTGAGCCCGAGGCCCCCGAGCACTGGTATGCCTGCTCCCCTCTAGTTACGCCAGTGTCGCGACGAATGTGGCAATGAAGATGTGCATGTGGCGTAGCTGTTGGTAGCGGATTAAACGTTGAAGGAAAACGCCGTTAACATCAGGCCACAATGGAAATAACTACAATTTTAATAACGGAACAAGGAAATTTTTATAAAAATACCTGTTCCTCAAAATCTCAGTTTACGATCTATTGTGTTGGCAGCTTGAAACTTTTTCGCTTTTTATCTTGAGCTTGATTTATCATTGCTATTTTGCCATCAATGGAGTCGTCGTGTCGAAAGATAATAATATATACTATACCTATGTAGGATATGGTACAACAAAAGTCTGGAATTAGTTACAAAAAGTTTTCAGAATTTTTCTAGTTTTTCATTACCTACTTTCATAACGGACTCGCGCAGTATGGTTTCACTCTAGTCGGAACAAATTAAATTCTAACCCAGCAGACGTTCTATTAACTATAAATGCACGTGGGCTTTCATATAAGATGCCTGAAAAGTGCTCATGGACTCATCTTCATTCTGGAAAACATCGGCCTTGTGTTTTCATTTTCGCATCCCCCTTGGAAAACTGAACGACACTGTAGGTGGAGTGAACTGACGAAATCACATCACTGGAAATAACTTACTTCTCGAAAATATTTGGTTGAAACAGTATGACCATGATGTCATCGCGATCAACATGTGTATGGTGAATGACAATCTTGAAAAAAACTAATTTAAAATGAAAGTTTTATGATAAATAAAAGTGTCACTGTTAGTCTGTGGGAAACCTCCCTTTGTGGGAAACCTCCCTTTGCGGGAAACCTCCCTTTGGGGGAAACCTCCCTTTGCGGGAAACCTCCCTTAGTGGGAAAACAGTGAGACTTTTATTAAGCATTCCATTCCCAGTTTGAAATATACTTTTTTCAAAAATAGTGATAAAGATGTTAGACATGACCCTATAAGAAATGCAATAATGACCATCTTCTTTATTTACCTTTATCATGGCAATCGACCATGAGAAACGAAATTCAATGTCTAATATAAACAGCTCAAAATGACATAACGTATGATACCATTGGGTATGCCGGGGAAACATTAACAATTTAAATGATATACAGCCGGATCCAAGAAGAGACAGATTTTACTCACCAAGCACCTCAAATATTTCCTCCCAGCACGCAGCCAAAAGACCGAGGGTTCTGTAATGACTAGAGGACTGAAATGCGATTGGAAATTAGCAATGTGATCAAAAGAACTTTACAATGGCAAACGACCTGCTCGATGACTTATAAATTGTTTGAACCACTTGTTGCATAAAGATCTGTATAGAGATTTCCATGGAGGTTGGAGTGAGCAACGTTGCAAATTTCGGGGAGCGATCGACCATCTACAGAACTACACTTCGATTTCATTACTTGAAGATGCCATACCGCTGGGAGCGCTAGTAGTCAATGTAGCTTACATAACCGCCAATTTGACAAAACTGAAATCCAGTAATCGTCTATATACCTTTTATTATTACAAAAGCTAATGTTTTTATCTCTCAACTATTTATTTGTTGATATTTTTACTCATAATTATGAAATTAAGAGATTCATGTGGTAAATTTTTATATGTAACCGAAAAAGTGTTTTGTTTTCTCGCCATTGAAATTACAATACATGAGTTTGTCATGTGCTGTGGCATCTTCTCTCACGGTCTAGACTCTAGATAATCTAGACGTATTTTTGTTAATACAAAATTGTTAAGGTTTCAAACGTAGTTTTACCGTTTAAGACTAGGGTGACCACATTTTCGAACTCAAAAACCGGGACATTTCGAACGTGTTTGGTGAGGGGGGGGGGTCAATATGCCCATACACTCAGGGTCGTAACGTGCCGAAACTGCACCTTGCTGAAAATAACGCAATGCACCCCCCCCCCCCCCCCCATTCCCTCTAATTTACTAGGGCGAACGTAATTTGTGTTGCGTTGAAGATGAGCGTAGCGGTTTGTATAGCGCATAAAAAGATTGAGACAAAAAGCATTTAAGAATCATGGAGCAGCAAGCATTGCTTTCTCAAAAATTCTGATCACTTGAAAATGTAAACGATTCTGACCTTTCTTTGTTTCTGTCCAAACTGTCGGGTAGCGGAAATATGCTCACTTTGAGGTAATTGAGCAATGTGCATGTACATACATAGATGCTGCTCATGCCCAAGGGTTTTTATTAGGTTGGAGATATGTTTTTGCCGCGGACTTACTTTCAAGAACTTGCATGCAAGAAATTGACAAAGTTTTTAATATATTCTGTCAAATCTTGAAGTCAACTTCATGTCAAAAAATCTGGTGTGATGTTTCGATTTGGTTTCGATGGTTTCTAAAGACAACAATCGAAATTGGGAACATTTGAAAAAAATACGCACTTTTAAATAAATTTCCGTACTTTTCCAAACATGCCCAATTGTCGAATTTTGCTCTTTTTTCTGCTTTGAAAGTGAAGGGTATGGAGGATTTTCTTGAAAAACGCAGGGGGTCTAAGTTGAGAACAAAAGTAGACACCCTGAAAATTCCATCCCAATCGAAGCAGGCGTTTGGCCTGTAGAGCGCGCGCAAACACACACACACACAAAAAAACACACACACACACACACACAAACGTTTTTTTTAGCAGAAGTGAAATTGATGATTTCGCTTCTCTCGCTTTGCTCGCTACGCTCATCAATAAAAAAAATCAAATGAATCAAATGGAATGACTGGAAAACCGGGACTTTTAGGCGTCCCGGGTGGTGTCTCTCGGGACGCCGGGACAGGGACCTCAAAACCAGGACTGTCCTGGGACATCCCATAGCCATACCGAAAGCCCACCATATCTTCCCATCCAGAAGTAGACTGGCAGGGGTGGGGGAGCGCGAATAGAAACGACAGGGGTGTGTAAATGGGAGTAGAAATGTGTTCCTCGCAGATCGCTTGTATCGCCCACAGGCTCGCAACATCGCCTCCAAAGGCAAGCAGTTTGGCGACCGACAACTGTTGATTGCTTTAGTTGCCTCGTTTCTACCGCAGTTTTCCGAGAGTTCGATTTTTATGGATGTTTTTAAAGATTACTTTGGGCTTTTATCGTCAGTGTTGTGACTTATCTAGATAAAATTATCTAGATAATTATCTAGATAGTTTTTTTTAAATCTATTATCTTTATCTAGATAATATTGTGCACTGTCATCTTTATCTTTATCTAGATAAAAAAATCTTTATCTAAACTCCATATTTTAGATAATAGATAATAGATGATTTTGGCAAATTTTATTCCGAATTTTGACATTGTCATTCAGGGTGTCATGAATTTCCAAAACCATTGCCATCCCAATAAAAAGTTTCAAACATGTATAATCTTGAGAGTAATGATTCGGGAATAGGGAATCCGATTCCAAGAGCTCATGTTGTACTGTTAGGTAGGTGTAATATAATATTATCAGTCACTAATGTGGCTTTTGGAATTTCGCAACAATCCAACGTCATTTTCCAATATTCCCAATTTCAAAAATTATCTATTGTCTAAAGAAAATTATCTAGATAGATTTTTTCATCTATTATCTTTTATCTAGATGATTTTAAAAGAATCATCTATTATCTTATCTAGATAAAAAATTTGCCCATCATCTTCATCTTTATCTAGATGGAAAAAAAATTATCTAGTCACAACACTGTTTACCGTATACGTAGTCGGTTCGTGCACCCTGTGTATTTTTTTTAATGACATCTCCTGACTCAATAAACAGCACGTACTCGCTTCGTGTGTTATGGAAGATTGAAATTTCTATGCCGTTCGTTCGTATACTGTTATGTAAAAACTCCCTAGCGTTTTGATTCTTGTGTGCAGGAATACATCGATTCCCGGGCTTTTGACATACCGGGCCTCTGCCGGTCGGTGAAAATGCTAGTATTTAAATAATAATGTGAAATATATCTTTATCGTTAATGTTCTTGCGACAACAAGCTGTGAATTGCAATTAAAAGAAGATAAATATGAGTATTGTTGGCCCTTTGTAGGCCCGTTGAAGGAAACGATTGTTAGAAGTTGAACGTAGTTCGACCCTTGATTTTGCTATTACCTCGCCGTCGATGCCGCCGCTTGTTGACTTCGAGTTTCGATGAATTTACAATGTTTTGTTTTGGCTCAGGTCATTAATCCCGCTAAAGTACCTATCCGATATCAAGTTCAAAACAATGCGCAACGCCCTGCCCCTTGTCTCGTGTCTGCAGTCGACGATCACAACCCGCGAAGGCAATACGCACTTTTAATTTGTGTGCAAAGAGCGTGACCAGAATTTTCGGAGCCCTCAAGGTTAGATCGGCACGTTTCAAACGGGCCATGGAATTAATTGATATGATGGTCCATCAAATAACATTTAACGATAATACACTTGCAAATCAGAGTAAACTGTGCGTAAAGTAAAGGAAAAAGATAGTTGTACAAGTAGCACAAATCAGGTTGTACCAGCAGGGAGAATTAGCCTGCAGAAAGAGCTAAGATCTGCATCTGAAGTGAAATGACAAACGAAATTAAAGTTTGGTTCCTTGGTTGCTTGGCTTGATCAACTCATTCCATGCTAGCTGCGCAAATTTGATAGTGATGCACGCATGATAGCGAAAGCGCGCATGGAGAGCGATCTGGATTCTGAGTTCTGAATTCCCCGTTTACAGGGAATTTGATTCCTCCCAATATGGACAATGCACTGGGTAGGATGGTTTTATTTTTTGGAGAAGGTTGCATCTTCTAGAATGTAACGCCGATTAGCATAGAAAAATTAGCTTCCCTAAATGTTCAACAGCACCCCGGGCTTTTTCGAGCCAGTCAGCCCGTGTAGCCCGTGTATATCATTTTATCATTCTATCATCTCTGGACAATAAAAAATATTTATTATTATGTTCCCATCGTTAGCTGTGCGAAATCCGAAATCACCTACAACATTCTAAGTAGATGAGTCGAGCTATCACCCTTGAAGAAGTAACTATATAGCCTATTATGTTGTGAAACGTCGCGAAAACAGTAAGACTTTAATTTAGCATTCAAATCCCAGTTTGATAAAGTATTTTGCCAAAATATTGCTAAAGTTATGGACAAGTAAACACGAGTCCAAGAAATCTATAATATTTATAGACACGCCAATATTGTTACTTTTACATCCAAATGATTCATTATATAACGTAATAAAATACCTGGAGCTATCCGAATACCATGCGATTTTCTGTGGCGTCAACTTCGACGTAACAATTCACAATTGGCCATGAAACCGCGTTGAAAGTGCGACGACCTTAAAGCCTCGACTGCCTGTTGCAGCCTGAGTGAACTTGGGGAACCGGCGAGGCCTTGCCCCTGTCGAAAATCACAGAGTGTAGCTCGCTATATTACCGCGCACGCACGCACGCACCCCAACCACCCACCCCATCCAACCACCTACCAACCCCCAAAATATCCACGACCCCCACGACCCCCACGACCCCCACGACCCCCACAACCCCCACAACCCCCACAACCCCCACAACCCCCACAACCCCCACGAATGGATGGAGCGAGTTGATTAAAAGGGGGGGAAGCTGAGTACACGATTGAGTCTCCCTTTACTCTTGACAACGCACAATATATTAATTGTTGTTTAGCTACTTACATAAAATGGTACAGTATTTTGCGATAATTCCTCCGTGTTAGGCAATGACTCTCAAAATAACAATGTGTGTGATCCCGTTGACAATAAACGTACATTTATTTATTTATCTATTGGTTTATTTATTCCCGAGATCGTATTTTTCACAGTTACTTTAAGAAAAGTAAACTATTGTCAAGTGACATAAGAATTATACTCAAGATGACAATATAGTTATAACTTATAACAGTGCTTCAGACAGATATTTTAGAAGTAGTGGTGATGTTGATGAGCGTAGCGAGCGAAGCGAAATCTTCAATATCACCTTTGTTAAAAAAGCACTCGTGTGTGTTTGTTTGTTTGTAATTGTGTGTTTGTGTGTATGTGTGTTTGTTTGTATGTGTGTTTGCGCGCGCTCTATACAGGCCAAACGCCTGCGTCGATTGCGATGACATTTTCAGGGTGTCTATAATATACATTTGTTCTCAACTTAGTACCGCTGCGCCCATACACTCATCTTCAACGCGAACACTTTGGCAGCGTTTCCTAGTATTAGTAGGTATAAAGTTCACAGCAAAATCAAGTGCAGTGTCAAGTGAATGTGGTTGTGATAAGATTAGATTCGTTCCTGACTAAACCACCAACATCGATAAACCATCAATAAAAGACGTTGATCGGAAGTTTATGCTAATGTCTATATCTTTTTCTTTGTGATCCCTTAATTAATCTAGGTGTAAATAACAAGGTGGGTTGGGTTGCCCAGTTGCTAAGTCTATAAACCAAGGACGAAGACGATAATATCTTGTTTGAATACTGAATTTGTGATGTTGATTAAACAATAGCTCTTCTGTTATAGTGGGTTTACTGTAATAATGAGCATAAACGTGGATTTATACGCTGGTTGAAATTAACTGCGAACGGGCGACTCACAATGACAGTATAGTACACACATTATTATTGAGATTCCATGGCGATTTTCAAAATTATGATACTGGCGTTTTAAAAAGATTTACGCACACTGAACAGTAAACATTGACGCATTTGGTCATGCTTGTCTTTATTGGTGTTATATTGTTATCTTTGTTGCCTCTTTCTGTTAAGTTTGTAATCTGGGTATGTTTTCTGAATTGTTTCATTGTTTCACCTCCAACAAATAACTAAACAATGATATATTTTGCTAAAATGTTACGCTGCTAGTCTCACTCAACGCACTTTCCAGTACAAGCGTCGACCACCTAGTAGAGAGTGCTCAAACTAAATAGATACTTGTGAGTTTTGTCGGTTTGCTAAGAGAATGCGCGCGAACTTGTTTATTTTAATTCACTCTGGCATTTGGAGCAAAACTGACGTGCGACTTGTTTAAAAGAATCAATTAAACTGCTGTGAATGGCTTTTGGAAGGATGCTGTAGTGATTAGTTGATAAATCACATAAATAAAGCATATAAAAGATACGTCAAGTCAGCCAAGTGGCTAAAATATTCACCTTATCGTCGTCAACGGCCATACCATGTTGAAAACACCGGTTCTCGTCCGATCACCGAAGTTAAGCGACATCGGGCGTGGTCAGTACTTGGATGGGTGACCGCTTGGGAACACCACGTGCCGTTGGCAACTAATCTTTTGAGATTTTGTCATCGAGTCATATAGCGCATACTATCTATTTTCGCCTGTGACATTCTCAAATTGATACGCTAGTTCGCAATATTTCGACCACTGAACAAGGTTTCAAACGTATTTTACCTACATTCATTACAACCCATGCAAACACTTACCAATTGCTACCAACTCCTACCATAACACAACACTTCAAAGATGTCATATTGCAAGCACAAACTAGCAAAAGTCACATACACTTGCACTACAATATTCTCATCTTTCATTTTCCTACTACATGCCCACATTTCCATGCAGACATAGATTCCCGTTTCTGGTCCTGGAGAGGAGTTGGTAGGGGACATTTAATTGGACGTAATTGTCTAGCAAAACCTTGCAGTAACGTCCGTTGTGCCATCAGCTTAAATTCTGTTAACTTAACACTGTTTCAGTGTATAGTACATATTTACGGAGCAATTTTATTATATTAATCCAGTTTTAATATAATATACATACCTATATATTCAAACTGGATAAATATAATAAAATTGGATTAAAAATTAAAATATAATAAAATTATTTAATGTATAAAATACATCCTACGTATACCTAGCTATATATATACCCAGAGCTCCGCGGTTGCAATTTGGGTAGCGAATTGAAGATGAGCGGATATATAAGATATATATATATATATAACATATGGTCTTATGGAAAATAAAAGTCCAACTTTGCCCAGGTAAGTTCGCAGGCGACCTTCGTGGGGAGCATTTTCGGCAGCCGGCGAAAGTGAAGAGGAAACTAGCGCTTGCGCTTGCAACATACGCCGAGGTTCCGCGGGAACTTCTCATCGCCGCAACTACCAACACGTTTCAACTAGGGGTGTGCGAATAGTGGTTTTCTTGGTTCGAATCGAACATCGAACATTTTAAAAGTCATAATTCGAAGTCGAATCGAATATCGAATAAAAAGATGTTTAAAAAGTCGATTATCGAATCGAATCGAATAATTCGTTTGGCTCGAATAATTCGCCAAAAGTTCGAATAATTTCCCTTAAATGTGAATTTTTGCAGCATGGTGCTTAGCAGTGGTACCAAATATTCAAACTATTCGAATTTTTCGAATTATTCGATTTTCGAATAATAAAATGTCGATTTCGAATACGAATTCGAATAGTTTTAAAATCACTATTCGAAATTCGAATACAAATAATTCGAAAATAATTCTTCGCATAATTCGTCCATTTCGAATATTCGCACACCCCTAGATATGACGCTTAACGACATAACGTTATAACATCATTAACGTTTTAACTATAATTTAATTATAACATCAGTCAAGCTTTCACCCTTGAAAAAGTAACTAGTATATGTTACGAAACGTGGGGAAACCAGTGAGACTTTTGATTTAGCATTCAAATCCCAGTTTGAAATAGTTTTTTTCAAAACTAGTGCTAAAGATAGGATGAGTAGTGCTAGTGCCCAAATTGCCTTTTTTACTTAAATTTGTATGAAAAAAAGTATGATGTACATTTAATTAAAAACTACCATCTGGCATTCATTGGTTATTTCTTGGCCTATGGTTTTTTTCCTGTTAGCTGCATTTCCTGTCAATATGTGTGGTGGGTTCCACTGATGTATTGTGGAGAATTTAAATTTGAAACTGATGTGAACTGAACTCAAATGCATTGCCACATGACTTTTTATCTTACCTTTCCTTCCACATTATCATTATCTTGTCAGAAACAGATACCAGCCCAAAACCCCATTTCACGTTGAGAAGGAGAGTGTATTTGCATCTTCCTCGAGGACCCACTGCTGCTAGACACGAGCCAAGAGTTTCAAAACCCACAAGCCATACATTGAGCTGGACACAAGGCTCTAATGGGCAGTTTTGAAACTCTTAGCTTATGTTGAGCAGAAGTGGGTCCTCGAGGAAGATGCATATCGAATCTTCTTAAAGTCTCTCACTCATAACTCAAAGTTCATGAAAAAAATCTCAAAATCTATCAGTTTTAGTTGGAAATTTAATGCCGCATCCAACGGTGTAATAATATTGGGGGGTCACCGGACTAATTACAGAGATATTAGGGTTTGAAAGCTCGACATTAAACATGGGCGGCATAGGAAATCAGGTCAAAACCGGCATGTAACACAGGATAGCTCAAAATATAATGCAATCCAAGCATTTAAACAAACTTACTACATAATTGAAAGATAATTATCTGCTGAACACTCTCAGAAAAGAGAAAAACTGGGCTCACCAAACTGACTTTTAAGATAACAGCATATCAAAATTCTGAGGGTGGCGTTTCAAGCGCTCTTTTGCAATTTTTTTCATGAAAGTGTTGATATGCTCTTTACAGACACAAAAACAATGCTAGTTTAAATGCTTTAAATAGATGTTATCATATTAAATTTAACGTGTTTTTCCAATCGCGCACACTTTTACACAAATTGGCGTTGCCCTGGATACGCAGACCAAACGTAACAGAGACGTCGACGTAGAATGAAGTTCAGTTGCCAAAAAAAGGATGTAATTATCAATGTATACAGTATATCAATAGAGGTTTTTAAACTATTCTTTTAAATTATTTCAAACAGAATAAACAAAATCAATCATTTAAAACAAGTTTTTCCAATTTACAAGTAAAGAAAAATAAATTAGACAATATCTTAGGGTAAATTCAAAACGGCATGCAAAGCACATAGGTACACTACAATTCCAGAGCTGTAAACCGCAGCTATGACCTGCCAATTACATTGTTTGAGATGAATATTGTGAACAACTTCAGCATACAATTTGGTTCACTTGTCTTTGGCTGTTTCTTCCTCCGAAGTTCCGCTGACTTCCACGACACAAGCACGTGGGAACCAGCCTCGAAATCTCGCAGAGTCCGCGGAAGCCCGCATCTTTTCCCCGAAAAGCCAGTACCTTGAAAAACAACAATAAATGGGGATCAATTGAATTAATGGAACAAAAACAACTATTAGCTCTTTTGTTCAGCACTGAGAGCTGGCACGGCATACTAGTTGCCTATCCCGTACCGGAGCTGTGAGAGCTGGCACGGCATACTAGTTGCCTATCCCGTACCGGAGCAGTGAGAGCTGGCACGGCATACTAGTTGCCTATCCCGTACCGGAGCAGTGAGAGCTGGCACGGCATACTAGTTGCCTAACCTGTACCGGAGCAGTGAGAGCTGGCACGGCATGCTAGTTGCCTATCCCGTACCAGAGCAGTGAGAGCTGGCACGGCATACTAGTTGCCTATCCCGTACCGGAGCAGTGAGAGCTGGCACGACATACTAGTTGCCTATCCCGTACCGGAGCAGTGAGAGCTGGCACGGCATGCTAGTTGCCTATCCCGTACCGGAGCAGTGAGAACTGGCACGGCATGCTAGTTGCCTATCCCGTACCGGAGCAGTGAGAGCTGGCACGGCATACTAGTTGCCTATCCCGTACCGGAGCAGTGAGAGCTGGCACGGCATCCTAGTTGCCTATCCCGTACCGGAGCAGTGAGAGCTGGCACGGCATACTAGTTGCCTATCCCGTACCGGAGCAGTGAGAGCTGGCACGGCATTCTAGTTGCCTATCACGTACCGGAGCAGTGAGACCTGGCACGGCATGCTAGTTGCCTATCCCGTACCGGAGCAGTGAGAGCTGGCACGGCATACTAGTTGCCTATCCCGTACCGGAGCAGTGAGAGCTGGCACGGCATACTAGTTGCCTATCCCGTACCGGAGCAGTGAGAGCTGGCACGGCATCCTAGTTGCCTATCCCGTACCGGAGCAGTGAGAGCTGGCACGGCATACTAGTTGCCTATCCCGTACCGGAGCAGTGAGAGCTGGCACGGCATTCTAGTTGCCTATCACGTACCGGAGCAGTGAGAGCTGGCACGGCATGCTAGTTGCCTATCCCGTACCGGAGCAGTGAGAGCTGGCACGGCATGCTAGTTGCCTATCCCGTACCGGAGCAGTGAGACCTGGCACGGCATGCTAGTTGCCTATCCCGTACCGGAGCAGTGAGAGCTGGCACGGCATACTAGTTGCCTATCCCGTACCGGAGCAGTGAGAGCTGGCACGGCATCCTAGTTGCCTATCCCGTACCGGAGCAGTGAGAGTTGGCACGGCATGCTAGTTGCCCATCCCGTACCGGAGCAGTGAGAGCTGGCACGGCACACTAGTTGCCTATCCCGTACCGGAGCAGTGAGAGCTGGCACGGCATACTAGTTGCCTATCCCGTACCGGAGCAGTGAGAGCTGCCACGGCATACTAGTTGCCTATCCCGTACCGGAGCAGTGAGAGCTGGCACGGCATACTAGTTGCCTATCCCGTACCGGAGCAGTGAGAGCTGGCACGGCATACTAGGTGCCTATCCCGTACCGGAGCAGTGAGAGCTGGCACGGCATACTAGTTGCCTATCCCGTACCGGAGCAGTGAGAGCTGGCACGGCATACTAGTTGCCTATCCCGTACCGGAGCAGTGAGAGCTGGCACGGCATGCTAGTTGCCTATCCCGTACCGGAGCAGTGAGAGCTGGCACGGCATGCTAGTTGCCTATCCCGTACCGGAGCAGTGAGAGCTGGCACGGCATACTAGTTGCCTTTCCCGTACCGGAGCAGTGAGAGCTGGCACGGCATACTAGTTGCCTATCCCGTACCGGGGCAGTGTGAGCTGGCACGGCACACTAGTTGCCTATCCCGTACCGGAGAAGTGAGAGCTGGCACGGCACACTAGTTGCCTATCCCGTACCGGAGCAGTGAGAGCTGGCACGGCACACTAGTTGCCTATCCCGTACCGGAGAAGTGAGAGCTGGCACGGCATGCTTGTTGCCTATCCCGTACCGGAGCAGTGAGAGCTGGCACGGCATACTAGTTGCCTATCCCGTACCGGAGCAGTGAGAGCTGGCACGGCATACTAGTTGCCTATCCCGTACCGGAGCAGTGAGAGCTGGCACGGCATACTAGTTGCCTATCCCGTACCGGAGCAGTGAGAGCTGGCACGGCATGCTAGTTGCCTGTCCCGTACCGGAGCAGTGAGAGCTGGCACGGCAAACTAGTTGCCTATCCCGTACCGGATTAGTGATCGAAGATTGAACCTCGCGACTGATTTTCAAAGAATTACCTCCGCCACCGAGTGACCACGATCTGATCACCGACAGCTAACTTGATGCGGGACTCGTCGGTGAAAGGCGGGTGGCACAATACGCCGACGCCGTGCGCCAACGGGAACCAGCGGCCCGAGAACGGACGGACCGTTTCGTAGCGGCGCGAACGCCGCCGTTTGTCGCTCTTCTGCCGCTGCTGCTCGACCTGGAAATGGGGGGAGACCGTTAGCTAGGGGGTGTCAGTCGATTGCGATTGATCGATTCGATTAGTCGATTGTGAGAAAAAGACGATTAATCGATGTCACTGTAATAAATGAAAACATTGAAATTGCAACAAAAACGTCAAAAATGCCAGTAGGTATTTGCTGAAGGCGCACTTTTTTAAATTGTAGTCACACAAAATCCCACACAGCTGTGTAGCGCTGGCTTATCTGAAGCTTTGTAGCAACGGAGGGAAACATTCTCGTGACTCTAAAATGAGAGTGCGTCTTTTCAAAAAAATTGAAAGTGCGCCGTTTTAGATATTTATTTCAGTGCAAATATGAACCTGAAACGTGAAAATACCCCCGATTAACAGAATAAATCATATCCTGCCTCAATTCCACGATGTTTTTGGGGAAAAATCGAAAAAACTTCTTAATAATCGATTATAAATCGAAATTACATCATATCAGAATACATCATATCTTGCCTCAATTCCATGATTTTTTTAAAATCGATTAATAATTGACTGCCAGTTCTCATTTTCGATTCGATAATTGATTTGAAAAAAATTATCAACCCCACCGAAAATCCCTAAAAAAAAAAAATCCAATCCCCACCAAAAATCCCTACCAAAAATCCAAATAAAAAGACACGGAAAGTGGCGACGAGTCCCCGCGCTCACCGCTGAGGGTAGGATTCGGGCATAGAATCCGGGCACCCGGTCCGGAAGTCCGGCAACCCGGAGGCAACCGGACGGTAGGATTCGGGCATAGAATCCGGGTACCCGGTCCGGAAGTCCGGCAACCCGGAGGCAACCGGACGGTAGGATTCGGGCATGGAATCCGGGCACCCGGTCCGGAAGTCCGGCAACCCGGTGGCAACCGGACGGTAGGATTCGGGCATAGAATCCGGGTACCCGGTCCGGAAGTCCGGCAACCCGGAGGCAACCGGACGGTAGGATTCGGGCATAGAATCCGGGCACCCGGTCCGGAAGTCCGGCAACCCGGTGGCAACCGGACGGTAGGATTCGGGCATAGAATCCGGGTACCCGGTCCGGAAGTCCGGCCACCCGGTGGCAACCGGACGGTAGGATTCGGGCATAGAATCCGGGTACCCGGTCCGGAAGTCCGGCCACCCGGTGGCAACCGGACGGTAGGATTCGGGCATAGAATCCGGGTACCCGGTCCGGAAGTACCGGCCACCCGGAGGCAACCGGACGGTAGGATTCGGGCATAGAATCCGGGCACCCGGTCCGGAAGTACCGGCCACCCGGAGGCAACCGGACGGTAGGATTCGGGCATAGAATCCGGGCACCCGGTCCGGAAGTACCGGCCACCCGGAGGCTCACCGTGAGCGTGTGCCGGTCGCACCCCTCGGCGACCGGCCACGAGAGGCCGTCGCCGAGGGGCACGCACCCGAGCGTGACCACCTGTCGCACGTTCGCTCGCCGCCCGAGGTCGTACGGGTACGCGAACGGCCGCGCGCCCTCCGCGGCCCGACGGTGGTTCGCCTTCTCCACGATCCAGTCCTCGATCGCCGTGCGGTTCCTGGGACAAACGGACGACTGCGGTCACGGATTTCTTAACTTTTAACACGGATAATAATAATAATAATAATAATTGTGTTTATTGTCAGTAAAACAAGTTCATGTTATGAGACAGTCAAATGGGCTATTTACAGTTCATTTATAATTACAATATTCGTCAATCGAGTAAAAACATTTATCTATTAGGAATGTCTTGAGCTGTTCCTTTAATTTAGAGAACGGTTGGGATTTTAGTGCGATAGGAAGTTCATTGTACAATTTTCTGCCCACGTAGGTGGGGTCATTTTTATATATACTTAGTTTATAATGTGTGAGTCTTAGATTCGTCTTAGCTCTCGTGTCATGACAATGGATTGATTCATTTGTTTCTCCTAGTAAGTTATTGTCAATTACACACATGATCGTGTAAAAAATATATAAACAAGGTAATGATAATATTCTAAAATTAATGAAGAGTTTCCTGCACGAGTCCTTGTAATAGATATCAGCACAGGGATCGGAGCTTGCTCGTGCCATAAACCGCATCGCCCGCTTCTGGAGCAAAAATGCTCTTTTTGCATGGCTAGATCCACCCCAGACAATCACGCCATACTGAAGATTAGACTGAATTAGCCCGAAATATATTAATCTTATTATGTTGAAATTTACAAGGTTCATCATTTTCTTGATAAGGTAGCATCCAGAGGCCACTTTCTTGCAAACGGTTTCAATAGGTCCCTTCCAGTCAACAGTATTATTGATAGTTACTCCAAGAAATCTGGTCTCTTCGAGGACACTTATTGATTTATTATCTAATTTGATTAAAGGTGAACTCTCGCTTATTTTGATGTACGCAATCACCTTGTCTAGAAGTCGGAACGAATTTCACCTCAAAGAGGACAATCTTGAAAAATCTGACAAACGCCCGAGGTATCAACAATCTTTGCCCGAGGTATGCTGGCGCTCTTTTATTTAATCACCTTCCTAATAACATTAAAAATAAAACGGGGGACGATTTTAAATTCGCATTAAAGCAGTATCTTTTAGCAAAATGTTTTTATACTGTACGCGACTATCTTTCTGAATAAGTTTTAGTTGTAAGCAACTGACTGTCTATTTATCATGTACCATACTGTGATCCATTGACAATAAACATATATTATTATTATTATTATTATTATTATTATTATTATCTACGGTCACGGATCTACGGATCTACGGTCACGGATCTACGGATCTACGGATCTACGGATCTACGGATACGGTTTGCGAGCGAACGGTGGTGGGGTTGACGCGGTGTGTTACGGCCTTGCTCTGGTCCGAGTGGCCTAGGTTTGAGTCTAATCATAAACATCTAATCGTCAAATCAGCAAATCTAATCATAAAACAAAAATCGACAACATCTAATCATAAAATCTAATCATAAAATCAGCAAATCTAATTATAAAACAAAAATCGACAACATCTAATCATAAAATCTAGTCATAAAATCAGCAAATCTAATCATAAAACAAAAATTACTTATACTTTATTTGAAAGCTTTATGAATTGCCTAGTGAACTAGCTATTTTGTTTCGGGATGTCACTAAAACTTTGTCGATAAAGAAATATTTCGCAGATATTCATAGGCCAAGGGGTTTCCCCACCTTAAGGCTATTGGTGCGGTTGTTGGTGATTATTTCATGAAGCTTTATTTTAACTTTCTGTTGGTATTTCGTGGTTATAAATCACACAATCCGTTGTCAAAAGTGTGAGGATTCCGTAGACCCTGGTTTCGTTGCAATCGGACAAAAGGTGTGGCCACAAGTTGGTATCCAGTAGGAGGTAAATTCTGCGCGGGAAGCTGCCCGAGGATACGCTCACACCAATAGTCTTAAAATGGCAGGCGCCTCTTCAATAAACGTCTAAAGCTGTGATTACACGGTTCAATGTTTCGTTCAATGCATTTAATTCAAGGTTGAATTCCATGCATTGAACCGTGTAAACAACAATTGAATTCAATGAATCATTGAATGAAAGCTTGAATTCAAGGTTTCATTCAATGTTTTCTCATTTAGGACGTGTTCTAAATATCGTTTAATTTCCCTTTCAATAGAAGGAAGTGTTTGTTACTGCCTTCTAAAAACAAAGATTTTGGAAGGCTGTGCCACCATTTTCAATGAATTTAGAACATTGAGTCGAGTAAACGGCTCTTCAAGAGCATTCAATGTTTCGTTCAATGCATTGAGTTCAATGCATTGATTTCAATGCATTGAGTTCAATGCATTGCGTTCAATGCATTGATTTCAATGCATTGAGTTCAATGCATTGCGTTCAATGCATTGATTTCAATGCATTGAGTTCAATGCATTGAGTTCAATGCATTGAGTTCAATGCATTGCGTTCAATGCATTGATTTCAATGCATTGAACGAAACATATAACCGTGTAAACACAGCTTCAATCGTGCGGCTGTGTAATTAACTCCGAGGTCGGTGCTGTGGCGGTCACCTCAGGATGGCGCGCAGCTGGAAGAAGAGCAGCATCCCAACGGCCAGCACGACCCCGATAGCGAGGCCCAGACAGAAGACGCAGAAGACGAGCGAGTAAACGGTCAGCTCCACGATCGGCTCCTGCCCGGTGCCGTAGTAGATGTACCTGGCGAGCGCAGACGTCAGGAGGGACGGCGGAGATCAGGCGATTGTTACCTGCGTGCGTAGTTGGGGAAGATCGTTTTGGAATCGACCTTTTAAAAATATCAAGATAATGATCTTTTAAAAAGATCTGAAGTTTACCATCCTTTTTTTTTGTAAATTTTAATTCAAGCTCGTTTTATGAAAAGATCAAGTTCGTTTAAAATATCGTTTTTAGGAGAGAAAAAAACTGGGAAAATGGTCAATTTTTCTCCGTCAATGGACCACTAATGTATCACACAAATAATCAAATAATCACACAATAATCAAAGATTCATTGCCTCTGTTTCGGCTCGTCCCGGAATAAACGGTAAAATTTGGAAGTAATGTTGTTGGCTGAAATCCCATTTTAGAAACACACAGAATTTAATACACGTGCTTCTGAAACACATCGGTTCAGGCATTGGAAAACGATCTTGATCTTTTAAAAAGGTCGTGGAAAGAAGATCTCTATCAAATTAAAAGATCATTTAAAAAAAAAGCGATCTTGATCAGTTCCAAGGTCACAAAAAAAGGATCTCGATGGCATGATCTTGATCTTTTTAAAAGATCCTTCCCCAACTATGCTTGCATGCAACTTACGGTACCTACGTTTTAGTCTTTCAACGTAAAATTGTGGGAAAAGTCGGGAAAATGGCAACTAGGTACTAGCATTTTGGAGGAAAATGTTACAGTTGTTAGGGTTGGAAAATGTTGAACGTTAAGGACAGTTCGAAAGACAGACCGTGTCCCTATTCGCAGTCCATGCATATGCATACAATTTGCACTACAGACAGACGTTTTAAAAACTATTCCTAGTTGGGTTTAGAATACGAAGATTCTAGCAGGTCCGAGCATTTTGTTGCGTGGAAGTTTCACAGGGGGCAGGGGTTTTCAAACTGTGCATTACAACTCCCTGGGGGGTCGCGCATTTCAGTTGGGGGGGGGGGGGGGGGGGGGGGGGGGTCGCGGAATTTTCGCATAGAAATAATATTTATTCCTGATACATACGACTGACATGATTGTAATTGACAAAAATCCTTGTCTTCCCAAATTACAGACATTTAGAATTCCTATTTCCTTACACTTTGAGCCGACCACTTAATGTCTATCAATAGCACAGTTATCTTGCGAAAACTGGAAGATAAGCATGTGGCATTGTAAAACTCGTGATGTTAGTACAAGGGAGCCGCGAAAACTCGTTCCCTCGTTAAGGGAGTCGTGGATTCAATGAGTTTGCAAACCACTGAGCAAGAGAACTTCAATCAAGAGGCAGAACCAGACTGTAATATGATCACCATGAAATAAAAAAAATCCTCAAAGGACTTCTCTCTTTGTGCACAAGTGGTGCTCCAATGAAAGATTTTTGCTTTTTATGTGCCATAAAGAAAGAAAAGTTCAACGAAAATTTTGTATAATGTTGCCGATTTCAAATTTTAAACTAAAACTTTGAAAGGTAGCGATTCACAGTTAACAACCCTATATAGCAAATTGATTGCTCCAAGGAGTCACCAGCCGCTAAAGGAAGGCAATTACAACCATAAAATAAAGGTTGTTTAGTCTCAATTATTAATTTTTTAAATTTTGGTTCAATCATAAAATGGTAAATTAGCTATTATTGATAACCCTATTATTGTTATCATTTTTACTACTATAATTATTGTTTTTTTTTTACATTCTTATTATTATTATTATTACCAATTTATTGCACTTTGTTATATTTTCGTGTCTTCATATGACTTATCATTTTAACTGTATTGTTATCAATTACACTTTTATACACCATCCTGACGATCCCTAACGGGATTCAAGGCTTGTAAATTTTTTATCAATCAATCTTTAGCTCTCACTATGCCAATGTACATAGACTTATATCAACTAATATTCTACGGACAAGCTCCTAGCGAGCTTCGTAGTTCAATTGCACTTTGTTTTCTAAGTGAATAAATAAAAAATAAAAATAAATCAATCAATCAATCATGGCCGATGCGTTAAAAAACGCCGGAACCTTTCGTCCGAGCGCAACTCGTAACAGGAGCCGAGGAGAGACGGAACTACGTACCACGTGCGGTTCAGCGCCCTGTAGAGCGAGCACGCCAACACGACGCTGGCCTGCAGACAGCCGCAGACCGCCCAGACGAGGAACGCGGTGAAGTGGCCGTGGTTCAGGTGGCCCACGCAGTTGTTTATCCACGGACAGTGGTGGTCCATTTTCATCACGCACCGGCCGCCTGCAAGGATGCGTAACGTATCGCATGCGTTGAGGTTGTCGTTAGGGTCGTTAATAACTGGATCATTTCAATGGGGAGTTAGTACGGTGATTAAACGATCGTAGCTTACCTGCAGTTGAAATGAGTGTTGCGAGAGTAACTGAATGTTTGTCAACGTTTCAGTCTTAAGCCGGTTGTTTATAATAAAAAATGCGTTTTAAATTTAGTTCATCCAGCGACGGTTAGTTCATGAGGCACTTGGGCCATGGCGTCCGATTGTGCGAATTTAGGCTAACGTTTTGCCGAACGACTTAAAAGTAGGTATAGTCACTTTCAGTGGTTTTTTCGAGATCATTAAGAAACAAACTTTCGACAAAGCGGCGTAACTAAAACTTTTATGTTGTGTTCTCCTCTCTTTTCCCCACGATATTGCCCCTGATTTAATCAGTGGCATATTTGTGTTCAACGACAAAAACAGCAACAACAACCAAAACATCGACAACAACGACAACAACGTGAACAAGGCCCGACAGAAACGCCACAACACATGCAGAAATCCTCGAGACACCCACTTCTTCACATTTTGGTACGTCGTTTTTCACAATCATGAAACTTCTTTCCGATTAATTCAGTCCAATGATCCACAAACAATTACCACAATCATCATTACAAAACATTAAAATATAGGTACTACTTCAGTACAAGAGCCTCGGAAAATTTTATCGAAGGCACGTGACCTGAATGTCCAAAACATCAACCAAACAACCTCCAACTTTCTCACGCTCAAGGTTCATCTGATAACATTTACAAGGGTTCTACTTGCGGGGGGGGGGGGGGGGGGGGGAATACATATCAAAGATACTTATATAGATGCAGGTGATGAAACACAGATTACGAGTAATACTTTTGACAACATCATATGTACCAACATTCCGAACAAAGCACTTGAATCAGCAAAACACCAAGTGTGGTCCAATGGAGCTTGCAGGAATGCAGGGACACGACCTAGCTAGCAGTCTGCGACACAGCCATAGTCCTTCTGCGGAGGTTACAGGACTCCCTAGCCAATGGGTACTTAAATGTAGAATGTTCACTTTCAAAACTGTCCAGTAATGAGAAAGTTGTCTTAATTTGGTACCTATTTAAGTAAAGAGAGCTAACGATAATAAACCTGTAAGTTTCTTCTGTACTTATGTGTAAGTCCACTTTCAAGCAGGTATACCCAGTCTAACCAATAGCTATGCTATGCATTGGCCTGGCCAACTTCATTCCATAACTGTCTTCTTCTAAACATAGCAATGACATAAATTTAGCAGTTTAGATTTTTAATTATTATTTAACTAGTAAGTAACAGACTTCAGAGGAAACGAAACGTAAGTGTCTTCGTCGTACGCGAAGGTTCACGCGGGAACTTCTCCTGGCCGCAAATACTAACACTGAGTTTTGGAAAAAAAATACACGTGTAGTTGAAGGGTTGTTTGATGTCGGATGGTGTGTTAGGTTATTATACTTTCAAAAATGACAGAGGTGTGCATTTTCAAAAAGTGCCTAAAATGCCATTTTTACAGCTTTTTTACGTGGCTTGTATGGAAAAAGTTTACCATAACTTGTACTAAAAACTACCATCCGACATCAATTGATTCTGTCTCGGTCTATGGTTTTTTTTCCAGATTTGTACATTAATAATTGTTGGTGTATGAACTTCCCGCGTTAACCTCTGCACCGACCCCTGGCCACGCAACGTGGCTTGTGAATCCAATCGTTTGCAACGCTCTTCAGGCCAGCTTCTAGCAGATTTTTCTTGAAAGTATTTGTTTGGACATCAGAATATGAAAGTGTTATTTTATTTTGTGAATGCAATCAATAAAATTAGGAAAAAACAGTGTTTTGTGTCATTTTTTACGATTGATAAAAATACAAATGAACCGCGAAGAGGTAAACAACAGTGTAAAAATTTATCGGCAAAGCTCCGACTGACGTGATGACATCACTGGAGTCCTTTTCTATCCATCCTATCCTATGTAGGCTACCTATTCAACTCAATACCTAATGTTGGCTTCCAAGATTGAACTCTGACAAAATTTTTGGTCCTGTTACAAACTACTACCAAGTACTACCTACTACACTAGCGAGTTTTCCACTTTCTGGGGATCTCATATCATAGAGTACCATACTAAAGAGTCGAATGATTAAGTTTTTGTCATTACCATTAAAAATGGTATTTAATATTAAACCATTATTTACCATTTTACTCTTCACAAATGGTAAAGAGTCAAGTGGTACTTTGTTTCGAAGTCCACCAAGGCCAACAAGCCTGTAGTAGGGTGACCAGACGTCCCGGTTCTCCCAGGATAGTCCTGGTTTTGAGGTCCCTGTCCCGGCGTCCCGAGAGACGCCTACATGTCCCGGTTTCCCAGTCATTCGATTTGATTATTTTTATCTTTTTTATTTCAAATAATTTATTTACTACGATCATTGTTATATTTGTGGAGTGCCTTTATCAAGTACCTAATTGGTTTGTGGACATGGAGTTAATCACAATAAGCAGCCCCAACCCATCATCAAACCCCTTCTCAATCCTTCCGTTCTGACTTTTTTGCTTTAATCTGCCATTATTGTGTATTGTAGGGGTCAGAAAATGGGAGTGGGAGCTGCAAAATTCAGTAAATTCGGAAAATTCGGCTTATTTAAATCATAAATTAGAGAGAAATGGGGGGGGGGGGGGGAGCATTGCGTTATTTTCAGAATGGTGCAGTTTCGGCATGTTACGGCTCTGAGTGTACTGAGTGTGTGAGTATTTTGAACCCCCCCCCCCCTCACCCCACCCATACGAAAATGTCCCGCGTTTCTAGATCGAAAATGTGGTCACCCTAGCCTGTAGGTTGTACTACTCTGACATCAATTTTTCTTACTTACATTTTCGACAATGATGTGAACGAGGAGCTTTAAACCCCTGGCACATCTCGCAGAATTGCAGATACGTAGCATCTTCAACAACATCCTTAAACAAAGTTTCAATTTGCAAAAAATTACAATAATAAATTTCAATAAGCCCACCTCCAAGTCAGAAAGCGTCACAAAACATCAGAAAGACGTTAAGAAAAATGAGTGAACAAAATTAAGTAGGTTTGTACTCACTGGTTGCCATTTTAGTGGCAAATAGCCTGGTCCCTCGTAAATGGCACTCAAGAAGTGGTAAAATGTTAGAGCACTACAGAGAAAAAAGAATGCAGTATTTGCTAAACCCCCTATAGATGCCCTGGGAGGCCACCACATGCTACTGCAATGTATCGTCATGTATGATACACTTTTCACGATCCCTAGAGAGACAAAAAGAATGCAATAAACACCTGGAAATGTAAAAATTGTCGATAATTTCTTGATTATTTTCGGTGCAAAGACCTGTTCCCACGCAACTGAAATCTACCGATCGATTTCTTCATGCGCATTTGACTCCAAGGTAAACGTGGACTTAATGTTAACTAGGTAGGTAAGAAGATACGTAGAATCATAGGTAGCTATAAGGTACTGCGTGGCAGTCTAGATTCAACGACACTATTGGATGGTCCCTATTGGCATGTTGGTAGGTAGGTAGGTAGGTAGGTAGGTAGGTAGGTAGGTAGGTAGGTAGGTAGGTAGGGGTAGAAACTACCTAGGTAGTAGAATTCAATGCTAGTAGGTACCTAAACACTGTGTGTGCACTACTATAAATGGTACCTCATAACAACAATGCAATGGTATCTTAAAATGATTGATATTTCAAAGCTTACAGCCAGAGCACAAATTGATAGTTACATAGGTAATGGACCAATTAAAAACAGTGCACACAGCAAACAGTACGCAGCAAAGGATTACCAGTATTAACATTTGAACATTACAAGTGAAATGCAGAGTTTAGTGTGTTTTTACCTGTTCTCTCTGCTATAAATAACCGGAATGAAACATATAACCATTGATTAACGATAAAACTATTGTTTAATTGAAACATAACCTTACCAAGAGCTGTCAAAGGACCCCAGTGACAAATACGTTTGAAGGGCCCTAAACACATTTTAAGACTATTTGTTGCTACTTATATGATAAACCAGATAGAGATATGTCATTTGGAAAAATACTTTTGTACTACATTACTTTAAAATACTGTGCTGTAAACTAACTTATCAAAATAAAGTAAAGCACGACTAGCAGAAGAAAATTAAGTTCGCGACCATTTTGTGTATTTGGCGTCACTCCCACTCTCATCCTCCAGGCTCCAGCGCGCGAACGGAATGCAAGTGAAATACAAACAAACTTTTTGATCAATAAAAATTTTGTTCTGAATTTTGTAATAATTTTATCCTTCCGTGTGCTTACGTCGATCTACTCGAATAAAGTACGAAGTTGAAACTAATACAAGTCTCAGAAGAGATAATTACCATAAGCACAATGAGAGATTAAAAATAAATCTAATCTAGCGGCCCTAGCGCCATCTATCTATCTATCCACATTAGAAGCAGAATGCCGCCACGCTTTCGAATCCCATTGACATCACTCAAAACGTAAATACTTTATTGTTTTGACCATGCAGTTGTGAACGGCTGAATAGTTTGAAAGAAGTTCAATAAACCCGAACTATATTTTAAACAGAGTGTGACGTAAATGAATGGTGTGCTGTCCGCGAAAATATAAAAAAGAACAGGTTAGGTACTAGTACAACAGTTTACAGAAAAGAAAAGGCACATTATTTAGAGAGATCAACCACCATATTATGAAGTCTAAACGATGCGTAAAAACCAAAACACAATGTAAACACATACCAGAGTACCAAGGCAAAACGAGGTAACAAAATAATATGAGGGTTCAAATTTTGAGCTTATCGAGGCAAGCCGTACTATTGCTAGGCATACCGTCCAGGGGCTGGTACATTCAATAGGTACGTTATTGCTTTTGTGAATCTCAAAAGACTCATCATCCAAATAGGACAAGAACGAAATTTATTTGGACACTCTCAAGAACAGCGCAGTCATAAAGCGCTAGCTCCTGGAATCATATCATCTTGGTATCTCTTGAAACGGCCGTGGAATGTTGTCACAATTGTGCTGTAGAAGAAAAACGAACAAGTTTACTGAAAGATTGCTGCAGATTGACACGTTTTATTCTTTCAAAATTATCATATCTGTCCTATGGATTCTTAGAGTGCAGGAATTTGATTCTGAAGCTGCTAGAAATTATTTACGTCACTTTGTGTCCTTTTATTTCATAACGATACCATAACAATTTACAACGAAATAATTACATGTGATACGTCTCGTTATATAGTAACATAAACAGTTGTGTTATTAACAATATAATATATAAATTAGTGCAAACATACACTTTTATGGCCATTTTCACTGTTTGATAATAATTTTACTAGCATTATCCTTAAAAGCCTTTTCATGATTTATTTCTTCTTGTTTATTTCATTTTCGGTGAATAGAGTTTTTTCTTGGCTTCATTTGATTGTTGGGTCGATGCCTAAGAAATATTAGTAGCCAAAGAAAATCAAACTAAGATTTAATATTATATATTCAAAATCCATCAATACCCATTCAAAATTTTCTGGTGTTGACAGATCTTTTTCAGGATATTGTTGAAATTGATCAAAAAAATATGAAAATTGTCGGTACAACAATTTTTAAAATACTTTAATGAAAGTAAAACACAATCAACACGTAATACTTTTTAAAAAGATATCCTTAAAATTGATAAATCCAACTCTTTTCCTTTATGAACCTAGTCCATTCCCTTTATCACACCTAGAATATTCTTGTCCAAGTAACAATTACACTGAAAAATGACAGAATCGTCTCGTCTAGGTAGGTATATAGCTGCGTAGATTCGTTTCGACTATACATCTGCATCGGGAAAGAGTTTACGGACAATTTCTTCGAAGGACAGTCAGTCTCCCTCGTGCTACGGTCTCTAGGCAAGACAGATGGGCCCAGGTTGCTGTAAGATATCACAGTTTTCCAACGATTTCTCGAGAACACAAAGAATTCTTCTTGCATTCGTTTTTGACAACTATGAGTCTTGATCATAGCTGAGTGAGGACTTTTTCATTTCTATCATCTGAAGAATCCCAGGCTCCTGTGGAGGAAATACAAATTTATAAGTAGGTAGGCGTTACACCTACATTTATTATACTATTACCGATAAGAATATTTCAGTGTAATGATACAGATAGAATGATATTGGTGATATTATAAAAACCATGTAATATATAAGCACTACGCCAAAGCTTTTTTGGGTAATTCTACTCGTTTTCTTAAACATCAGTAGAAACGACATAACATTTATTAATAAAAAAACATTTTCATAGTGCAAATTTTGTTTTGCATAAAGGCTGAAACTGGCTCTGATAAAATTGTGCAATATAAAGATTTTAAACTGTTCATAAACATGCGCTTTCGAAGAAAAGAGAAAAACAGTTAGCAAATAAGCACTAAAGAGTAATTTCTTGTACGTACGCCTCAATTGACGGTAGTAGTTGGCAAATGAGAGAAAGAAGCAGTCATGTCAAAAAGTCCAATCTATCTTTTCGATCTGAAACGAAATGAAAAGAGGGACGTCATGGATATTTCGTCACGGACAATCACTTTAATTGAACAATGTGCAGATCTTTTACTTTGTTTTGATTTGCAGAAGACCGTTTTAGTAATTACGTAAATTTGCTACCTGCCAATTAAAAGAGCAACTGCTAGTTGTGTAGGTTCGTTTACTTCTTGGTGATCATGACCACTTCTTTCGTTTAGGGGAATAATGATATCTTATCTCAACATTGGCTCCAATTCTATATTTAATTCAAGTCTAGCATATAATATGCACCACCTATATACTGTTACTGGGTTACTTTCACCAAAATTACTATGCCTTTAGACTAGAAGTTATTCTGGCCAGCGATTACGTTACTTTTTCATTACTCTGTCATCGGTGATATATCTTTGGAACCCTGCTGAACAGATAGGTTCGAAAAATCATAGCAAACGGCAAGCTGTCGAGCGATTTAGCAACATTCTACGTTGTGCCGTTACGGTTCTGATGGACAAAATCCCCATCGTTGTCCATGCTAATCCGTTAACTTTGTAACCGAGAACGGCAAAGTCAGAGGTACATAATCGCTGTGCAGGTCAAAGCTCAAGCCGGTACGAAGCTAGATTGGCACGATGTAAAGAGCCTGACCTCCGTAGATCAGAATTTCAGACACTAACGTGTAGGTACCTCAGCTAAGTACACTATTTCGAGAACTACCGCGGGTATTTTATTTACGGACACGTTAATTCTCACGAATTGGCAATCACTTTTCAAAACTCATCATGTGGGAATTGTGATATTGCCTCTATACCGGGCATAGGCGTGCGCAGGGTCCCAGATTAGGTGGGACCAGACAGTACCGGTTGGGGGGGGGGGGGGGGGGGGGGGGGGGGGCGACATTTTCAAACAATCCACAGAAATTAGTGGGGAAAACAATTGCAATTTGCAGGATCGTAGTAAAGATTTTTCATTTCTGGGGGCGCATGGCTTGAGGTCAGTGGCGTAGCGACCGCCCCTGCAGACCCCGCGGCGCGGGGGGGGGGGGGGGGGCGGCGCCGTGGTTTGGGGGGCGCCGAGGAATCTCGGGAGACTTTTTTTTAGGGATTGCCCTCGGAAAAATTCCGGGAAACGGATTTTCTCTTGGGCCGGTTTTCCCCCCCTATCCAACCCTGGGCGCCGTCAAAACTGTTGCCGGGGGGGGGGGGGGGGGGGCGCATCATATTCACGCTACGCCACTGCTTGAGGTGCATGGCTTGACTGGAACCGGATTCAGGGAGGTCCAGGGGCACAGCCCCTGGGAAAATCTTGAACAGTCACGGATATTTTCAGGCAAATCTACCCGTTTCATAATAATCATTGTGTGGGCCTGTGCCTCCACAACGCCCTCCCCTCCCCCTCCCTTCAGCCCGATCACGCCTGTACCAGGCTCGTCGAGGCTAGAGAGCCTCTATACGGCTAGAGAGTGGCCAACTGTACGGACGCCATGTTTTTACCAAGTTGATCACGAAGCACGTGGCAGTTGTCTATGAGTTTCTCATATTCCTTTGCATATCTACGTATTATGTACACAATAGTGAGGTAAATTCGTAACGTATCAACTACTGCTGAAAGGGCTGTTGAATCTTGGGATAGGCAACTAGTATGCCGTGCCAGCTCTCACTGCTCCGGTACGGGATAGGCAGCTAGTATGCCGTGCCAGCTCTCACTGCATTCACGATGTATTTTGCCGTTTTTACGTTATCTTAAACTGTTTACCAATAAAACAAAGAAACAAGGGGATTATTTTGCTACTTCTAAAATTAAATTTTCTTATTTAGAAAGTACTAGTAAATATTTAATTTTAATTATCAATACATAGCGACATAATCATGGTTATAGAGTTGATCTGACCGAAGATGACAGCTGGTAAGGCCTTAAGCTTAACGTTGCATGGGAAACATACAGCGCTGAGCTAGTTGCGTATCCCGGCTAGCAATGGTCGAAGGTTGCATGGGATACATACAGCGCTGAGCTAGTTGCGTATCCCGGCTAGCAATGGTCGAAGGTTGCATGGGAAACATACAGCGTTGAGCTAGTTGTGTATCCCGGCTAGCAATGGTCGAAGGTTGCATGGGAAACATACAGCGCTGAGCTAGTTGCGTATCCCGTCTAGCAATGGTCGAAGGTTGCATGGGAAACATACAGCGTTGAGCTAGTTGTGTATCCCGGTTAGCAATGGTCGAAGGTTGCATGGGATACATACAGCGCTGAGCTAGTTGCGTATCCCGGCTAGCAATGGTCGAGGGATTGAATAGTTCAAGTAGGTAGAAACAAGCCGCCCCTGCGCAGAGATGGCCAGTCTCTGACCGTGCATAGGCTCCCAAGTGTGGAGACCCCGTCGACTCACCCCGTTGACGTGCGGCAGGTCCGTGGCTGCGGGCACGTAGGTGGCTGCTGGCGAGCAGCGCGCGCAAGATCGACGCAGCGCCGGTCGCTGTCTGGACCCGTGGCAGCGCACGGCGAAGCGCAGCTCCTCCGCCATCTCGCTGCACAGCGATTGCTGCGGGCACGGGGATGGGAGTCGACGTTCAGACACGGTTACATTCGCTCTTTTGGTCGCAATGCCATCACCTTTGATAAAGGGACTATACTCCATTTCACGTCGAGAAGGAGAGTGGATTTGCATCTTCCTCGAGGGACGAGGACCCACTGCTGCTAGACACGATCTATGAGTGTAGCAAGCCATGTCATGAGCCGGACAAAAGGCTCTACGGGCAGTTTTGAAACTCTTGGCTCGTGTCTGGCAGCAGTGGGTCCTCGAGGAAGATATAAATCCACTCTCCTTCTCGACGTGAAATGGAATAATGTTCCATGTTCCGACGTGAAATTTAATGTTCACTCAGTATATAGGTACTTGCATTGACGATGTAGTTTTTTGCACGCTCTACAAAGTATCACAATCACTAACAAAAATGTTGGATACTCTACTAAATTTTATGTTCCATTCGTTTAGTGCTATATTTGATGAGCGGAGCGAAATCTTCAATTTCACTACCCCCAAAATGAAGTCACTTGTGTATGTTTGTTTGTGTGTGTGTTTGTGCGCGATCTACAGACCAAACGCCTTAACCGATTTAGATAAAATTTAGCGAACCTATACCTCAGTTCTCAACTTAGACCCCCTGCGTTTTTGGAAAAGATCGGTTTAGAAATTTGTTAATAAATCAATTTTTACGAAATTTTTCGATTGTTTCAAAATTTTGAATCTCTGTACAATTCAAAGTTCTTTATATATGTTAACCGAAACTTGTAAACTTGTCAACCTTATACATATTTATTATGCCTGAAAATCTTAGGTCAGTGAGACATCCCAATTGGATTTAATTAGCGTTTTTGTAATTTATTTTTCGAGATATTTGGTACTTTTTGACGACTGAATAAATTTCCTTCGTTACCTTGGTGACCAAGCATTGTTGACTTGAAGTTTGTCCAAGACAAAGATTTGACAAATATATCATAAATAAGTCATTTTCATTTCTAGAAGTAATTGAAGTAAATCCGCGCTAGAAATATATCTCCAATATTATAACAAGAACCCTCGGGCGAAATTTACATATATGTATATATATGTTCAAATTACTCAATTAACTTAAAATAAGAATATTTTGGCTATCTGACAGCTCTAGAGAGAAACAAAGGAAGATCACAATCGTCTAAATATTCGAGTGATCAGAATTCTCGAGAAAGCATTGATCTGGCATGGGGCTGCATGGTTTGCATAAGGCCTTCTGCCTCCACCTTTTTATCCGCTGTATATACAAACCACTACGCTACGCTCATCTTCAACGCAACACAAATTGCGTTCGCGAAGTCCTAGTATATTTCAAATCTGTGGTAAAGATTGCTGCGGGAATACGGTGACAGGCAGCGTTCAGTTCAGCATTTTTCCAGTGCAGCATTTTCTGAGTGCTTTTGTTTCACCACCGGAATTATTCCTTGTGTACAACAAATGTTAACACCTAGCGGGGGAAGGAATTGTGACTCCTCGAGGGCAAGCACAACACACGAGAGTCGAACCTTTATACATGAGATAACGTACGTGCCGTGTTTCTTTATGTTCCAATTGAAATACCAATTGAATACAAATTAAAATTCCAATTTGATCTATTTTGATTAAAATATAAACCATTGCACTCTTAAATTCCCATTTTAATTTTTCTAAAAGTTTATCAATTCTTTTGAATCGATTTTATTGCTGTTTTTATCAAAAGTAACTTGCCAAATGTTTGCAATTTCACGTGACAGGTCGTCTGAAAGAAAATCACAATTGTGTTTAATTTATATCTCATTGATTTGCTGGCAAATACATACTAGTGCCTCACTAAAATTAATTATCGTCTGAATATATGCATTGTAAGTTATGGTTTCGAATACTAAAATTAGAGACTTCGAAAATAATAACTTCTAAATTCACTGCCAGAACGGGCGGCCATGATGGAATGAGCCAAAGAGATCCGCAAATCAACAACAGTGCTCAAGCATAAGGAGTTGCCAATCCCCTTATACCTCGTTCACACTACAGACTGGATCAAGATCAACTCTCTTCGCCATCAAAGATGGCGTTGATTGGGCTTCCACAACTCAGTTATCTATTTAATCGTGATGAAATCATTCGGTAATCGTCGTAAACGCTCGGAAGAGTTCGTGATTATTTCAAAATCCGCCACCGGAAACGTTGCAACATTATCCTGGGAGCGTGTTCCGTGTGCTATGAGCTCGGTGATAAAGTGAGGTTAGATACGTCGCGATTTCTGGTTGTGTTCGTTTCCCGAGCATATTCCGAACTTGTCCGAATGACTTGATCGTGATCAAGTAAGGAAACAAGTGTGAACACCAACTGACTTTTGAAACCCAATCAACGCCATATTTGATCGAGTTGAGGGCTTGATCATGATCAACTCGTGTGGTGTGAACGAGGTATAACGGCTATTATGGATCGAAGGAAATACTTACCCTGTCCGTTTGAGCATTCTTTTTCGAGTTCCAACAGAACTCTAGTATCGCGACCAGAATGGCCAGCGCTAGGCCGCACAGCAGGACGACGAACACCCCTCCTGTCGACACGAACGGACCAATCAGCGTCCTGTCCAACCACCTACACTCCATTTCGCGTCGAGAAGGAGAGTGGATTTGCATCTTCCTCGAGGACCCACTGCTGCTAGGCACGAGCTAAGAAATCCAAAACTCACAAGTCATGTCTTGATAGTCGGAAAAAAATGCTGTGTGGACAGTTTTGAGACTCTTGGCTCGTGTCTAGCAGCAGTGGGTCCTCGAAGAAGATGCAAATCCAGTCTAGCTTCTTAACTTGAAAATGAGTTTAGTTCCTATACCATAATATGCATCCATGTTACTTTGTAAGATGAAAATAAACTACTACAAAATACAGATATTCCATGAGCCTTAGGTAGGTGTACCTACCAATGTTCTCGACGCCTAGGGCGTTGGCCTTCGACTCCTTGCTCTTGTCGTCTCTGTTGCACACGTCCCCCGTGTTCTTCCACCACTTGTCGTACAGGATCTGGATCACCCCCTTCTCCTGCAGCTCCAGGATCGCCAGCGAGATCTTGTCTCGCCACACGGAGCCTGCGGGCAACGGGATAAAACGAGGTTAAATGGGACAGACATCAGTTCTCCCGAAAGTGGCTTCCAGACCAAAAGTTGCCGAGTTCTCACGGCCACATCGTTAAAGTTGTCATTTCAATATTTCAGTGTGTTATAAGTAAAAAACATATACATTTTTTTCGAAAATTTGCCCCAGGAATGCCAGAACCACCCCTGAAACTCTTCATTTTTTACCATTTTTAGAGCCACGTTTACGAATGTGCAAAGAATAATTGGGGAAAAGGGCCAAAAGTACCCATTTGCATGTATTTTAATAATATTATACTCGAATATTGGAATGATAACTTGAATGGTATGGCCTTGAGAACTCGGCAACTTTTGGTATGTTACAAAATTTTTAAAGGATCAATTTTCGACTTTGGTCACCCCTGTGAAAGAAATAAGGCACTAGGTCTTGGATCATTGTTCACTGATACATCGACTTCGGGGCGTACCAAGCTTGAGTCAACTCTTCAAGAAATTAACAATCGGAACTGTTGTTGAGCCTTAAATTGGTTACTGTTATTATTAGCTATTGCCATCATCATTTGCATCGCACTGAAATTAATTCATCGACGATATTTGCATGTGGGCAATCTGGCGTTGTGGGGAATCATTCCCCAGTAATTGACCCTGCCCTCTTGATTGAACCAGGAGGCGGGGGAGAGATATGGAAGGAAAACAAAAGGGACTCGGCTCTCAGCCTCGAACGAGAGCACATCTCCAATTTGCACTTTGGTAAAACTTGCATCACCTTGCAATTTTAATTA
Source organism: Nemoura dubitans (assembly GCA_921293005.1). Lineage (NCBI taxonomy): Eukaryota > Metazoa > Arthropoda > Insecta > Plecoptera > Nemouridae > Nemoura > Nemoura dubitans. The sequence goes on along the minus strand of OV121078.1, from coordinate 2,246,182 downwards.
TATGTCGGATTAATAAAAAAAAACTTAAGTTAGTGACTGTGTAGTAGTGCTGGAAATACAGGAGGGTATACGCTAATTTTTCGACAACCGGGGGGAAGGGGAGGGGGTTAGGTACAATTTAAACTGAATTATTGTTCCCTCAATTTCGTCGCTAGCCAACACTATTTCCATGTGTCAAACACTTTTGTATGGCGCTTACGACTAATTTCGCTTGGGTTTCAAAACACGCCCACAGATATCTAGATTTGCGCATCAATTTACTTTAAATTAAATTACTTGAAGTTAGTTTAAACAAGTCTGTTACATTCCACTGACCGTACAGTATATAGGAATTTTTATGACTCAAATACAAGTTAATGAAAAAGGGTATATATTTAGATGTGTTGTGCAAGGGTAGGAAGCGGGTAAGGTGAGGTGAGTGGGTATGTTAAGTGTAAAACATAGCAAATAAGGCACAGGCGTCAGATCGCTCTCACTCCACGCATGAAATCCAGCACGAGCAGACAGCTGCCGATTCACGCTGGTCCATTAATTGTATCAATCAGCGGACGAGAGTGAATTCCCAAATCACGCGGCTCCTAAGCGAGTCTTTCATTCGCAAACACGCGTTGTGTTTCGTTCGGAACAGCCGGGTATCTCCGTTTCCTTCTACCTGTTTCTCCTGCAAAAACCTGGTGGCGCCCATTTTTCTGTCCCCCCCCCCCCCCCCCAAACGAGGAAAAACTGAAAACGTATGCATTTGCTCTCTGCAACACTACTTATTCCGACTTCTCCGATTGATGGGCTATTTCACCAAGTTTAACTTAAACGGGCGTTTAAGGCCAATTTAGCCGGTGCCTTAAAATTCTCTAATTAACTGACTTTTTGGAAAGTTCAAAGCAGAAATTTTAGACAGGTCACAAAAAAGTACTTGAATTTTGATTTTAAAGTGGCAGTGATTCTAGAAGGCATTGTTTTGACAGGTGAAACATATTTTATTCTGTAAATGTCATTATTAATTCCCCGGCTAAACCATTGTCCATTATTTGAGCCCCCAAGGTTGGGGAATTAGCTTTTAAACCGTGTTTAGTGGTGAAAGAAAGTAGTTCCAGACACAACATGTAAGTGTTTTCAGGTCACCAAATATTCCTATATGTTATCACCACGGAACTAAAAGTCAAATTTGCATTTTTCTTCGAGAGTACTCCAAATTCTCCATTTGAATGATTGAAGAACTGAGTATTGTAGAGAAAACGAATACGCCAGTCAAAATCGGTCTTAAACGACCGTTTAGGAGGTATTAAACCGACGTTGGTGAAATAGCCACCGAGTCAAAGTATTCAAGCAGTTCAAGTATTTCAAGTATTGATAATATCTATCAAAGCATTTTTGATAACATCTCTCATGATATTTTTGATAGCGTCTTTAACGAAAATGCATAATGGTATCTGTAACACGGTCCTCGAAAAATGATATGAAAACAAGAGGTCGTGACAGAAGCGCTATCTGTATTCCTGATCATGCTTGATATGCAGAAGGCAGTGAACTGGGAAATATTTAAATTTTAACATTTGACATTTGACATTGACAACGTTGAAATTGAGGTACGTATAAAAAATGCTTTGATAGAAATCGCGAAAATCGATAATCATGTATAAAACGAGCTTTACTCTTGAAATCTCACCACCGCAACGTCCGACGCTTTCGCGGTCACCATCAAACAAAATCCGCGTTTCGAAAAGCCATTACACTTTCTTTTATTTAAGAAGATACCATTCCGCTGGGAGCGCTAGTAGTCACTGTAGCTTACAATTTAACTAAACTGAAGTCCTGTAATTATCTTTATACCTTCTAATATTACCAAACCTTGTGTTTTTATCTCTAAACTATTTTATTCGTTGAAATATTTACCCATGATTATGAAATAGATTCATGTTGTAATTTTTTTTATTTGTAACCGAGTTAGTGTTTTGTTTTCCCGCCAATAAAACTAAAATTCATGAATTGGTAGTTCTCCAGGGGGAAGTCCCAGCTGTGGCATCTTCTCTCACGGGCTGGACTGTAGCATGAGTTGGTAGTACAAAAGGGGGCAGTCCCTGCTGTGGCATCTTCTCTCACGGGCTGGACTGTAGCATGAGTTGGTAGTACAAAAGAGGGCAGTCCCTGCTGTGGCATCTTCTCTCACGGGCTGGACTGTAGCATGAGTTGGTAGTACAAAAGGGGGCAGTCCCAGCTGTGGCATCTTCTCTCACGGGCTGGACTGTAGCATGAGTTGGTATTACAAAAGGGGGCAGTCCCTGCTGTGGCATCTTCTCTCACGGGCTGGACTGTAGCATGAGTTGGTAGTACAAAAGGGGGCAGTCCCTGCTGTGGCATCTTCTCTCACGGGCTGGACTGTAGCATGAGTTGGTAGGAAAAAAGGGGGCAGTCCCTGCTGTGGCATCATCTCTCACGGGCTGGACTGTATCATGAGTTGGTAGTACAAAAGGGGGCAGTCCCTGCTGTGGCATCTTCTCTCACGGGCTGGACTGTAGCATGAGTTGGTAGTACAAAAGGGGGCAGTCCCAGCTGTGGCATCTTCTCTCACGGGCTGGACTGTAGCATGAGTTGGTATTACAAAAGGGGGCAGTCCCTGCTGTGGCATCTTCTCGCACGGGCTGGACTGTAGCATGAGTTGGTAGTACAAAAGGGGGCAGTCCCTGCTGTGGCATCTTCTCTCACGGGCTGGACTGTAGCATGAGTTGGTAGGAAAAAAGGGGGCAGTCCCTGCTGTGGCATCATCTCTCACGGGCTGGACTGTATTATGAGTTGGTAGTACAAAAGGGGGCAGTCCCTGCTGTGGCATCTTCTCTCACGGGCTGGACTGTAGCATGAGTTGGTAGTAGGGGCAGTCCCTGCTGTGGCATCTTCTCTCACGGGCTGGACTGTAGCATGAGTTGGTAGTACAAAAGGGGGCAGTCCCTGCTGTGGCATCTTCTCTCACGGACTGGACTGTAGCATGAGTTGGTAGTTCAAAAGGGGACAGTCCTTGCTGTGGCATCTTCTCTCACTGACTGGACTGTAGCATGAGTTGGTAGTACAAAAGGGGGTAGTTCCTGCTGTGGCATCTTCTCTCACGGGCTGGACTGTAGCATGAGTTGGTAGTACAAAGGGGGCAGTCCCTGCTGTGGCATCTTCTCTCACGGGCTGGACTGTAGCATGAGTTGGTAGTACAAAAGGGGGCAGTCCCTGCTGTGGCATCTTCTCGCACGGGCTGGACTGTAGCATGAGTTGGTAGTACAAAAGGGGGCAGTCCTTGCTGTGGCATCTTCTCTCAAGGGCTGGACTGTAGCATGAGTTGGTAGGACAAAAGGGGGCAGTCCCTGCTGTGGCATCTTCTCTCACGGGCTGGACTGTAGCATGAGTTGGTAGTACAAAAGGGGGCAGTCCCTGCTGTGGCATCTTCTCTCACGGGCTGGACTGTAGCATGAGTTGGTAGTTCAAAAGGGGGCAGTCCTTGCTGTGGCATCTTCTCTCACGGGCTGGACTGTAGCATGAGTTGGTAGGACAAAAGGGGGCAGTCCCTGCTGTGGCATCTTCTCTCACGGGCTGGACTGTAGCATGAGTTGGTAGTACAAAAGGGGGCAGTCCCTGCTGTGGCATCTTCTCTCACGGGCTGGACTGTAGCATGAGTTGGTAGTACAAAAGGGGGCAGTCCCTGCTGTGGCATCTTCTCTCACGGGCTGGACTGTAGCATGAGTTGGTAGCACAAAAGGGGGTAGTTCCTGCTGTGGCATCTTCTCTCACGGGCTAGCCTGTACCTATATCTCAACCGACGAACCTTTGGGAGTGGCAATGCCGTATCCCTTGGAGTCCAGCAGTCCCCCGATCTGCGTGAGATTGCAGTCTCTCTGGACCGCGTAGTCCAGCATGGTGGACTCCATCAGGAAGGCGTAGTCTCCTTCGAGCACCCGCTTTACCCCGTCGTCGTATGTCTCCACGAACACCGCCGATCTCTTCGAGTCCATGAATCGCCACATCTTCTGGTAGATGCCGATCTTCGAGTCCTGGCAACGAACGAAACATTTACTTTTGGCACAGATTTAAGGTTACCCAGACATTATACCATAACTAGCTATGGCTACGTCACAGACATAAGGTTACCTAGACATTCTACCACACCTAGCTATGGCTACGTCACAGATATAAGGTTACCCAGTCATTCTACCATACCTAGCTATGGCTACGTCACAAACACAAGGTTACCCAGACATTCTACCACACCTAGCTATGGCTACGGCAAAAATTTGGTGCTAGTAGTTTGGCTGGCAATCGCTGGGGCGCGTTGGCAACCTGTTTTAACATCATTTACCAGGCCATGGCGCATGGTCAATTATAATCAAGGGACCCAATGTTCTTTAGGTGGTTACAGTTATGGCTTTATCTGCCAGGCCATGGTACAAGGTCAATTATAATCTAGTGACTCAATGTTCCTCAGGTGGTTACAGTTATGGCTTTATCTGCCAGGCCATGGCACAAGGTCATTATAAGCAAGGGACCCAATGTTCCTCATGTGGTTACAGTTATGGCTTCATCTACCAGGCCATGGCACAAGGTCAATTATAATCAAGGGTCCCAATGTTCCTCAGGTGGTTACATTTACCTAGTTACAGGTTAAATAACAAACAGTGGCTCCATCTCTTGACTGCCGGCGAAACTATTATTGCAGGCGGAAAGCTTTCGCGTAGCTGCTTTATTATGGGAGTGGAACATCTGGGTAACCCTTCTCACTGTGCTTTAGGCAAATACCTCTTTTGGTTTGCGTGACCTTTTCAATAATATCGACGGCATCGTCATCTTGCCAGCCCAATCGGCCGATTTACAACTTACAATACAAAGGCCGTTAAAACGACTTGAGAGTATGATTGAACCAAAGTGCCAAGTACTTAATGCTTAAGTGGAATGATCCCTTTCCCTACGAATATTAACTAAATTATTGTTCCCAGGCAAACTATTAGTGACAGCCCCTCCAAAAAATCTCATCTCCTAGGTAATCAAATTCAAATTAAGCTTCAAAATAAACTTCAAATAAACCTTCAAATTAAGTTAGAATAATTTTTGTGCAACGATTAGTATGACTAAATATCGTTCGTATTTCCTAGGGGGTTTTTAGTTTCTATACTTACCAAAGTTTCCCATGGTTACGAACGTTATTTATAGCTAAACTATAGTTACAGCACAAAAATTAATTTGCAAGCCTTATACATTACCTATAAGAGGTGAGCGATTTTGGTGGGGCTGGCACTAATTGTTTGCCTGTAAACAATTGTTTGGTAGATATTCCTTGACCCAACAAACATATTATATACATGTGTTATTTTTATAATATGTATATGCTGTGTTTTTTTGGTCAAAATAAAGGTGCCTGAACGCCAATTTCCATCTCATCTTTTTAATTGTTGTAAATAAAATATAAGTAATTTTCTTCATTATGTCCACAAACTCGGTAAGCACGCGGGCACACGAAAAACAACACGGACGAACTAAACCTTATTTCACGATAAGAAGGAGAGTGTCTTCGCATCTTCCTCGTGGACTCTCTGCTGCTAGACCCAAGCAAAGAGTTTCAAAACTGCTCATAAAGCCTTTTGTCTGGCTCAAGACATGGCTTGTAAGTGTGTAAACTCAGCTAATGTCTAGTAGCAGAGGGCCCACGAGGAAGGAGCAAATACACTCTTCTTCTTAACGTGAAATGGAGTATACATTTCTCCAGCGATTGCAGATATTCCCGCCGAGTTTTAATTTTTCTTTCAGAGTACCGAAAAAAAGGTGCCGGAACGGCGTTCCGGTGCGTTCCGGCACAAATAAAAGCACTGTGTTTATACGTATGTGAGGTGTAAGCCTGAATTGCAGAAAACATTGCAGAATGTTAGCGGAACAATAAACGAACACAAATTACTCCACACCGGATTGGTAATTTGAACAAACTTCAATCATTACTTTCTGTGATCGAAGGCACAATGGCATAAAGTTATCGTTCAAACAACACAGAACGATTTCCAACCACCTTCTCTGATAATTTTTTACACGACAATGCAAATAAAATTTACCGTTTAAAAGCGTAATGTTTCCATTCCAGGCACTGAGCATTACATCGGCCATGATTGCTAATTGGCTCGTGAGACGTTGTCAATTAGCTGAAAATACGCCTGGGTATTCGCCCAGTCCCCCCCCCCCCCCCCCCCCCCACCCTAACCCAGTTCCCAAATTTAGGCGACAAGGAAATGGAAATTTACTTAAAACGTCCCAACCTCGTTGCCTCTTTCGGCAAAAAGTTTAGTGAAACTTCACTTTAATTGGATAGGACAGACTTGTCTTCGTCATGCTAAAAGTGTCTGGCTAAGAGTTCCCGATGGAGTATTAATGCAAAAAACCTGCCACGTTGTCTCGAGATTTCTCGCGAACTCCGCAAGTCGTGTAACCTCATTTAGAAAGTTTCAAGATCAAAGGAGGTACACGTACACGAACAGCTATTGAAGATATTGAAGAGTCTCTCAGACTTATTATGTAATTGATAGAAGACAAAGGCTGCATCCCTTCGGAGGAAGACTAAAGATATAAAATAATTACTGTACTTAGTTGGGATGTGCCCTAATAAGGTTCATCCTTCAGCTATTCTTTTGCCCAGCCTGCACTCAAGATCTGACTAATCCGTTGCCGTAACATATATTGATGGAAGCTTATAGCAAATGCAAGTTTCAGCTCAGTTCCTCTCCCCCAGTGGCGCAACTAGAGGGGAGCAGGCATACCAGTGCTCGGGGGCCTCGGGCTCAATGCGTAAGTAGAGGGGAGCAGGCATACCAAAGCTCGGGGGCCTCGGGCTCAGTGCGTAACTAGAGGGGAGCAGGCATACCAGTGCTCTGGGGCCTCGGGCTCAGTGCGTAACTAGAGGGGAGCAGGCATACCAGTGCTTGGGGGCCTCGGGCTCAGTGTGTAACTAGAGGGGAGCAGGCATACCAGTGCTTGGGGGCCTCGGGCTCAGTGTGTAACTAGAGGGGAGCAGGCATACCAGTGCTCGGGGGCCTCGGGCTCAGTGCGTACCTAGAGGGGAGCAGGCATACCAGTGCTCAGGGGCCTCGGGCTCAGTGCGTAACTAGAGGGGAGCAGGCATACCAGTGCTTGGGGGCCTCGGGCTCAGTGTGTAACTAGAGGGGAGCAGGCATACCAGTGCTTGGGGGCCTCGGGCTCAGTGTGTAACTAGAGGGGAGCAGGCATACCAGTGCTCAGGGGCCTCGGGCTCAGTGCGTAACTAGAGGGGAGCAGGCATACCAGTGCTCGGGGGCCTCGGGCTCAGTGCGCAACTAGAGGGGAGCTTTTATGTATTAAGTTCATTTAATAAATTTTGTTTGTGTAGTTTTTATTTTGTGTTGGGTTGATTGGCTCCACAGATGAGTCCAATGTGCTTTGTGGAAACGTGTGCGAAGACAAAATATGTTTTTAATGGTGTAACCTAAAAAACATATACAAACCAAAAAAAGACTCACTCTGAAGAAGGTAATCTTGGAGACCCCGTGAAGAGTCCTGTACGCGATCTCCGTCCGCTCTGTCCTCTTAATTTCGGTACAATTCGCATTTTATTCCCGAATCAGAATAAAATGTGTTCAATGACTCACCCTGAAGAAGGTCATCGTGGAGCCGCCGTTAAGAGTCCCGTACGCGATCTCCGTCTGCTCCGCGAGGTCCGCGGCGTTCTCGATCGGCGTGATCATGCGCTCGACCGTGAGGAACGCCGCCAGGTTCGCCGTGTACGACGAGATGATGATGAGCGTGAAGAACCACCAGATGCCGCCGACGATGCGCGTGGAGGTCGCCTGCACGAATCGGGTGGGTCGGGTTAGGGTGGGTCGGGTTGGGTTGAGTCACATTACGGTTGTGATAACTAAACGGTTGTAGTTTTGGTAGATTTTCGAATACATTTCAATTCAGCAGCTCTTTAACAAAGCGTGTATTTTTTTCCCATAATTTTACGTTAAGGCGACAGACTACCTCGCTCCCAGATGCGAGCAGCTGCGAGATAGCGCGAATGCAGAGTCCCACGAGTATGCGCTTTTTTACGTAATCGTAAGAGATAAACTATTGAAGTCAGCGAGGGAGTTGTAGATAAAGAATCAATCTGTGTCGGTAACGGACCCTTTCCCTCAATTTTTGGGTCTGAAAGGGCCGAAACCACTTCGTAAATTGTTGTATTTTGCAATTTTTTGCGCTTATTCGTGAATCGATAAAGATATGAACGAGATTGAAATTGAGAAAAAGGCTCCGTTAACGAAATAGATTGTTTCTTTATCTACATCTGCCTCGCTTACTTCAATAGGTTTTACAGTTTAGTTAAAAGGCGCATACTCGTGAGACTCTGCATTTGAGACAGCTGCTCGCAGCTGCGAACGAGGTAGTCTTTCCGTTTTAATGTTAATTCTATGCGAAAATCGACCAAATCCACAACCGTTTAGTTCACTCTTAACTAGAATCGTAAAATCTTGCCACAGGTTGTGTTCAGTTGAGAGAAGTTGGCTGTTTGATTTTAGCCCAAGAAAAAGCATTGTTTTTAAATTCCACCAAGACCGTTTTGTTTAAACTTGCTGTTTTTAAATTGAAATCAGTAAGAGAGATTCACTAATTTGGTAGACGCAAAATGATCGTCTTAAAACAGTTGCTCTCAAAGTTTGAAGCTCATCGCTGCCAAGAAAAGATGGTTACGACCGGAAATTGAATCCCAATGCCCTCGATGACGTCACAGAGGGCAACACACCAAAATTACATTTGCGAATTCAATTGATACATATTCTTTGCTTCTGCCGTGGATGATAAGACAGAATCATTCACCTGATTACAACTCGACATGAGAGAATGTCTTTAATCTCAGCTGTTGTTTAAGGTAGAGTATAGGTTATTATTATGTCTGTGGTAATGTCTTAATGTAATTTGTATGAAAATTTTGTCATTTTTTTACTACCTTCTTGCCTCTCCATGTCTTACCTACATATGCAATTTAGACATGTACTTGCGATATGTATATGTGATATAATTAGCTATGCACTTATTTAGATCTGTTTTATTCGGATTTAGTTTTATTTTGTACGTATTTAGTTTTTATTTATTTTATTAGTAATGTACTTATTTTTCCATCGTGATGACCTCAAGGTCACGGCCATGACCATAACCATGACGATGACCATGACGATGAAACGTCAATATTGGGGTCGAATCCCTGAGCCCTCTTGTTCCGAACTAAACAAAGATCATTTGAAGCGATCTAAACTCCCCAAAAATATGCCGAGGAGGGTACATTATTCTTTTAAATTACATATTGTGTATGTTTTAAAACAACAACGGTGACAATGCGTACCTAGTTAACTCGTTATGTGTTTACCTACCAAATGCAAGTGTTATTTTAGAGCATGTGTTGTGTTAGAGCCCACGCTTGCATACGCTTGCATAGGGGGAAACGCTAGCATGGTTTATGTTATGCTTGGGTTGATTGTTTATTGTTGTTTTTGTTTGGGGTTGTTTACGTTTCATAGGCCCACCTGGTCGCTAATGAAGCAGCGTTGTCTTTGATGTCTGTCGGATCTTTGTGTGGATGTTTTGGCTGGAGGACAGGCTATATCGATCGCTGGCTGCGACTGGTTTAGTTGGTGGTTGTAGATTTGGCGAAATTAATTTTCTACGCTTTCCCATAATTTGTCTCGACTTTTGGGCACTGGCTTGTCGGTTGGCAACAAATTTGCACGCAGCACGGCTTACTTGTGTTCTAGAACGAGTTGTATTTAAAAAAAAATTTTAAATGTCGATCCAAAATTCTTAACTCATAGCTAAGCTTAACTATATCAGTTGGTCCATCCCAATATTAGTTTTTATGAGCAAGTCGTTCTGGATACGTCTCAGCTTCGACCATCGCTAGCCGGGATACGCAATTAGCTCAACGCTGTATGTTTCCCATGCAACCTTCGACCATTGCTAGCCGGGATACGCAACTAGCTCAGCGCTGTATGTATCCCATGCAACCTTCGACCATTGCTAGCCGGGATACGCAACTAGCTCAGCGCTGTATGTATCCCATGCAACCTTCGACCATTGCTAGCCGGGATACGCAACTAGCTCAGCGCTGTATGTATCCCATGCAACCTTCGACCATTGCTAGCCGGGATACGCAACTAGCTCAGCGCTGTATGTATCCCATGCAACCTTCGACCATTGCTAGCCGGGATACGCAACTAGCTCAGCGCTGTATGTATCCCATGCAACCTTCGACCATTGCTAGCCGGGATACGCAACTAGCTCAGCGCTGTGTGTATCCCACGCAACCTTCGACCATTGCTAGCCGAGATACGCAACTAGCTCAGCGCTGTATGTATCCCATGCAACCTTCGACCATTGCTAGCCGGGATACGCAACTAGCTCAGCGCTGTGTGTATCCCATGCAACCTTCGACCATTGCTAGCCGGGATACGCAACTAGCTCAGCGCTGTGTGTATCCCACGCAACCTTCGACCATTGCTAGCCGAGATACGCAACTAGCTCAGCGCTGTATGTATCCCATGCAACCTTCGACCATTGCTAGCCGGGATACGCAACTAGCTCAGCGCTGTGTGTATCCCATGCAACCTTCGACCATTGCTAGCCGGGATACGCAACTAGCTCAGCGCTGTGTGTATCCCATGCAACCTTCGACCATTGCTAGCCGGGATACGCAACTAGCTCAGCGCTGTGTGTTTCCCATGAGAAGATGTTTTTCCACATGTTTATGAGTACAGTGCTAGCATTTCGACGGCCAATGCTTACCTATGCATAGTATAATAGGTAGGTATAGACCAGTGGTACCTACTCTATCTGCTTTTTTAAAATTTGAAATGCCAACTTAACAATATGCACTTCTCCATAGAAAATCAATTGATTTGAAATTTCAACAACCTCCTGTTAACAAGTGCGAAATTTCAAGGTATTTTTAAGGTCAAAACTCCCTGAAACGCATAGAATTGCGCCTTAAAAATGCTGATTGAATCCCGGTGATTGAATCCCCAAACCCCCATTGTGTCGTAAGCAACGTCAATGTTCATTCATCAAGTACAAGCAGGTACAAGTATAAGAGGATAAGTTCAACCAACACCCACAATGTTACGCAAGGCTATGTCTTGCAATTCTCAAGTTTTATGTCAAACTAGGTACCCTTTGCGGACCGCAGGGGTAACACGTTTCTTTTATTTGGCCCGGTGCAAAAAAATGTTGAGTTTCACTGGTATCTATACCAGTGGTATCTGTACCCTATAGTCGATAGACTATAGGTCATGCGAGGCACACAACAAGATGCACAGGGAAGCCGGTAAACCTATACGGATTTATCTTGGAAAGTTTTAACCATAACAATCGAATTACCTATATTTAAGCACAAAATTAAAATAAGGTACACCAGTCTGCCGTTGTCAATGATTCGATAATTATTTTGATTCTGGCAGTGGAACCGAACAAAAGGATGCGCTACCTCGATCTAATTATGTCAAAGCAATTAGTTAAATTCCGCTCGATAGACTTTCTGATTAGCTGGCTTAATTAAAGCGGAAACAAACAAAGCTGTGTGCGAAACACCAAGAGCCGTGCGATTCTCGAAACAAAAGACAGATTTAAATCCAATGATGCCACGCCAATAAAGTTGTCAATTTTACCATAAAATGCCTACGTTCACTCTATCGCCGATGTAGCTTAAGTTTGTTAAGTTACATGAAGTGCAGTCCCGAGCTTTTGGAAAACACATGGTATAGGGGTAGAAAAAGTTAAAACACATTAAGAGCCGGTTTTTCAGTGGCTCGTTAAGATACTAACGGTCCATTAGCAAGAAAATGAAATGCTCTGATTAGACGTTGCTTAGCAAATAACAAGTTAACAGACCGTTAGATATTTAACGTGCCGCTGAAAAACCGGTTCGAAGCAGACGACGAGCTGGCCACTGCCAACTTTTAAAGATTAAATTGTTAACGTCTGTTTGAAATTTCGATGCGGTTTGTTTTGCTTAAAAATATTTCTCGTTCATTTTGTCGTTTACAACAAAACTCTTAGAGATGGAACAGTTTTGAAAACCGTACCGTATAATAACTAATTTATAGCCATCTTAAATTTGACACATTTGCGTATACAAGGGGGTGAGGACATATTTTAGTAAATCTAGCCACGTCCCCTAATGGCTTGTACATTAACCAAAGCAAGCAAGCTGCAAATCTAATCTATTTTGCATTACAAAGCATCAGGTCTTAACGTGGTACATGAAAATCGGTGAACGTGGAAAGGTTTTCCTCCGGGTTCTTATTTGCGTATATAAATGATGATAGGCTGAAATATCTACATAAGAGTATTATTTGTTTGCTGCTAAAACAAGAGCAGATAATTATCTAACAAAATCATGCGAAATAAGCTAAACAAACATGCGGGCAGTGTGTTTAAATTGGATTGGAAGGTAGGAGTGAGGTGGATCCGATGCTAAATTTAGAATAATCGAACAGTTCAAGGTGTGGTATGGCTCAATTACCTCAAGGAAGTGACGTCATAAGGCCAGTGGCACAAGGCCCGTTGTCAAAACAGTTGGTCGTTAAAAACCCAGAAAGCAATTTCAACTGTGTGCATTGCTAATTATTTAGTTTAAAGCGGATGGCGTAAGTAGGATGGTAGTATGTTAGGTAGGATGGTAGTATGTTAGGTAGGATGGTAGGATGCTAGGTAGGATGTTAGGATGTGGTAGGGTGTGTTTTGTTTGTGATGGGGCTTGTTTATGCGAAAATGTGTTGCCAGAATATAGATTCCTACATGATATTAAAATATTTTCCTTCACCAATGAGATTTGGTTCTATATTGTAACTTGTAAAACTGTAAAATATAGCTCAAAAACCCCACAACAAAAACTACTATTGGAACTACTGGATGCTTATGTACACTTATTAGCTATTATACTTGCCATAAAATGATATTAGAGAACTGCCCCAAATAAATGTACAATTTCAAATTGATAGAGTAAAGAGAGAAGTGAGCGGTCACGTGGTTTTGGTAGATTTTTGCATAAATTTCCCATAAAAACGAAACGTCTCCTGGCTACAAATATTAACGTAAAAATATGGAAAAAACACACGTTTTGTTAAATAGTTGCCGAATGGCGGAAAATATGCATTTTTTGTCGTATTTTGAAAACTTACAGCGGAGAGAATTTTCAGAAAGTGCCATTTTAGGCACCTCATACCGAAGCTATCTTCTTGCCATCAGCAGTTGGCAGCTGTGGAACTACCAACTGCGCAAGCGTGCTTTCCTTCCTCAAAGCGTAATACAAAGTTACAGTAGTACTTGATAGTAGTAGATTCTTTGTTACCTCAATAATCTAAATAGTGTTTGCGAACAGGGGCTACATACAAAAAAACCGACTGAATTGTTCTCAACAAAATATTTGAGACTAGTGTTTAAAGGTTTAAATACCAAAAAAAAAGTTTTCCCCTAAATCTAGCCCTAAAGATAGGACAAGAAGAAAAGAGCCTAAGAAATTGATGGACTAAACTTTTACTTCAAGCCAAATGGACGCCCTCGACCAAACCAAACAGCCATAGCGAGCCATCCCACTCCCCTAGCTAGCCATACCACTCCCCTAGCGAGCCATACCACTCCCCTAGCTAGCCATACCACTCCCCTACGTAGTCATACCACTCCCCTACGTAACCATACCACTCCCCTAGCTAGCAATACCACTCCTCTAACTAGCCATACCACTCCCCTAACTAGCCATACCACTCCCCTAGCTAGCCATACCACTCCCCTAGCTAGCCATACCACTCCCCTAGCTAGCCATACCACTCCCCTACGTAGCCATACTACGCCCCTACGTAACCATACCACTCCCATAGCTAGCAATACCACTCCCCTAACTAGCCATACCACTCCCCTACGTAACCATACCACTCCCATAGCTAGCCATACCACTCCCCTATGTAGCCATACCACTCCCATAGCTAGCCATACCACTCCCCTACGTAACCATACCACTCCCCTAGCTAGCCATACCACTCCCCTACGTAGCCATACCACTCCCCTAGCTAGCCATACCACTCCCCTAGCTAGCCATACCACTCCCCTATCTAGCCATACCACTCCCCTAGCTAGCCATACCACTCCCCTAGCTAGCCATACAACTCCCCTAGCAAGCCATACCACTCCCCTACGTAGCCATACCACTCCCCTACGTAATCATACCACTCCCCTAGCTAGCAATACCACTCCCCTAGCGAGCCATACCTCTCCCCTATCTAGCCATACCACTCCCCTATCTAGCCATACCACTCCCCTAGCTAGCCATACCACTCCCCTAGCTAGCCATACCACTCCCCTAGCTAGCCATACCACTCCCCTATCTAGCCATACCACTTCCCTAGCTAGCCATACCACTCCCCTAGCTAGCCATACCACTACCCCTAGCTAGCCATACCACTCCCCTAGCTTACCACTCCCCTAGCTAGCCATACCACTATCCTAGTGAGCCATACCACACCTTGGGGTTGATATCCGAGCCCTGCTGCATCAGAGTTCCGATCGCGAACCAGAAACTATTGGCCATAGTGAAGTCGTTCTCGACGACAAGATGGTCGTCGCTGGAGTGGCGGGCGCATGCGCACAGCTGCGGGTCGTGCCACTCGCGCGGGGAGAACCGCGCCACCACCCAGATGGTGAGCGAGACCACGAGGTAGGCGCCGAGCATGCACACCCAGATCTCGCCGGCGAGCGGGTTCAGGAAGGAGAAAATGCGCGACGACATGCTTTCGGACCTCTGCAACGTAGAGGCGTGCGGTGTGGTAGAGTGCGTCTCGTGTTCGTTTGTCAGCGCCACGGGGCGTTGAGCCTACACTAGAATTATATTTGAGTTTGCCACTTTGTGGGGATCTCATTTCATAGAGTACCATACGGAAGAGTCGAATGATTATATTTTTATCATAACCATTAAAATTTTTTATTAAGACTCATGTCTACTATATCCTAACTTTAGCACTAGTTTTGAAAAAAACTATTTCAAACTGGGATTTGAATGCTAAGTCAGAAGTCTCATTAGTTTCCCGACGTTTCGTAACATATACTAGTTACTTTATCAATGGTGAAAGCTTGACTGAAAATTTTTTATTATTTATTATAGCAATTTTTTATTAGCAATTTGACAATTTTTTATTAAAAATGGTATTTACCATTTTACTCTTTACAAATCATCAAGAGTCAAGTGAGACATTACTTAGAAGTCATGCAGGTGGTGGTAAAGTAATGCTAACACGACAGTATGCTATACAGTCGTGATAGCCTAAGATTACCACAGCCTAGTGGACTTTAAAGTAAAGTATCTTTTGATTCTTTTACGATTTGTAAAGAGTAAAACGGTTAATAATTGTAATAATAAATAAAGTTTTTAATGGTAATTACAAAAACGTAATCAGTTGATTCTATGGTATGGTACTCTATGATATGAGATCCCCACAAAGTGGCAAACTCAAATTAATTCAAGTGTAACATTGTAGAACACCGGTTTGTTGCTGGCTTCGGGACCTGAGACGAACTGTGCCACGGACTTTCGTGTTTTGATCGCCTGGCTTTGTGACCGCACTCTTTGTTGGTGCCTTGATCGTGTTTTTGAGATGAAATGGGTGAGGATTTTTGGCAATCTGGTTTTAAAATGATCGTGTTTATGTGATGGAATGGGTAAGGCTTTTAGGCAATCTGGTTTTAAAATGATCGTGTTTATGTGATGGAATGGGTAAGGCTTTTAGGCAATCTGGTTTTAAAATGATCGTGTTTATGTGATGGAATGGGTAAGGCTTTTAGGCAATCTGGTTTTAAAATGATCGTGTTTATGTGATGGAATGGGTAAGGCTTTTAGGCAATCTGGTTTTAAAATGATCGTGTTTATGTGATGGAATGGGTAAGGCTTTTAGGCAATCTGGTTTTAAAATGATCGTGTTTTTGAGATGGAATGGGTAAGGCTTTTAGGCAATCTGGTTTTAAAATGATCGTGTTTATGTGATGGAATGGGTTAGGCTTTTAGGCAATCTGGTTTTAAAATGATCGTGTTTATGTGATGGAATGGGTAAGGCTTTTAGGCAACCTGGTTTTAAAATGATCGTGTTTATGTGATGGAATGGGTAAGGCTTTTAGGCAATCTGGTTTTAAAATGATCGTGTTTTTGAGATGGAATGGGTAAGGCTTTTAGGCAATCTGGTTTTAAAATGATCGTGTTTATGTGATGGAATGGGTGTTGATTTTAGGCAATTTGGTTTTAAAATGATCGTGTTTATGTGATGGAATGGGTGAGGATTTTAGGCAATCTGGTTTTAAAATGATCGTGTTTATGTGATGGAATGGGTGAGGATTTTAGGCAATCTGGTTTTAAAATGATCGTGTTTATGTGATGGAATGGGTAAGGATTTTAGGCAATCTGGTTTTAAATTGTAGGGCTTCACAAGCTATCTAAGGTGATTCAAGACATCACTGCAACCGATGTAAAAAAATCTATATTTTTCCAATTCTTTGAATGTAGTCTTGTTCCAATATATTTTTGAAACAATAAAACAACAATAAAACAATTAAATACAGCTGACTCATGCTTGCAGCTTCAAATTTATAATTTTCGCACAGGCTTCTGCGGGGCAGCTTTACAGACACACCATCATAGGTAACAGGCAGCGGATTTTTTTCCGAGCGCAGAATAACTGTCTTGTCATGACCAAATAGAGCTTCGATCAAATTTCATGATATTGGCTGAGTAATCGATTATTGTAAAATCATGCAAAAATCGACGATCTTTAATTAACCGTCAGCAGAAAAACATGGAGTATATTTAAATTAAAAATATATAGTCATAATGCCAACACCATTTCGGTTCCAAAATTTTGTGTCGCATCTTCATCGGACAATTGGTATAGACATAAAGCTGCCCCGTAGAAGCATATGCGAAAATTATAAATTTGAAGCTACAAGCATGAGTCAGCGGTATTTTATTTTTATATCATGTTTTTAATGTTTCAAAAAAATGTTGGAACAAGACCAAATTTAAAGAATTGGAAAAATATAGATTTTTTTACATCGGTTGCAGTGATGTCTTGAATCACCTTAAGGGCTCGCTTTTGGCTGTGAATAACTGGCAGATTGAGAGACCTACACTCACAAGGTGCAGGCTTAAAAATATTATTCTTAATCCAGATGGATTGTGATTCTAATTGGCCTACGAATATCTACCAAACAATTGCTTACAGGAAAACTATTAGTGACAACCCCACCAAAATAGCTCACCACCTGGGGGCTTCCAATTAAAGTGCGAATCATTTTTGAGCTTTATGATTAGATTTGCTAAATAACGTTCGTAACTGTGGGAATAATTATTTTTCATACTTACCACAGTTTTACGGACGTTATTTAAAAAAAACTAATTATAGAACAATTTATTCGTATTTAATTTAAAAGCCTTAGGTACAGTTTTATATTACCTATGAGGTGAACTATTTTGGTGGGGCTGTCACTAAAAGTTTGCCTGTAAACTATTGTTTGGTAGATATTCGTCTAGGTCAAGGTCATCATTCCACCGAAAAGAAAATCGAGTGAAAATCCGATTCTGATGGAATCGGCGTAAAAACAGGCAAAATTCACTAAAACTGTTAGAAAATGAGAACTTGCTGCCGCGAAGTATTGGAAAAATTCAGCTGATTCCTCAAATTCTAGTAAATCGTTCGAAATTGGTATAAAAAAGTAACAACTTGATCGAATTATAACGTAATACGAACTTCGTCTGTGAAGCGCGTATAGCATGGCAGCTCTAAAATAAGAGCACATACCACAGTTTATTATATTATAATACTGTGTGTGATGAGGCACTGTGCTGTTAGTACCTAACTTCAAATCACTTTTAATGCAAGAAACAGCCCTATAAATAAGGGAACTGCTTTAAAGGAAGTCCCGCCCTACAACTGCAAATCAATTGGCGGATACCTTCGAGGAACATGTTTCGGATTCGCTTCGGGCAGGGTTGGGGGGGGGGGGGGGGGGCTTTCATCACAAAATTGGATTGGAGCTTTACACGGGCGTCGCACAACAAAGCATAAATTTGCATGCTAACACGTGTTTAGCCAAGTAGCAAGACAAACGTGCATCTAAAACAGACGAGACAAGCTGACGACCAATCATTAAGTCGATCACTGCTTTATGGGCGTGGAGATAATATATAGGCAACATGACCTGTTGATACTTATTTTCTGTGAGTGTGTATAATGTATATAATATGTGCGATTAGTTATTGATTCTCAGAAGCTGTTATTACGTTTATTATGGTTCATAATCATAACGTATAATCCTATAACAATTGTGTTATCCATTGCCTCCAAATATTTTGAATTAGTAACCAACAACATTGTGCAACATTGTGCAACTAGGATCGATTTTTGAAAATGCTTGGAATTACAACGATCATCCATAATTTTACATTGCTAGTTCGCACAATGTCTGTGTCTAGGCCCATTCAGCCCAGCGATTATTCGTTTCTAAGCAAAATTTTGTACCTCAAATAATTTTATCAACACAAACTCGATTAAAGTGTTGGCGGGGTGTGGGGGGGGGGGGGGGGAAGGAGCCTCTGGCATACAAATAACTTCAAAATATTTTTTACAGACAAACAAACTATCAGTGACAGCCCAAAACAAAATTGCCAGTGCACCAGGCAATTTATACGGCTTTCAAATAATATAATGATCAATTTTGTGTTATGATAAGGCATGCTGAAAATTTAGAAAAACCTTTAAAACTTTTAAAAATAAATTTGTGGTAGTTATTCTGGATTTTGCACAAATCTAATCATAACACAAAAAAAGCTCATACTTTATTCGAAAGCCTTATAAATTGCCTAGTTCTCTAGCTATTTTGTTTTGGCCTGTCACTCATAGTTTGTACATTAAAAAAAATATTTTGTAGTTATTCAAATGCCAAGGGGTCCCCCCCACATTAACAGGCCACATCACACATCAACCAGAAAACCATGCAACGTAGACCATGTTGCTAATACACATCCTACACCACGACCAGCAGGTGACCGAACAAAGAATCACCTTCGGATTCAGCCCCGAGCCCTGCCGAAGAAACGTGCCAGTAATGAACCAGAAACTGTTCGACACGGAAAACTGGTTCTCGACCACGTCCGACTCGGCCAGACAGGGGTGCGGGTTGTTCCACTCGTAGGGAGAGAACCGCGCCATCACGAACAGCGTGAAGCTGACCAGGAGGTAGGCGGCGAGGACGTAGATCCAGATCTCGGCCGCCAGGGGGTTCATGAAGGAAAACAAGCGGGTGGGCTGACTGGTTGGTACCTGTGAAGTGGGAACATAATTCAAGGGAATGTCGATGTCTGGATATGCGTCTGTGTCAACCTCGCAAAGGAGCGGACACTCGCCGTCGCCTCTGTGCTGGACATTCCGTGACCGGGTGCTTGTTTCGCTCCCCGCAAAGGATCGGACACTCGCCGTCGCCTCTGTGCTGGACATTCCGTGACAGGGTGCTTGTTTCGCTCCCCGCAAAGGAGCGGACACTCGCCGTCGCCTCTGTGCTGTACATTCCGTGACAGGGTGCTTGTTTCGCTCCCCGCAAAGGAGCGGACACTCGCCGTCGCCTCTGTGCTTAACATTCCGTGAGAGGGTGCTTGTTTCGCTCCCCGCAAAGGAGCGGACACTCGCCGTCGCCTCTGTGCTTAACATTCCGTGACAGGGTGCTTGTTTCGCTCCCCGCAAAGGAGCTGTCACTCGCCGTTGCCTTTGTGCTGGACATTCCGTGACAGGGTGCTTGTTTCGCTCCCCGCAAAGGAGCGGACACTCGCCGTCGCCTCTGTGCTGGACATTCCGTGACAGGGTGCTTGTTTCGCTCCACGAAAAGGAGCGGACACTCGCCGTCGCCTCTGTGCTGGACATTCCGTGACAGGGTGCTTGTTTCGCTCCACGCAAAGGAGCGGACACTCGCCGTCGCCTCTGTGCTGTACATTCCGTGACAGGGTGCTTGTTTCGCTCCCCGCAAAGGAGCGGACACTCGCCGTCGCCTCTGTGCTGGACATTCCGTGACAGGGTGCTTGTTTCGCTCCCCGCAAAGGAGCGGACACTCGCCGTCGCCTCTGTGCTGGACATTCCGTGACAGGGTGCTTGTTTCGCTCCACGCAAAGGAGCTGTCACTCGCCGTTGCCTCTGTGCTGGACATTCCGTGACTGGGAGCTTGTTTCGCTCCCCGCAAAGGAGCGGACACTCGCCGTCGCCTCTGTGCTGGACGTTCCGTGACAGGGTGCTTGTTTCGCCCCACGCAAAGGAGCGGACACTCACCGTCGCCTCTGTGCTGGACATTCCGTGACAGGACGTGCTTGTTCCGCTACCCGCAAAGGAGCGGACACTCGCCGTCGCCTCTGTGCTGGACATTCCGTGACAGGACGTGCTTGTTTCGCTCCACGCAAAGGAGCGGACACTCGCCGTCGCCTCTGTGCTGGACATTCCGTGACAGGACGTGCTTGTTTCGCTCCACGCAAAGGAGCGGACACTCGCCGTCGCCTCTGTGCTGGACATTCCGTGACCGGGTGCTTGTTTCGCTCCCCGCAAAGGATCGGACACTCGCCGTCGCCTCTGTGCTGGACATTCCGTGACAGGGTGCTTGTTTCGCTCCCCGCAAAGGAGAGGACACTCGCCGTCGCCTCTGTGCTTAAAATTCCGTGACAGGGTGCTTGTTTCGCTCCCCGCAAAGGAGCTGTCACTCGCCGTTGCCTTTGTGCTGGACATTCCGTGACAGGGTGCTTGTTTCGCTCCCCGCAAAGGAGCGGACACTCGCCGTCGCCTCTGTGCTGGACATTCCGTGACAGGGTGCTTGTTTCGCTCCACGAAAAGGAGCGGACACTCGCCGTCGCCTCTGTGCTGGACATTCCGTGACAGGACGTGCTTGTTTCGCTCCACGCAAAGGAGCGGACACTCGCCGTCGCCTCTGTGCTGTACATTCCGTGACAGGGTGCTTGTTTCGCTCCCCGCAAAGGAGCGGACACTCGCCGTCGCCTCTGTGCTGGACATTCCGTGACAGGGTGCTTGTTTCGCTCCACGAAAAGGAGCGGACACTCGCCGTCGCCTCTGTGCTGGACATTCCGTGACAGGACGTGCTTGTTTCGCTCCACGCAAAGGAGCGGACACTCGCCGTCGCCTCTGTGCTGTACATTCCGTGACAGGGTGCTTGTTTCGCTCCCCGCAAAGGAGCGGACACTCGCCGTCGCCTCTGTGCTGGACATTCCGTGACAGGGTGCTTGTTTCGCTCCCCGCAAAGGAGCGGACACTCGCCGTCGCCTCTGTGCTGGACATTCCGTGACAGGGTGCTTGTTTCGCTCCCCGCAAAGGAGCGGACACTCGCCGTCGCCTCTGTGCTGGACATTCCGTGACAGGACGAGCTTGTTTCGCTCCCCACAAAGGAGCGGACACTCGAAGCTGATTGCTCTCATCATCCAATGAACCAGCGTTTTTGCATCTGTTGTCAAATAACTGTCGCTTTTTAGAAAATATAGCCAAGGCCATTTTCTTGAGTGTCTGCTCCTTCGACGATACATTTAGGGAGAAACAAGTTGAAGTGATCTGAGACATCGCTGATTTTAAGCTCTTTCAAAATACTTTTGGTTTACGCTTTCAGTAAACCATAGGTATCTTAAAACTACAGGGCCCAGATCCACACAGCAGAGTTTAGACTTAACCCTCGGGGTAAAATGATCAACAGCCAATCACAGACGGACATTTGCAGTTTTTGGGGGTAGTAACCATGGTGATAGAAAACTAACCCCTGTTTACTCCCAAACTCTGCTTTGTTTATCCAGGCCCAGATGGTAGAACAGCTTTGTGCAGACTTTATCTACACATGAGAATGGTTACTGCAACATCGTTAACTGCTTGTGATGATTTACCTTGAACAGGATGCCGATGCCGAGGTTCATGAAAGGCTTGGTGAAGTCGATGACGCTTTCCCGCGCGTAGTTGATGGTCATGGATGCCACGGCGAGGTCCGCGCGCTGGAAAACGGAAGGAAATGAGAGGAAAGCGCTAATTTGCTTTGTTTGAGATTCGCATTTACTTCGCAAATTGTTTAGCGTCCGTTTTCTTTGCTGAAAAGTAATTTGACAATACAAGCAGTGTTTTGAACCTCTCGTTTTTCTGTTCCCAATTAGCAAGCAGAACAAACTCTGTAAATAAGCAGAATTGAAAAGGACTTTCGACCAGTCTTTAAACTTTAAAGGTATTATTGATGAGCGTAGCAAGCGAAGCGAGCGAAGCGAAATCATCAATTTCACTACTGCTTAAAAAACACTTGGTATGTGTTTTTTTTTTTTTTGTGTATGTGTGTTTGCGCGCGCTCTACAGGCCAAACGCCTGCTTCGAGTGGGATGACATTTTCAGGGTGTCTACTTTTGTTCTCAACTTAGACCCCCTGCGTTTTTCAAGAAAATCCTCCACACCCTTCACTTTCAAAGCAGAAAAAAGAGCAAAATTCGACAATTGGGCAAGTTTGGAAAAGTACGGAAATTTATTTAAAAGTGCGTATTTTTTTCAAATGTTCCCAATTTCGATTTGCCTTTAGAAACCATCGAAACCAAATCGAAACATCACACCAGATTTTTCCCAATAAAAACCAACCCAATAAAACCCAATAAAAACCCTTGGGCATGAGTTAAATCTATGTATTAACATGCACAATGCTCAATGATCTCAAAATGAGCATATTTCCGCTACCCGACAGCTCGGACAGAAACAAAGAAAGGTCAGAATCGTTTACATTTTCAAGTGATCAGAGTTTTTGAGAAAGCAATGGTCCGGCTTGCTGCTCCATGATTTTCAAATGCTTTTGCCTCAATCTTTTAATGCGCAAAATACAAACCGCTACGCTCATCTTCAACGCAACACAAATTGCGTTCGCCCTAGTGTTAAAATACATCCCTTTGGAGTTTCGATGTAAAATAGCCCTATTAACGTTCGATTACATCTGGCCAAACTTTCGCAGTGTGATGAAACTGAGATACATCTCCTGTTTTCATCACAATTAAGTTGTCTTTAAGCGGTGGTTTATAGCAAAAGACAAAAATGTTCAGCCACTGCATGCATCACGGCATGAAATTGGCAATTTCACAAAGTAATTTATTCTGTAATAACAGCTTTAATACTTATTGTTTGCGAAAATAATCTTCCCTTCTGTGTTAGTGTGTGAGTTTGAGCGAGCGAGAGAGAAAGAGAGAGTGAAACAGACAGAGACAGAACATGATTTAAAGTTGTGCCGATATTTTTCGATGTCATCAGTGGCTTAAAGGTGAGAGACTCATGGCATCATACGAGTTATGTGAAAGGTGCAGAGATTATATTGTTTTTGATCGAGCCCTTCAAATTTCTGGTCGTTGACAAGTCGAGAGATTAATGAGCATGGGCGAATGAAGATGTCGCACTTGATCAAACGACAGCAGCACAAAGCTTGGTTGACACGGTTCAATGTTTCGTTCAATGCGTTGAATTCAATGTTTCGTTCAATGCATTGAATTCAATGTTTCGTTCAATGCTTTGAATTCAATTATTATTATATTCAAACATTATTATATTATATTCTTATCTTATATTATATTATAATCGCTGGACTGCTTAGCGATTTTGTATACTTTAACGTTATACCGTTATCATCACAGTGCTGATATACTTTCCCCTGTTCATGCATCAAAGCAGTTTAATAGCAGGACACATTCCGAGCTGCCTTTAAGATAGGGGTGTATTTTTTGTGTGAATTAGCCCAAGAACATGAGCTCAAGAACTACGTGAATCGTTTCACTTCATGGCTGTCAGTTAGAATTTTAAAATATTGGTGGAGTGCGTTTCGTACGTGATCTTGTAGTTTGCGCCCTCTCTCGGTTCCCTCGCCATGATGCATCCCTTAGTTGTGTTGGTAAGGGGGGGGGGGGGGGGGGGTTGAGAATCTAGTCTCTAGACGTCCTAAAGTCCATTTCACGTTGAGAAGGAGAGTGGATTTGCATCTTCCTCGAGGACCCACTGCTGCTAGACACGAGCCAAGAGTTTCAAAACTGCCATAGATTCTTTTGTACCGCTCAATTCATGGCTTGTGAGTTTTGAAACGCTTAGCTCGTATCTAGCAGCAGAGGGTCCTCGAGGAAGATGCAAATCCACCTTCCTTCTCAACGTGAAATGGAGTTTAGTGCTACATACATGGCACGGTTGTAATGACTAGAAAAATATATTTGTAACAATGCTACGCATTATAGTACTAGGGGAAAAAGACGAGACTCAAAAAGTTCGACATGGTTCATGTCTGAAACGTTCGCGAACAATTTTGGCCTCATTCTGTCACGTGATCAAATCGTGTGCTTTGATTGGCTGATCGCAAGCGGGACTTTTGAGTCTCAGCTTTTTCGCAACTAATCTCCATTTCACGTTGGGAAGGGGAGTGGATTTGCATCTTCCCCGAGGACCCACTGCTGCTAGACACGAGGTAAGTGTTTCAAAACTCACAAGCCGTGTCTTGAGTCGGACAAAAGGATCTATGGGCAGTTTTGGAACTCTTGCTCGTGTCTAGCAGCAGTGGGTCCTCGAGGAAGATGCAAATCAACTCTCCTTCTCAACGTGAAATGGAATTTAGCACTAAACGAGTTAGTTATTAGTCAAGGCGTTACAATTACACTGCTAAAAATTCTTATCGAGATCTTGCAAGAACTTATAAGATCTTGTTAAATTTGTCCCGGTCTTGCAAGATCTTGCAAGAACTTATGGGATCTTATCAAGACCTTATCAAGATTTAGCAAGATCTTTTAAAATCTTGTTTAATATGTCACGATCTTGCAAGAACTAAAAAGATCTTATCAAGACCTTATCAATTTTTAGCAAGATCATTTAAGATCTCGTTAAATTTGTCTCGATCTTGCAAGATCTTGCAAGAACTTATCTTAGCAAGACCTTATCAAGATTTTGCAAGATGTAATAAAATCTTGTTAAATTTTTCACGATCTTGCAAGATTTTGAGACAAGATCTTGAGTCCAACCTCAAGTCAAGATCTTGCAAGATTGTGGCAAATCTAGTAATTTATTGAAAGATCGTGGCAAGATATTGATAATGTCTTGATACGGACTTGTAATATCTTGGTAAGAATTTTCAGAAGGGTAGGTAAAGTAGAAAACAGTGGAATTTATATGGCTGCTATACAAATTGCTTCCGAAATGTGATTGTGCCAAGATTTCAGAAGATATTTCGAAAGTTGCAAAACATAATTTGCTTTTATTGTTTTGTTCATGGTGCTGGCGAATCGACGGGCTGGAGTTGTTTGCATTCGCGGCAACATCGCAAAGCACTCAAACAAATTGACATTCGAACGAAACGTCTCGAGAATGAGAAAAAACTACTCGTCTGTTATGTGAACACGTTTTTGAATTGTCTGTATTTTTTTCGTTTTAATATTATGAACATACTCGAAACGAGCTTGACTTGCAGATACAGGGATATAAACAGAAAATACCACAACGTAGTTGAAAATGATGAAAAGGAAACACTCTGTTGAATAAATAAAAACAACTCTCTTTTTATTGATATCTTAATAGAAATTAGTTCATCAGATTTAAAAAATATTTTCGAAACTCGATAAATATGTTATCGTGTGGCACTCCGGGTGAAACGCACACCCCACGTCAAATGTTACAATAATCAGGGAAATTTTCACTCTCTTTGTGTGAAAAATATTCAGTGTCATTCGATTTTGGCATTGCAAACAAAGAATTTAATGGGCCCGACTACAAAAGCACCATTCTGCGCTAAGTCCCGAGGTGATATCCGGGCTATACAGCGGGGGGGCGTAACAATCGGAAATTGAGGCAACATGCATCATTGGGCAAGCCAGTCAACTCATCGAACAGTTTAATTAATTTATCGAGATTTTGATTTGTGGTGGTAAGGTTGTGATGATTATTACATTGTTTGTTACATTTTTGTCATACAGAAATTATGTTTTGAAGCGAAGCTGACACCACGTATGGGTATACAGTATACCTACATGCCAGTGGCGTAGTCAAGGATTGATGATTGTGGTGTTTAACGGCACATCAGCTTCGAGGCTATTTGTGCCGAATGTAGTCAAGGGTATACGCAGGTATCCGGCGTAATCTTACTCACTTCTCTACTTACTCTACTTACTTACTCACCTTTTATTTTCGGAAATAGCGTATACACACCTTCCTTTTAAAGAAATACCCTGGTCTGCGCTGGCACCTATACGCGAAGTTCTAGCTTTTAAATGTCTAACTTTTGCGATATTTTCATACTTGTTCCATGTTTCACACTTCAATACCCATTCACATTATTTTACCCATTTCCCACCCACCCATAGCACACCCATTTACCCACTACCCATTTATCCATTTACCTTTGAGGCGCAAATCGAGATATGTGGAAATGTTTGAAAAAAATGTTTGAATGGCGTACCAGTGCTCCGAGCCCTCGAGCTCAGTGCGTAACTAGAGGGGAGCAGGCATACCAGTGCTCGGGGGCCTCGGGCTCAGTGCGTAACTAGAGGGGAGCAGGCATACCAGTGCTGGGGGGCCTTGGGCTCAGTGCGTAACTAGAGGGGAGCAGGCATACCAGTGCTGGGGGGCCTTGGGCTCAGTGCGTAACTAGAGGGGAGCAGGAATACCAGTGCTGGGGGGCCTCGGGCACATTGCGTAACTAGAGGGGAGCAGGCATACCAGTGCTCGGGGGCCACGGGCTCAGTGCGTAATCAGAGGGGAGCAGGCACACCAGTGCTCGGGGGCCTCGGGCTCAGTGCGTAACTAGAGGGGAGCAGGCATACCAGTGCTCTAGGGCCTCGGGCTCAGTGCGTAACCAGAGGGGAGCAGGCACACCAGTGCTCAGGGGCCTCGGGCTCAGTGCGTAACTAGAGAGGAGCAGGCATACCAATGCTCGGGGGCCTCGGGCTCAGTGCGTAACTAGAGGGGAGCAGGCATACCAGTGCTCGGGGGCCTCGGGCTCAGTGCGTAACTAGAGGGGAGCAGACATACCAGTGCTCTGGGACCTCGGGCTCAGTGCGTAACTAGAGGGGAGCAGGCATTCCAGTGCTCGGGGGCCTCGGGCTCAGTGCGTAACTAGAGGGGAGCAGGCATACCAGTGCTCGGGGGCCTCGGGCTCAGTGCGTAACTAGAGGGGAGCAGACATACCAGTGCTCGGGGGCCTCGGGCTCAGTGCGTAACTAGAGGGGAGCAGGCATACCAGTGCTCGGGGGCCTTGGGCTCAGTGCGTAACTAGAGGGGAGCAGACATACCAGTGCTCTGGGACCTCGGGCTCAGTGCGTAACTAGAGGGGAGCAGGCATACCTGTGCTCGGGGGCCTCGGGCTCAGTGCGTAACTAGAGAGGAGCAGGCATACCAATGCTCGGGGGCCTCGGGCTCAGTGCGTAACTAGAGGGGAGCAGGCATACCAGTGCTCGGGGGCCTCGGGCTCAGTGCGTAACTAGAGGGGAGCAGACATACCAGTGCTCTGGGACCTCGGGCTCAGTGCGTAACTAGAGGGGAGCAGGCATTCCAGTGCTCGGGGGCCTCGGGCTCAGTGCGTAACTAGAGGGGAGCAGGCATACCAGTGCTCGGGGGCCTCGGGCTCAGTGCGTAACTAGAGGGGAGCAGACATACCAGTGCTCGGGGGCCTCGGGCTCAGTGCGTAACTAGAGGGGAGCAGGCATACCAGTGCTCGGGGGCCTCGGGCTCAGTGCGTAACTAGAGGGGAGCAGGCATACCTGTGCTCGGGGGCCTCGGGCTCAGTGCGTAACTAGAGGGGAGCAGGCATACCAGTGCTCGGGGGCCTCGGGCTCAGTGCGTAACTAGAGGGGAGCAGGCATTCCAGTGCACGGGGGCCTCGGGCTCAGTGCGTAACTAGAGGGGAGCAGGCATACCAGTGCACGGGGGCCTCGGGCTCAGTGCGTAACTAGAGGGGAGCAGGCACACCAGTGCTCAGGGGTCTCGGGCTCAGTGGTGCTTCCGATAAGATCACTGGATCCCGCAGAGAAGGGGTCTCATTTTTATTTGCTCTTGGGCCACCGATTTGAAGTTTCGCCACTGGATTAATACTTGTACGAACCATGTCCAACAAACATATTAGTCATCAAAACAGCAGAGAAACTAAACAGAAAGACTCCGCTAGAACATATGTATATAGATACGTTCCCACATGAATAATTCTGTGTATAATTCCGAGGGGTTTATACCGTAGCAAACGCAATCGCTACGCAAAATACACGATGAGAAGACGCATTTACATGAACCAATAAGATAATTCACCTTGTTACGTCATCTCGTTGTTTGCGAGATGATGAATTATTCAATTATAATGATTTAATTGGCTGCGGCGGCGGCTGTCGCAGTGAATCTATTACAACAATGGCTGCTGTTGCCGCATCGAAGCTGTGGAAGCGAAAGAATCGTGCGTTCTGAAGTGACGTCATTCTGGATTGCCGTGATGAACAGAGGCTGTGTTTCCCCAAATTGAGTTGTTGCTACGTATAGATAATCATTGCAAGAGATGTTGTGTCCTGGGGTAGATATTTCGTTGTTTTACTCAAACACCGAATTAAATTCTGAAGTGCTCAAGGCTTCACAAATACTCGGAAGGTAAATGCTTTTTAAGGCCGGGTTCGGTACGATCGGAAATGGAGGCCAAAAGGCAATAATGAACAACCTTTTTCATCTTTGCTCTTAGTCATAGTCATATTACATGAAACAATGTAAACTTTTCTAATGGTTCGACTAAAATTCCCTTAAATAAATGTGTATTACTACTTAATGACTAGTTTCACAAAATTTTCAAATCCTATTTGAGAACCAACTGAATTCAGCCAATCACGTGCAGCAACTTCAAGTTGTAACTCCTACTTGGGATTTCAATTTTTAACTAGGAGTTGAAAAACTTGCTAAAACTGATCATTAGTAGTTAACCAGTGAAAAAAATAGAAAAAAAATAACATGAAACAGAACTGTAATTTTGTACAATTACTCCCCAAAAAAATAGTTTCTTCAATCTACTTGTCTTATTTTGGCTTTACGATCGAGCGCTCAAATCTCACAGAATTTTTAGAAAGCAGCTTTAAAGCATGACACATGTTCTTCATCCTTTACAAATTATCACAAAGACACGAACTCATAGAATAGTTACATTTCCGGATTCTCAAGCCAGAACTTTTATAGAAGCCAGATGGCATTTATTCTTTCGCCACGATAAAAAAAAAATAACACCTTTTTTACGGAAGCGAGAAATCATGACGACAATTCATTGCCACCGTCGTGTAATCACAGCATGAAAATCATTTTCAGCGCAAATTTATTTCCAGTCGTTAATAAGACTTTTGGGACTCGAGCGCAAGCAAATCTTTTGTCCCCCCCCCCCCCCTCCCCGCCACACACATAATTCCACCGACGCGGGTCCCAATTCTTTCAAACGGCTCGGCCAGCTTTGCGGCTTACGACAATAAATTCGAGATTAAGAAAGAAATGCGCCGGAAAATTGTCACAAAAGAAGAATGCTGTCGCGTAGATTTGGCTGCCTGTCAAAAGCTTCAACGTTTTCGTTCGCCTAAACGTGAAAGTAGACGGTACGCGGCGAAACACAAAGCTCGATCAGAGACAGAAGAGGAAACGGTATTTAGGTACATTCAATCAGGTGACGTTTTTAAATTTGAGTTAAGGCGGAAGATCACCTCCACAGATAACAGTTTCAGCAAGTCGCCTCCTATCGGCATGAGACACATCACGTGCAAGATACACATGTAGACCTTACGGGGGAAAATCACCTCCACAGACAACAGTTTCAGCGAGTCGCCTCCTATCAGCATGAGACACATCACGTGCAAGATACACATGTAGACCTTACGGGGGAAAATCACCTACACAGACAACAGTTTCAGTGAGTCGCCTCCTATTTCGGCATGAGACACATCACGTGCAAGATACACATGTAGCCCTTACGGGGGAAAATCACCTACACAGACAACAGTTTCAGTGAGTCGCCTCCTATTTCGGCATGAGACACATCACGTGCAAGATACACATGTAGCCCTTACGGGGGAAAATCACCTACACAGATAACAGTTTCAGTGAGTCGCCTCCTATTTCGGCATGAGACACATCACGTGCAAGATACACATGTAGCCCTTACGGGGGAAAATCACCTCCACAGACAACAGTTTCAGTAAGTCGCCTCCTATCGGCATGAGACACATCACGTGCAAGATACACATGTAGACCTTACGGGGGAAGATCACCTCCAGATAACAGTTTCAGTGAGTCGCCTCCTATCGGCATGAGACACATCACGTGCAAGATACACATGTAGACCTTACGGGGGAAAATCACCTCCACAGACAACAGTTTCAGTGAGTCGCCTCCTATCGGCATGAGACACATTCGAGAATTTTATTATTAAAATACATACAAATGGGTACCCGTGGCCCTTTTTCCCAATTTTAATTTGCACTTTCGTATACATGGCACAGAAAAGGGTAAACGAACAGTTTCGGGGGTCGTTCTAGTATTCCAGGGGAGAATTTTCGAAAAAAGGGCCGAAGACACACAATTTTTCGTATTTTCACTACAAAATAATGAAATATTGAAATGATAAGTTCAACGATGTGGCCTTGAAAAATCTGCACCAATTGGTCTGAAAGCCACTTTCTGGCTAACTGCTCTGATTCTTTTTTTTTTGTTTAATTACAGTGCCACATTCACAGCATACTTTTTTAAGGAAGATACTTTTCACAAGGGGACATAAAAGCTATTGACGAGCCTAATATTTGAGACGTGAGTTCGCCACATTGTTACAAAGCCAGTAGTGCGACTGTCAACAGGTTTCTATGGCTAAATAGTCAATAGTTTCACACGCTTTACTAATAGAACTTTGACACCGTGGTTTAGTGAAGGCTTATGCATATGCAACGAATATTAAGTAAATGGTGCTTTAGAACAGGTTTAGACTCCGGGTTCACCATCGGCTATCTTTTAGACTCGGCTAGCTTCACTTAGTACATAGCTCACATGTCAATGAATGAATTACAGTGCGCAGAGAGCACTAGATGGGGACAATTGGGGTATTCAACGCATTGTCGTTAACTTCACCACTTTTTATTCTGTCCACTGATTGCCTGATACTTATGATAATACTTATAATTATATAATGATGATACTTATATGACAATTACCCATTCTGCCTCGAAACCATACTTATTACATATTATACCGAATGTCAAGGCAAGGAAAAGGCTTTAATCCAAAGCTAGAAATATTATATGGCTCAAATATTCATCATTCATAGATATAATATATTAGTCATTAAACACAACACTTTTTCCACGCTTTTGTGCCATTAGGGCTGGGCCCGTGAAACGCTCTGAGAGGCCGAAAACGAGACTGATTCGCAATGAACACTGCGCTTTGGAGCCCTCAGGGCTGGGCCCGTCGGAGCCCGAAACGCTCTGAGAGGCCGAGAACGAGACGGATTCGCAATACACACTGCGCTTTGAAATCCAACAGGCGCAGCCCTTAGGGCGCCAAACTCCGAAGCGTAGGTGTGTATCGGCCCTATCGGCCATAAAGCGTAGATATTTGTTTTAACTTTATGCAAAGTTTGGTAACGGTTTCCTCCGGAAATGCAATACTCGGGTAATATTTTGCGCTATTAGAGTGGACTATACTAAGACCTGGTTCTTCAGGGGCACATTAAATATCTAACGGTCTGTTAACTTGTTATTAGCATTAGCAACGTCCAATACGGAGCCCATCATTTTTTTGCTAGTGGAAAAAACCAGCACTAAAGCTGTGTTTACACGGTTCTTTGTTTCGTTCATGCATTGAATTCAAGGTTGAATTCAATGCATTTAACGAAACATTAAATGCTCTTGAAGAGCCGTCTTCACGACTCAATGTTCTAAATTCATTGAAAATGGTGGCACAGCCTTCCAAAATCATTGTTTCTAGAAGGCAGTAACATTCCCTTACTTCTATTAAAAGGAAAATTGAACGATATTTAGAACACGTCCTAAATGATAAAACATTGAATGAAACCTTGAATTCAAGCTTTCATTCAATGATTCATTTAATTCAATTGTTGTTTAGACGGTTCAATGCATTGAATTCAACCTTGAATTCCTAAACAATCCTCGCCTACTTGAAAGTGGAAGCGAGCGGTCGGGACGAACCTTGTCCATGAATTCAATTGTTGTTTATACGGTTCAATGCATTGAATACAACCTTGAATTCCTAAACAATCCTCGCCTACTTGAAAGTGGAAGCGAGCGGTCGTACGAACCTTGTCCATGAGTTCAATTGTTGTTTACACGGTTCAATGCATTGAATTCAACCTTGAATTCCTAAACAATCCTCGCCTACTTGAAAGTGGAAGCGAGCGGTCGTACGAACCTTGTCCATGAATTCAATTGTTGTTTATACGGTTCAATGCATTGAATTCAACCTTGAATTCCTAAACAATCCTCGCCTACTTTAAAGTGGAAGCGAGCGGTCGTACGAACCTTGTCCATGAATTCAATTGTTGTTTATACGGTTCAATGCATTGAATTCAACCTTGAATTCCTAAACAATCCTCGCCTACTTGAAAGTGGAAGCGAGCGGTCGTACGAACCTTGTCCATGAATTCAATTGTTGTTTATACGGTTCAATGCATTGAATTCAACATTGAATTCCTAAACAATCCTCGCCTACTTGAAAGTGGCAGCGAGCGGTCGTGACGAACCTTGTCCATGAGTTCGCGGACGATGCCGTTCCACTCCTTGGTCTCCGGGTCGTAGACGCCGTACATGTGGTCGGGCACGAGACGGATGGCGTAGTGGAAGCCCACCTGGGTGGCGATCCACTTGAGCAGGTCGATGCAGAAGCCCTCGTAGCGCGCGTTGCCGGTGAGGTTGCGGTCTTCCTTCACCATCACGTACGGCCGCTCCTGCGGGCGACGGGGAATGTCACACACAAAGTCACTATGAGCTTTTGGGAAAATTTTGAAAAACTACGCACTTTATTATAGATACAATTCTGTAATTCTCGAAATTTTCTCAATTTTGAATATTGATTTTTTTTCTCATATGAAGAAGAAGAAGAAGAAGAGGAAGTAGAAAGCGAAATTAACGAATGAAATATAGAAGAAGTGTTCAAGAGACAAGAAGCGTCAGACGTGGCTGGCCGGCTTCAGTAGATTGTGTTGGCCTAAAGTGATAAATGTCTGTACCTATGTTTATAGTAAAAGACAATAAAAGATCAATATATATATGAAGGGGAGGATATGGAGGATTTTCTTGAAAAACTCATGGGCTCCAAGTTGGGAACAAAAGTAGACACCCTGAAAATGTAATCGCAATCCTTCGCCGGTCTCCCTTCACCATCACGTACGGCCGCTCCTGCGGGCGACGGGGGATCGCCAAAGGGCAGGAATTATTTACTTGCTTGGGCTTTGCGAACGCAGTTTGTGTCGCGTTGTAGATGAGCGTAGTGGAATGTGTGGCGAACGATGATGGTGCGCTCTACACAGACACACAAATGTCACAATGAATTTTTGGGAAAATTTTGTAAAACTACGCACCTCATAGATACATTTCTGTAATTCTCGAAATTTTCTCAATTTTGAATATTGATTTTTTTCTCATTTGAACGGGAAGATATGGAGGATTTTCTTGAAAAACTCATGGGCACCAAGTTGAGAACAAAAGTAGACACTCTAAAAATGTTATCGCAATCGATTCTGGCATTTGGTCTGTAGAGCGCGTTCAAACAAACCAACAAACAAACACAAAAGTGTTTTTTTTTGCAGTAGTAAAATTGATGATTTTGCTTCGCTCGCTACGCTCATCAATTGACGACCAGAAACACATCGTTATTTAATCATTTTCCAGCAGAGCCTAAAGATTATTCTCATGAATAACAAGAGAAAACATAGTATTCTTCCAGATGGAACATGTGGTTCCCGATGTCATCGATGGAAAGTTGAAAGGTGGGTAATTAATGTCCCTGCTTGGGATTTCCTGAAATTGAAATCAATCATCTGTGAACAGTCACAGATCCGGGAACAAACTTACATAATTAAAATGTTACAAAATATGAAATTCCAACGGAAATGGGCATAGCATGACAAAATAGGCATTATCAGCATTGGTATGTGCTTGTTGATGAATGGAATGCGTGAACCAATCATAGCGTTGCTACGTTCAACTCGTTAGCAGCGCCCTAGTAGTTAATAAATAAGCATAATATATTAGATATTCAGTGTCATATTCATCAACTGGTGGGTAAAATTATGAACGTTAGAAACAAGTTTCACTCAAAAGAGCAAATTTGTGGCTTTGAATCAAGTGGTACTAAGTTTTCCCGGCAGGTTGCGTTCAGGGGCACGAGGTGGAGGAGCCGAGTCTGCTCTGCGGGTTGCGTTCAGGGGCACGAGGTGGAGGAGCCGAGTCTGCACTGCGGGCTACATTCAGGGGTACACAGACAGGGACGCCTAGATACTATACTTGCTATATATACTCGATTTCTCGTTAAGAAGGTTAGTGGATTTGCATTATTGTCAAGGACTCACTGCTGCTAGACACGAGAAAAGAGTTACAAAACTGCCTCTAATACCATAAGTCCGGCTCAAGACATGGCTTGTGAGTTTTGAGACTCTTAGCTCTTGTCTAGCAGCAGTGGGTCCTCGACAAAAATGCAAATCCACTCTCCTTCTTAACGTGAAATGGAGTTAAGGTAGTGTTGAAAGCCCACAGAATTGCGATCCGGTAATCCGGAAAGTGCAATACGTTTGGTTATATTTTGTTAGAACATCTCAGCAAAACGTCTGCGTTTCCATTCTTTTTTGTTTCATCTGTATGAAAGGAAGGTTTGTAAGTTTCCCAGCGCTTTTCCTCATTTTCCTTTCACTTTAGTCAAATGCATGGCAACCCACAACTCAAACTGTTGTGTCCTGCTCAAGGCATGGCAGGTTTCTGTGTCTTTGAAACTTTTGCCTCGCTGCCGGTAGAAGTTGGGGAGAAAATCAGCTTTGCGTACGGTAGTCAAAAAGCACCTGGGATGAGATTCGCCACCCAAAATGTGTGGCAAAGGCGTCGTGTCCAGTACGAGGTAAATTGTACGCGTGAAATTGGCCGAGAACAGCGTTTAATGAACCGGTCAAGCAGGAGTTGTTTTACAACGCTTAAAAATTAATGCATATTTTCGAGATTCTAAAATACGCGATTTGTTGCCAAAAAAGTGAGGATTGCGCAGACTTGGGTGTTGTCGCTATCCGATAGAGGGTGTGGCAACAGGGTAGGATCCAGTAAGAGAGAAATCCTGCGCGGGTAGTGGGCCTGTTACATGCCCTATCTAACGCTGGATTTACAGCTGGCAATGTCAGTGACACGATTTCAACATTGGCTCTGCCCAAACTCAGAAACTCCATGGCAGAGTAACGAACATGACGTCATGCACATCCAGAGTCTCTGATTGGTGCAGAGCCAATGTTGATGACATCGTGTCACTGACATTGCCCGCTGAAAACCCAGATTAATAGTTTTAAGGCTCAAGCACAGTTCTGATTGCTAATATTTTGTAGAGTTGACTCAAACATGGTACACCCCTAAGTAGATGTAATCAGTGTATAATGATCTTAGTCCACTCGTCTTAATTCTTTCGCATGGGGTGACCAAAGTCGAAAATTGATTATTTAAAAATGTTGAATTAGACCAGAAGTTGCCGAGTTCTCACTGCCATACCGTTCCAGTAACAATCTCAATATTTCAGTATGTTTTAGACAAAATACGTAAATAATTGTGAACATGGCCCTTTTCCCCAATTTTCCTTTCCACTATCGTATACAATGGCTCTAACACGGGTCAAAATGAAGAGTTTCGGGGTATGTTCCAGCATTCCAGGGGCAAATTTAGGGAAAAAGTGCCATGGTCGCTCTTATTCACTTCTTTTGTCTACAACATACTGTAATATTGAAATAACTAGGGCTTCGCCGAAGGCTCTATACCGTCGCGTTGAAGGATGAGCGTTCGAGCCTTCTCGAAAGTTCTGATCACGTGAAAATTTCGATGACTGACTTTTCTTTGTTTTTCCCTGTAACCTATCAAAAAGCTCAAATATAATTATTTTGAGCGTATTCAGTAACGAAATCGTAAAAACATAAATATTAAATATTCTTAAAGGTTTTTTATAAGTTTCTAGCAACATTTGTGGCGCTGTTTCCCTTTCAATTAACTTCATAAACAGAATTGCCTAGCTTCCAAAAGATATCGAATATTTCCCTTGGACGAACTTGAAATCAACAACACTGGTTACCACGGACAACATAAGAGAACCAAGGACACCGATCACATGTTGAATCAGGTGTCGAAAATCACGAAAAATCACTACTTAAATGCGAATAAAAACCAGACGGAACGTAAATATCCATAAGGGCAACATGTGTGCAAATTTGGGCAAAGATTGGTTAATAACCTTGACAGTTATAAAGACGCAAAATTTTGAAAAAATCGAAAAATTTCGTAAAAATCGATTTATGCAAAAAGTTCCATGCCAATCTTTTTCAAAAACGTGGCAGATCTAAGTTCAGAGATTTTGAAGGTGTCCTACAATTTTCATCAAAATCGCTTCAGCCGTTTGGTCAGTAGAGCGCGGACAAACAGACAAAAAAAAAAAAAAAAAACATGGGATACTTTTTTCTGCGGGTGGTGTAATTGAAGTCTTCGCTCGCTTCGCTCGCTCATCCAATTACTTCAGCGAAGTGGCCTTGAGAACTAGGCAACTTTTGGTCTGAAAAGCTGTGATTACACGGTTCAATATTTCGTTCAAGGCATTGAATTCAATGCATAGAACTCAATGCATTGAACGAAACATTGAATGCTCTTGAAGAGACGTTTACAAGCCTTAATGTTCAAAATTCATTGAAAATGGTGGCACAGCCTTCCAAAATCTTTGTTTCTAGAAGGCAGTAACATACCCTTCCTTGTATTGAAAGGAAAATTGGACGATATTTAGAACACGTCCTAATTGAGAAAACATTGAATAAATCCTTGAATTCAAGCTTTCGTTCAATGATTAATTGAATTTAATTGTTGTTTACACGGTTTAATGCATTGAACTCAGCCTTGAGCTCAATGCATTGAACGAAACATTGAACCGTGTAAACACAGCTAAAGCCACTTTCTGGCGAACTGGTCTGCCGCCTCAAAAACGCAGCGCACTCACCTCTCTGGTCATGACGATTAGCGTGATGTTGTTGGCGTTTGACTCGTAGAACGCCGCCGGGTCGGTGATATTGACCCCGCCCGTCGAGGTCCACTCGCCGACTTTCGTCACCTCCTCGCGCTTCAGCTTGAGCAGGTCGAGCTTGAAGTTGACGCGTTTGCCTTCGTTGAACTCGACGCGGCCGGTGAGTCCGTGGATGTCCGCCTGGGCAGGCAGAAAAAACATCATCACATATTCGCTTGCAGAAAAAACATCACAAATTCGCTTGCAGTAAATAACATCACATATTCGCTTGCAGTAAATAACATCACATACTCGCTGGCAGTAAATAACATCACATATTCGCTTGCAGTAAATAACATCACATATTCGCTTGCAGTAAATAACATCACATATTCGCTTGCAGTAAATAACATCACATACTCGCTGGCAGTAAATAACATCACATATTCCCTTGCAGAAATAACATCACATAATCGCTGGAAGTAAGTAACATCACATATCTCGTTTGCAGTTAATAACATCACATATTCCCTTGCAGTAAATAACATCACATATTCCCTTGCAGTAAATAACATCACATATTCCCTTGCAGTAATAACATCACATATTCGCTGGAAGTAAGTAACATCACATATCTCGTTTGCAGTAAATAACATCACATATTCCCTTGCAGTAAATAGCATCACATATTCGCTTGGTGTCTGTGTCACGTCTTGTATTGTATTGATGTGTGAATTGATTTTAAAAGTGCGATTGATTTATTTTAAAATTGCATTATTGGTTTTTCCAGCTCCGCCATAACGAATTTAAAACATGTTAATATTCTGTATATAAAATTGCTTCCAGTTCGTATTTCTCAAAACATAAACTATGCGCTACATTTCGTTGGAGTGGGAGGGGGGGGGGATGGTGCCGTAATAAACCAGCCCAGGGGCGCCAATGGTATATATCGGGCACTGCATATTAGGTTGCTTTCGTCAGCGAACCGTGAGTGGGGCGTTTTCTAGACCGTTCGTGTGTGAATTAATTGACTTACACCGGTGATATTTAACTAGACTATCTGAATTTTCAGCCTACTTATGCGTCATTCTGGCAAAATTGCAATGAAGATTATTTTACTTTTGAGCCATTTGATAATAACCGGCTTGGCATGCGTTTTACAGAAAATATGTATTTAAATTAGTGTTTAAAAGCTGTGTGGACTAGGGTCACAACGAATATAAAACTAATTAAACAGAATAAAATATGGTATAGGCACAACCTAGCTATAGCTATGTGATAGGATATCTGAGTAACCTTATATCTGTGATATAGGTTTGGCCCATACGATATTTTCTAATTAATTCGCTGCAGCTGTTTTGATGTTGCTTTATAGCGATTTTGTGGTCAAATTTAATTGCAATGCCCAACAGCTAGCGCCGATTTACTGAACTAAATTCAATTTTATTTTTCATAATATTCATATTAAGGCCCGCCCACAATTGAATGAGGAATAGGAATAAGTGAAACAAAAATAAGAGTAAGCTCAGGTACTATCTGTTAAAAATGTGCAAAATGTTCACTGACAGCTGTCAGTGACAGCATCACTTCAAAACGTTGGCATGACAACAAAATTTTGTTTGTTGTTTTGTTATTTTCCAAAAAATACTGCTCTGTGATTGGTCGAAGTAAGAATAGTAGCACGAAGTTGGAATATTTCAACTCGCTTATTCACTATTCTATGCTGCTTGCGTCAATTGTGTGTACTTACATGTGTTCGCCTGTGTTTTAACATATTTTTTATTCGTTAGTCTTTTGCTACTCTTATTCGTACTTCAACCGTGCGCGGGACTTTAGTAATCTTTTTGCAGGACAAGAAAGAATATGACCAGCGATGAACTAGGCTTTTGCAATAGATTAAATTTACATGTAGACTCGAAAAATTAAACTGTGAGCCCATAGGTATGCATAGGTCAAAGAAAACGACGAAAAAGATGAATATTATATTATTTAAATTGGATACCATTTCAAATTCAACTATCAAGACAAAAACCGTGGAAGAAAACGAATTCCGGCTCGCTCCATACAAAGAGATTTCGAGATTGGATTTTTGTTCCATAGCCGGCACCAGATAAAACATTTTCAATATAATCGAATTAAAGTGAGCGCGCATCGAATGGTAATTGAATTTTTGCACGCCCCCAGGTCCCTGCGTTCCCGGCTGCACAGACGGGGGGGGGGGGGGGGAGGGGGCGGCCGGGATACCGGGAATACCACGGCTGCCGCTGTCTCAATTAACTCAGGATGGAATTCATCCAGAATTCACTCCTGCAGGAATGCGAGTGGCGGGGAGCGCGCGATCAAGGAGACGGGACTTTAAAGTTTCTTTGCCCCCGAAGCCGACTTGAAAAGTTTTTCTGTGTGGGAAAAAGTTTTTTTTTCCCCCTGGAAAAGCCACAAGTGGTACGATGGTCTTGCATGTTACACAGGTCGTTTCTTAAGTCTGATTTTTTAGCACCCAAAAGTCTGGTTTAAATGTTTAAGTTTGAGAGCAGCCAATACACACCACATTTCGGTGCACTGACTTTGTGGCGTATGATATATTGGGCACATTGTGGGAATCGGAACACGAATAGCACAGGAGTAGGCCGGCTCTTAGCCGAGTTTGGAGGCTTGCCAGCAAGATTCTCTGTGTCTTATGATGTTGATATTGAAACTCCATACAAATCATCATTGTTTCTATTTGTTTGTTTGTTTGTTTCTTTCTTTCTTTATTGTCCACAGATTATAAAAAAAAAAATATAGACATGGTCAATCAATATAAATAAGAATAAAATAAATTAAAAACAAAAAATGGAGATCGTGAGTTGTGAAAGAGTGGAGCAATTGTGTATTGGTATCTTTTGCGATTAAAAGTTTGTGACAAAAACAGGAGTTCTCATGATCTCATAAGGCCTGTCGCTTGTTGATAAGAAACAAAGTGATATAGATAATCGAGGCGGAAAATGGGGAGAGATAGAGGAAATAGTAACGTGGATGGACAAAGAAAAAAGAAAATGATGTAATTGATATCAGGAGAAGTAGTTGGAGTGCACCAGAGTGTATTTATTCTTTATGAGTTTGAGTGCACCAGAGTGTATTTATTCTTAATGAGTTTGAGTGCACCAGAGTGTATTTATTCTATATGAGTTTGAGTGCACCAGAGTGTATTTATTCTTTATGAGTTTAAGAGTACCAGAGTGTATTTATTCTTTATGAGTTTGAGTGCACCAGAGTGTATTTATTCTTTATGAGTTTGAGTGCACCAGAGTTATTTATTCTTTATGAGTTTGAGTGCACTAGAGTGTATTTATTCTTTATGATGTTCTGGATGGAATCATGTGGAGACGAATTTCAATGAGTTTGAGTGCACCAGAGTGTATTTATTCTTTATGAGTTTGAGTGCACTAGAGTGTATTTATTCTTTATGATGCTCTGGATGGAATCATGTGGAGACGAATTTCAATGAGTTTGAGTGCACCAGAGTGATTTATTCTTTACGAGTTTGAGTGCACCAGAGTGTATTTATTCTTTATGATGTTCTGGATGGAATCATGTGGAGACGAATTTCAATGAGTTTGAGTGCACCAGAGTGTATTTATTCTTTATGAGTTTGAGTGCACTAGAGTGTATTTATTCTTTATGATGTTCTGGATGGAATCATGTGGAGACGAATTTCAATGAGTTTGAGTGCACCAGAGTGTATTTATTCTTTATGAGTTTGAGTGCACTAGAGTGTATTTATTCTTTATGATGTTCTGGATGGAATCATGTGGAGACGAATTTCAATGAGTTTGAGTGCACCAGAGTGTATTTATTCTTTATGAGTTTGAGTGCACTAGAGTGTATTTATTCTTTATGATGCTCTGGATGGAATCATGTGGAGACGAATTTCAATGAGTTTGAGTGCACCAGAGTGATTTATTCTTTACGAGTTTGAGTGCACCAGAGTGTATTTATTCTTTATGATGTTCTGGATGGAATCATGTGGAGACGAATTTCAATGAGTTTGAGTGCACCAGAGTGTATTTATTCTTTATGAGTTTGAGTGCACTAGAGTGTATTTATTCTTTATGATGTTCTGGATGGAATCATGTGGAGACGAATTTCAATGAGTTTGAGTGCACCAGAGTGTATTTATTCTTTATGAGTTTGAGTGCACTAGAGTGTATTTATTCTTTATGATGTTCTGGATGGAATCATGTGGAGACGAATTTCAATGAGTTTGAGTGCACCAGAGTGTATTTATTCTTTATGAGTTTAAGTGCACTAGAGTGTATTTATTCTTTATGATGTTCTGGATGGAATCATGTGGAGACGAATTTCAATGAGTTTGAGTGCACCAGAGTGTATTTATTCTTTATGAGTTTAAGTGCACTAGAGTGTATTTATTCTTTATGATGTTCTGGATGGAATCATGTGGAGACGAATTTCAATGAGTTTGAGTGCACCAGAGTGTATTTATTCTTTATGAGTTTAAGTGCACTAGAGTGTATTTATTCTTTATGATGTTCTGGATGGAATCATGTGGAGACGAATTTCAATGAGTTTGAGTGCACCAGAGTGTATTTATTCTTTATGAGTTTAAGTGCACTAGAGTGTATTTATTCTTTATGATGTTCTGGATGGAATCATGTGGAGACGAATTTCAATGAGTTTGAGTGCACCAGAGTGTATTTATTCTTTATGAGTTTGAGTGCACTAGAGTGTATTTATTCTTTATGATGCTCTGGATGGAATCATTTGGAGACGAATTTCAATGAGTTTGAGTGCACCAGAGTGTATTTATTCTTTATGAGTTTAAGTGCACTAGAGTGTATTTATTCTTTATGATGTTCTGGATGGAATCATGTGGAGACGAATTTCAATGAGTTTGAGTGCACCAGAGTGTATTTATTCTTTATGATGCTCTGGATGGAATCATGTGGAGACGAATTTCAATGAGTTTGAGTGCACCAGAGTGTATTAATTCTTTATGAGTTTAAGTGCACTAGAGTGTATTTATTCTTTATGATGTTCTGGATGGAATCATGTGGAGACGAATTTCAATGAGCTTGAGTGCACCAGAGTGTATTTATTCTTTATGATGCTCTGGATGGAATCATGTGGAAACGAATTTCAATACGTAAAATACCTTTTTTTAACTTTGAAGTCAACTGTGTGTTTTATGAAAGGACGGAAGAGACCCTGCTGAAAATTCTTACCACGATCTTGCAAGATATTGCATGATCTTATCAATATCTTGCAAGATCTAGAGTCAATATCGTACATGATCTTGCAAGATATTGTTACGATATTGTTACGATATTGCAAGATCTTGGTAAGAATTTTCAGCAGGGAAGGAAGGAATCGAAGCTGGCAAATGTGTGTTTGTATTGTATTACGTAATATTTTTTTATACCTACTCGTCACTAAATATGTATTACGTTTTATCTACATAAATAGAAACGGGTGACTGATTTTTTTCCAATCCACTCGCAGCTTTTGGTTTCCTTCAGTATTGGCCATTTCCAGACACATTCAGTTGACTTATCTGCAATTCACCTCAATGCTAACACAACAGTTGAATTATTTTGAAGACAAAATATACAATTGTCATTACACAAAAGCACTGACTTACAAAGTAAGTCATTACCCTTGCTCAAAAATACTTACAACATTCAATCGTTTTTCGTCGTAGTATTTCTATAATAAACATTTGTTAAACGCAAGTCATTGCCACTTTCACGCACTCTTTGACACTTCCGCTTCCGCAACCTGTCACGTGCCTCGGAAAATCTGTTCGGGAAATCTCGCGTCAATTTAGTGCGCTCGGAATTAGAAAACTTTTCGCCGCTTTTCTTGCCCGGTGAAAGTTTATGCGCAAGTTTATTGCTTTCTACCTGTCGGAAGGTAAATAGTAGATATTTGAATTTGTGTGCTTGAACGAAATTGTCTATTGAGAAAAAGAACTGAGTGACTCGCAAAAATATCACGGCGTAGAAAACGAAAGGAATGATTGGTTGCATCTTACCACAGGGCAATTATTGTTGATTATAAACTTGAAATAGTTCGGTTTCAAAAACAAACAGGTTCTGCTGGTACTGAGGAAGAAGAA
Source organism: Nemoura dubitans (assembly GCA_921293005.1). NCBI lineage: Eukaryota > Metazoa > Arthropoda > Insecta > Plecoptera > Nemouridae > Nemoura > Nemoura dubitans. Next base: position 2,202,778 of record OV121078.1, on the reverse strand, counting down.
TTCGGCTCTTTCCGGTTCCGGTGGGCATATTGTAGTTTGAAAACTACTTACAAAACTGCCCTGCCAGCTAGTAATCGGCATTATATCAGACCAATATTCACAAACCAACATCCAATTTCCTAAATAAGGCGTCTGCTCTCACAAATTCTACGACAATCTGAATTAAGGGAAGAAGCCTAGAACATTTTTCAAAATTAGTGTTTTTCCGATTTTTTCAGATTAGTATTATTTAGTTGTATTTCATTCAACGGGTGAAGCAATTATGTGAATAACTTAAATAGATTTGTCCCGATCGCTTTTTCAAAATCAGGTTGCACACATCTGGAACTACCTAGCTGCTTGAAAATAATTTCTGATGAGTCATGACTTCAAATGCATTTATCTCGGAACTATGATTTTAGATGTTCATGTACCTTTTTCTGAGAAACTATTGAAGATAACGAACTAAAATTTGTACAGTTGATGTATTGAAGTGTTTTACAACCACTGATTTTTTCACATGGTGAGTTTGCAAAAATTATAGAATTTAAAACATTATTTAAAAATTAAAACGTACAAAAAAATGACACTTTTTTGAAACCCCAATTGTTACCAATAGTTTTCATAAATGGACAGTAAAAAAAACTCAGTATGTACAAAAGAGTTTAAAGATTACAAGAAAAAATAAACTGTACTGAAGGTGTTCATGGTTCTTCCAAAAAAGGAACATGAACTTGCCAAATTTAACATGCGAACCATAGGACCTTCCTTCTCCCCTTAATAGCGTCTAGCACTGATGCTCACCGACGTGATGTAGTTGTAGAGGCTGAGTCCGTCGTCCCACGGATTCTCAAGGTCACAGGACAAGTTGCTCGGTCGCAGCACGTGACTCCTGTCCAGCGCCGCCAAACCTCGGGCGAAAGCGTGCACGGAGTCGTACATGAGCGCGGGCTCGGCCTGGGGACAGACAACCGCACTAGGTTCAACGGGGATCCAGATTGATTTGTTCTCTTTTGGCAGTACAGTTTTACCACAGATAAAAGGTTACCCAGACATTCTACCGTACCTAGTTATGGCTACGTCACAGATATAAGGTGACCCAGACATTCTACCATACCCAGCTATGGCTACGTCACAGATATAAGGTTACCCAGACATTCTACCGTACCTAGTTATGGCTACGTCACAGACATAAGGTTACCCAGACATTCTACCATCCCTGGCTATGGCTACGTCACAGATATAAGGTTACCCAGACATTCTACCATACCTAGCTATGGCTACGTCACAGATATAAGGTTACCCAGACATTCTACCATACCCAGCTATGGCTACGTCACAGATATAAGGTTACCCAGACATTCTACCGTACCTAGTTATGGCTACGTCACAGACATAAGGTTACCCAGACATTCTACCATCCCTGGCTATGGCTACGTCACAGATATAAGGTTACCCAGACATTCTACCATACCTAGCTATGGCTATGTCACAGATATAAGGTTACCCAGACATTCTACCATACCTAGCTATGGCTACGTCACAGACATAAGGTTACCCAGATATTCTACCATACCTAGCTATGGCTACGTCACAGATATAAGGTTACCCAGACATTCTACTATACCTAGCTATGGCTACGTCACTGATATAAGGTTACCCAGACATTCTACCATACCTAGCTATGGCTACGTCACAGATATAAGGTTACCCAGACATTCTACCATACCTAGCGATAGCTACGTCACAGATTTAAGGATACCCAGGCATTCTACCATACCTAGCTATGGCTACGTCACAGACATAAGGTTACCCATATATTCTACCATGCCTAGCTATGGCTACGTCACAGATATAAGGTTACCCATATATTCTACCATACCTAGCTATGGCTACGTCACAGACATAAGGTTACCCAGACATTCTACCATACCTAGCGATGGCCACTTTCTGGGGATCTCATATCATAGAGTACCATACCATAGAATTAATTATTAAGTTTTTTTCATTACCATTAAAAAAGGTATTTATCATTACAATTATTTACCATTTTACTCTTTAATAATCGTAAAAGAGTCAAATGGTACTTTACTTCGAAGTCCACCAGGCTGTGGTAATCTTAGGCTAACACGACTGTAGTAGTTTCGCCGGCAATCGCTGGGGTGCGTTGGCAACCTGTTTTAACATCATCTACCAGGTCATGGCACAAGGTCAATATAATCAAGTGACCCAATGTTCCACGGGTGGTTACATTTACCTTGGCTACAGGTGATGTAACAACAAACAGTGGCTCCATCCCTTGACTGCCGGCGAAACTATTATTGCGGGTGTTGAGGTTTAACCATGCTATAGATAAAGCTATACACAAATAAACCGTGCCTTTGTTAAAATTGGCAACTTGGAATAATGCGCGAAGGGAGAACCGCACGGATAATCGCAAATTACAAGCGTTTGTCATGTTTATTTGTGTACCTGCACCCCAATGATGGTGGCCATTCTATGATAAAGATGTTAACCTAGCAGCACCTAGACGCAACCCGCAGAGCAAGCCTTGTCTTCTCCACCAAAGTAAGAATCAATAGAACTGACGCTAATGGTTCTCATGTACGCATGCAAATCATCCAGACTTCTAAATCGACTTAGAAGGCTCTAATGAGTCAAACCCCAGACGAAATCTTCTCTTTTTAACTGATACTGCTGCCTACTTTTCCGTTTACAATAATTTCCTGAACTCTTTTTTCATTCAAGCAATTCTGGTTTTTAAAACCAGATCTTTTCAGTATTGAACAGATTGAACCGCCTTTATACATGATGTTATGACAAATTAATAAGATAAATACCAGTGCGGCCAGTAAAAAAATAAAGTTGTCAGTGGAAAAAATATAGTTGTCTAAAAAGTGAATAGAGTACATTTCTGTCCATCTTGCTGACGTTTAAAAATGAAACAAACTACAATCCAGTTGTTTATTTGGCCCACTGTCATGCTGACGTTTAAAAATGAAACAAACTTCAAGCCAATTATCTTCTCGTTTAGTTGGCCAACTGCAAGAAAAAAATCAACTTTCGAAATTGTTCTTATGAGCTGTCATTCCTGTGAGCAAATGCTAGGCTTCCTGGAAGTTGGCCCGTCACCCATCGAGAAATGCGAGCTACAAAATGACCAAAGGCTATCGCCAGTTTCGTCGTGCATTTCACTTTCTCTTCGAGTCTTCAAAGATCAACAAAGTTTCTTGCAGTCATTTTGAGAATAGAAATACACAGGGGATGATTTTTGGCCTCTTAAGGCGGAAACTGATTTAAAGCTGCTTTTAACTTGTTCTATTTTTCCGAGCCGACCTGCAAGAATTTTTATACAAAAGACATCTAAATTATTTCCAGTTTACAACTGAAAATAGGAGCCCTTTTAGCGTTGCACCCGCGGACATAACAGTATATAGCAAATTTCACGAAAAATTCCCGTACCAAAGCGACTACACCGCATCTTCTTTTACGCACGAAACAAAACCGCAAGCACCCTGTCACGGAATATCCAGCACAAAGGCGATAGCGATGTGAGCTGCTTTGTGGGGAGCGAAAGTGGCAACGATTTAGTCTCCCCTCGTATCGTCGCTCAGACCGGTCTTTAGAGAAAGGAGCGAGAGTGGCTGGAAAAATGAATCGGTCTGCCAGAAAGTTTGGACTTTCCAATTTATCTCCATTTCAAACTTTCTCTGTCCAAGGGTTTTTTTACGGAAGTAATGCTATATTTCTAAATTTTTGGCAATGATTTATTAGTTACGCTTGGTTGTTTATTGGTGGTTTATTTTAATAGAACACTATTCCGGAATAACTAAAGTGCGTATCTGGATTTTTTTCACGTCACGTTTGCTAATTTTAGTTTGCCAAAATTCGAAATGATTTGGAATTTGCTGACGCACTTAGAACGACGCGAACTTTTCATTGGCTGCTAGTGGAAAATGTACTTTTTTGTTGATGTAGTCGAGCAAAATATGAGCTAGCCAATAAACGAAAAAACGTCAATTCAAGAAGGTAAATATACTCAATAGCATGCCAAAAGTTTTCTCTCACTCAAAATGATTTTTACTGGAGTTTAAATGGTTTTTGCGGCATAATAAAATCCATTTGAACAGCTCTTAGCAAAAATAGTTCATTCTTACTTTCTGTCTTACTTTAATTTAATTGAGACCGTTCTTGGCTTACGAATAATAATTGAAAATAATAATGTGTTTCATTCAAATAAACTATTGCAGTATCTTTTACATAATAAGTTTAACATACTTCTTTGTTACTATGTTAATTTTCGTGCAAAATTTCTAAGATTTTTTGGCATGACAGCTTAGGAAGATTATGAAAAATTACAATTTTCTTTTTGTTAATTTTATTTGCTTCATAAACAAATAAAAACATTTTTCTGAAAATCTCAGTGATCTGTACGTAAAACCTGTTAGGTCATCCCCTTCCACGCACCTAATCGCCAATTAAAACAGCAAAAAGCGCACCCATCCCAAGTCCTAGGCCATCTCCTCCCACGCACCTAATCGCCAATCAAAACAGCAAAAGGTGCACCCATCCCAAGTCCGAGGCCATCTCCTCCCACGCACCTAATCGCCAATTAAAACAGCAAAAGGTGCACCCATCCCAAGTCCTAGGCCATCTCCTCCCACGCACCTAATCGCCAATTACAACAGCAAAAGGTGCACCCATCCCAAGTCCTAGGCCATCTCCTCCCACGCACCTAATCGCCAATTAAAACAGCAAAAGGTGCACCCATCCCAAGTCCTAGGCCATCTCCTCCCACGCATCTAATAGCCAATCAAAACGGCAAAAAGCGCACCCATCCCAAGTCCTAGGCCATCTCCTCCCACGCACCTAATAGCCAATCAAAACGGCAAGAGACACTCACCTCGATGAGGCGAGTCGCGTTCAGGATGGAGTAGCCCATCGGCTGGAACTTGGCCATCTGGTCGAGGGTCTCTTTGACCCGACCGTCCTCGACGTCGACCAGTCGGAATGACGTGATGTTCACCGAGTTGTACTTGAAGTCCTCGAGGTCGAATGTCTCCAGGTCCTGCGACAATGCGACCACAATGTCAAGTTCGGCGTTAAGAGCAACACTCGAATGGGATTACATGGGGTAGCTAATAGGAGGCAGAAATAAGGGCATTAATATGTGTTTTTTCGGCATAAAGAGCAACACTTGCATATGATTATACGAGATTGCTATAAGAGGTAGGTACAGAAAAAAGGGCATTTATAGGTGTTTTTGCACGGATTCACAAACACTTTAATTCCAATTTCAATTATTTTGAGTTGTAGACTGATTAAGGTAGTTATTTAAATAAAAATTAAATTGTTACATGCATCCTCAAAATATTTATATTTATCTGTACTTTTTTATGAAACATTTTGTGGTTGTTTTTCTGAATTAAGTAGTTCTGAGAAAAAATGTCTAAGTTAAAACGAATAGTTGATTCATCTGGCGCAAAAGATGAACGCGATCTTTGCGAGTTTCTGAACCTTAAGTTGCAGCCGAAAGCGAGGAGGAAGCATTCTTTTCAAGTTGAACACACTATCTGCTTTTTTACACTTTCTACTTGTTTTCTTTCTTCTTTATTTATTTCAAGAAGCAATGAAATATGGTTTTTATTTTCCTTCCCAATTTTGCTTTATTGGTCTGCATGATAGACAGTGTCATGCTAACCAATCATGTTCTGATCAATTAATTCGTACACAGCTCATATCACTACAATGTTTGAAGCGAATGGCATAGACATTGGAAATGTTAGACTTGAACTAATCTCAGTAAAGTAGTAGAAGCGGGGGGGGGGCGATTTCTAGGCCGTCGGTCTAAGAGGCGCCAAAACATGAAAAGGAAAAGTTGAAAAGGAAAAACATTCATGTGAGAGACATTGTATACAATTAGACTTTTTGTTGCTGCTTTTCAGTCAACCGGTGTTCTATTGTTGTTGCAAACAGAAATTCACGCGGAACAAATTGACGAATGAAATTTGGCATAGGGGTATAATTTTGTGAATTAGCCTAGTTTCCAGGATCCATGTTCCAAAAAGCAATTGCAAACAGTTTGGAAAAATCACAGTGCTTTTGATGACTGCATTTTCGCCCACCGCCTACGATGGAAAAGACCAGGGGGCAACGGGCGCAAATTTGTTGGGATTGCCCACGTTCGCCCACGACTCTTGCTACGTCTCTGACTTAACTTAAACTTAACTCAATTAACTTAAATTTAAACTTTCGTCACTCACTGTTCTATCATCACGTTTTTTATTTTGTAGTTTCTCAAATAGTTTCTCTCGTATAGTTCGACTCTCATATTTTCTTAACTATTCACGTGGGTTTTTGTACAAATTTAAATAAGGATCTTCATTTGGAATGGGACAATACGGCATTCAACTTCAATAACTTAACCGTTTATTCTATAGACAAATTCTCACTTCGTATACTTTATAAAATATTTCTCTCAAGTAATAATAATAATTGTCGACAAAACTGTTAGTACTACCACAAGGTTTTTTTTGTTTTAGTTTCGCAACTCAATTCGCTTGCCCGTAAAGCCAATGGGGGCCGAAATGCCTCCTTCACAACCACCCACCGCCCAAAGCCTCGAACTTTTCGAGCCGAACAAAGCGGCGATATTCCGTCTCCTTCTTTACCAAACGCCCGCCGCTACAAACTTGTATTCTTTCCCAATTAACACACAATGAAACGCTCTCGCCGCGCTCACAAATTAATGATTAAAATCGCGTTTTAACAAGTTTTTAAGTACGCCCCGTAACTGTGTTCTTGTAATTGCTTTATTTCGTCGGATAATTACACTTAATTGTGGCGTGCGTTTGAGAATGCTCGAAATATATTATTGGGTTCAGCGTTGGCCTGTTCGCTATGTAGTATACTGTGTTGTTTGTTAAAGAGGAACTTCCGAAGTAAAATTATTCACTGAATTGACAATGCTGTCAAGCGTATAAGCTTACGTCGTCAGCTCTAGAAGGTAGGCTTTAAAACAGATAATGTGGTGCGATGCGGGATATTCGATATAGAGATATAATATCACATCACGCGTTATAAAACTTTGCAAAGGCAATCACTGCTTTCAATCACAAGTACCTTTACATCAGGCGAACAGATATGAAGTATTAATTTTGTTTTCTTGCAATGTGTCCACCAAATAAAATTATATTTAGTCATGGCCGCCGCCAATAGGATGCCGTGGAATTCATCTGTTTCAGAGGAATAGACGCTTAACCCAGAGTTGTAAAATATTGTAAAACCGGCCCTAAATATATTTCAATATCCATGTTTTCGCCTTCATTAATCTTCTTCGAGCGAAGAACTGAAAATATTGCATGAAACTGCGTGAAAAGAAGTACAGACAAGTGAGAGATTTATGTCAGTTTCAATAGAAGATTTCCATTTTCAAGCGTTTGAGAGGAAATATTGCGATATGTATAACCGTGGCTGGTGACTTGATAACACAGTGGAACTGAGCCCGCTGCAACATTATCGAATCATCGTTTCACAGTTGGCTGAACTGTGAAGAGAGGATGTGTTTGTAATCAAATGTGTGCGTGCGGAGAAACCACGCAGTGGAGAATTTTCACCCCCTTCCCCCCCCCCCTTCACCCCCCCGCCCCTCAGCTATTCCCCCCAGTGGAAATCCGAGGGAAATGCCGTTCTGTTAAACAATAGATTATTTAGCGTTCGAACAGTTTCCGCAATTTATTCCCAAGAGAGATTTTGTAAATAGGTAACCGTTTGAATATGTACTTACGAATGTGGTGAACATGTAGTGGTAACGGAAATCGTTCATTTGAAGCTGAAGAATCTGGAAGAACAGAAACACAGAACATATTTAACCGCAACTAGTTTCAATGTCACGTTTTAAGGTGGAATAACTGTGGTGGAATGATCACCTTGGCCTACGAATATCTACCAAACAATTGTTCACAGGCAAACTATTAGTGACAGCCCCACCAAAAAGCTCACCTCCTAGGTAATGTCTAAGGTTCCAATTAAATAACGAATCATTTTAGTGCTATGACTAACCATATTATGGGAATCATTAGTTTCCAACTATAGTTTTCCATGATTACGGACGTTATCAAGCAAAACTAATCGTAGCCCAAAACGTATTCTTACCAAATGTGAAACTCTTATAAATTACACTAAACTCCATTTCACGTTAAGAAGGAGAATGTAATGTCATCTTCCTCGAGGACTCATCGATGCCATTCATCCATTTATAGTTTTAAAACTGATCATATAGCCTTAATACTGCTCAAGGCATGGCTTGAAGTTTTGAAACTGTTAACGAGTTTGTAACAGCTCTAGGTCCTCGTGCCAGATGCAAATCCACTCACCTTTTTAACGGGAAATGCAGTATAGGAGGTGTGATATTTTGGTAGCTATTGTTTGGTTCGTTTGGTATTCGTTGGCGGAGGTGATCATTCGATCTCAAAACATTGTATTATACTCCAAACGTCTGCTTGTACTTGTAGAATGTGCAATAATAATAATAATGCTACTTGACATGATATAGTTTGCACAGCTCTGCATGTTTGTATGTTTGCTGAACGGGAACTGCGATGATGCAATTTTATCGAAGAGCAAACATCACCGAAATGAAGTAATCCCACCCTGCCGAAATATTTTCACCAAACGACCACATGAAATTACACAATCATCCCAGAAGCAATGCAACTGGGCCATTTGAAAAGTACCTCTATTATTTTATCCAGACTCAAAATCTAATCAGCAGCTTTCCGCCATTGGTAATCTGTTTTTCTTTATGAGAAGAAGTGGACAGTTTTCCACATTTAAAGATGTGCCAACGACGCTGAACACTTTCCTTTAGTCGAAACCATTAAGAAAACTGCACTGGCTTGATTTTGCCAGAAATAAGTGTTAGCTTTTTCGTAAATAAAAAAAACATATAATGTGCTGGAACTTTCATACAATGACAATTAAGCAAAGGGAAACCGCTTTTAATCGATAAAAACCTATCGCATTCTAAAAACAAAACAAACCATAGCCATTTTGACTGCCCATCTTTCAAAAGAAGCAGCGCACAAAAATCAGCCACTCGGCACCATGCATTTCCCGCCCTTCCCAACCCATTAATGTCGGCACGCCCGCACAAATAACCGACCGCTTTAAAACTGTGCGGCAACGCTAACTCACCACTCTAATATCACACGAGATCGTATCGGTCCTTTGCTCGTGGAGTCGGCCAACAAATCAGAGAGCGACCCAAAACTACCAAGATAACCGGGCAAAGGTCAATGTTGCTGTAAGGGATGGGGATGGGCCAAGGGTCAGTGCACAGAAGTTTCGGGTTTCTGGTCATTGCGGTTATGAGGTTTATTAGAGCAAGACTGCACAAGTGCATAGTTGGACGTGGGTGGGTTATATATGGTCTGGTATGCGGTTTGTGTTCTGTAATGGGGATTCAGCACTGGTTTTGGTATGAGTACTATACCAAACGATGAATTCTTGGGAGAGTATATAATATGAACCGAGTTAGGAAGGGTGCTAATTTTTTTGAAAAGCAAATGTACTGAAAAGAAAAGAGTTTATAAACTATTAAGTATTCATCAGCGTCACTTTTTCAAAATATTGAAGCTGTAGACTTTAACTGTTGTGTACGAGTTTGAATGTTATATGCATGTTTCACCCCGCGAATAAAATTATGCAAAAAGTTCGGTACAGTCTTTTCAAGCCTGTTGACAGCCTGTCCACAGAGTTTCCATTTGATGTCTCTATCTCTATACGCTTTAATGAGGAAATTACGTTTTAAGTGGGGTTTCAACTTGTTCCTTACCTATTATCCAAATATTTATACAATTTTGTCATAACATTTAAACAAACTACTTTTTAACTACGACTAAATATTCACAAGTCGTTTCACTATATACGCATTCAAATTTATGATAATGATGCGGCGAACATTAGAACCCGAAGACAAACCGACCACCGCGTTTTACCAACCTAACCCAACGCTAGACAAATAAACAGAACCTCGTGCCAACATTCTAACAAACACACAGCATTCTTCCGCACCAAGTCGACCAACTTTGACCGCAGCGTCTCTACAGGCAAACAAACACAGTTATTGCTAACCCTGCGCTATTTTCTCTCGGGGTCGTGATTTAAGGTCAGCGTTTTCGTCTGTTTGCCCCGCGATTTGTGCAAACTGCGGAGGGTCTAGAATTCGGACGCGCGCTTCTTTGGGCGTCGATTGTCAATCACGAGTCAACATGAGTCAATGCACGAGTTCACACGAGCTGTTATCCGTGTTTATTTTGAGCGCCGACGGAAGACGCGTGACGTGGACGATGAACAGTGGCGTGCTGGCATTGCTGGCTGGGGAGTCAGTGATTCTAAGGTAATCTGGTTGATAGAAGCTCTTATCTTATAATAAAACAAATAATACGTGAGTAGTATGATTAAAGTATTATTTAACTGTTTATATTATAATATTACAATATAATCTGCGCTGAATTTCCGTATCAGCGTATTATTGGATGTGAGAGCGAACGAAACAACGGCTTCAAATTGTCTACCAGAAGGGAAAACCCCGGGCTGTGTTTTTTTAATGTGCTTTAGTTCGCTTGCTGCAGAAAAAACGGCTGAACGGGATTTGATTAAAATTTTATGACACCTTAATAATCTTAAAAATAAGTTCCGAAACGTTTTTGAAAAAGAAATGGCAAGAAATATATTTTTAATTAATCAACGTTTTCAAAAGTGTCATTCCTTCCCCAGTTTTTTAAACGTCCGGAAAAGTATTTTCTTTTGACATTTTCGGCTTATCCTTTATATTGTGACGGGGGGAAAGAAAAGCGCTTCTACTTCGCTCACTCCGCTCACACTTCACTCGCACTTTACCTTTGGGGCTCACTTAGCTCGACTCGCTTGGCTCTTCTGTGAAAGGTACCCGTCACCTAGGGATCGTTTGGACCAAAAGGACGCTGATATTTAAACCCAAATATTCCTTTATTTTGACCACGTGAATAGTTACAGTACAGCGTCACAATATACTCCATTTCACGTTAAGAAAAACAGTGGATTTGCAACTTTCTCGAGTACCCACTGCTGCTAGACACGAGCCAAGAGTTCCAAAACCGCTTATGTAGCCTTTTGTCCGGCTCAAGACATGGCTTGTAAGTTTTTAAACTCTTAGCTCCTCTCTAGCAGCAGTGGATCATCGAAGAAGATGCATATCCACTCTAATTCTCGACGTGAAACAGAGTTTAAATCTGAAAAGTCACTGTCGTCAATTGAAAAAACATTGGTTCACTCACCGCTCTGAAAAACAGCGACATGTGCCTGGGGTTCGTGTCAACAATGAGCTTGTAGATTTCCTTTTGGCGGATCTCTTTGAGTACATGCCGGTAGGTGGCAGGATTGGCTTGCCGGATGTACATATCCCGACGCTGGGCCGGTGGCGACTTCACCAGGTCTTGGAGCTTGAAAAGGCCTGCAACGAACCACACTGCATTGGCACGGTATTTTCTAACAACTACCCGGCTGAAAATATTTACCAGGATCTTATAAGACCCTGCCAGTTCTTGTTTCAATATCTTGTTTCAGGATCCTGCAAGATCTTGCCACGATCTTGAAATATTTTACAAGATTTGCCACAATATTGCAAGATATTGAAACATGATCTGACTCAAGAACTTGCAAGATTTTGATAAGGTTTTGATAATATCATATAGGATCTTGCAAGATCTTGGTAATAATTTTTAGCAGGGTTTTGCTAAATATATCGATCTTTATAATAAAGATTACATCTAATGCGCTACAGGTAATTGGAGCAGAAGATCAAAAAGTGCTATACGTTTGTCAATTTAAGGGCCCGTTTTACAAGTGCCTCAACCCAGAGTTAAAGTAGGAGTCCAGTTAATTGTCATGGCAACCGCCAATAGGATGCTGTGGAATTAATGTGTTTCTAAGGGCTAGACGCTTAACCCAGAGTTGAGAAACAAAGTAAAACCGGCCCTAAAAACCATATTTTATCCTGTTTAATTTTGCAAATTATCCAATGTGGCGGCCTTTTTAGCCAAGTTGTGATTAACACTGAACTACTAGCTGACCTTGGTGGAAATGTGAGTCATTTCTCAAAGATTCCTGAGCCAACGTGCCAGCGCTTGCGGCCGAGGAGTATATTATAATACGAGTGTAAGTTTTTAAATGATTTTGTCGAGTGTATAGCACGTGTATAGTGAGCGTGCAAATTCCATATTATCATACTCAAGATAAAATGGAACCTAGCACAGAGAAAAATAATGAAATCACGAGATCAATAATTCTTTCGGAGAAACAATTTTGATCTCAACAACAAAATATACACGATTGGGATCTGCATGCTTCGTGTGAATCTTGGCGTAAAAAGTTCAGCAGTAGCAAATTTTGTTTTCTGTTCGTTAATTGCGAAACTGTGAACACATCTACAGAATTGGGTGAGTATGCGCTTAAAAATGCATCCAGGCATGCCTTGATGAAGGAAGATGCGTTAATACTTTCAACTTCTATTATCAATTCGAATTTTCCCCACAGACATCAGACTTATCACGAATTATTGAACTAACTGGCTCATGTCCAGGGGCCTTACCTAGCGCGGCCACTCGTAGTCCCGGGATTACTAGCAATCTACCCTGGCTAATTAATACCACCGTAGCACCAAGCAGTAACCCCGACCTAGAGTGGCAGTACTACGGCCGGGTTCTATAGCCGGAGCACATCGACTCTGACTTTAGTAACGAGCCATGAGATTGGTTGATTTGACCTCACTGCACAATGATGATCGTTTAAAAAGCATTATGCCTTCTAGATAATGCTATCATCGTAGCACCACCGTAATACTGGTTGCTAGTGGTGCTACGAAATCAACAAACTGCCCATTGTTGAAATGGCCGCTCTAGGTCCGGGTTATATAACACCGCCAGCCCGGCTAATTAGCCGCATGGTAGCCGCTCCAAATGGCCGCGCTAGGTAAGGCCCCAGGCCACTGAGCTACCGTGTCACTAACCCATCGTGTCTCTGATCTATCGTGTCACTGATGTATGGGGTCTCTGATATGTGGGGTCTATGGGATCACTGATCTGTTGTGTCATCAAGCTATCGTGTCACTGATCTATCGTGCCACTGAGGTATCGTGTCACTGATCTGTCTTGTCACTGATCTGTCGTTTCACCGACCTAGAATGTCACTGATAAATCGTGTCATTGAGCTATCGTTCCTCTGAGTTATGCACTCAGCTAAGAGAATGAACGGCAAATTGAAATTGATAATAGTTTTGTGTTTTTGGATTTACCTACATGATATGTATTTATTTGAACCATATGAGTTTAATTGGAAAGCTATAGATATCTGCATACGTGGTTTATTTGTTGAAACACGAACACAAGCCTATTGGACATGCCATTTTCTTGAAAATAATTCGGAATAAAATTGATGTGGTTTTAGATTACATTTGATCATTGCGAATCAGTCAGCATGTTGATTACTTTTTTAAGAAGTGAATCAAAGAGAATTCCCTGGGAGTTTATCCAATGATGGTAAATCTATTTTCTAAGAAAGCCAGAGCATTTTGTATTACCTACGTGAAATAAAATCGAATATTACACCGTATTTATATCGGACGAAAGTAGTTGGTAGGAGAATTGATGCGATTATTACTCAAGTTGGTACGAAGCGTAAATTGCAGCACTAAAATGCGGTGTAAAAATGCTCAGAGGTTATTAAAAATTACCGCACCTTTCGCACCGATGTGTTCAGCTGAGGAACGTAAAATAAATGTGTTACATTTACAGGCGAAAGCTCGGAGAAGAAATACCCCTGCTGGAAATTCTTACCACGATCTTGCAGGATCTTGCAAGAACGTGTCACAAGACCTTGAGTCAAGATCTTAATACCTTGCAAGATCTTGTCATGATCTTGCAATATATTGCACGATTTGTCACAATCTTGTAGAAATTCTTGTAATATTTTGCAAGATCGTGCAAGCTCTTGCAAGATCCTGCAAGATCTTGAGACAATATCTTGCAAGGTCTTGCTAAGATCTTGGTAAGAATTTTCAGCAGGGATTGTACATAATTCTAAACTTATGTAAATCTTGTTGGAGTCATATTTTGTTTTAGGAAGTAAAGATAAGTGCTCTATAGCCTGTTAATTAGTTCCCCCACCAAACGCAGTCTAACTTAGGCAATATCCTGTTTTATACGAACTGATTTTCCCCAAAAGGCCCGTGACGTCGTGCCTCTTATTCCGCATAAGCGACAATCTTTGAAAGCCTCTTTGAAGCGTTCACAATAACTTCCTTTGGAACTCATTATTTACCCATGGAGTTTTTAAATACATCTCTTTGAGAATTAATATTTCATCTTGGCAACAGCCGGTCTACTGCATTCTTGAAACGCAAAACCAAGAACTCTTTTAAGGATTAGAATCCTTTAAATAAGTGCATTTGGCGCTGTAAACGCTTAGGAAAAACAAGAGTGAAGAGAAAAAGTGATAATAATTAAAAATCGTATGCTTTTTAAAACATCGTTAATAACACTCTTCAATATTGATTCACCAAAAAATGAAAAATAAAAAAACCAGGGATCAAAATCTAAAACCAGAGACGATTTTTTGTACAAACGCTCCCAACCTCCGCAAAGAGAGGCTTCTTGACAAATAGAAATAGCCCTTAAATTATCCCAAATACCAAAATATTCTTCCAGTTACCAAAAAGCTGGGATATTAATTCCCCCAAAAGAGTATCGGCTGCGCCAATATTCCAAATTCATTCTCCTTGAAGCTTAAGAGAGAAGTAAACGGTTGTCGTTTTGGTCGATTTTCGTATAAATGTCACATTCATAGGGAACGTCTCCTGGATACAAATTATTTTCAAAAATGTTGAAAAAAAAATACATGCGTTGTTAAAGAGCTGCTGAATGGCGGATACTATTTTTTTTTTAAACTTGCACCAGGGGGATATTTTTTTTAAGTGCCTAAAATGGCCTAAAATGGCACTTTTAGAAAATTCCCCCAGCAGCAAGTTTTAAAAAAACGAAAAAAAAATAGTATCCGCCATTCAGCAGCTCTTTCACAACACTTGTATTTTTTTTCAACATTTTGTGAATAATTTGTAGCAAGGAGACGTTCCCTATGAATGTGAAATTTATGCGAAAATCGACCAAAACGACAACCGTTTACTTCTCTCTTAAGGAAAGCTTAAGGACATTTAAGGAAATACATCACAAAAAAAACTTACCATAATCCTCCTCGTAGACAATTGCGACTTTGGTCCAGTTGAGGAAACTCATCAGATCCTGGAACGCCCTGTTCATGTGGCCCTGTGCCGGATGCAGGTTGATGGAGAACTCCTTGAACGACGGCTCCAGATCGATGCGAGCCTCCAGATGGGGAACGTCCAGCGCTTCGCAGATCGACTGGATGTGCGCCCCCAGGATCGGGTCGGAGGGGCCGAAGATGGCCTGGACGCCGTACTCGAGTTGTTTGCAAGCTGCAATGAGGGAACAGTGGTGTCGTTACAATAGAATTAATTTGTGCTTGCCACTTTTTGGGGACCTCTTATCATAAATTACCATACTATAGAATCAAATGATAAGTTTAATTGTCATTACCATTAAAAAAGGTATTTATTATTACAATTTTTGAGCCATTTTACTCTTTAAAAATCGTAAAAAAAAGTAGGACTAAAAATTTGACAGACCAATAACATGTATAATATGTTTAATCTGGTAACAAATTAATAAATAAAATAAATAAAAGAGTCAAATGATATTTTACTTAGAAATCCACCAGGCTGTGATAATCTTAGGCTAATGCGGTACTGTACGCCTCGTTTACGTATATACGTATATAGTTAGGATTTGGTCGCAAGTCTGCAACTGACGTTGCGAAGGCTCCGCAAGACGCGGGCAAAATATTGAACGTGTCCAATTTTTTTGGCACGACTCGACGATGTTGCAGCAGTTGCGTTTTCGTGACGTCTTTTCTATTAGTCTGTAGTCTATAGTCTGTACTATTATTACTTAATGTGAAAACACATCTGAAAGACTCGTTTTGAGGTTAGTCGGCCATTTTGAGTGGGTGCGCCACTGTCGCAGCACGTTTGTGTTGCCGCGAACTGTAGATTTCGATAACAGTGGCGTTGTCAGTTTGGTTTTTGATATTTTTGAGCAATTTTGACATTCCCTGCTATAGACGGAAGCTTGTTGCTGACAAAAAAGAACAACTCTTTTTTCATATTTATTTATTTTATTGTAATTATATTGAGTATATTTTTTTATTTTTTTATTATTTTCATATTACATTTTTATTAAATTACATAAGTAAATAAACATTCACATTGAAATGTTTATTTTACACATGTACAATTCTAATGGTAGGTATTCCTTAGTGACATAGGTTCTTGCACAGATAGATTAAATTGTAAATCCAACCAGTCTTTACAATTCAACAGCTGTATAGGTATTGTAATTGTCAAGTTATTGGCTTTGTAATTTATAAAATAACCAATTGATCTCCAATACAGACTTGATAAAATAATAAGCATTATTAAATTCGACATAAAAAAAAGATAATTCGAAGTCACTTCAAAAGTAACTCTTGCGTTGAGAAAACCGATTCGGATAAATAATTGACAAGTGGGCGGCTCTCAGAAAAGTGAGAGGAAAAGCGGAAAACCCTTGCGAAATAACATCCTTCCGACAATTGCAGACTGGCATCTGCTTAAACCAAGCAACAATATTTTCTCAAACAACATTTCGTCAGTTACGGATATCTCTTTTGTGTTTAAACATCTGCCCTTTGTGTGTCACTCTACGAATCTGTCCAAACGCTCCACCAAAGTTCTTTCCACGGGTATGAGAACCAGCTTCGAGGGGCTCTATAGACCAACGCTCCAAGACGCCTAAATCTAGACGTATTTCACGCCCTGCCTGGCAACAGACTTTCTCCTGTACGAACTTGCGTTCTAGCACAAGCCGTTCCCAAGGAAGTTACATCTTTATACAACCTCTTTGGTTTTCCCCAAAATTAAGCTGAAGAAAGCTTGAAAAACAATTGTTTTTCAATATAAAATACGAAATCAAGGTTCTCAGATGCCTTGGTTTGTAGCTCATTTCAACGCAATGGTCGGAAAAAGTGAAAACTATTTTTTCTCTTACAATTTTTTCTCTTACAATTTTTGACCAAAGATCGTTTACACGTCATGTAAATACACCTTCACTCCCTCCTGTCCGCCCCTCTGACGTCACGGCGCTTCGGTCTGACTTGCTGGACGGGAAGACTGTGGGAAACGAACACGAATAGCACAGGAGTGAGGCGGGTTTTAGCCGAGTTTGGAGGCCTGTCAACAAGCCCCTGTTGGTCATATTATGTTGAAATTTTAACTACATAAGAATCAATATTATTTATATTACGTGTAAATATTTCATGAAGATTTGATGGATATCTCCGTTGATGCAAAGGTTTGAAATGAGGGCGATTTCAATGCCAAGTCCATAAGACCTCACAATCTTTCCCACACCCTGGCATCGGCCTTCAAGCGAAAACACACGGCTCCTAGGGTCGCTCCTCCTGCCTGCACTTGTTTACTGAACTGCAGAAGATGTTTGCTCCTTTGAGGAGGTATAAAGGTCTCAATACAGAGGATTCTCTTGGTTGAATTGCTTATCAATATTTGAAAAGAATCACGTGTTAGTTGTGAAGTTCATGCATGACCAAGGCACGAAACAAGAGTCGGTTTAGCCACCTTCGAGAAAAGCATTCCATATTTCATTCCGGCAACTCCATTGTTTTTCTTTTATATAGAAATATCGCTTGATTCTTTTTTTGTGGTCTTTGTTTTTGTTTTGTCTCGAACAAGTTGATACCTGTTGTTCTCGCAGCCGGCATCCAGTTGTGAACTTCGACATTTTATTCCCTCCCTCTCTCTCTTTGGCGCAGCGCACAAACTTTCACAAAGATAATTCGAGTTAATGAAAAAAGACAAGATGTCGTTGAGGAAGGATTCGTAATTGAAATAGAAGATTTTAACGTCGTGCAATTTTAATCTTTCTTGGAATGCGGGAGAACCAAAGAGAGGAAATTGTTATGTCCAGGGACTTTGTTTCTAAGATCGAATCGAGTGAAAACGATCAAAACTGTGAAGCAATTAGTCAGCAAAATTCGGATGGCCCCAATGAACACTTTCAGACATTCACATTCATCAAGAAATCGTACAAAAATATAATTTTGTTGTTTAAGATGAAACATATTTTGCACATTTGAATTAATACCTATTTTCCCTAGCACCAAAAGCCAATTATTACTTGTAATAATTAGTGTGGGTCTAGCTACCCCAGGGCCCCGGCGGCGTGGAGGCCGTTGGGGCCACCGTCACCATTCTCAGTGGCGTAACTCCAAGTCGGAGGCCCCTTAGCAAAAAAAAAACCGGGACCCCACTCGCTTAAAAAAAAACACCATTCCCTAAAAATGGTCATTGCGTTGGGGGCCCCCGTTGTCGGAAAATCTCGGGGGCCCCCGCGGGTCAAATATCTCGGGGCCCCCGGCGGCAATCGCCGCGTAGCCGCCCTGACCAGTCCGACACTGGCAATAATAGTAAATGTTATTTGTAGTCAAGTCTATTGGCTGTCAGCCAATGAAAAACAGGCCGAGACTAAACGGTAGGAACCCGATGAGAGCACGTGAATATTCTCGACTCCTTCACAAGTGCTATTACATTGACGAAGAAGCGAATTCATTATGCACCTATCTTGCCTCTTCATACATTGTAAACTATGAAAATGTAACCATTTATTCAATACCTGAACCAGTATGGCGTGGCTAAACTTTATCAGCGCAAGATCGTCAAATTATTGAGCACACAGGGCATTGTTTTGACGAAAGGTTTTGTTTTCAATAAAAAAAAAACCCCACACGAAACACACGTTCATAAAAAATATTCCGAGACGAAATATAAATAATAATTTCAATAAGTCTTCATGAAACATAACCAATAACAACGGGGAAGTCAACAATTTAAATTTAACGTTATTGGTTGTCGAAAAAAGATGTGCTGGAGATTTCCACAACAAAACGAAGCTCCGTCATAAAATACTAGGAAACGTTGCGAGAGTATTCGCGTTGAAGATGAGCGTAACTGTCTGTAGCAGATAAGTTATTGCAGAACGTCGTAAACAGCCGAAGGTAAATTAATATTTCTTAATCACAATAAATATTTGGGAAATTAAGAAAAAATACGCACTTTCAGAAAAATTTCTGTATTTTTCAAAATTTTCCCAATTTCTAATATGCTCTATTTTCTGATTGGAAGGGGCTAGGGGTATGGAGAATTTCCTTGAAAAACGCAGGGGTCTACGTTGAGAACAAAAGTAAACACCCAGAAAATTTAATCGCAATCTTCAATTTCACTACTGATAAAAAAACACTTGTGTGTGTTTGTTTGTTTATTTGTATGTTTGTGCGCGCTCTACAGACGAAACTCCTGCTTTGATTGCGAATCGCTATCGAAGCAGGCGTTCACACAAATAGCATACAAATAGACAAACAAACAAACAAACAAACAAACACACTCACAAGTGTTCTTTTATCAGTTGCGAAATTGAAGATTTCACTTCGTTCGCTTCGCTCGCTACGCTCACCAATAAAAAAGTCACCACGAACATTTTATTTTTGATGTACACAAATTAGCCTCCCAAAAATGTTGCCCATTACGATTACGAGCTTTCGTAATTGATGAGCGTAGCGAGCGAAGCGAGCGAAGCGAAATCATCAATTTCACTACTGCTAAAAAAAACACTTGGTGTGTGTTTGTATGTGTGTTTGCGCGCGCTCTACAGGCCAAACGCCTGCTTCGAGTGGGATGAAATTTTCAGGGTGTCTACTTTTGTTCTCAACTTGGACCCCCTGCGTTTTTCAAGAAATTCCTCCACACCCTTCACTTTCAAAGCAGAAAAAAGAGCTAAATTCGACAATTGGGCATGTTTGGAAAAGTACGGAAATTTATTTAAAAGTGGGAATTTTTTAAAATGTTCCCAATTTCGATTTGCCTTTAGAAACCATCGATACCAAATCGAAACATCACACCAGATTTTTCCCAATAAAAACCAACCCAATAAAACCCAATAAAACCCTTGGGCATGAGTTACATCTATGTATTAACATGCACAATGCTCAATGATCTCAAAATGAGCATATTTCCGCTACCCGACAGCTCGGACAGAAACAAAGAAAGGTCAGAATCGTTTACATTTTCAAGTGATCAGAATCTTTGAGAAAGCAATCGTCCGGCTTGCTGCTCCATGATTTAGGTTTTTTGCCTCAATCTTTTTATGCGCTATATCCAAACCACTACGCTCATCTTCAACGCAACACAAATTGCGTTCGCCCTAGTGCTAAAAAAAACACTTGGTGTG
Source organism: Nemoura dubitans (assembly GCA_921293005.1). Classification (NCBI taxonomy): domain Eukaryota; kingdom Metazoa; phylum Arthropoda; class Insecta; order Plecoptera; family Nemouridae; genus Nemoura; species Nemoura dubitans. The sequence continues at coordinate 2,182,349 of OV121078.1, read as the reverse complement.
TGTTTGTTTGTTTGTTTGTTTGTTTTTTTTTTTTTTGTATGTGTGTTTGCGCGCGCTCTACAGGCCAAACGCCTGCTTCGAGTGGGATGAAATTTTCAGGGTGTCTACTTTTGTTCTCAACTTAGACCCCCTGCGTTTTTCAAGAAAATCCTCCACACCAATCGAAACATCACACCAGATTTTTTCCAATAAAAACCAACCCAATAAAACCCAATAAAAACCCTTGGGCATGAGTTACATCTATGTATTAACATGCACAATGCTCAATGATCTCAAAATGAGCATATTCCCGCTACCCTACATCTCGGACAGAAACAAAGAAAGGCCAGAATCGTTTACAATTTCAAGTGATCAGAATTTTCTAACAAGTAATGGTCCGGCTTGCTGCTCCATGATTTAGGCTTTTTGCCTCAATCTCTTTATGCGCTAAATACAAATCGCTACGCTCATCTTCAACGCAACACAAATTGCGTTCGCCCTAGTTTAAATAAGATCACCACGAACAATTTGCCAACTGAAGAAAACTCTCCGAAACAAAACAACAAAATTTCGCCTCGAAACTAACCCCACCTGAGCCGAAGCGTGCAGCGAAAGAAGCCCCCCCCCCCTCCCCACCCCCCCCCCCCCCCCCCGGCGTTGCACCTTGAACACCGCCTTAGCGCCCGTGATCCCGCCTAAACCGATTGCCGGCTTAAGCGTGTCGATCGCGGCTTAGTCTCGACGCCCCCCCCCCCCCCCCCGGGGCAAGTCAGCGCGTGTCCCGACAAAGTTTCACTTCGCCTACACTTTCGGAGGCGGCGAGAGTAAATCCAGATCTTTGGGACGCGGATTAGTCAGATTTCTCGGGCGTCTACCTGTCTAGCGATTTTGTAACCTTTACGTGATGCCGTCATCGGTTCTGATGGATAAAATCCCTGTTGTTGTCCGTGTTAATTTTTCAACTTTGTGACCGAGAACGGCAAAGTCAGAGTTGCGAAATCGCAGTGCTGCCCACACGGAAGTACATACAAAAAACATAGATGAAACATTATTATATGGAATGTTTAAATTCTTATAAGAAACATATAAGTTTCTTATAAGATATTGAACTTTCGTATATTTTCCCTGAATGTATCATATATGTTCGTTTATGATTTTTTGTGTGGGTGGACCCCTTTTCTGTAACTTTTCCCTGAAGTGAGATGACAAGAAATGAGAGTGACAACAAACAGCTAAGTTTGTTATCTCCAAGGTCACAGCCAATCAGATACATGTATTTTCACTTTAACTGACAGTTAGCACTTTAACTGGACACTGTAAAACCGGCTCTTAGTGTGTAAATCTGATGACTTTATCTGTTTTATGGTATTACATTTTGTCGTTATTCTTTACTTCGCACTTGCTGCTATGTGTTTTATTTCGGTTTAAAATTCGCTGGAAATAAAAAGATAAATTAATTGTGTTAATTTAATTACTATATTATTCAGTACAGTTTTTGTGGTTCACGTTAGGTATAACCGGGGATTGGGTTATGTTGAATTTTGGAAATTTTTATTGAAACATATATATATATATTTATTTTCATAATACAATATTGTTTGGAGGCAGACAGATTATTTGATAAATATGATACTAACAATTTTAATGGTCGGCGTTCCAATGATATGTGTATTAAACAGTGTATTAACCGAGTAGCCAGATCTTCCGTTACGAACATGTCATTAACTGGGATACAATGAAGGAAAAACGTAGCTATGAACATTAACTTGCGTAGGAAATAATTGACTTTCTATAATGTCTATCCGAGCACACAACCAGGGCCTCCTACATGAAAATGTTTCCCATCGCTCTTAAAGCGCGAATGTTGCTAGGAGGCTGTGGCAAGGGCAGAGTCAAAAAATATTGGCCTTATAATCTTGCTCAAGGCCAAAGCCACCAAGAGACATTTTCAACATACAAATCGAAACAAACCCATTCAGAGGGCGCTGACAAGTGGCGAGATTCCTTCTTGTGAAAATTAACTCTTGTCTTGAAATTGACCAAATGGAAAGAATGCAAAATAATCAGTTCTCGTAAAATCACCCCTCAAAATAATATATTCAGATTATATTCATGAAAATAATTTCTAGATACTCATTGCTATAAAACGCTGAAAAAAAAAACTAGATATACGTACAAAAAATCTGCTTAAATGAAGTGCCTGAAAAAACGTATGATAAGGTTTGTGAGCTGACAACGAGATTATCGCAGCTGTTAAAATGCACGTGCAAAAAGGGGGTTTGCAGAGGTGAGTTACTTTGTCTCGAAACGTGCAGATTCTGTGCCCGTATCTCTAGTATACGTCTAGAGAAAATAGCTGCCATTATGGCCACCTCAGCTTTCACTATCATCGTTACGTCATCAGATTCCAGCAGGATATTTCACCCTCACTATCTCCGCCCAACATTTCCTCTGTCTTTACTGTAACGTGCCTCCCCCGTATCTTGTTGGTTTAGTCTAACATTGTTAAAAATAAGACAATTTTTCTTATTTTATGTCGCTTTATTAGCATATCTTCTTATAAACTCTGCAAAGATGGCGCTGCCTATGTGCACAAACTACGGAGGATCCGGCCAACAATTTATCCCCGAGGTCCAATTTACAATAAGTCTTACCCCAAACTCTATACGCGCGTAGGCGTGTGTATGTGTTTTATCTTTCGCGTTTTATTTTCGGCGGTGTTCTTGTAAAATATGAAAAGGGAAATTTCTTCGTATGTGCGATTTCACGTCACTACGCCCTTGGTTATGTCGTCGTCAGCCCAAAGGACTGGTGGGGGGGGGGGGGGGGGGGGGGGGGTGCGCCCCAAAAACCCGACGATGTTCGTATGACGTACGATCAATTTCTCACGCATCACACAGCGTGACTTTATTGTCTGGTGTTTTTATTTTTGTTAAGCCGTGGCGGCGTTTGCAGATTAAAAACGTCTTACGGGAAAATAAATATTTCAAACTGGGATTTGAATGCTTAATCAAAAGTCTCACTGGTTTCCTAACGTTTCGTAACATAAACTTGTTTATTTTTCAAGGGTGATAGCTCGACTGACGTCACAAACGTGAACATAAGAACCTTATGGTTGTTATTAATCTGGGATTCCTAAATCTCAATTATCCTGTCAACGACCAAAAAATAATCAGAAATCATTAATTTTTACTTAATTTCAAAAAGCATCCAAATTCCCAATGAAGTTTAACGTCTTACGTATTCTTTTTTGTCTTCGGCCTCATTTTTCCGAGAGCCTCGTTATTTAAGAAATTTAATAATGCAACAGAACTTACTGCGTTTTCGCGATGAAGCTTCTCATTTTTTAGTTTATGGGAAAAAAAGTTTAGATGGTTTTTTCGTCTTAGAGGAGAATACAGTTTCCTCTTTATGCTCCTGCCTGTTTCTTCATTTTCTTTTCAGATGGAAAAACTTTCCAAGAGAAATGATTGGACGTTAGCATGTCGACAGAATGTCACTAAGGCATTGCAACTTTTAAAACTTGTACGTCACGTTAATACGGTTTCACGGACGCCATGATATTGTTGGTGCAAATAGAGTTACACAAACTCGTCGCGTATAGGCTTCTTTATTTTCAACGCCAATATCATGGCATTTTACATTTACTTGGTCGTGAAAACTTCGTTTAGCCCAATTTTAAGCCCGTTGGCTTCACTTTCTAGAAGGAAAGGAAACTTCCTCCGACCAAAACAGAATAATTTTTGGAAAGTGCTTAGTTGTTTGACCCATTATTATGTTTTAAACAAAAATGTATAAACAAGCTCCATTCAGAATATGTCGAGTTTTTTTACGTTCTAAATGGATATATAGGAATTTCAGTGATGTCAATATCCTACAATTATAAATATTTCAAAGTTACAAAAAACAATAAAAAAAATATTACTAAGAAATAAAAAAATATTTCAAAAATTACAAAGTTACAAATGTAGATTCGTTACATTTTGCGCGACTCATTGCTTTGAAGTTTCGTTTGGTATTCCTTAGGGAAGATGTTTGAAAATATTTTACATCTGAATATTCTCCCAAGAGGTTATCTTCACAAAGACCACTACACGGAAAATGTCCTTGGGGCACACGAGATGACGAACTATGTTGTTTGTTTTACATGACACCTTATGCCACCTCTATTTCATTCCATGTAATCTTTATCATGGAAAGCAAAAGAGCAATACAGAACTACGTCTGAAGAGTAAATACTAATACCGGTGTTAATTCTTTATAATAATTAACAACATTTTCCGTTCTTTGCATTCCATAAAAAAAACATCCAGCCATTCACGTCTATAAGTTTGTTTTATTTAAGAAGATACCATTCCGCTGGGAGCGCTAGTAGTCATTGTAGCTTACAGGAGCGCCAATTTGACAAAACTAAAATCCTGTCTTCATATTTACGCCACCATAATAGTTTCTAATACCTTCTAATATTCCCAAAGCTTATGTTTTTATCTCACAACTATTTTTTCGTTGATATTGTATTCATAATATTATGTATAGATTCATTTTGTAATTTTTTTATTGTAACCAAAATTGTGTTTTGTTTTCCCGCAATTACAATTTAATTTCATGAGTTGGTGGTACAAAATGGGGCAGTCCTTGCTGTGGCATTTCTCTCACGGACTAGACTGTAACCATATTGTGTGCTGGACGATTTTCTAATGTTGCTATGAAATACATAATCAACAAGAAGAAACCAGAAGACAGGCGTAAGGTTCTGTTAAATTTATAGACAACACGCTACATCGGTAAGAAATTTGTCCAGGTTTGTTCGTCTGGCACCAAATAGGGGGTGGTGTGTGTGGGGGGGGGGGGGGGAAGGAGAGCCTCTTCGCCACATCAAATCCCCTTATCCGATTACTAGCATGGTTCAACCTCTAATCGCCTTAGCGCATTATTTTCTGACCGGCGGTCGCATTTTATTACTATGGCTTCGAGAAGCCCAGAGCGCAGGCGCGTGACGGGAGAATAATTAATTCGGTGTAACATGTTTCTCGACTTCAGGTTAAGTGTCGCAAGCTTTTTCTGAGAAACAAATGTACGGTTGAACAGTCGATTTGTGGTGAAATTTAATGTGTTTTTAATATTTTAAATTATGCACACATTTGACAATAACTGCAATTTTTCCCACGTTACAAATTCTAGAATGGATGACTACAATTACTTAGGCACTCTCTGATTTGACCTGTGTCCACGTTAACGCAATGCTTTTCTTGTGATAATTATATTTTCCCAAATAAATGCTATGCTTTTCTTATGGCCATTATTTGCCCAAATAAATGCAATGCTTTTCTTGTGGCAATTATTTGCCCACATAAATGCAATGCTATTCTTGTGGCAATTTTATTGCCCACATAACAATTGATTCTGGAACTGTGCATATTATTCGAACACTGGTGCAAAGCAAAGCATGTCGATTGTTTGTGATTGGAGCAGCACAATCCTAATTTCAGCATCTGCAAATTTAGTTGATAACTAAATGTTACGTTCACAAACACCTGGAGGCGAATTACAGAAGCTTTGCGTAACTTTGAGGTAAGATGAGCTGTTCGTCGTAACTTAACGCAATCGCTAAGATGGATTTAGGTGGTGGTATTTGGTATTTAATTCGGTATTTCAGAAACATTTTGTCACTTTTCTTAAAGTTGCCTTACGTCATCCATTGATTCAGTCTGAAAGATGCGTGTACGCAATGGTTTGGGAGAGCGAAAAACAGAGACTTTGCGTAACTTTAAGACTAGGGCGAACGCAATTTGTGTTGCGTTGAAGATGAGCGTAGCGATTTGTATTTAGCGCTTAAAAAGATTGAGGCAAAAAGCCTAAATCATGGAGCAGCAAGCCGGACCATTGCTTTTTCGAAAATTCTGTTCACTTGAAATTGTAAACGATTCTGGCCTTTCTTTGTTTCAGTCCGAGCTGTAGGGTAGCGGAAATATGCTCATTTTGAGGTCATAAAGCAATGTGTATGTGTTACATAGCTGTAACTCATGTCCAAGGGTTTTTATTGGGTTTTATTGGGTTGGTTGTTATTGGAAAAAATCTTGTGAGATGTTTCGATTTGGTTTCGATGGTTTCTAAAGGCAAATCGAAATTGGGAACATTTGAAAAAAATACGCACTTTCAAATAAATTTCCGTACTTTTCCAAACATGCCCAATTGTCGAATTTTGATCTTTTTTCTGCTTTGAAAGTGAACGGTGTGGAGGATTTTCTTGAAAAACGCAGGGGGTCTAAGTTGAGAACAAAAGTAGACACCCTGAAAATTTCATCCCACTCGAAGCAGGCGTTTGGCCTGTAGAGCGCGCGCAAACACACATACAAAAAAAAAACACACACACCAAGTGTTTTTTTAGCAGTAGTGAAATTGATGATTTCGCATCGCTCGCTTCGCTCGCTACGCTCATCAATAAGTGGGCTGTTTGCGCTAAGATTTCGTTCTGTAATTCGCCCTCAGGCCATGTAAAATCTGACCCGACCTTGACCTGATGGCTGAAATGGATACCGAATGATTATTGCCTCTTAGCGCAGTTCCTGCGATGATGATGATGATGAGTTCCTGCGAACGACGTTTGAAAACTCAGCGTCACTGATTTCAGTTTTTGTCAGACGGCGATTGATGGAAAAATTCTCACCCGAAGCTGGATTTGACCCCGATACGTTCTGATTGCCGGTTAGTGGCTCACACAAACTGGGTTGCCCGGGGTAACCATTTCCTACCACGTTCATTGGGATAAATTTGCTTTATTTGAAAAGTAAAGGCAGAGATTGCTCGAGCTGTAACTGCCAGGCCATTATACACCAGGGTTGGATTGGGGGACAAACCGGCCACGGCGTTTCAAGTAAAATCGGCCCCAAAGTCCCTCCCCCTCCACCCTCCCACCCTCACCGGACGATATTTTCTGTTGTTTAGGACAATCCCACCGCTGGCACCATAGTAACAGAGTAGGTTTTTCCGGAAATCAACACTAGGATGGAACATCTATTCGCAAGGACAATAAAATATCATATACTATTAGCGAAACCTGATGTTTTATTTATCAAGGTCAGTGAATCCCTCACGCTGACACCATTGTAGCGAATTACATATTTTCTTAGTTTTGATATCTAAAAACTCTTAAACTACTCTGACTTATAAATTTCAGGAGATCATCAAGTGGCAATGAGGCGTTTCGACTTATATTTCAGCCAATAAAGATTATACTCAGCACATTGATGGAGGAATAAATCAATTCCTATGGAAATTTTAACAAATCTAGTCAAGGTAGGTGAGCAATTATTTGCCCACATACGTTTGACTCTGGAACTGGAGTCGTCCATTGAAGATTTCGTTTCGCTCGCTTCGCTAGTTACGCTATTCAATACGGATAGTTATTACATTGATTAATATGTGAAGCCTTTTAACTTCAAAAGGAAATAGGTAGGTTTGGGTGAAAGGAGGAAGGTTCTTTGTTCAAGACCTTTTCCCATAGCTGGTTTAGGAATCTGAATATAAGTACTGCAAAAATAACTTTCTTCGAACGCGGTATTTATTGCTAAGTTAAGTCTGTCTAGTAACTTTGATAACTTTTACCAAGAATTTAATACAAATAATGATATACTTTAAGTTGAGCCAAGGATATTTGGTAAAATTAGCCCAGCTTACCGGGAATTTCATATTTAAGAGAAGTATTATTGTCTTTCAAAATACATGTGTTAATAAAAACACTTATATTTTTTCAATTACTGCTATAACTCGAAAAATGAGCAAAGCATATTGTATATATTGCTGCTACGCGAAAAAGAAATGAAACGTAAATGAAACAAACTCCCTTGGTGGATTTAGCTTTCAATCTCGCGTCAGCGTATAATATTATGTGAAAGAAACGCCGAATTCTCTGTCTGTGACGGGTACATGCTGAGGGATCATCCCCTTCCTGTAATGTATTTCTCATTTTCCTTTTCCACGGCTTTGTGAGCGGTATACGTAACTCCGTTCCGCTGCCGGCATTTAAACCATGTTATTTCGAGTAATTTTATGAAATTTTCCAGCAAATATCGCTGCAAGGGTTCGAAAATTAAAATCTCTGTCGGTTGTTGAAAGGACAAACAAACGTGCATGTGGAAAAATATTCGGGTTAAGTTTCTTTTTTCGTCGTACTTCAACGACTTATGATAACATTGCCAGCGGGTTTTACTTAACTTTTAATAAATTAAACGAGATGCATAAAAAAAAATCACAACGAAATAATTTACTATGCAAGTTCAGGTATAAATACCCCACTTATATTTTAGCCCATAAGGGCATTCAATGATTAATCATATCATGCAAGCGCTGATAATTAATATATTTTAACTAATTTTCATTCGTTCATTATAGATGAAATATGTTTTGCTTTTTTTTTTAAATTATAAAGCCGCTATTTAATTTTACCTATACTCTAATGAATTCAAAAACATTCCATCCAATTTATCCCAACTTCACTGCCTATTTCCGTCAATTTGCCCAGTTTCGATGATGTTGGCATCAACATGTCAAGTATTCATAATTCAAGGGGAAACGCAAAGTTATAAACCCGCTTATTTTAAGCTTTAACATCATATTCCAATAATGAGTTGTAACTGAAAAAAAATCCAATGAATCTGCAAATGTTTCATTATTTTTAATGACTGGACTCCACGAGCATTAAATGAGGTTCACATTCACTTGTTTTCGGAATCATTACATATTTCTGACCGAAGAGAATATTGACAACACGCTAAAACGTGAAAATTATTTGCATGGTGTAGGTGCTAGTTTCTTTGCTCTAGCCAGAGACGCTGTATACTAGTTTGGAGATGTTTGCTGAAAAGAAGTACTTTGTAACTATATAATACATGATATCGAGTACAGTTAAGAGAGAAGTAAACGGTTGTCGGTTTGGTCGATTTTCGCATAAATTTCACATTCATAGGGAACGTCTCCTGGCTTCAAATTATTTACACAAATTTTGAAAAAAAATACACGTGTTGGTAAGGAACTGCTGAATGGCGGAGCTGGGGGAATTTTCTAAAAGTGCCTAAAATGGCCTAAAATAGCACTTTTAGAAAATTCCCCCAGCTGCCAGTTTTAAAAAAACGACGAAAAAAAATAGTATCCGCCATTCACTAGCTCTTTAACAACACTTGTATTTTTTTTCAACATGTTTGTAAATAATTTGTATCCAGGAGACGTTCCCTATGAATGTGACATTTATGCGAAAATCGACCAAAACGACAACCGTTTACTTCTCTCTTAATTTCGTCCTTTAAAAATCCGTTAAACATTTATCTCTGTGGTCCTACATCGATCTTGTGCTGAACATAAAACGTGACTGGAATTTTGAAAACGCTCCAAAAATACCGATATTTAAAAAACCGTCAATCTCAATTCCCCGGGCCCCGTGGAGTGTTTTATCTTCATCGGCTCTGGCTAGGTCATGTGTGAAAGTGTGGCTGGCACGATTCATTGACTCTGACTCGACCCTCCAATCCCCCAGAGTCGATGGAGCCCAGTTTATTAGACTTTCCACCTTTCGTCCATGTCGTCCGTAGGTACAGTCGGCTAAAAATGATGACGGTCACTTCACGTCATAGACTTCAATTGGAAAGACTTCAAGGACTTCAAGGAAGCGCTGCTTTAATGCAGTGCTTCCATGGAGTCAATACTTCACACGCTTATCACAAAACGTCATCAGTGAGTTTGTTTTTTATTGCAGACTAGCGATGACGTTGTAACCTTCACGTTAAACGGTCATGTCGTTATCGGTACTAAGCTCTTTCTGCAGCTTAATGTTTATCTTGTCCGAACCCGAATTGCGCTATGTACAACAATCTTTTTACTTTACTTTAGGCATATTTTACGATGATTTGCAAGTGACTAATCGTTGAATGTTAATTGATATACAAAGAATATAAAACCAATTAATCCCACCACGTTCTAAAAGTGCTGATCTTACCTTGAGAGCCCCGAGAATGCTGGGTTATCCATGAGCAAGTTAAGCAAGCACTAACACACACTGTTCGCACACAAATTAAAAGTGCGTATTGCCTTCGCGGGTTGTGATCGTCGACTGCAGACATGAGACAAGGGGCAGGGCGTTGCGCATTGTTTTGAACTTGATATCGGATAGGTACTTTAGCGGGATTAATGACCTGAGCCAAAACTAAACATTGTAAACTCATCGAAACTCGAAGTCAACAAGCGGTGGCATCGTTGGCGAGTCAACAGCATGAGAAAAGGTCGACTGATGTTTAGTGACTACTAACAACTGTATTGATTTATCGTGACAAGCGGGGCATTAAGGCCATTCATTGATGGTTGTTGAGGTTAATTGAATTCAACTTTGTATGGATTTCCAAGAGATATTTCGAGGTTCTGATATATTCAATTGGTTGTCCAAAGTGTGAGGATTCCGTAGATATTTGTTTCGTTGCGATCGGATAACGGGTGTGGCCTGGAAAGTGTATACGGTAAGAGGTAAATTTTTAGCTGGAATTTACCCTTAAGTACATATTTCAATATACCGGCTAAACATGGTTATTTTAAAACTCTTGCCAGTAATTAACGAGTGAATCTTGCGAAATGAAAATGGTTCAATTGGTTGTCCGAAGTGTGAAGATTCCGAAAATATAGGTTTCGTCGCGATCCGACGAAAGGTGTGGCCTGGAAAGTGTATCCCGTACGAGGTGAAGGAAACGGCTCGACTTCGGTGCTCATTGAACAGAATTAATTAAAAACATTCCTTTATGAAGGGAAATGTCGGATAACACTTTTTACTCCAAAATTATTCTTACGTATTTATCACTTTTTGAATATAACCAGCCATGGGTATTAGTGTGGACTTCAGTTCAATTGGTTATTATGTTGGGTCCTCTTTCAAAAGAAAAATACCAAGTATACACAAGAATTGTGAAACGCGATGTCTCTAGAACAGCGGAAGCTGTTCAACGAGTACTAGAATGCATAATTTGAAATTTAAAATGTGGTTAAATTTAGTTAAATTTATTTATTTTTTAATAATTCTGTTTTACTGTATTGTCATTAAATTCTTGAATGTTAACCATCTACTCTCTCTTTCAAAACTAAAATCTCTTCCTTTCTACCTGTCAGAAATTGATCAATTTTGATTCCTTGTAAATGTCGGAGTTAATCAGTTATCTTTACCAATTTTGTACACGTGTTGCCCTTAAAGATATTTATCATTCCTGAAAGTTTTGTATCGAAAGGATTTTCCGACTGGTGTTTATTCACATTTATGTAGTGATTTTTCTTGATTTTGCCCCCTGATTCAACACGTGATTATTCACCTTGGTTTCCTTTTGTCTGTCCGGGTTGGCAAGGCAAAGATTTGACAGCTTTCGGAAGTGAAGTCAACTTTATTAGTTAATAATTGAAAGGAAATAAACTTAAAAATTTTATCTAGAAACTAATAACAAACCAACCTTAATGCATGCTTTAGATTTCAGTTTTAACGTTTTCATTACTCAATAAGCTCAAATCGAGTATATTTATGCTATCTCACAGCGTACAGGGGAAAACAAAGAAGAGTCGCAGTCCTCGACATTTTGGCGTGATCAGAATTTTCGAGAAGGCAGTGGCATCAAGGCCTGGGATCATAATGGAGATCGACAGTGTTTGTGAAACGCCCATCCTTAAACGCGATAACGAACGTTTTTCGTAGCTCTAGTTAAAAAATCAGAGCCATGCAATTGAGCCATGCAAACTGACAACAGTTTCCTCATATAGAACTGAACAATGCATCCCGCGCCGTAAAAACGAGCGTCAATTGTGAGTACAAAACTCGATAGTTAGTGCCGTCTTCGGAATCCCGTTTGCAAGACGACATTATTCGTGCAGGCAATTTCTGTGAGTCCGCCTGGACCCCGCTGACTGTCGCCAGGGGTTGACATGACCCCCCTTTCCCCCCCTTCAAACCTAGCGCGTCCTTCCAACCCTTCCAGGCAACCCTTCCCAGAGAGTCTTGGTGCAAGAAGAGCGGATAACTCAGTGGCAAGCAGCCAGCTGATGTCGAAGAAAAGCGATGCCGGAAAACATGTTTTTAATAAGGTATTGAATGCTAAGTGAGACTTTGTGATTGTCCTGGTGATGACTTCTCTAATAATGTTACCACGACCGATCTACAACAAAAAAATAAATGAAATGAAACATAACAATTTTCCAAAACATTTTCACTAAGAAAATAAACTTCGAAACAAATTTTAGAAAAATCGTTTTAACGCAAAGGTAACAAAACGTTTAGGCATATTGAGTCTTGACAGGGTGCTTGTTTCGCTCCCCGCAAAGGAGCGGACACTCGCCGTCGCCTCTGTGCTGCGACATTCCGTGACAGGACGTGCTTGTTTCGCTCCCCGCAAAGGAGCGGACACTCGCCGTCGCCTCTGTGCTGGACATTCCGTGACAGGGTGCTTGTTTCGCTCCCCGCAAAGGAGCGGACACTCGCCGTCGCCTCTGTGCTGCGACATTCCGTGACAGGACGTGCTTGTTTCGCTCCCCGCAAAGGAGCGGACAGTCGCCGTCGCCTCTGTGCTGGACATTACGTGACAGGGTGCTTGTTTCGCTTCCCGCAAAGGAGCGGACACTCGCCGTCGCCTCTGTGCTGGACATTCCGTGACAGGGTGCTTGTTTCGCTCCCCGCAAAAGAAGCGGACACTCGCCGTCGCCTCTGTGCTGGACATTCCGTGACAGGGTGCTTGTTTCGCTCCTCGCAAAGGAGCGGACACTCGCCGTCGTCTCTGTGCTGGACATTCCGTGACAGGGTGCTTGTTTCGCTCCCCGCAAAGGAGCGGACACTCGCCGTCGCCTCTGTGCTGGACATTCAGTGACAGGGTGCTTGTTTCGCTCCTCGCAAAGGAGCGGACACTCGCCGTCGCCTCTGTGCTGGACATTCCGTGACAGGGTGCATGTTTCGCTCCACGCAAAGGAGCGGACACTCGCCGTCGCCCCAGTGCTGGACATTCCGTGACAGGGTGCTTGTTTCGCTCCCCGCAAAGGAGCGGACACTCGCCGTCGACTCTGTGCTGGACATTTCGTGACAGGGTGCTTGTTTCGCTCCCCGCAAAGGAGCGGACACTCGCCGTCGCCCCAGTGCTGGACATTCCGTGACAGGATGCTTGTTTCGCTCCCCGCAAAGGAGCGGACACTCGCCGTCGCCCCAGTGCTGGACATTCCGTGACAGGGTGCTTGTTTCGCTCCACGCAAAGGAGCGGACACTCGCCGTCGCCTCTGTGCTGGACATTCCGTGACAGGGTGCTTGTTTCGCTCCCCGCAAAGGAGCGGACACTCGCCGTCGACTCTGTGCTGGACATTTCGTGACAGGGTGCTTGTTTCGCACCCCGCAAAGGAGCGGACACCCGCCGTCGTCGATCTATTTTGCACGCAAACACACATATGAAAGAAAATTGTGTCAGGGAAATGTTACTGAGTTGAAGTTAAAGTTATTTAAGCCTGTTCAATGAGCTCCGAAGTCGAGCCGTTTCCTTCACCTCGTACGGGATACACTTTCCAGGCCACACCTTTCGTCGGATCGCGACAAAACCTATGTTTTCGGAATCTTCACACTGCGGACAACCAATTGAACCATTTGCATTTCGCAAGATTCACTCGTTAATTACTTACAAGAGTTTTAAAATAACCATGTTTAGCCGGTATATTGAAAGATGAACTTAAGGATAAATTCCAGTCAAGAATTTACCTCTTACCGTACACAATTTCCAGGCCACACCCGTTATCCGATCGCAACGAAACAACTATCTACGGAATCCTCACACTTTGGACAACCAATTGAATATTTCAGAACCTCGAAATATCTCTTGGAAATCCATAAAAAGTTGAATTCAATTAACCTCAACAACCGTCAATGAATGGCCTTAGGTTGCTTCAAGTTTAAAGTTTCTTGACTGTAAAGAATATTCAAGGGGATCCGGGAGCGTCAAACGGCCTCTCCCTGAACGACCCCTGCTCTCTCCCGTTGTGCCGGGGGGGGGGGGTTGGGGGGGGGGGGATCGGGTCTGGTCGCCGAGCGCGACCTCTGTGTGGGTCAATGCACAAACGGAATACAAATCGCAATAACCCTGGCCCGTACGAGCGTATAAAATGGGGGGATGGACAATATTCAATGAACTGTCCCCGAACGTCGCGTTGTGCACCCTGTGGATGGGCGCAGGGCGACGGTAGCTCCGTACGCCTACGGAAATTCATAATGTTTCTGTGGCGAATTGCCTATTTGCCGAGTTGATTAAAAAAATTGGGATTTCGATGTATTTTCTTGGATTTGACGTCGTGCCTGATTTGAAACAGTTTGTTAGACGCACGTTTTTAATTAACCACACAGCCGTTGTTGAAATTTCGTATAGGCATGTGTTTTCAGCGTGTTTAGTATTTCAATGCCAGGAATGGAAAAATACATGTATGTTAATTTTACAGGGGAATGGAGAAAACAAGGGGAAATAAGTTTCACAAAATTATTCGTTTGATATAAGATTTAGGTCATAGGTCAACGCAAATTTTCATCCAAGAAAGTCTTGGAAAATTTTAAACGACCACAGAACTCAAGTGTTGGCAAAAGATTGTTTTACCTTTTCGCTGGAATAGAATTTTATCTCTATTCAAAGATTTTGTCATAAAAATATGAAATATTCCTGCTTATTTATGATTAAATTTGTATTCCCCGATTCTAAAGATAGTTAAAATTATATTATTTTTATTCTGTGACGGTATAAATAGTAATAACCTAGTTAAGGATGTATGTGTTTTTTTTGCTCAAATTCTTTGCTGATTGTGGCAGTCTTACTCAGTTCCTTTCTTACACTAAAATAGAATTCCGCAAGAAATATCTTATAAAAAGATGATATCCTTACGTCCTCGTGTACATTGCCAAAAGCTCATCTTTTGTGGAGACTACGTATGTACCCCATGCCCTTTCTCTTTCTTTCGAGTCATCATCGAAACAAAATGGACGAGGTCCTACGAAACTTTTCGCTAACTCTAAAGGCGATCAAACGGTTGAACCCGTCCCCCGTTCGCATTTTCTTTGCGAAATTATTCTTATTATAATTCCAATAAAACTCTTGGCACACAAAAAGACAAGGAGCAAGGGGCGGGTGGCGAATGGGGTGAGATTGTCAACGTTTTGAACTTCAATGGGACGAATATGAAAAACAGTTTCCTGGCGCATGTATATACGCGAAATATTTTCCCTTTTCATTTGTTCTTCGCTTGTGTCTGGGTCGTAAATAAAATTGACTCTTCCAAGAATTTGCATTTTGTTTTGAGTTGCGAACTCGCGCAAAAGTTGGACGAAACTCTGAGACCGGCCAGTACAACGTTGAGAATCAAGTAAAAGTGCGAACTTTCCACCCGAACTCTGGAAGCTCTATTAATAATTAAAATGCAGTCACTTTTTTTTTATGTTCGAACTAAAACCATTTTAAAATTGAACTCAATTAGAGTGTAATTTTAATGAAATTTTTGATATATTTTAACGTGGTAATTAGGTTTCGCACTAGTCAATTATCGTATTATGTTTATTTTATTCATTTTGCAACTTTATTTGCAACTAATAAAAAAAGGCGATATTCAGTATAAAAATAATTTTCTACCATATAACTAACAATTATAACAAATATACCGAATAAATCAATATTACAAAAACAGTTATCTATTATCTAAATAGTCAAATATTACACAGTTTTTACACAGTTTTTACACAGCATAGTACGTCTCAGATTATTTTCACAGTCGGTATTCTGCAATGTTAGGGTATAGGTCCAATATTCCGAGGCACTGAAAAAAGAAACTGATACCTACTATAGAGGTTTTCCAAAAGCAATGAAAGTGTTGATAAATCGAAAGAAAATGACAATAAAAAAATAATAAAAAATAATTTTATAGATATTGACATTAATTTTACGGCATATGCTTAGGTACGTTACTAGTATTGTAATATCAAATAAATATGAACTTGGATGATCCTTTAATAAAACAAAACAGTCTATGAATGTTTTAGTCAACACAAAACCGTAAGATGAAATTAATTTCTGTGCTGTACCTACAGACAAAATCAAAAGAATATAAACATGTGTTAATCTAAAATTTTTAGACTCATGTCTACTATGTCCTTTCTTTAGCACTAGTTTTGAAACACAACTATTTCAAACTGGGATTTGAATGCTAAATAAAAGTCTCGCCTCAACAGTTGTGTTAGCCAAATGCCTCGTTTAGTGCTAGGAAACATTGTGTTCGCTCACAAGTCTAGCTTGCGATCAGCCAATCACAGCCCGCGATTTAGTCACGTGACTGACTGCTGCTCAACTTCTGCGCGAAAGTTTCAGACTTCAACCATGTTGTAAGATTACCACAGCTTAGTGGACTTCGAAGCAAAGTATCGACTCTTTTACGATCTGTACAGAGTAAAATGGTAAACAATTGTAATGATAATAACATTTTTTAATGGTAATGATCAGAACTTAATCATTTGATTCTATGGTATGGTATACTCTATATGATAGCCCCAAAGAGTGGTAAACTCAAATTAATTCAAGTGTATATAGGTACTTCTTTGAGGCCGTTAGCTCGACTGGCGTCAAAAACTTGAACAAAAGAACCAATTTTACTGATCCAATTATTGTTTTCAAATCCTTTTGTTCAACTGTACAGCAACGGCATGTTGCTGTAGCCATTTACTTATAATATGGCGACTACCTTCTCTTGAGCTGAACTAGTTGATGCTGAACTAACATGAGATTTTAGAAATGAACTTATTTGGCTGGGGAAAAAAGCGCCAGGAAGTGCTCTATGATTACGATCACAGACGATTAAATTTTTCGCGTGCGCGTTTTATGTTCAGTGCTCCAGTGTTTTCTTCTGTAACGGTCTCTTTTGTTTGCTGTTTTTTTCTGATCAGCTTCCGTTGTCCGTTCTTGGCCAAAATTTCGTCCCCGATCTTTTTGATAACAAGCGTTTTTTATGGATGTTTAAAAATGCTGAAACAATTTTCTGCGCAGCAAAAAATAACGGGCTTGCTATTTACAATAGCATAGAAAGTACTGCGAATTTTAACTTTTTGATGAGCGTAGCGAGCGAAGCGAGCGAAGCGAATTCATCAATTTCACTACTGCTTAAAAAAGCTCTTATGTGTGTTTGTTTGTTTGTTTTTTTGCATGTGTGTTTGCGCGCGCTCTACAGGCTAAACGCCTGCATCGATTGCGATGAAATTTTCAGGGAGTCTACGTTTGTCATCAACTTAGACCCCTGCGTTTTTCAAGGAAATCCTCCAAACCCCTCCTTTTCAAAGCAGAAAGAGAGCAATATTCGAAATTTGGGAAAGTTTGGAAAAGTACGGAAATTTATTTTTCCCAATTTCGAATACTGCTCTTCGAAACCATCGAAACCACATCGAAACATCACACCAGCTTTGTTGACTTTACGTTTGTCAGAAATTTTGTCAATATCGTGCACTTAAGTTTATTGAAAGTAAATCCGCGACTGAAATAATTCTCCAAGGGTTTTGGAGGAGCGTAGCGATCGAAGCGAAATCTATAATTTTACTACTGGCAAAAAAAAACTCTTGTGTGTGTTTGTTTGTATGTGTGCTTGTATGTGTGTATGTGTATGTATATTTGTATGTGTATCAGCTGTTAGTGTTTGTTTTTATGTTGTTAATGAGTCATTAGTAAACCGGCATAGCAAAAGCTTCGGGCTTTTAGGCCAATGAAAATGACGACCTGTACAGTAATTATTGTGAGGTTTTTTTATCTGAAAATGGCCGTATTCGTCATAGGGTTGCAACCCTAGTGGAATATGGCCGTATTCGTCATAGGGTTGCAACCCTAGTGGAATATGGCCGTATTCGTCATAGGGTTGCAACCCTAGTGGAATATGGCCGTAAGTCAGTTGGCAACCTGATAAAAGTGTATTGTAAACTTATATAAAACGTGTATTAGTGCAAGGTTTGCAAGTTGTCTTAAAATATTCTTTGATTATACTAAAGGTAATACCTGAGAATGTTGTAGAATGTTAAGTTTTAGTATCAGGTTTTTCATACCGAAGTGATGCACATTATTTTTACAAGCAAAGTTTAAGCACATTTAAAGTTATATTAGCCTGTTTTGGTGTGTAAAATTAGCTTGAAAATTATGTCATTGCTCATTTTCCTAAAAGACCAAGCCACTTACAAAGCATTTATAAAAAGTGCATGTCATGAAAATGTAACTTGAGCATTTTCCATAACTTTCCCGCACATATGCTAGTTTTCCCACCTCCAGAGTGACAAACCAGAAAACTATGGTCATTAAGCGAGGAAAAAAGAACGGTAAAACCTCGAAGACTAAACTTACTTAGGTATAGTAGGTACTGCTTGTTTTCCTTTTCTTCATCCTATATGATTAATCGTACGAAATACATAAATACATTTTATTGTACAATGTAATGGCGGATGTGGTAGTTGGGATTTAGTTCGAAATTACTCTTTCTTTCATAACGTGCTTGATATGGGTACATTATAATTATTATAACATAAAACTTTGTGATGTGGCTGTGGTAATGTTTTCAAATACAACAACCCCACTTTTTTTTAACCTAACTTTATTTATTTTACATAGATAAACATTAATAAATTTTCACGTTCCCTTTTTATTACCGCGCCACGCGGAGAAACTCGCACACTTCACACATTCATGACACCCACCCAAAATAAAGAGTACAAAAAATAAAACCTCACCTTCAACAATATGAAAATTCGCATATTTTACCCACACACAAACATGGAAATGACATCCTCAGGGCATAATCCTCAGCTCGCATCCGCCTGTAACGGCTTCATTACCGTAGAGTCAAACCGAGCAAAGTTTAGCGTTATCAAAACCCAACGTGCTACTACCCCTCCGACACTATTACCATTCTTTTGGCGTCCCCAATGTTTTAATTCACAGAATTATTCACAAATAATCGCCCATAAACACGTGACTGTCATCTGTTATCTGTTTTAGGTATCCACAATCCGCTGGCGACCTTTTAAAACGAGCCCGGTGGACCACTTCACAAATCTACTCTTCTCTTTTCAACTCATTCAAAATCAAATAAATCTTTCTCTGTCCGACTCGGCTAGTGCTACACCGGGAAACCTGCCTCTCTCTCTCTCTCTCTCTCTCTCTCTCTCTCTCTCTCTCTCTCTCTCTCTCTCTCTCTCTCTCTCTCTCTCTCTCTCTCTCTCTCTCTCTCTCTCTCTCTCTCTCTCTCTCTCTCTCTCTCTCTCTCTCTCTCTTTCTCTCTCTCTCTCTCTCTCTCTCTCTCTCTCTCTCTCTCTCTCTCTCTCTCTCTCTCTCTCTCTCTCTCTCTCTCTCTCTCTCTCTCTCTCTCTCTCTCTCTCTCTCTCTCTCTCTCTATCTCTCTCTCTCTCGCGCTCGTTTGCACTGCCGGCTCCCGTCATAAGTTGCTCTCCGTCACACTAGCAGTAATTTCGCAACCATTTAGTTTCTATCTCTGTTCAACTCGTGCTGACATCGATGTCTCTGTCCTTGTCCCACTCATGTCTCATAACTCTCGTGTTCAAAAGGGGCTCATTTGCATGTAAAGGACCTTCCCATAGTACATCCCCTAAATTTAACCCACACACACACACACACACACACACACACACACACACACACACACACACACACACACACACACACACACACACACACACACACTCACAAAAGTACAGTTTAACCAAGAAAGGGCTCCAGGCTTAACTTTTATGAATTTTAGAGAGAGCATAGTATTTCAGATATTTGTGAATTAATTAAATGTTGGTTTCGGGAGAATCTTAATTAAAGACATGAATATTCCATTATTAAATGGTTTTAATGAAGTATATACAGTCGGAATTTGCAAGGCCCGAGCTTTGTAGTCCGAATTATAATTGATAGATCACTGCGCATGCCCTTCTGTTTTGAAACTTTCCAGGAGCAGCGTTTGCGTTTGGTCTGCGACTTTATTAAAAATTATCCGCGTAAACATTTTTTTTTTTTTTGACATGGGTTTGGTTTAATTTTGCAGCTATTAAACACTGTGCGGTGAAATTTCAGGTTTTTGTTACAAAGTTGTGTGATTGATTGCCGGGTCACGCTGTTTCGTTATTTAAATTTGACAAGTGAAAACTGCATCGCAAAAAAGATGTGCTCATTTTGTTATGTATCTAAAATCCCATGGTGCAAAAATGAAAATATGGCAAAAATGTTTTTTTGGCTGCCTTGCTTTGTTTGAAAGCATCGAGAGTTTAGTTCCATGGCTTGAAGAAGTGCTGAACAAAATGTTTTCTACCGATATGGAATATGTAGCTAGGAATTATGAATAGTAAGAAAAATTACTATTTAGGTCTTCAACAAGCTTCAGAAATATTTTTGGTTATTTGTGATTTTTCCGCCCAAGTTCGTTTGAAAAAGATTCCATAAAAATAAAATAAAATTTTAGATTTCTGGAGGCAGAGATAACGATTTTAAAATTTATCCTACTGTTTATATTATTAAATTATATATTTTTAAGTTATTTATCTGAATAGAAACACCAGATAATGCCAAACAGAGGTGAGTCGAGATGTGCATTTAGCGTTCAGCAGATACATTCCATATAACTTGGTCGAGAACATTGAACATTGAAGTTAAGACGAAGTGTTTGTGAAGTGTTTTGTTAAAATTTCGTTCCAAAATCTGTTAACTTTTTTTATTTGTTTATTTTTATTTTCTATTGACATACCACAAAGCCACACATATTCCGTCACATATTTTGTTCTTTTATTTCCTACGTAGGGGCCAAGGGGCAGTGTATACTATTTTAGTTATATTCTTACGTCTGGAATATGTTCAGAGGAAAAGTACAAATTGTGGTTAGAATATTAATAGTTCTCTGATGCAATTTCACCTGAGATCTATGCAGCTAAAAAATACGAGGCAAAAATGTGTTATAAAGGTCCCGTATACAATAATTGACTATTCTGTAAGTCAGCCACGTTCGTCTTTGTGATCAAGGGAACATACTAATAATGTGTGTCACGGTTGAGGGGGTAGGTGGGGGGTAGTCAATTTGTGACAGTTTGTGACAGTGGTGAGAGGGGGGGGGGTGTACAAAAGTTTGTTACGTCACACTTTGTTGTAGATAAAAGCAACATTTTAAAAAGCCAACAGCAAAAATTCAAAATTAATTGTTGCTATACTTCAAAAAAAGCAATTTAGAAATAAACATAATCAAATTTCTTAATGCCATTCATTGATGGTTGTTGAGGTTAATTGAATTCAACTTTTTATGGATTTCCAAGAGATATTTCGAGGTTCTGAAATATTCAATTGGTTGTCCAAAGTGTGAGGATTCCGTAGATATTTGTTTCGTTGCGATCGGATAACGGGTGTGGCCTGGAAAGTGTATACGGTAAGAGGTAAATTCTTAGCTGGAATTTACCCTTCAGCACATCTTTTAATGTACCGGCTGAACATGGTTATATTAAAACTCTTATAAGTAATTGACGAGTGAATCTTGCGAAATGAAAATGGTTCACTTGGTTGTCCGAAGTGTGAAGATTCCGAAAATATAGGTTTCGTCGCGATCCGACGAAAGGTGGTGGCCTGGAAAGTGTATACCTTACGAGGTGAAGGAAACGGCTCGACTTCGGAGCTCATCGAACAGGCTTTAAATGGTAATGTTAGTCAATTTCGTATGCAGTTTCAAAGTCTGTGTGTGGTGTGTGGTGTGGCGGTGGAGGGGGGGGGGGTCATAGATTATGACATACTTTTAGGGGGGCGGGGGGGGGGGGGGGTTGCCAGTGTGTGCCCGTATTGTGACAAGGGGGGGAGGGGGTGTCAAAAGTACGCTCTCCAAACAAAAAACGGACCGTTCAATTTTTTACACACGTCTAATTCATAATCTAATCAACAGCGCCAGAGACTTGGCTTCTAAGTAACCGGGTGTCTTCATAAAGTCGAAAGGAGCAAGACAGTCTCCAGGAACGAGGATTGATGACAGCGGCGTGCGGCGGCGTTACATGGAACTATGTCCCAAAGTCGCTGACTAGACGGGAATACTAAACGTGTCCTCATCAAAAACATAAACGAGGAAATATGACCCCGTCATAGAGGGTAGGATTACGGCTGGGGTAGTTGCGAATGGGGGGGGGGGGGGATGAAATAGACGACGAAATACGGAATGTCTGAAATACGTCTGCATTCTATTCTTTTATGTATAGAGGAAAACTGACAAAAATCTATAAATCTTTATATTTTCCAGATTGTTTCGGATGTTTTTTTTAAATGTTGGTGGGTAAATTTTCATGTTTTGAATTATTATAGGACTTGGACAGGATCATTAGAATTAAGGAAGCTTAGATTAAAAAACAACTATTGGTTCTTTTGTTCACGTTTTTAACGTCAGTCAAGCTATCACCCTTGATAAAGTAACTAGCATATGTTACGAAACGTCGGGAAACCAGTGAGACTTTTGATTTAGCATTCAAATCCCAGTTTGAAATAGTTTTTTTCAAAACTAGTGCTAAAGTTAGGATATAGTAGACATGAGTCTAAGAATTTTTAAATCTATATTATTTTTTTTTTATTATTTTATTTTTTTATAAATATACAACTATTTATTTATTCTCAATGTTCATTACATAGAGTTGATTGTCTTTACAGAATACATATGAGAAATGAAGATAAAATAAAATAAATGCCTACATAAGCTAGGCTTGTGTTTGGGAAAGGAAGTAAAGCATTTTCAATCGTTCAATCCAATAATTCCCTTTCAAATCTTTGGGCTTTTGACACACATTCCTTTGCTTTCTCTATGCCACCCACTTCAATGGCAATTGTAAATACAGTATATCGGTCAATTACACCCACACCTATAATTCAGACATTGTGTGGGAGAGATTGAATTGATAGCTGGCAGCTGTGTTTATTATTAGTTTCAATTAACATTAATGTAATTAGCACCGTTTGGTTGCAAAGCAGTGTAGAAAACAAACCGACATAAATCAGAAAGCAATTGAAGCAAAAAAACAACGAACGAACCAAGATTTATATAAAATCGCGTGAAATGGATTTTTTTTTGCAAAGTTCAATTACATCTACAAGAGTGAATAAAAAAAAAGTATACATTAATTATTTTCTATAAACGCGAGGGCGCAGAGTTTCATTTCGTTTCAAGAACTTTTCTGGCTAGCAGAGAAATTACTTTTCGATTCCCCCGATTCACTGGACTCTGGAGGGGCCACGTGATGGGGGCGGCGGGGGGGGGGGGGGGGGCTGAGTGGTCACGGCACAGTCCCGGACGTGAACTTGGGGCTCGGCCGACCCAGGGCTTTGGTCGGGACGGCCAGTGCTCAAATTAAAGGCCATGAGAATTGGAAATAAACGTTTTAGTGCCGAAGTCAGTGCGGAAATAGGGAGAGAACGAATACATTGACGGGGTGCGGGTGAGTTTGGTAACATCGGGCAATAGTGATTGTCGGAAGTATAAAAACGCATCATCATGTACCTATATCATGTTGCAAAAGGGTCGTGCTATTTTCAGTGGGTTTACGGTCATTTCACATTTCGTCGTAGGGTTTACGGAATAGTGATTAGTGTTCAAGGTAACATATCAGTGAATCCCCCACGCTGACGCCACTGTAAGGAATTTCATATTCTCTTAGTTTTGCTTTCTAAAAACTTTTTAAAGACATAGAGATCATAAAGTGGCAAAGAGTCGTTTGGACTTATATTTTAGCCATTAATGATCACAATGTTGTGTGTTAAGGCAACACAGGATTTAAAACTGATAATACAGTATTGTTAAAGCATTATAAAAATTTGCTTAAATCTCCTAAACTAACATTGAGTAATGCGAAACAAAATCGCATCTATAGGTACTTAATAAAAGAAAGCTGTAACCCACTTTGAGACATATTCGCAATATCAGATTTTCAATCAGATTTTCAATAATCAGATTTTTATATATATTTTTTTGTAAATCATTTAATTTCGATCTTGTGTTAAAAAAAACGGCTGAAATGTTTTTAAAACACCAGTTTGCTTTGTAAAATATTGTGCTTTTTTCAAAAGAATCGACATTTTGATAAACTAAACATGTGTGAATCTTTTTATCGACTTGGTATGTTCGGTTTCTCGTCACCAGAGTGTTTCTCGTGCCAAACGAGAATCGAGTCTCCTCGAAGACTGCGTCCGGCAGGAACTTGTTGGCAAAGTGCGACTGCATTAAAAGTTCGAGCAGACAGCAAGAAAACAAAGATGGCGGCCGAAATCGGACCCGGCAGCTCTGCTGGTGAGCTGTCACATTTGACATTCTTGCCATGTTTGACAAGGAAATAAATGGCCGGTTGTTAGTGTAAGTGGGAGTGGATTTTATTTCACTCATTTGAGCATTTCCAAAATAAAGTGACTTTCATAAACATTTACTTCCTGATGCCTCCTTCAATTTAATTTCGATCTGATTTTTGTGTACTTTATGTAATTGCCATCTGGCCATTAAAATTTACCAGTACATCAAAATTTCTTATGGAATAACAATGTGAAGATTTTATTTTTATGTACACAAATTAGCCTCTCAAAAATGCCGCGAAAGTTGGGGACCCGGGTCAAATCTCGGAATGGGCAACATTTTTGGGAGGCTAATTTGTGTACAGAAACATAAAATTACGAGCTTTCGTAATTTAAATAAGATTAAAAAAAAAGAAAAAAAAAGAGAACAATGTAAAGAGTTTGCGCAATTAAAAAAAAACTTCACTCATAATTCGCTGGAGCGATACGTTTTCCGGTAGTAAACTCAGTACCTGGAAATTTCATCTCCCGAATTCAATGCTTTTGTTCGGAATTGTGTTGGAGAGCGCTGGCACAAGAAAGTTATGATAATTGCCTGAACTTTTATTGAGTTTGAATTTACACACGATTGATTTTCTTTAAATGCGATGTAACATTTTTTAAATTATCAAACTTCTTTACAGTAACGAAATATTTATAGACAAGAATGTCAAATACAATTTTAAACAGTCGTGTTAGCCGTACTTTACCAATTACCACAGCCTGGTGGACTTCGAAGTAAAATATCTTTTGCCTCTTTACCATTTGTAAAGAGTGAAATGGTAAATAATAGTTATGATAAATATAATTTTTACTGGTAATGATAAAAACGTATTCATTTGATTATATCACATGGTATACTCTATGATATGAGATCCCCAAAAAGTGACAAACACAAATTAATTCTGTATATACTAAATGGAATTTAATAAAATACATGAAAAATTATAATTAACCTAAGGACTTTAAATTTGGTCTCACTACTGGGATCTCTCAGGTCTACGACATTGACAGCAGTGCTCGGTGCCTGGAGGGACAGAATCCCTCAGGAGCGACGCAGGAAGTTTAAGGGAACATTGCAGACGACGAAATCCCGTGACAAACCCGCATGGACTTTGATATATTTCCTACAACTTCATTACAATGCTTATAATATTTTATCTTGCATGTTATTCAGTACAAAGTCTCCACGGAAATCCCCGTTAAAAACGTATTTTAAAGGTTTTTTGGGGTTTCATTTCTTGAGACAGCAAACATTATATACACTAGGTGTAGGTACTAGATTTTTTCACATCACGTTGGGTAGGTACCTATATTATAGTTAAAACTAAAAAGACGATCACGAAAAAATTGCTTTTTTAGCGTTTTTTTTTACATGCGGAGACGCATGTAAAAAAGTATCCGGTGAATTCAGCGTTAAAAACTACTTTTTAAGGTTTTCTATATAATAAATCAAATCCTGGTTTCAAATTTCGATTTGTTTTAAAAAAGAGTTGTAATATTTCTATCATTTTTTTTTCTTTAAACAATATGTAGGTATACTATAAGAAGCGCAAATTTTTAACTTCTTAATATGTTCGATGCTTATTTTGAGTGAGCAGTCTACGATTGTTTTAACAATAACATAGATAAATTTCAGTTATTGCAAAATACTTGTCAGGTAATCATTTGAAGGCAAAATGCATATATTATGCATTTTGCCATGAAAATGCATGATACATTTTCATTAGAGCCATGTGTGCATTGGTGTGCTTTTGGGCCGAGAAGGCCTATGGGTGGTAACAGGTTACGAAAATATTGGTGCTTCCAATTAGTCATGAACATTCCAAGGTACAGTGTACCTAGGATATATTTACAATTGCGCCGAAACGCAATACGCGTAAACAAACACTTTATTCCGCTTTCCTGACACGGTTCATACAATTAAACACATAGAACACATTAATGTAACATTCATTATACTTAGGTACTGGGTTTTAATTGTTTTCAACAATAAACAGCAATTAGTTCCGCGTGCATAAGTGAATGCATGCTTCTGAGGCTCATCGTAACCTATTTCCACAATCACTATTGCCCGATGTTACCAAACTCACCCGCACCCCGTCAATGTATTCGTTCTCTCCCTATTTCCGCACTGACTTCGGCACTAAAACGTTTATTTCCAATTCTCGATTTATAATCGATTTATAATTGCATCAAAACATGCATAAGAATAATAGGCAGAGAATGCATTTCGCTAATATAGGTAATCATTAACAGAAAGTGTCATAAGATTTTCCCAGTTTCACTTTCATCATTAAATTATTCGCCAAAGGACGCTACCTTGAAGGCTTATTTAAAATCGCAATGTCCATCACAGTGGTTACTTTACTGATTTCAATTGTTTAACAAGGGAATTAATTCTTCACGTATGTGCATACACAATTTTTGCAAAGGCATTACAGTTCAACACTGGGTGAAGCATGGACGTGTTCGGTTTCCTGTCGAGTTTCTGTTACATTTTACTAATTGCACTCAGTTACTTGGTCGTCTCCAAGCGCCATTTCTGGCAGTTGGCACGACAGTTCAAAGGGCCGCCGGCGCGACCTCTGATCGGCAACATCTTGGAGCTGCAAGGCAACGAAAGCCACACGTTCAGCATCCTCGTCGACACGATCAAAGAATACGGCAACGTATTTCGAATTTGGATCGGTTACAAATTGATAATCGTCATCAACGATCCAACGGACATACAACAAATCCTTGGAAACTCTAAAATTTCGAATCGCGACCGCATGGTGACGAAAGCGATCGAGCCGTTTGTCGGCAGCAGTTTGCTGACGGCACGCGGCGACAAGTGGAAAGTGCACCGGAAAATCGTCACTCCGATTTTCCACTTCACGGTCTTGCAGACTTACGTGGCGATATTCGCACGACAGTCTCGTGTTTTGTGCGATAAATTGGAAGAGTTCCCCAACGGCCGCGTCGTCGACATCCACAAATACGTTAGCATGTGCACGATGGCGTCCATTTGCGAGACGGCTATAGGTAAATCTATACTCACGACCCGCACGCATTTATTTAACAATAGGTTATGGAACGGTGGGACGGTGCGTTTTAAATCCTGGATCTTGTTCGACAATCGGGGCTAGCGCAGCCGAAAAATAAACAAACATTTTCACTGGGATGCAATGTTGTATAATAATACAATTTTTTCGATATCAGTATTGTTCGTTCGCGAATTACTGGTCAAAACCACTTTAGATTTTGGGGTAGGAAGACGCTTCTGGGTAAGCTCTGCTAAGCTCCATTGTGTTCTCTTCGAGAGTGACAACTGACGGATCTCCTTGCAAATAGCTGCGTTGTCACTTTCGTCCCTCTTGTGTGCTTACCTACCTGATGATTGGCTATGAAGGGGTTTCCCCAAAAATTGGCAACACAGGGCCGTGAAAGGGACAGAGTTGGTGCAAATTCTTGACACAGTCAAGATACATATCTGTTTTAACGATGTCATTGTCCGAAGCCCTGAGGTGGATTTGAGGAATTCGAGAATGGACTGTTCCAACACAGAGTTAATATCTCAATGACAAGGTCAATATCATACATTATCTTCACTTTCTTAATTGATAACATTTCGAACATTACGTATATAGAATGATTTTTAATTGACTACATGGTGCTACAAAGTGTAATATCAAAACACGCAAGTCACATAGATTAATTTGCATCAACTCTAGTTTACTGAAGACTCCATTAGTTAAGTAAATACACATTTCACCTTAATTAAGAACCGAAGTGATGTATTTTCGCCCACAGGATTGAGCATGGACGTCCAGTCGGGTTCGGGAAAGGAATTCTATTCGGGAATAATCCGCGCCGGCGAACTCGTTCACAGCCGAGTGGTCCGTCCATACCTCATGCACGACTGGCTCTACCCGTTCACAAGGGACGGCGCGGAGGCCGAGCGCACGAAGAAGGTTTGCCCTGACACACGTGCCATCTTTGCTGGGGCACTATTCAGGACCACTTTCATTCTGGACCTTCGGGTTGTTGACTTAAAAGCGCGGCTGCAGTGCAGGATTGCATGCGGAAATGTTTGTCGAGAATCGTTCTCCTAAACTTGCTGATAATAAGTTTGTGGATTTGGTCAGTATTGTTGCTGATTGCTTATAACTGCAGCAATATGAATTTTGCATTATTTTTGTGAAAACATACGCAGGTACATCCATGTACGCACTTCATTCAGCTAGCAGTGATTGCAGGCTAGATGTTTTACAATTAGTTTCAATGTAGATCATTTTCTCCTTATGTCTTATTAAAACAGCACCATGGTACGACTATTATTTTTAATTTTTTAAAGACACCTAGGTTAATACTAATATTGGACTAAAACTGCAAAAATTCAAGTGTCAACTATGTTCTTAATGTAAACTATTTATGTTTTTTTTGCACCCTATAGTCTCCATCCCCCCTCCCCCCACTCAACCGATATATTTTATTTACAATATATTGTGGAAGCTATAGGTTAACAGAAAAATTAAAAAACAACAAATCTGTGTCTAGAGTAGCTTATATATTGTTACACCTTTTCAAAAAGGGGAACCAGACTAGAACCAAAGTAAGAGATATGATAAGTTTTCGTTTGGTGTCTGCCGATTAAGATGACCATCTCTAGAATCTCTAACCAATTATTTAGAAAAGTTGTAGGAGTTTTTGGGGCCATGTTATATACAGTTAGTATTTACAATGTTAATAATGCACAATTTGTTATTTGCAGCACATTTTCGGCTTTACGGACAAGATTATCGAAAAGAAACTGGAAGAATACAACAAAACGAAAAGCTTTGCTAAAGACGACGAGAGCAATGAAAATGCGGGTGGCAAAAAGATTAAGACTCTACTGGAAATGCTGGTGGAATCGTCACAGAGCGCAGGATCGGCCATGACTGTCAGCGAGATCAGAGATGAGTTGACAACAATTGCAGCTGTCGGGTTTGACACTAGTAATCACTTTTTTATTTACCTCAATCAGAGATATAAGGTTATCTACCCAGATGTTCCACTCCCATACTAAAGCAGCTATACGCGAAAGCCCTCCGCCCGTAATAATAGTTTCGCCGGCAGTCAAGTGATGGAGCCACTGTTTGTTGTGTAACCAAGGTAACTGTAGCCACCTGAGGAACATTGGGTCCCTTGATTACAATTGACCTTGTGCCATGGCCTGGTAGATGATGTTAAAACAGGTTGCCAACGTACCCCAGCGATTGCCGGCTAAACTATACTGGCATCAAATTTTTTCCGTAGTCATAGCTAGGTAAGGTAGAATGTCTGGGTAACCTTATGTCTGTGACGTAGTCATAGCTATGTATGGTAGAATGCCTGGGTAACCTTATGTCTGTGACGTAGTCATAGCTAGGCATGGTAGAATGTCTGGGTAACCTTACATCTGTGACGTAGCCATAGCTAGGTATGGTAGAATGCCTGGGTAACCTTATGTCTGTGACGTAGTCATAGCTAGGCATGGTAGAATGTCTGGGTAACCTTACATCTGTGACGTAGCCATAGCTAGGCATGAAAGAATGTCTGGGTAACCTTATGTCTGTGACGTAGTCATAGCTAGGTATGGTAGAATGTCTGGGTAACCTTACATCTGTGACGTAGCCATAGCTAGGCTTGATAGAATGTCTGGGTAACCTTATGTCTGTGACGTAGCCATAGCTAGGTATGGTAGAATGCCTGGGTAACCTTATGCCTGTGCCTCAATCATGTAACGTCACCTATCGTGATTGCAAATTGACCTATGCAAGAATGAGTTGCGTTGCATAACTGGCTTTACGATTATTAATAGCATCATCACGTTTTTTTTGTTTTGTTTGTTAAGGTGCTATTTCAATTTCAAATCTATTTCTACTGCTGGGACTGAACCTTGAGATACAAGAAGAAATTTCGCGAGAACTCGACGAGACCTTCGGATCAGATTCCCGTTCTGCGACCATGGAAGACCTAAACAGGATGTGTTGCTTGGAAAGGGCAATAAAAGAAACACTCAGGTAGGGAAGCAATTTAAAAATAATCATTGAATTCAATTTTAATTTGTTATGTGACATTTCCTAGACTCACGGCTTCTGTAGCACTTTGGTTTGAAATAAACTATTTCTCTCTGGGGTTTGAAAATGTTAGGGTTTTAAGGGAGCCTACTATAGCAGGACCATTAGAATTAAGGAAGCCTCAACTGCATTTCACGTTCAGAAGGAAAGTGAATAAGCATCTTTCTCGAGAACCCACTGCTGCTAGACACGAGCTAAAAGTTTCAAAACTCACAAGCCATGCCTTGAACCGGACAAAAGACTATCTGTGCAGTTTTGGGACTCGCTTAACTCATTTCTAGCAGCAGAGGGTGCTCGAGGAAAATGCAAATCCACTTCCTTTCTTAACGTGAAATGGAGTATACACATAAACATAATTGGTTCTTTTGTTCACGTTGTTAACATCAGTCGAGCTTCGTTGCGAAACGTTCGGAAACCAGTGAGACTTTTATTTAGCATTCAACCCCCCGTTTGAAATAGTTGTGTTTCAAAATTCCGTATAATTTTATCACCAGATGTTCCACTCCCAAAAAAGCCCTCCGCCAGCAATAATAGTTTCGCCGGCAGTCAAGGGATGGAGCCACTGTTTGTTATTACATAACCTGTAACGATGGTAACTGTAACCACTTGTGGAACATTGGGTTCATTGAATATTGACCCTGTGCCATGGCCTGGTAGATGATGCCAAAGCTGTAACCACCTGAGGAACATTGTGTCCCTTGATTATAATTGACCTAGAGTGCCATGGCCTGGTAGATGATGCCAAAGCTGTAACCACCTGAGGAACATTGGGTCCCTTGATTATAATTGACCATGTGCCATGGCCTGGTAGATGATGTTAAAACAGGTTGCCAACGCAGCGATTGCCTGCCAAACTTCTAGCATCAAATTATTGCCGTAGCCAAAGCTAGGTATGGTAGAATGTCTGGGTGACCTCATGTCTATGATGTTATGTTTAATCCGTAATTGATCGTTTCTATAATTCCAGACTCCTCCCAGCAATCCCCATAATAGCTCGCGAGATCAACGAAGATGTGGCTCTCCCTTCCGGCCTGGTGGTGCCAGCCGGATGCTCGGTGGTCGCCTTCAGCTACATGGTCCATCGCGACCCGCGCTACTTCCCCGACCCGGAGAGGTTCGTGCCTGATAGGTGGCTGCCCGACCCCGAAGGCACAACGGCGAGACACCCCTACGCTTATCTGCCCTTCAGCGCCGGCTCCAGGAACTGCATTGGCCAGAAGTACGCAATGCTGCAGATGAAGAGCATAGCCAGCAGTGTTTTGAGGAGGTTCACTGTCAGGCATCGCTTCAAGGAGGAGGATCTGAAATGTTTGGATTTGAGTTCAGCCATGAGGTTTTCGAAACTGTATGAAATTCAGTTGACGAAGAAGTGAACCACAATTGGTACATTGGACAATGATTTAACTCAAAACACTTCATCGAAATATAATTCCTAGGCTGCAATCATGAGTTAATTTACAATTTATTTAGTTGTAAGCATAGTCATCTCCATAGTCATGGATAAAATCCAATAATTTTGTAAGAGACTGTCATTTATATTAAACTGTTCTCTAGAAAATGTTCAAAAACAACCGTCTGCCAAAGAAATTATCAATTTATTCGTGGCAGTGGCTGGTTTTTGGATCAAGATGCTAATAATATAATATTATACTTATAGTTGTATTAGTTATTAAATTACAAGATTGGAGTAAATTCACACATTAAGAGCAGCCAAAGTATTTATATACATAATACATAAACAAGTGCCTTTATACTTAAAAATAATAACCCTGTATCAGTTTTAGATGCAATTATTTCCTTGTTTGTTATTGCAATAAACGAAATACACTGGCGCTTGTGTTTAAAAAGAATGCAACATGCCAGTGTATAGGTATTAACGCCACTCTTATTTCCTCGTTAGCGTCATTTCATACCCATTACAAAAGTCCATCACCATACTAACATTCAACAACTTAAGATCCTCCTCCTCGAAGCGATGCCTGACAGTGAACCTCCTCAAAACACTGCTGGCTATGCTCTTCATCTGCAGCATTGCGTACTTCTGGCCAATGCAGTTCCTGGAGCCGGCGCTGAAGGGCAGATAAGCGTAGGGGTGTCTCGCCGTTGTGCCTTCGGGATCGGGCAGCCATCGATCAGGCACGAACCTCTCCGGGTCGGGGAAGTAGCGGGGGTCGCGATGGACCATGTAGGTGAAGGTGAAGGTCGTGCAGCCGGCTGGTAGGATCTGGCCGGACGGCAGAGCGATGTCTTCGCTTATTTCGCGTATTATAGCTGGAGCTACGGGCAGTAATCTAGAAGAAAGTCGGTGATTCATATGCAAAATGGGTGATCATGCAAAGCAACCATGTTTAAATTACTTTTCGCAGCTATATATCTGATGAAAAGACATAATATCTACCCCTTCCCTCAAGCCCTATACCTCCACACTATTTTTCATCTCAGTGCTATGGTTATAAAAAATTTTAAAAAATCTAAAAAATGAAAAGGTCTCGAAACGAAAACACCACTTAGCACTTCATATGTCTGTTCCCATAAAAATTTAATTTGGCTATGCAAACGACATGACTATGTCCATACAATATTTGAAAATAGATAAAAAAAATTTTGATTCGGTACAAAATGTATTGCATTTCTTAGACTCATGTCTACTTTGTCCTATCTTTAGCACTGGTTTTGAAACAACTATCGAGCCATCACCCATGAAAAAGTAGCATCGCGTCACGAAACGTGGCGAAACCAGTGAGACTTTTATTTAGCATTCAAATCCCAGGTTGAAAGTGTTTTTTCAGGTACAAAATTAACATTTCAGCAAAAAAAATTCGAGCAAATTATCTGTGAATTAACTAAACTAGACCCATTTCTAACTTAATTTTTAAATTGTATGTACAATGAAATAAAAGAAACATTTGAAGTGATGTGAAAGCAGATTACCTAAGTGTTTCTTTGATTACTCTCTCCAGGTACTCCATTCGATTAATGTCACTTGCTGACGCCGCCCTCAGATCTCCTTTAAAAATCTCTTCCTGTTCTCGTCCTATTTTATCTTGGACAAGCGGATGTAAGCCAATCAGCAGACAGAGATTGGACAGTGATAGTGCAGCTGAAACGTTCGAGAAGGCTGTGACATGTGGTAATGTCTAGCGAATAGCGGAGTGTTTTTCTCAATGTGTATTTGACGTTATCTTCTTACTTGTGTCAAATCCAGATGCGGCGATGGTGGTGAGCTCATCTTTGAGTTCTTGAACTGACATCGCAGCTCCCTCACTCTCCGCGGACTCTATCAGTAACTCGAGTAATGTCCTGATCTTCCTTCGGCCTTCTTCGGTTACTGGTATTGAGACGACAGGCAGTCTTTTCTTGTCTCTGTGGTCTTTTAGTCTCTTTTCTACGATGCTGTCCGTGAAACTAAAGATTTGCTGGAACGTTACACCTTATGCTTTATATTGTTTCAAATTTTAATAACTATAATCTTTATTGTAATAAATAATAAATAAATAATGATAAAATATAACATTTATTTAATTTGAATGTGAGACATTTTAACAAGCTCCTAATTAAATTCGCGTTCACCTTCCCGTAACAGCTGGACATGATCCTGAGATGTTTGGTTATCGACATTTATTTCAATGCAATATTGTTTCTAAGATTTCAATAATTCAGGGAACAAACTGGCAACCAATAATCAACTTACATCGAAATGATCGACCAACGTATAAGATGTCATCCCAATACATTTTCTAGGGTGTCAATCGAGAAAAAATCCCCAAACTATTTTCATTAAATTGTGTATCATATACAACAAAGTTTAAACACTTATGCAATGCTAGTTTTATAAACAGTCATTGCTGTTTATTAGTTTCAGATTTCTCTAACGCTTCGACCCGAATACAGAGTTAACACTAAGTGCACACTTACACTGAGTCCGCACTCAGTGCACACTTTGGGGACAATTTATCATTGCAAATGCCAACTATAAGTGTGCACTGAGTGCGCACTCAGTGCCGTCTCTGCATTCTGGCCTCAGTCTTTTGCAGATGCATCGGGCTATTTATATTTTACCCATACATAATAAACAAACATATCTTGGACACTTAAAATTCAGTGGTTTTGTACTTTGTGCACTATCTCTGTCGCTTTCCCGTTGGTGGTGTAGGGGAACATCCATTCTAGCAGCAACCAAGGCTTGGTGGTACGCTCATGCCCCAGAACGGAGGTTTGCACCATTGCCTCGTAGAAACTGCTCCCTCCGCCCTCCTCAGCGTCCATGGTTATACCTTATGACGAGGAACAGGCTTTAGAGACGAAGTTTGCATCTAAAAGATCTCAAAAGGTTGTCTTTTCGATGCCAATTCTTATATCTTAATGCTATAAATGTCTTCAAAACTAAAAATCCCATTATAATTGTCTTAAGTCCTTTTCACGTTAAGAAGGAGAGTGGATTTGCATTTTCGACGAGTACCCACTGCTGCTAGACACGAGCCAAGAGTTTCAAAGCTCACAAGCCATTTCTTGAGCCGAACAAAAGGCACACTCCCAAGTAGCACAAACACCGTTGCCACGAACGTTCGGTGGACGTCGAAACGCTAACGGGGGAAAACTTACGTTCAACGTTCGGGTAGAACCAAATCGAAAATTTGGCTAATGTGAACGTTGAACGCAAGTTATCCACCGCTAGCTTTTCGACGTCCACCGAACGTTCGCAATAACGTTCGCTGAACGTTTTTGTGCTACTTTGGTATAATGGACAGTTTTGAAACTGTTAGCTAGTGTCTAGCAGCAGTGGGTCCTCGAGGAAGTTGCAAATCCACTCACCTTCTCGACGTGAAATGGAGTTTAACACTGTATTGCATTGATATTTTTGTAGATATACGTAACACTTTAACCTTACCAATGGCGGTCTCACAAATCGATTCCAGTGAGCACATACTAAAGTATTTGTGAACATCAATCGCACTGCTCGTGGCAGCAAACCTGTCGATTTTCGCACACAGTTCACCTGCTTTTCGCCCAAACACGTCCACATACGTTTGCAAGATTTTGAAATGAAACGTAGGCGTCATAATTTTGCGATGCACTCGCCACGTCTCGCCGCGGTTCGCAATTAAACCGTTGCCGAGAAAAGGCACAATCGTATTAGTGACCATCGCGTCACGGTTGATGACTTTCGGATTGCCGACGACTTCTTGAATGTCAGCTGGGTCGTTGAGCGCTACGAACAACTTAGTGCCGAGCCAGAATCGATACAGCGTTCCGTACGACTTTGAGAAGTTGAGAAGCACGTTGAAAAGGTGGTGCTTATCGCCTTGGATGGCCAAAACGTTACCGATAAGTGGGTAGCCCCGTGGTCCAGGGATGGTTCTCACCATCCACCAAATGCGACGTTTTGGCCACAGAATCGAGGCCAGGAAAATGGCGAGAGCGATGCCAAACGTGGTTGCTAACACGAGCGGACCCATCGCCGCCGGATGCTGGCACGAAACTGACGATTTTATTTTGCGGTTCTTTTTTAGTTTCATATTTATGGAGTCAAAATGAATCAATTACTGGCTGTAGGTAATAAAGGAGGAATGAATTTGTTGCTTTTTCATGTGGGTTTGATTTCTTTAATGTGATGTTTCTCAGACGGATGAAAAGAAAGCAGACAGAAGCATATAACTGAAGGACGGCTTTGGTTCGTTACAAAAAGCAAGAGCATAGCTTTTTGCTACACATGTGCAAGTTTGTGTTTTTTTTTGCACACATGCAAGTTTAAATTATAAAATCATTAATGTATAATGCAGTTCATATCTGAATAATGTTATTAATTACTATTACGACTCATATCTTAATTAAAGCAAGTGAATATTATGTTAATATAATGGTAATTAGTTACTTATAAGTTATAACTAAATACGGAGATGTGATAAGTTGTATTCCAAAAAATGAAAGTAGCCCGAGTGCAAGAGATGACGGATTGTTCCAAGTGTGTTGTAATGGAAATTATTTAACGTGTTGTTCTTTAGATGCTTGAAAAATAATGGCAGCTGTTGATTGTGATATTTCAACCACTTATATAGGTACCATCCATAAGCATTTGACCATAAATTACAAATTACAACATCTACTAACCGGAAACCTCATCTAAACCCTATCCCGACTATCACGAATTTTATTACGTCACATTAATCACATGCACGTTATTTTGAAACTCAGTATTAATTTGAACATCTTACAATACCATTTTAGAATAAAAGCCACTTTTAATACGATTGCTTTGAGCTTTTTCGTCGCTCTAGCTCTTTTTCTTAAATAAATTAGGGTATAAGGCATTATAAAGATTTCCCCTTGAACTAGCACAATTAGGATCACTTTTGTCCAGTTCTAATTTTCGCTTATTTTAAATTTCTTCTTGTGCTAGATAGAAAATCGAAGTGGTGACCTATTTTTCTCAATTTGTACTACCAAACAATGTGCTCTACCAGTTTGGCTACCCACATGGTGGTTTCACTCAAATGATCTCAGTGACCCAAGAATAGTACATTCACGAATTACTGGTCAAAACCCCTTGAGATTTTGGGGTAGGAAGACGCGTGCCGACCCTTGTAAGCTCTGCTAAGCTCCATTGTGTTCTCTTCGAGAGTGACAACAGCTGACGGATCTCCTTGCAAATAGCTGCGTTGTCACTTTCGTCCCTCTTGTGTGCTTACCTACCTGATGATTGGCAATGAAAGGGTTTCCCCGAAAACTGGCAACACATGGCTGAGAAAGGGACAGAGTGGGTGCAAATTCTTGACACATATCAAGATACATATCTGTGTTAACAATGGCATTGTCCGAAGCCCTGAAGTGGACTTGACGAGTAATTCGTGAACGAACTATAAGTATAACCAACTACATCGTTCAGTGGCTGTACCACGCAAGTTAATACAATGATCAGTCGGTGTTAGCCAAAAACATATACAGTCCCTCCGAAGTGTTCATTAACTGCGGTTCGAACGGCAACGCCGTGTTCAACTGTCACAACTCCTGGGGAACAAATGTCAGCTGTCTGACGGATGGGTGTCCAGCACAGCATCATCCATCATCGGATCACGCTCTAGCACTCGTGACCTGACGCCCCCACCCCCCAACAACCGCCACCCCTTGACCGTCGGCGAAACCCTCTATGATTGGACCGGCAAGGAATTTAGTATAGTATTCCTACACAAAATGTTGAATGAAATACTAAACCAAAATAAAAAATACTTTGTAGGGACTTTTTATATTTTTTGAACAGTGTGTGTAGTTAAAGTTCCGTAACAGAGTTGATTAATTGACGCGTCTACAGTTCCAGAGTCCATGAATATTTGTTATATATGGGAAAATAATTGTTAAAAAAGAAAAGCATTTATGTGGGCTAATCGGTGATCGACTCTGGGAATGTAGTCGTACATGTAAGCAGTTTTAATGACATAAATTAGATAAGTGTCAATTATTTGACAGCTGGTAGATGACAGACGGATGACGACGCTTGAATTGCATAAAGCGCGGAACTGTGAATGTTCCTGCCTCCGTGTCTGTCCCGATTTCTACATGCGTTCGGACATGGACAGGGTGTTTCCAATCCTTCGTGGTGCGGAGCGGCTCCACACCACGAAGGATTAAACACGGAATAGCACGACGCGTTCAGATGTCACGTGCAAATTCAATCCGAAAATGAATAAACTACATTTTAGTGCGAATGTTGACGTAGATTTGGTGATTTATCTCAGTGACATTTTGGAATCCTTTATGGTTATAAACTCATTTCGTACGTAACCATCCGCGACGCTACAGTTTGTGTCACTTGTTTATCAGTACAAGCGCACAGAGACTGTTTAAAAAACACTCAATTACGGTAAGTAAACACAAGATTAATATACATTTCACATAATATATGATCCCTCCTCATATAGCTCGAGACAAAGGCTGAGGTGGAAATGAAGTACGATATTGTTCATTCTACCCCAAAACACCTATTAAATTACGGTAAATATAACTCCACAAAGGGAAAGTTTGTTTTGTAACTTGCCAACAGCGTCACGATGAAAATTTGCCTCCCTGCAACTCTCACTTTTCTGGCCTCTGGCTTCTGAATGTGTTTCTAGACACATGATATTATGACTAAAGATCGCTGGCCTTGACAGATCGAATTACTTTATTACTGTGCTTGGAGAAGCAGATTTTTATTATCGCCAGCTCTCGACGATCATGTTGACCCTCATAATCAAGATGCTGTTTTAAACGTGAGATTTCGGAAAGATCAAACTTCTCGGTTACTTGTAAGATATGCGATTCTTAATACCTCCTCATATAACGTCCATTTGCCCATTAACTCCTGATACCTGAAGGAAAGTTCAGAGTGCTTATAGATAGTTCAGACTGCTTATAGATAGTTCAGACTGCTTATAGATAGTTCAGACTGCTTATAGATAGTTCAGACTGCTTATAGATAGTTCAGAATGCTTATAGATAGTTCAGAATACTTATAGATAGTTCAGAATGCTTATAGATAGTTCAGACTGCTTATAGATAGTTCAGACTGCTTATAGATAGTTCAGACTGCTTATAGATAGTTCAGACTGCTTATAGATAGTTCAGAATGCTTATAGATAGTTCAGACTGTTTATAGATAGTTCAGAATGCTTATAGATAGTTCAGAATGCTTATAGATAGTTCAGACTGCTTATAGATAGTTCAGAATGCTTATAGATAGTTCAGAATGCTTATAGATAGTTCAGACTGCTTATAGATAGTTCAGAATGCTTATAGATATTCAGACTGCTTATAGATAGTTCAGAATGCTTATAGATAGTTCAGAATGCTTATAGATACACACTAATTAAGCGCAGAGTAAAAAACTAACATTACTTTTGGTCCAAACCAAGGTGACCCAACATAACCTAAAATTGGTGATTAAGTCTTTAAGAAATATTTTTGCGTAATTATCTGAGCAATTCTATGCATTTCACGGAGTTTTGACCTTACACATACCTTGAAATAAGACACTATTTTAGAAGGTTGTGGAAATTTCAAATTAATATATAATATATTTTCCAATGAGATTTGCATTTTAAGTTGGAATTTCAAATAAAATAATATAGTTTAATATAGTAAAATATTTAACCTAACCAAACCTAATATAACCGAACGTTTGGGACGGATCAGTTCACCAGAAAGTGGCTTTCAGACCAAAAGTTGCCGAGTTTTCAAGGCCACAACGTTAGAGTAATCATTTCAATACTTCAGTATCTTGTAGACAAAAGACGTAAGTAAGGGCGACCATGACCCTTTTTTCGAAAATTTAACCCTGGAATGCAAAAAAATAAACTTAAACTATTCATTTTTGACCTTGTTTACCTCTTTTGTCTGCAATATACTGAAATGTTTACATGATAACATTAACGGTGTGGCCTTGAGATGTCGGCAACTTTTGGTATGATTCGAGAAAAACTGTTAATTGTGCGATTTTGGCCACCATGAAAAAAATTGTTCGATCAAAATTGAAAAAATGTGTATTGCGCGTAGTTCCATATATGTGTCTTACAAGTGATGTGTCTCATGCCGATAGGAGGCGATTCACTGAAGTTGTTATCTGGAGGAGATCTTCTTCCTGAAGGGGGAAGGTAGGGACACGCACCTACCTTTCTTGGCGGCCCGGAAGCTGTCGTCACGCGGCACGTGCTGGATGTCGTAGACGAGTGTGGAGTTGGGCAGCAGAGTGCGGTCCTTGTTGATACGGTACACGGCGTACTTGAACGCCAGCTCGGTGCTGCCATCTTTCTGCTCGTCGGTGAACATCGCTCCTGCGGGCAGACAGACAAGCGTTCGCTGTCAGAGGGCGGTTATCCGTCTTTGTTGCACTTGGCCTTCAATAATTCTTAGGGCAGTGCTCGAGTGAGACACTCAAAACTGGGATTCCCTAGTTTTCGGTTGCTTTTAAAGATCCTATTTGCGGGCACCCACTGTACGAATATTATTAAGATCTCACTTTAAGGCATCAATTGTACGAATATTTTCAAGATCCCACTTTAAGGCACCAATTGTACGAAAATGTTTAAGATCCCACTTTAAGGCATTAATTGTACGAATATTTTCACGATCCCACTTTAAGGCACCAATTGTACGAATATTTTCACGATCCCACTTTAAGGCACCAATTGTACGAATATTTTAAAGATCCCACTTTAAGGCACCAATTGTACGAATATTTTCACGATCCCACTTTAAGGCACCAATTGTACGAATATTTTAAAGATCCCACTTTAAGGCACCGATTGTACGAATATTTTCAAGATCCCACTCTAAGGCACCGATTGTACGAATATTTTCAAGATCCCACTCTAAGGCACCGATTGTACGAATATTTTCAAGATCCCACTCTAAGGCACCAATTGTACGAATATTTTAAAGATCCCACTTTAAGGCACCAATTGTACGAAATTTATTAAAATCCCACTTTTGAAACCCTGGAAAAGCGAACTGGTTCCTAGCATGCAGCAATACTAAAGGTCTTGTGCATTTAAAATGAGATACCCACTGTATTTTTTGTAAATAAATAATAAACACAAAACCATTAATCAAGCCAAAATCGATTTTCTTTTCGACAAACATGACCCAATTTTGATAGATTCATCATCCTTTTTACAGTCAACGAACAATTATTCACCGATAACGACCCAATTTCGCCATCCACGAAAAGTATCCAAAAGAGGGCCCCCACCCACTCGTTCCCAACGGGCAGATATTAATAGCAAGGCGATCATCTCCATTGTTTTTACGTCTAGCGCCGTTCAAGTAGCTCATTTCCTCGCGCGGCACGAAGCAAGAAGATTCGGCTAATGGCCGCAAGAACTGCCGCCGTCTACCGAACAATGCCGCTCATCCAGGACGCAGTGCAAAGAAGCTAAGCGACAGACGAACGGGGGAATTCATCACTTGTCCGTGATCTCTGCGAGTGTCTTAATCTCGAGCGCGATTGTTTCCTATACTAGGACAAGGCGTATCACTGCGCTCGGTGCACAGTGACTTGATCTGGGGATTTATTGCAAGTGAATTCATCTGGTAGTTTCGTTTAAATTTTGAATTGCATTCTGTTTGGATGGCAGGTATTTTGGCAATAAATAATTGTTTGTAAGATAATAAACTGGTTAGGTTGCCTGTTTGTATTGAGCAGATATTTTTTAAGTTTGTCATTAGAATTTATAATTCATTTCAGTGCTAATTTGATCGGGAGACCGGTAATGTCAGGACTAGTTATTTTTTTATATTTATTTGTTTATTCTCCGTGACCAGCAAGCTGGTATTGGATTTGTCCATATACATTTCATATTTACACACATATATACAACATTATCACCCCTACTCTTTTTACACTCCATTTGTACCATTCATGTATTCGTCAATTGAATAAAAACACTTTTCAATAAAGTACTTTTTCAGCTCCATTTTAAACTTTGTTGTTCTTTCAATCATTTTTATGTGATTGCCTATTGTACAGTTTACCACCTGCATATACTGGTCCTTTGGTATACATGCTCAACCTATGAGGGTCCTTGTCAAAATTCTCCTTACATCTAGTTTCATTTCTCTTTGGCCCTTTATGTTTGTCTACTAACCAGCTGTTTTACAATGACTTGTTAAGTCTGCCAGCTAAGTTTGTTATCTCCAAGGTGACAGCCAATTAGATACATCTGTTTTTATTTTAACTGACAGTTAATACTTTGACTGGACACTGTAAAACCGGCTCTTAGCAGATTTTTAGATCTCTTGAGTCAACTCAGAGGAAGTGAGATGTATGGTTTCGGTTGTATGAGCCGGAAACAAAAGGTAGACTACATACCGGAGTCAAAATTATGGTGGCAAATAAATTGCCATAAAAAAGCATTGCATTTATGTGGGCAAATAATTGCCATAAGAAAAGCATTGCATTTATGTGGGCAACTCAGTGATTGCCTCTGAAACTGTAGTCGTCAACAGGGAAGATGCATTAGTGACCAAAAAATATATATGGCATTGATTCTTAGGGATATTGACACCAACATCACAATGCAACCATTAAAAACCTGGTTTGTAAAACGTTTGTGTTCGAAAAACGTGTTTTTAAAGTGGAATTTTCTTTGCCTGTCGTCGACATTCTGAAACCTTCTGTCATTGGTTGGCGCATGATCGTGACGTCATACGTCATACTAGGAGATTCATCACTAGGCAACTCAGATATTTCGTATAAAATACATTAATAAAAAAATAGGTTAACGATGTAGTACCATGTATGCATCATTTCTTCCACGAAAAAGATTTTCTTGAATGTAAAGATGTTTTTGAGTGTTCTGAGTGTTTATCTGGTTGATAAGAATGGTGGTATATAGTGGTAACTAATCAGACTTAGGATGTTACAACGTAGGCTTTCTGTCAATATGCTGTTTTAGCTCCATACAGTAAAAGGCCAAAAACATAAAATAATATGCTGCAAATAAATTTGCAAAAAATTACGAGATATAGAGGCAAAGAAACAGCAAGAAAAAAATGAAATCGTGTAATGCATCTTACCTATTGGTTGGTATGGAAACACAAAAGCAATAATCATTTGCAGAATCAAAACTCTCGAATTGAATTTCCCTGAAAACTGTGACAACTGAGCGGAAGCGGAAGTGGAAAGGATTTGGTCGCAGTGTGCGCATTCGACTGTTCCCTGGGGAAATGTTTTGACGACGCGACGGCTAATTGGGGAAACTGGGCGCTCTCGTTTAATTTTCAGTTCTCGCCGAGTGCGTGGGGACAATCACGGTTTTCGCACCGCTCTTTTGTCAGGCATGTTTAGCTCCACGTTCCATTCGAAACTCGTTATATATAATATTTATACCGTTACACTGAAATCGTCCAAAAATAAAATACAATATCGACCATGGATTTTATTAATAAATTACGTTACTTTACGTTACCGTTACCGTTACGTTACTCTAACGCTACTTACGTAACGCCGCGTTACTTTTATGTGAGTTACTTTTTTATGTTACAGTTACTTTGATGTTATTTATCGTTTTGTTATTACTTGTCGTTACTTGGCGTTACTTTTTTTCACTTCAAAAACTGGAGCTAAAGTTTCATGGAAATCATTCTTGGTTCTCTGAGGTATAATTTGGATTCTTAACTTGCATTAAAGTTCATTTTAACTTTAAATTAAGATCGGATTGTAAGACTTGTTGAAACTGACCTGTCATTCTTGACTTGGGTGTCAATGATTGAAAACCCACAACCGATGTCATTAATTTTATAAAATGGCACGTGTTCAAACTTTAGATTGCTTTTAGCACATGCCTTGAATCTTTGAGTGCGCTAAATCTAAAAAATTTTAAAGTTTCTCAAAGTTGTTTATGGATGTCAAATTGGTTAATTTTGATTTCATTTCACTAAATTTTATTTTGTAATGAGTGCTTGTATCCCACGTACTTGATTTTCGTTTGAACATTATTTCATGGTAATTGCCCATAAAAATTTGATATAAACAAACCAACACACGTTTAGAAAATTTGTTACGTTCATTTCGTTACCTGTCCATTTGGTGGTTTTTGTTTGATTGAAATTAAAATTGTTTACCATCGAAGCCTTCCCTGAAACGAATTAAATTCTGAAATGTTTTCGCTAATAGTGGATTCGTGCAATTAGTGAATGTACAATTCAATTCAAAAACGCTAAAAGCGACAACTCGCCTAACCGATTTAATTACACTAACTGCAAATATTAAAAGCTAGCAAATGGGCGAACAATTCAATGAAATACCATATGATTTTAGACCCAACATGGTTTAAAGTCTCTGCATGCACACAAATATGTGTCCTGCTTGCCAAGAGGCATCTCAACTTTGGGGATTGGGTGACAAGGGTTCTGATTTTATGCATGGTTTTATGGCAATAGTTT
The DNA here is from genome assembly GCA_921293005.1 of Nemoura dubitans. Taxonomy (NCBI): domain Eukaryota; kingdom Metazoa; phylum Arthropoda; class Insecta; order Plecoptera; family Nemouridae; genus Nemoura; species Nemoura dubitans. Next base: position 2,137,999 of record OV121078.1, on the reverse strand, counting down.
TGTCATCATTTAAATATTTCCACACAAGCTTTTAAATGATTCCTTTTCCTCATAATTAAAATCTCTTGATGTATACAGTTGTTTCATATTATGTTTTAGGATAGATTAATTTACCTTATCATAAATCTGTTCATGTCACAGGATTCTTAATCAATGTCAAATTAAGAAGCCTTCCATTGTAACGTGTTGGGTTTATAAATGTGACGGTACACATTATGTATGTTGTGTTTGCACAAATATGAATTTGTTTTTATGATTCATATTAAACTTTAATTAACCTACTTGTGCAAATGAATCACACCTAATAAGCGAATAAATCATTTTAATCCGGGAACTACATACAGAAAAGTTAAACATCTATACGAAACGTTATTTATATTTGTATTTTTGGTAAACGATTTTAATTTTTTTGTACATGATTTTTAAATTTTTCATGCATAAATATGCATAATATTCGTTTCAAATTATCGTGTCACGAGTATATATTCAATCAAACGCAGAAAACAGTCGCAAATCCAACTGATGGCAAAAAAATACTTCGATACCAGATAAAAACACCAAGGTCCGAATTCAGAGTCAACACTGAGTGCACACTCACACTGAGTGCACACTCACACTGAGTCCGCACTCACACTGAGTCCGCACTCAATGCGCACTGAGGGGACAATTTATCATTGCAAATGCCAACTAAGTGTGCACTGAGTGCGGACTCAGTGACGTCTCTGCATTCGGGCCCGAGTATACAGTCACCACATTCCATAGCCAGCGCCCCCTGAAATCAATCCTCGCGATCGCGTCCACGATTCATTCTGTTTCACGACGTGAATTCGCGGATTCGCGTTTCCCATTTTCCGTGGCCGTCTGTACATTTATAGCGATACGTGCTTTGGTGAACCGTGCCGACCAACAAGCCCCGCTAAGGGTGCCAGGGGGGTGCCAGGGGGTGCTAGGGGGGTGCTAGGGGGTGGGGGACGCGATTGGGCTGGCCTTTTTTGTGGGTTGTGGGTGGTTGAGGTCTTGGTGTCTAGAGGGCGCGCTCGGCGTCTGGAATGGGTGTTCGTAAATGTGTGCCAGTCTCCGGAAAAAAAAAGGAAACGAGGGGATGGTTTCGAATTTTTGGAGTCGCTCCAAAATGGCGGACGCACACGCGTCTACAGTCTGTTCGGCGTGAGTTTGTCGCGCAAAATGGCTCACTTTTTACTGCTGAGTAAAAGTCAACACAGTTTAAACGTTTATACTTCGTAGTGAGTATACAGTGGCGTATTATTTTGAGCAAGCATAATACTTTAGTACGTTGAGTTATAGGGTATACATTAGCTAGGATGTATAATATATAATGTGAGTTTTGTCAGGTATGTTTAGTTGGTTTGTTGGGGAAGGTTCTAATATTATATTTATAATGTTTAAATTATCATTTTAAAATATATTATAACATTTATAATTATTATAATATTTAGGCTGATATTACAAGTTCTTTAACCCAGACTTAAACTAGTAGTTAAGTCATTTGTCATGGCAACCGCCAGTAGGACGCCATTGATAATCGTCTGTTTCTGATTGCTAGACGCTTTACCCAGAAATGAAAAAACCTTGTACCACCAGCCCTAAACGTGCCCGTCTTCTTTATGTCCACAAATTGATAAGATGCGGCCAAGGACACTTGCAATATTTTAATTTATTGACCGTTTGATTAGCGAGCCACTGAAAGTCACCTTCAGACGCCCAACACTAAACTCGTATTTAGAGAGAAATTCGTGTCTTATTGACGGTTTTCAGTAATGATTTTGAGACTGTGCTTTTGTATTCATAGAGATCATACTATAAAATAGGTTCATGAGGCGGAAGTTCAAAAAGTGTCAATGAAGCTTATGGCTACACCTCAAGACAAAAATCGAACAAAAATGGCGTAAAATGGCATTCTCACTATGGCATCGCAATATGTATATGACTGTTCTGTATATTTTTTTAATAATAATGATAGTTTTATATAAGTAGCGATATTCACGCACACAACACTAGGCAAGTGCAAGACATTCATGTAACCCCATATAGAACAACCAAGTTTGTAAAACAAGCCAGTGGAGCTTGTCCTATTATTTTTAATAATCTACCTGTAAATATTAAATCTATTGACTCACTATCCATGTTTAAAGATAGACTGAAACAGTTTTTGATTCTGAATTGTTTTTTTAGTGTAAGTCAATATTATATGAAATGACTGATAAATAGGTAATAATGTATGTTTTTTTTAATTCTATTTACTATGATCTGACTATGTGTTATTTCTATTTTTAACTGACAAGCATTGCTTATTTTGTGATTTGTATTAATTGTTTCAGGCTCAAATGCCATACAACATTGTGTAATGTTTTACATGGGTTTAAAAAAATAAAAAAAAAAAAAATAATCAAGTGGGGTCCCCATCCCCGTTCCCACGGGGGCATTTTTGACAAAAGTCTGCAACAAAAGATTTATGCTGTCAGAGTAACATGGCTCTAATTACGATGACATAATGGTGTATATGATACACGATATGGACCAATATGTTTTGAAATAGAGCCAAGCAAATTTGACGGCAGAAAAATGCTGTGGGAGACTTTAGTAAAAAATTTTCCCATGTAAACGGGGCTTTAAGGAACAAACAACTCCCCCCCCCCCTCCCCTACGCCCCCCCCCCCCAATATTTTATGGGTGTAATTGAGTATATATTAAAAACGAGAGACGAAAAACAAGGCGATTTGTTTACATCACCGCATCCTTTCTTCCCTTGTTTGTGCTCAGAAAAACTCGTTTGTTTGCAAGAAATAAATTTGTTGTTGTTCTTTGGTATACGATTCGTTGGTTAGTTTTCCATAAATAATAAACGATAATTTAAAATTACCAACGTTCTCTATTTAAAATATATATCTCTGGGAACAATACAGGGGGTTAAATGTACAAAAAACTCACGAAGTCTAGAATACGGTCCAATACGTATCCAATAAAAAAAGCAAGCGGCTGCACCGAAAAGAAAAACAATTATTTGAAGAAACCCAATTAAAAACGCCCAAATGGAGGCCAGTTCATTGTGTTCTTTCCACGCAATTCAAAGTGTGCTTTCTAAACCCTACATCTGCACCAATACCTAAACTCTATTTCACGCTAAGACGGGGAGCGGATTTGCAGCTTCCTCAAAGACCCACTGCCGCTAGACATGAATTAAAAGTCTCAAAACTGCCCATAGAGCCTTTTGGCCGACTAAAGACATGACTTATAAGTTTTGCAACGGTGATGCGTTATTTATCTTACTTTACTTTACTATATTCCATTTTATGTGAAGAATTATAATAGATTTGCGTCTTCCCCGAGGACCCAGTGCTACTAGACAATAAAGAAAGTGAGTTTAAAAACTTCCCATAGAGCCTTTTGTCTGACACAATACATGGCTTGTGAGTTTTGAAACTCTTAGCTCGTGTCCAGCAGCAGTGGGTCCTCCAGGAAGACACAAATTATCTCATTATTGACGTGAAATGGAGTTTAGAATAGTACACACTGTTTATCTGCACCAAATACCTAGAATAGAACAGACTGTAGATTTTCCGAAAACGTTTCCACCACGGCGAGTGTACAGCTAGACGGTGGAGTGTGTCATGGCGGATCTAGTTTGATATTTATGTGACTGGATGTTTAACGAAGTAGAGCGGGATACACAGAGCGCCTCAGCGGCACGTAGCCTGCATGCTGGTTGTGAATTTTGCTGGGCGCACATCTACTAGGTTCCATCACCGGGGGTGCCACGATGACATGTGAATATTAGGTTTTACTGAAATATCAAATGGTGTGCGTTGGAAAAAGTGGTCTAGACAGATCTTGGAGGCAGTAGTTTTAAAGACTGGTGTACTTTTGTACAGTTTAACATTTTTGGATTCACGATTTGCTTAGTCGGCCGTGGAATTTTATTAATTCCACTGCGAGTTTATGAATTCGATTCAATTCAATTTTCAATTCATTTTATTCTTGCTTTTATACAAGTAGGTAAATAATTAATAGTGCCTAATATAGTGGCAAAAAGCCCACATCAGCTGTTGAAAACCCCGTGCGTGGGCTGACTTCCAACATTAAGTTACAAATTTGTGCAGTAGGCTGAGACTTAATAACTATAATAATATTAATAATCAAATAAAATCAAAATATAATCATAACATATAATTTGCACACATGCTAAATGAAATTTTAAAACAATTAAAACAGAATGAATTTAAATTTTCGACGCATCGTTGGTGGTTTCAATTGAATAATCACATCTTTTGAATAAAATTACAGTTACAAAATGAAAAATATATGATAAATCGGCTTAACAAATAAAATACAAGGACGTAGATTTTAACAGTGTGTTACATGGGCCAATGGACGTGAAAACTGGCGATATTTTGACGAATAATTCCTTAAACTACTCTCAATTTTTCCTAAACTTAGTTTTAGTTAACAAAATAAAATACAAAAACATGCTTGGCATTAAAACTAGAAAGAGAAGACGCATTTTGTTTGCCAAGTAGGTTCGAAATTTGTCATATACAGTACCTAACATATAAGACACCGTTCACCATTTTTCTTTCAACAATTAGTCGAGATCAAAACTAGGAGTTGAAAAACTTGTTAGAACCGAAAATAAGCAAAACACCTCTTAGTTTCGAAACAACACACAATTTTAACAAAGCCGTACCTTCTGCCTATAGTCTGTTATGCATATAATTAAACAAATAACAATAATTATATATTTTTCATAATTGGCATTATGGTATTATAAAAACGCACATGAAAATATAAATGAGTGTCAAATAATACAAGTTTGTCTATTGAAAACAATGCATTTTCAAGTAATGAGTTTTTAAAGAGTTCTTCATTTGACAATTCTATCTTCAATTTTTTATCCTTTTAACTAATTTAGGGCGAACGCAATTTGTGTTGCGTTGAAGATGAGCGTAGCGGTTTGTATATAGCGCAAAAAAAGATTAAGGCAAGAAGCCTATGCAAATCATGGAGCAGCAAGCCGGACCATTGCTTTCTCAAAAATTCTGATCACTTGAAAATGTAAACGATTCTGAACTTTCTTTGTTTCTGTCTGAGCTGTCGGGTAGCGGAATATGCTCATTTTGAGATCATTGAGCATTGTGCATGTTAATACATAGATGTAACTCATGCCCAAGGGTTTTTATTGGGTTTTATTGGGTTGGTTTTTATCGGACAAAATCTGGTGTGATGTTTCGATTTGGTTTCGATGGTTTCTAAAGGCAAATCGAAATTGGGAACATTTGAAAAAAATACGCACTTTTAAATAAATTTCCGTAATTTTGCTCTTTTTTCTGCTTTGAAAGTGAAGGGTGTGGAGGATTTTCTTGAAAAACGCATGGGGTCTAAGTTGAGAACAAAAGTAGACACCCTGAAAATTTCATCCCACTCGAAGCAGGCGTTTGGCCTGTAGAGCGCGCGCAAACACACATACAAAAAAAAAACACACACACCAAGTGTTTTTTTAGCAGTAGTGAAATTGATGATTTCGCTTCGCTCATCAAAAAATTGTTATTTTATGTTTCTTCGATAGTGAACGGATCTTTGCTATCAAATGTAGATATATATTTATCAATTTTCAATAAATTACAGATTCTTATTTAACAATTCAATGTCTATTGACATTGAACGAATGCGAGGAACAAAACCAGGTTATTTTTCTCATCGCTATCAAAATGACAGACTCAGTGCCCTTTCAGTTCACGAGCACAGCAACTTAAATTTACTCACTTCAGCAACAAACATCCGCTACCAAGACGTAATGGCTATACTCACATATGCCTATATATCCCTATGTACCTTATGGCTATCCACACATATACCAATATATCCCCATAATATGCTCATTTCACGTTTAGAAGAAGACTGGATTGGCATCTTCCTCGAGGACCCACTGCTGCTAGACACGAGCTAAGAGTTTCAAAACTGCTCACAGAGCCTTTTGTCCGGCTCAAGACATGGCTTGTGAGTTTTGAAACACTTAGCTCGTGTCTAGCAGCAGTGGGTCCTCGAGAAAGATGCCAATCCATTCTCCTTCTTAACGTGAAATGGAGTTTAATGACTATGCACACGTATTCCTTTATATCTCAATGTACCTAATAAGTAACTACTATTCACACATATACTTTTATATCTACATGTACCTAATAACTATTCACACATATGCCTATACATCCTTATGTATACCTAACGACCATGTACACATGTACATACATATCCCTTTATCCCTATATACCTTTATATCCACGCCACATTATTGCGCCGGTGTTTGTACATTTCGTCAGTAATTATGCAAATTACGCGTGCGTTTAAAAAAAGAGTGTTCTGGGAAATGTGCGCGGCAATAACAGCGTGCTCCTGGCTGTCATCTCATTTGCATACTGTCGAAATGGTCGTTATGCTGACCAATACTATGTGGCTGGGATGCGAATTAGTGCGCGTCGGGCTCTAATTGGTGGAGGTGCCGGGTTGGCCTTTTTCGCGCATATTCCAGCGCATTAAATGCGTCGACAGCTTTTAAGAGGGAAGTAAACGGTTGTCGTTTTGGTCGATTTTCGCATAAATTTCACATTCGTAGGGAACGTATCTTGGCTACAAATTATTTACAAAAATTTTGAAAAAAAATACAAGTGTTGTTAAAGAGCTGCTGAATGGCGGATACTATTTTTTTCGTCGTTTTTTTTTGAAAATTGCAGCTGGGGGATTTTTCTAAAATTGCCTAAAATGGCCGAAAATGGAACTTTTAGAAAATTCCCCCAGCTGCAAGTTTTAAAAAAACGACGAAAAACAATAGTATCCGCCATTCAGCAGCTCTTTAACAACACTTGTATTTTTTTTTCAAAATTTTTGTAAATAATTTTTAGCCAGGACACGTTCCCTAAGAATGTGAAATTTATGCGAAAATCGACCAAAACGACAACCGTTTACTTCTCTCTTAAACAGGGTTCTGAATTACACTGTTTATAACTAAAACAGTGTGATAATAAACAGTCATTTTTAATTTTGCACATAGGAATAATGCATGGGTTTTTGGTCAGTACGATTTACTGTGCTTCGATTTGTGTAGAGCCTTGATAGAATGTCTGTACCTAATTTTAGTCAATTAAGACAATAAAAATGATAATTATTATCAATTTTAGACTTTGGTCACCCCATGTGAAAGAAATAAGACACGTTGACTTGGATAATTTTACATCTTCTTGCATCGGCTATACATACTATACTAGATCTATACTAGATCTACTTACTAGATCTACTATAATATATACTTACTTATACATTTATTAGGGGTGTACCATGTTTCAGTCAACTCTTAAAAAATGTAACAATCTATAGGTAAGTCTCGACTTGGCAGGGCTAGATAAAGTTAAAGCCTATAGACTAGTTAGTTTTGTAACTTGTTCTTTACAAGTCCAATAAAAAATAACATAAAAAGATATTCATAAAGCTCCCGATTACTTAGTTTCATAAAAATTTAAACGACGTTTCATAAACTACTTGGTATGGTGAACCAAAAAGTTAAATTGTAAGCCAACCGAAATGAAAGCTCTCTGGTAATAATTAACTGAAAAAAGAGATTTAAAAAAAATATTATTTCAATCGAATCCCATGACTAAACCTACAATGCAGTCTCGCATAATATTTCTGATGACCTCGAAAATATCAATACATGCTGAATTTCGCCAACCATTTTCCTTTTTTCCGGGTGAAACGCGACAAATGAAAGGTGAATCTTAGAACGAATTTCCCGAACAGCAAGCTGCCTTGTAAAGCGATGCTTTCAATCAATTTCCCGGCTCATTTTCATTTCCATCCCGCACCGCTTCCTTGATGCCATGGCTTACTTGGTGGCTAATGTGGCGCGCTGAGGAAAATGACAACAATTTTCCGGTTCAACTAGAGGGAAATTAGCCGGGAATATGCTTTCACTGTAGAACTTTAATATATTTTATGAAATGAATACTCAAGTGTGTTTAAAAAACAGTATTTGGAAGTAGTCCTGTTATAAAAAATGTTTTTTTTTGCTTTATTTATATTATAAATAAATATTAAATTGATTCATGTTTTAAGACTTTAATTATAGCAGATTGATAACATGGAAGCTGGAAGTTTCGACAACAATCCTGTATATATATATATCACAAATGATAATGCGGAGAAAATTATTTTCAAAGTCACGTGATTAGCTTCCATGAATAATTGTTTATTTATTTATATTTATTCACAACTGACCGTTTACACAGTATTTGAATAGTCATCATTACATACTAAGCCTAATCAACATATAAAACAATAATAATAAAATAGACATAAGTAATTACATATAAGATAAAAGTGATGAATACTTACAGCCATTGCGTTTCTTTGCGTACTATGTTTGCGTTATTTTCGTCTTAGATAAACCATGTCTTTCAAAACAAGTAACAATGATCAATTTAATGATTTTAATGATTTTTTAATGATTTTAAAGAACATGTTTTACAGTATAACAGACTTTTTACAAGAATAAGCGATCATATCTATGTATATATCTATGTATATAATTATCTACCGACATGGTCGACACAATCATTATTGTACCTTAGACTGAAAATAAATACAATACAATACAATGATCAATTTCAAGGGAAAAATATCACGTTCGCCACACAAGCATCTGAGAATCTTATCGGCATCGTCATTTGCAAACCAATCCATTCCGAAAGCTGGAAACGCTATCAAAAACCGGCCTCGTGTCATCACGAAAATATACGTTTTTAACTTTAAAAAATGTTCATCCAACGCAAACTCTCCCTCGTAAAAAACATTTTGGATTCCTTATCGCCCTTTTTGCTCGAAGGCAACACGCTAGTTAACACAGGAGGGCTCATTGTGCTTGAAAAGGGTCGAGGGTTGCGCTCGGGGGTGAAAAAAGGGGCGACCCGAGCCCCTATTTTGACCCCGTGTGCACCCTTTTGAGTCGAGGTGTGAATCAAGTGAATTAGTTATGCAAGACGACGCCGCCGGGCGCAGTCAGACGACAAATTGATCACGTTTTCGGGGGGGGGGGGGGGGGCAAGAGTTGAGGGTAGTTCTCTTTTTTTATACATGGATGTTTGGAGAAGTTATTAGTTGTGAGTGTTATTAAGGATGAGGGGGTGATATTTTGTCGGAGATAATAAAAAATTGCCTGTCACTTCAATTTTCAGCCGGGGGATTTTTCGATTCGGTTTATTTGTGGGATAGATTATCTCTTTTGAAAATTGATGAATGTGTTTTTTTTCCTTCTTTAGTTTCTGACGGTGAAATTCAGGAGCATCGTAAAAAGATTATATGACTTTTTGCATTTTTCTCCCAATTTCAGAGGCCTTCAGTTTTATAACTAAACAATTTTGTGAATAAGCGGAATCAACTTTTTTGAAAACATAAGTGGGAATAACTGAGCTTATATTCGTCCATGTTTTGGGTCTTATTTCTTACGCAATTTTGTAGGCTACACATATAGCGTTCATGTTGCGCTCTGTCACGCGGATTAAAGGCTCCCTCAGGATGCGAATCAGGACGATCGATAAAATATCTCGGGTGTCCCGATACTCCAGGTCCTCCCTCGGGATCTCGCAGGCGGCGCTGCTGAATTACGAGACTACGGAGAGGAAGTCACAAATTCTCATTATTAGGCTAAAATATTGAAATATTGAGGAATCTGGAAGAAATTTTTTCGAAAGCGAGAAATATTGAAGATTATCATAATGTTCTCGAGCCCAGAGGCTTTATGGTGATTTTTGTCCTTTGCTTTTTTTGTTGGGAATTTACATTTTTCACCTTTTTATGTTTCGGGAGTCTTTAACTTGAGGATTTGCTGGGATTCCTGATCAGCCGAATCTATTAACCTTTACTTACCCTCTGATTGTATATGCTGCTCAAAATCCATGCTCTTGCATATTTTCATTAAATAACATTATGCACAATGTGTAAAATGTTAAAATACACTTGCGCGCTTAAAACTTCATACATAAAAAACAAACTATTTAGCTCAAATATTAATATTAATATATCAATAAATATAGTTCAACAAAATGAAATACTGTACAGAATATAAGATAGTAAGAATATATTTTATTATTATGTACACAAATTAGCCTCCCATTTTTAGGCAACATTTTTGGGAGGCTAATTAATGTAAATAATAATAAAATGACTAGCCAATTACGAGCTTTCGTAATTTAAATAAGATTAAAAACAGTTAGTATATATAATTGTGAATAGCTTTTGTCATAAAAATTAAAATAAATATACAGAAAAATCATTTAAATGGTATATCCTACAACATTGTAAATAAATTACATAATCAACATTGCTGTAATTGGTTTTTCTGGAATTTTCTGGATAGAAGATTGACCATGGTTAGCGATGGATGGAAGGAAGACGAAGCTGGATACAGAAAGTTTGAAGCGAATTACTTTATTGGAACTGTTTCACTCAACTGTCTTATCTGCCCCTCGACAGCATGGATTAGAGAATTCGTACTTTTCTAATTGTCCAACTTTTCTTTTTAGGCCAGACAATGGCTTTCTCCTGGTGATGATTTCTTTTTACAATGACCACACTCATCCACGGATTTGTCCTCTTCCCTGCTGGATTATAGAAGCGGTTGACCGCCCAGACGAAAAAGCGAATACGGACATAATATGATACATATAGGGAAAATATTCGAAAGTACAATATCTTCTAAGAAACTTACGTTTCTTAAAAAAATTTAACCTTCCATGTATTATGTTTCATATATGTTTTTGTATGTACTTCCGTGTGGGCGTCGATTAAGCCACACCCGGTGACAAATTAGTGCGTCGCTTAACTTTACTAGGGCTTCGCGAACGCAATTCAATTCAATTCAATTCAATTCAATTTATTTCCTGTTGGTAACATTAAATTACATGAGGAACGTCAAAAGTGTAGGAATACGGCAATGTAAAAGTAGTAACTTAGACTAAAATACATGTTAAAAAGTACAATGTAAAAATTCATTTATAGAATAAAAACAGCGAGAAATCAAGAATTCTTTGAGCTTTTCTTTGAAGCATTTTTCTCTTTTGATTTCCTTTGGCAAGGCGTTATACAATCTTGCTCCCATCGAAAAAGGATCTTTTCCAATAAAATTTGTTTTACATAATTCAAGTTTAAAATCAGCCTTGTTTCTGACGTTATGACTATGCACATCTTGTACTTTGCTCCCTTCTTCGTGAGATTTCCTCGTGAACATAATTGTTTGAAAAATGTATATACATGGTAGCGTTAAAATGTTATGTTTCACAAAGAATATTCGGCAAGAATCCTTGTAGAATATCTGCACATGGGTTGCTGCTGGCTTTAACCATAAATTTGATCGCGCGTTTTTGAAGGGTAAACAGCCGTTTCGTGTGGGTGGACCATCCCCACACGATGATGCCATAGGCTAATAACGAGGCAAAGTGTGTGTGATAGACCATTTTTAGATTGTCAAATGAAATCAAGTCCCTGAGTTTTCTTAGAAGGAAACAGCCTGCTGCTATTTTAGGGCATAATTTTTCTATGTGCTGCTTCCAGCTTAGGTTGTTGTCGATATAGACCCCCAGGAATTTGAGGCTTTCCTGTTCTGGAATGCTCTGTGATTCGAGCTTTATTAGTGGACTACAGGGATCAGGTGTTTTCTTTGGTTTATATCTCATGAACGAAGTCTTATATTTATTTAGAACGAGGCTATTTGTCGCGCACCACTCTTCGATTTGTTTGACCGCCAGGATTGCTTTGCTGCTCAAACCGCTGGGGGCTGTGACTAGATGTGTGGTGTCATCTGCAAAAAGAGTCAATGTCCCTTCCGTGATGGAGAATGGGAGGTCGTTCGTAAATAAAATAAATAAAACCGGCGAGATGATTGAGCCTTGGGGTAAACCTATGTTAATTGTTTTTGGTTGTGAACATTTTGTGACACCGTTTATTTTTATGTGGACTACCTGTGTGCGGTCTGTTAAGTAGGAACGAATCCAGTTATTCGCTACACCTCCGATTCCAATCTGTTTTAATTTGGATAGCAAGAGCTCGTGTTGTTCCGTGTCGAATGCCTTAGTGAAGTCGTAGAATATTCCTACAACTTCTTGACGATTTTTTAAGGCTTGGAGTATGCTAGTAACAAAACCCGCCATGGCCGTGGCGGTAGACTTTCCTTTGCGGAAACCATGTTGATTGGTGTTTAGTATGCCGAATTTTTCAACGAAAGAAATTATCCTGGTGCATATGGCTTTTTCGAAGATTTTTGAGAACACCGACAACAGCGCGATTGGGCGGTATTTGGAGACTAGCTTTTTGTCCCCGCTTTTAAATAGCGGTATGATTTTTGCACTTTTTAGTGTTTTAGGAAAAACTCCCTGCTCAAATGAAGCGTTGACTATGTTAGCTAGAGGCACAACTATGTATTCTGAAATCTGCTTCAGCACATGCCCCGGTATTTCGTCGAGCCCTGCCGACTTCTTTTTGGCTATTACCGTTATGATGCTTTCAAGTTCAAGGGTCGTTACTGGGCTGAGGAATATGATCAATTGTGTTGCGTTGAAGATGAGCGTAGCTGTTTGTGTTTTTAGTTTGTGTGTTTGGGAGTATTTAAAAAAAAAGGGGCACTAAACAAAAATTTCCGGTTTTTTCCATCTTTTCCCAATTTCGAATATTGCTCTTTTTTCTAATTAGAAGGATTTTCTTGAAAAACGCAGGGGGTCTAAGTTGAGAACATAAGTGGAAGCCCGGAAAAGTTCATCGCGCGCACAACACACAAACAAACAAACAAACAAACAAACAAACAAACAAACACATAGAAGTGTTTTTTTACCAGTAGTGAAATTGAAGATTTCGCTTCGCTCGCTACGCTCGTCAAAAAATCAATCACAAAAAAAACTTCGCGATAATGTTACTTATTTCGGATCATAATTAGGTGTACATTATGATCTGAATTGCTGAAAATCTAATGAGTTACTTCGAGACGACTACCTTCGACTTTAAGGCGCATAATATACTAATCATTTGCCTTAGTACTGATGTAGACATACCGCTACTTTTTATCCTGTTGCATGCATTACTTTCATCGGATTGTTATTTCCTTTCAAACCTTTTTTTTCTAGGTTGCTTCGCTGGTGACTAAACACGTTTAATAATTTAGAGTTTCGATCCAAAAATGAAATAAGGGCAAATTCTTTACAAAAAGACTGAATGGAACATTTTTAATGAATACAAAGTGCTCGGCAAAAATATCTCGAGCAGTGTCCTGGATTGTGGAGAGCGCAGCAAACGAGAACTGCGTTTGTGATAAGTTGAGAAAATATCCAGGAAAAAGCAATGGACAAGGTTAAGAACGGGAATAACTTTCCACAATTTTCTTTTAGAGCACGGCTATGATTAAATAAAGCCACTTGGAGGAGGTGCGTTGGAACTGTTTGCGAGGGGAGTACAGTGGCGTACTCATTTTCTCTCTGCTCTTCCACATCCACCCCCTCTTACTTTCGGCGACATACATTCAACTTCAGTTAATGCAGCTACGATACGGTTTTACAGATTACGGCTTTGCAGAATATACTCATATATACTTTGTTTTATTTAAGAAGATAAAATTCCGCTGGGAGCGCTAGTAGTCACTGTAGTTTACATAAGCGCCAATTTGACAAAACTGAAATCCTGTCATCATCTCTATACATTCTAATACTACTAAAGCTTATGTTTTTATCTCGCAACTATTTGTTCGTTGATATTTTTACTCATAAATGTGAAATAGATTCAGGTTTTAATTTTTTTATTAGTAACCGAGTAAGTGGTTTGTTCTCACACAATTGAAATTAAAATTCACGAGTTGGTAGTTCGTGAGGGGGAAGCCCCTGCTGTTGCATCTTCTCTCACGGGCTGGACTGTATTGCTCTATATAATATTGTGTCATCTCATCAACAATGGATAAATAACGTCACTGCAGTTAAAGCAGAAATTGACCACGTGTGAAAGTAGAAATCACTGAAGTATCTACATATAAAATTATTTAGTGTCTACTGCTCTGTACAATATTAAGTTATGTTAAAATTAAGTGACAGTGGTAAAGAATAGCCAACACTTGGGAGGTTAGTGAACACATTATTGTCTGACCTCATTTGAAAGTAACAAAGAAAAAAGCTCTTGTGCTGAACTAGCAGCGATCTTAAAGTTCCGCCACTGTTTTGAAACCGAAGAATGAAAGTCTGGCTCGGGGGTTTCGTTCTAGGAGAGGGAAATGGAAAAACGGTGAACTGCGTGAGAGGGGGGGGGGAGAGATGTAGGGAGAGGGAGAGAGAGAGCGATGTAGGAAAATGGACAAAAGTAGGGAGGCAAGTTAAAGAAAATTGGCGCACCGGGAGCTAGAATAAAATAAGAGAAACAGTGCCGTGCGGAAAAGGCGCTAGGAAAACGGGAGGAAAATTGGCGAATTGTTTTTCTGGAATCGAGATATAGTTTCCGCACTTGCTAAAAATGTGTAAAAGTGATTTTGTTTTCGCCGAGCATTGGTCGAGAAAACTATAACTAAGGTAATAGAGGTTTTTTTTCAGTTTTGCGCTGATTTTGTGTTGGTTTTTGATCACGTTCATTTTTGTAGACTTATCGGTCAGCCAGGTAGACAATTAAAAGCCCTGGAAACATTTTTGTACACCATGAACGCAAGAACATTAATATAGATTGAGTACGTCCAGACAAAAATAACTTGCAGACTTGGGAACATGAGATAAAAATTCCGCTCTTCAAAATTTTTTGCCTCGACCAAACTCTACAGTTTAAAGATTCCTGTGTTTTTAACCCTGTTTTATATAAATCTCATAGCAAGTAGCTCGCCAATTTCTCTTCACTCGTAACTGGACATGAAACACGACATCATTGCGATTATGAACTTCCGAGTAGACATTCAAATTTCCACCATCACAACTTGCCGAGCGAAGCCATATCGACACAATATGCCCAAACCACAGATGAAGTGCTCGGACCATTTCGAGTCGTTTACGATCGTTGTTAGGACAGCCGACGTTCAACTTTGACCAGTCCGCGTCGATCCTAAAACTTCTAGCAACTTCCCCCCCAATAGAAATTGTGTACAGATTCAAGTTAGCAGCGCTTTATATAGATCTCGGGACAGCAGTTATGAGCGAGATGAAACTGCGCCTTGACCACTTCAGAGACCCATTGGCCAAAGTGTGTCCAACTCGTAACTACACTCTCTTTCTGAACGGCACTTAAGTTACCGAATGCAGACTGTTAACGTTAAGTTAAGTTGTTTGCTTTTAGAAATTGCCCTTGCAAATTCAGCAAATTCCCTTACTTGAATCATATAATTGATGAGCGTAGCGAGCGCAGCGAAATCTTTAATTGCGCTAATGGTAAAAAAAACACCTGTGTGTGTTTGTTTGTGTGCGCTCTACAGGCCAAACGCCTGCTTCGATTGCGATGACTTTTTCAGGGTGTCTACTTTTGTTCTCAACTTAGACCCCATGTGTTTTTCAAAAAAATCCTCCATACACCTGCCCTTCAAATCAGAAAAATTGGCAATATTCGAAATAGGGAAAATTAGGAAAAGAACGGAAATTGATCTGAAAGTGCATATATTCCCTAATGTTCTCAATTTCGAATATTGCTCTTCGAAACATCACGACCGGCTGTTTACGACGTTCTGATTTCACTTATCTGCTACAAATCTGCTACAATTGATCTTCAACGCGAACACTTACGCAGAGTTTCCTATAGTATATAAAATAGAAAACACTCTGTGAACTCTAAAACTTCATCGTCAATTCGTCACCACAATAAGGTCTCAATATCGTTATTAGTTTCATGCTCTTTCGTTCTTTATATCCGTAGGTATTATTATTTTTTGTTCGTATTTTTGTTACTTTCTCTTATTATGGCGTGATATATTTTCAAAGGATTTTTTCGAATTAGTTTCCACTCTGCTTTAAACCTAAATTTTTTAAATGGATCATTACGAGCCAACAAAACGCCCTCGTGTTTTCGTCGTATACGCGGAGGTTCACGCGGGAACGTCTCCTGGCCACAAATACTAAACACAGAGTTTTGGGGGAAAATACATTTGTAGTTGAAGGGTTGTTGAATGTCGGATGGTGTGTTAGGTTATTATACTCTCAAAAATGACAGAGGTGTACATTTTCAAAAAGTGCCTAAAATTTATTTTTTATGTCATATTTTACGTAGCTCGAATGGAAAAACTATGTCATAACTTGTATTAAAATCTGCCATCCGACATCAATTGATTCTTTCTCGGTCTATGAGTTTTTTTTCCAAATTTGTATATTATTAATTGTTGGTGTAGGAAGTTCCCGCGTGAACCTCTGCACCGACCCCTGGCCACGCAGCCTGGCTTGTGAATCCAATCATTCGCTACGCTCTTAAAATGGACAACTACAGTTCCAAAGTCATTTCACGTTTGTTGGCAAATACACGCACTGCTTTCCTCATGGCAATAATTTGCCCACCAACGAGATTGACTCTGCAATTATACAGTACACGCCAAGCTTATTGCAACAACGCAAATGAATTTTACAGTAGCTCTGCACACGGGAATCTCTTTACTCTCCATCTTTACTGTTGCCTAACGGTCGAATTTATGCGCAAACTTAAACATCAAGCCGCACATCAAGCACATCACGTCGCACGTCAAGCACATCAAGCTGCACGTCAACGCATGGAAAAACCACATCAAAAGCGCTATGCATAAGTATCTCGGAACCAGTGCAAATAGAGAAGTTCGTAGACCATCGCTTTTATTGCCGAGTGGTTTTGGAGTATAGTTTTGATAGGAGTGATGTGTGCACAAGCGTTACAATGAGTCAGGAGACATTGTTTGCGACTAATATTATAGTTTTCTCTACTTCAATACCGATAATTTTGAAATCTGAAGTCGAGTTCAGATGGATCGCTACGCCTACTAGATCACAAATTATTAGAGTGGAAGAGAAGTATTTAATTAAATTAAAGCTGTGGTAAACTAGAAGTGATTTCGAGGGAAGATGATGCACTAGACTCAGTGACGAAGTGGAGGCCCAAGCCGCCCCCGCAAGGCTTGCCCCCCCCCCCCCGTCAGGGGTCCCATAACCCAAACAGAATGTTTGTTTTAAAATGCAAAATAATTTCAAGAATGACTTTAAGGCTCTCCATGACTTTCTTAAAACAAAATGTTATTGTGTACTGCGACATCAAATTTTTCTGAAATAAGTTATACTGTTGTACTGTTAAGACCACCATCTTTGCAGAATGCGGGCCTGCAGTTTCGAAGACTATGGCGTACAAGTATGGTGCACCGTACAAGACTGGAGGTGGCTTTCTTGGCTTCGAAAGATAAATGATTTTTCGTGAAACATCACTGCTCGATGCATTAGCAAAATCCCCATAACTCAGTCAGTTAATAAGCTGCAACCCTCAGGGGTGGTTCTTTGACGAAGGAAATATGCTTCCTGTGATGACACGTGACAAATGCAATACAAATAATGGATTATTAGAGAAAAGAGGCCATATTTTGGACTTCAAAAACAATTTCCCTAGTCAAATTTTAGTTTGTTGGGTGGGGGCAAAATTTTATTTGGGCTGCGGGGGGGGGGGGGGGGGCGTGATTTTGCTCTACGCCACTGACTACACTGATGAATTAATACGAAACCACATGAAACCCGACAGACAAACAGCGTTATAACGTTCAATCAAATTTCATCGAAAGTGCACACATTCGGGTTTCATATGAAACGGGGCCCACGAAACTTAATAAACCCCAGGGCGCAAAGAGGCTGTGCATCACAACGCAAATCAATTTGTCTGCGCGACTTTCCAATCGGAATGTACCTGTATTGTGAAGGGTGTATATCGGATTTCCTACGCTCTGGTTCCGTCGGTTGTGTGTGTATGTGGTAGTGAGGGGGGGGGGGGGGCGGGGGGTAGGGGGGGGGGGTGCCGATGCCTCGATTTATGCAGGGCTCGCTCGAAGCAGTGACCTTCATTGATGGGGTGCTAACGGACTGTTTACGACCTACCTGAAGCATTTCTGGAAACTTGTTATGAAATTCGATGTCTGGTACCTGTTTAACAATAATTGGTTTTATTTGGCGGACGTTGAAAATCATTATAATCTCGTTTGATTTTCTAAAACATAAAGAAATACTTTATTATTGTTTTCTATTCAACGAAGGTAGGTAATTGACATTGGCTATCCACCCACCCCTGTCACTTCTTTTTTTTTTTAACTTATTTTCGTCATTCAGTTTAGTTCCTTGCATTCGGCTTTTCTCTCATATAAATACGGCGGCTTTGGTGTGATAGTGGAAACTGTGAAAAGACGTTCCTATTGATATACATTTAAATTCTTTTTATAGCTAGCTGTTTTTTTTCCTGACCCATTGATATAAGACGGCGTGTTTTTTTTAAACTTACAGTTTTCTCTCATATTAATACTTTTAAATTTATTTATACCATTTCATCTTCCTCTGTGATTGGTGACTTTTCAATAAAAAAAAAAAGAAACACTTGTACGCGAAAACGAAAGTTTATACAATATGATATCCACACTTCACAAGAACGTATAGATTTTGATACTAATGTAAATTTGTTTTACGTAAACGGTTTTTGAGGCAGCTTTTGTTAGACGAGATTTGTTATTGACTGACGGTCTCCAATTTACCCAGTTGAAATGTTAATTACTAATCAAGGAGACGACACAAGCAATCGATTGAGGAAGTAATTAGTTTCAGTGAGGATATATAACAACAAAGCTTATAAATTATTCTCAAAAGACACAATAGTCAACAATCTTATTTCTTAAGGCTATTCATTGATGGTTGTTGAGGTTAATTGAATTCAACTTTTTATGGATTTCCAAGAGATATGTCGAGGTTCTGAAATATTCAATTTGTTGTCCAAAGTGTGAGGATTCCGTAGATATTTGTTTCGTTGCGATCGGATAACGGGTGTGGCCTGGAAAGTGTATACGGTAAGAGGTAAATTCTTAGCTGGAATTTACCCTTAAGCACATCTTTCAATATACCGGATAAACATGGTTATTTTAAAACTCTTGGAAGTAATTGACGAGTAAATTTTGCGAAATGAAAATGGTTCAATTGGTGGCCATAAGTGTGAAGATTCCGAAAACATAGGTTTCGTCGCGATCCGACGAAAGGTGTGGCCTGGAAAGTGCATACCTTACGAGGTGAAGGGAACGGTTCTACTTCGGAGCTCATTGAACGCTCTTAAATAAGTTTCAGTGAGGATGTATATTACCATAAAGCGTATAAATTATTCTCAAAAGACACAATAGTCAACAATCTTATTTCTTAAATAAGTTTCAGTGAGGATGTATATTACCATAAAGCGTATAAATTATTCTCAAAAGACACAATAGTCAACAATCTTATTTCTTAAATAAGTTTCAGTGAGGATGTATATTACCATAAAACGTATAAATTATTCTCAAAATACACATTAGTCAACAATCTTATTTCTATTAGTTTCAGTGAGGATGTATATTACCATAAAGCGTATAAATTATTCTCAAAATACACATTAGTCAACAATCTTATTTCTATTAGTTTCAGTGAGGATGTATATTACCATAAAGCGTATAAATTATTCTCAAAAGACGTCTACAACATTATTTTTTAATGTGTGTACATTTTTCTAGGAATCACAAGCTTTGACTGCGTACCTATGCACAATTTAATTTCAGTACCAATCCTATGGAAATCAGATCAATTAGTTTTAGGAATTTATGAATGGTTGAGCTCTAGAGGTATGCTGGCTGGAAATGGAGCCAAATGGTTCTCACTGACTACCTAAACATCTGCAAACAATGAATGCGGACCAAACATTGATTTCTTATAATTGCTGGACACTAATTAAACTGTTGTTTAATTACATGGCTTGCTGCCTTTTGTTCGTTCAATTTTCACTCTATCGCGTTTCATTGTTTAGTTCGCAGATTGAAAACGTTTCACATTTTCCCTATACTTCAATCGGTTCGAAATAAATAAATTTCCTCTAATAATCAGCTGGCAAAGCGATCCAGCCAATCGACGCTGTACATTTAGGTAAACAAGATTCCATTCTCTTTAGCGCATCGTACCCTTTCACTAATGAAGTACAGTGTCAGAGGAGCCAATTTTCGAGATGAAGTCTCCGCCGCCTTCGCTATATACATGGCCCAATACTCTTAAGTGAACCTTTGAGAAAAACTCGGATATCCTTAATGAATTAAGCCCCCTCCTCTGGGCAGCTTCTCACGGCATGCGGGGATGAGGTCGTATTTCCGAGAGATGCCGTGGTCCAGAGGTGGACGGCGAAAGGATGAGGCTTAGTGGCCAGGGGGGTGGGGTCGGTGCGCTCCGTGTTCAGGGGGGGGGGGGGGGGCGAGGGGTTGTTATACCACCAACGGATAGGAAATTACTTGGAATAATCTCGCTCAGATCTTTGCGACGGGCGCCATGGGTGTACGGCGAGGAGTCGGCCAGAAATAAGAACTAATCTTTGGAGGGTGTTTTTTTTTCTCGTCCTGTTCCCGGCGATAATGAATGAAATATGGCGACCGAGTCCTTTCTAGTGGAAATGTGTGCATTTTCTCTGTTTTCTTTGCGGGTTTTTTGAAAGGGAATGTTTTTTTCAGGATGTGCATGGAAATGTTTTACGCCGGGAAAATGTTTACTTCGATTTAAGAGAGTATACTATATTATATGTGTTTTAAAAACGTATAAAATGCCGTGCCTGTTGTCTATTAATTTTGAAAGAAATTACAATCGGAAAGATCATGAGACATTCAACCCATTTTGATAATATCGATTTGGATTCTAAAATATAGTATTAATTCAGATCATTGCAGCATTGTACATGCGGCCGCTTGACCGCGTACACCATCACCTTTTGCCTGTAGATCGTTACAAAAACTAATTAGTCCTATTACTTTTGGCAACAAATTGACACCATTGGAATCTCCAGACGGTAATTCAAAGCACGGCTCAGCCAATCGTCATCAGTAATGAAAAAATCATCAATGAAATACATAAAATGGTTTAATTTTAAATTGGAGCGCTACACAAGCTCGTGATTCCATTTATATGAAAAGATTGTTAATTTTGAAAATACAACACCCAATGAAATTAACGAGTACGCATTAATTATAATCAAGTTAGCAAACTCACCGAAATATAAATTTAGAGCATACACAAAATGAAATAAAAACTGTCCGACGCGCGCGCGAGATTTGATTTATTTTTGTCAAGTTGGCTAAAACAAGTGTGTTAATTAGAGCAGCGTTAGTTGCGCGTCACGCCGCTCACCCCGTTTCAGCGCTGGCGTCGGAAAACGCGTCGGAAAACTGTCGGAAAATCGTCAAGGAAATTGAAAGAGAGTCGCGCGAATGAACCAGACGATTCTAACGCTTGTGAAAATCAAGGTTAGCTAAGAGGATGAGTATGAAAAGAACTATGTGTGTGTAAGTTTGGAGTATTCTGTATACATATATGTTTATGCCATTTCTTTGATTTATGTAAGGGATTGGCGATGTGTAAAACTATGAATTTTGATAACCAGAGCATTTAAGGCTGGTTGACAACCAACTTAGCAGTAAGAATTAGCAGCAGCAGTAATGTTTGGTAGATGCATGTCTGTAAGCTTGCCTACAACAAACTTACGAACATGACTTTAACTTAACGTCAGCTAATTGTTTGAATATGCCTCAAAACTTAGTAGAGAACCAATCGGTTTCTTTTGGTTACCTGTTGAATGATTTCCTCCCATATTTAAGAAAATGTTAGGTTAAGCATTGTTGATTTTGGTACAATCTAATTGGCTTACGTAAGGAATTAAGTTGTCATTGCCAACAGATAAATTTACGTAAGAATTAACTTTAGACAAAAAGTTACTGCAAAGTTTGTTGTAAACTGGCGTTAAATCTATAATAAAGACGGACTTTTTAAAGAATGAATTCACAAAACCGTCACCACGAACGTTCGGTGGACGTCGAAAAGCCAACGGGGGATAACTTGCGTTCAACGTTCGGGTAGAACCTAATCGAACGTTTGGCGAACGTGAAAGCTGAGGTTGTTCATTATCAGGTCAGGGTTGAACGTTCGCTGTACGTTTCTGTACTACTTGAGTGTTATAATGCATGTATTAATGCACGCAGCGACAAAATCCGGTTCCCATTTTGGACTTTTCAAACGAGTTGTGGACGATAGATTGTGTGAAGCTTGTATCACCATTCATATCACTCGCTCTCCCAGTGATAAAGATAACTGAGTGGCGTTGAAATCACTTAGGTACACAGCTGTTAACGTCACAAGTTACACAAATTTTCGCAAAGTTATCCCATGTCACCGCCTTCTCTAGGTAGTTCGTTTTCGGTGAAAATTCAACAATTTTGAATTGATGTAGTACCTACTTTGATATAATAATGACGATAACAGTTTGTTCCTGTAATGTGCTAAGGGACTTTTCACGTTGTAAAATGGTAAACATCTTTTCAGACGTGAATCTTGACAGAAATCGGCTAAAAATACAAAAATCCGTGAAACAAAACGTCAACTTGCTCGTAATTGTTAACGGAATTAGCGCACAGCGAATGAAAAGGAAGTATTTCATAGTTCTCTAGCTCTCTCTTTCACGCACACTTTCTCTGATTTATTTCAAAACACTTTTTTTTTCCACGCGAATAAATTCTGTCTCATTCCAGCAAATTTCCCTCTCCATTCTGCGTTCTTAATTGAACCCGTTCCTCATAATTATATTTCCCGACTCCCGCTCATATTTCCCTAGCGACAGATCACGTACCTATTATTACGCTCGCCGCTTTTCTAGTTTCAATCAAATGGCAATCTGTCGTCGAAAGTTATACATTTTCCAATATTTTTCGTTCGAGTTGACGATTTTTTGAAATATCATTTATTTAATTTTAAAATCTGAATTAGTTTTAATTTTAATTTTAGCACTGACTAGCTCAATGTCCTAGTCATGTTTATGTTTTGTATATGATACCTTGTGATTTGACGAGCACTAAATAAATTGAATTGAATTGATAAATGCATCCAAAGTCTTTGAAATTGTCGTGTAGCAACTATAATCAAGAACAAAACGACTTGTACTCTCTTTCCCTCCGTTGTGCTAACCAGAACGAGAGAGCTTCACTATAGCTTCACACAAATTAACATATCCGCTAGCTTAATCTCGGTGCAGATTAATCCGCCAGAGATTTATGTGACAATCCAAGACGGCACTGGCGACAGCTGCGAGACAAATTGCAATTGCGCGGATGATTCATGACTAGGTGGCGGCGACGTCGTCGTCTTTGCAATTGAAACATGTTCTAATTGTGTACTCGTGTAAGTTATGTTGCTCGCTAAGTTTGATACGGTTAGTGGACGAAGTGCACTTATACGAGCGAGTGTAGGATGAGGATGTTTAACTTGTAACAATGGTTGGTTGGTTGGTATAGGTATATCCATGGATGCTTGCAGTTGAGTTGGGCTGGATTTATGGCTGGCGAATTTCGGTGGGGTTTTTAATGGTTTTTCTCTGTAAGGTACAATGGTTATTTGAAACAAACGTGCTGGATATCATAGTTAAGTGACCACAAACAATGTTATATTTCATGATTAGTATAAATCAACAAAGTCTTAGATGTACTTTGAAATCAAGCATCGCACTAGAACACTACATTCACAATATAAAAGCACTGCTCTAAATGTCTCTTATTATGCTATCACAAAATCACTCAACGTTTGGCAAAAGTAAAAACCATTTAAAAAAACCAACATTACCAAACCAAAAAAAAAAAATAATAATAATACAGTTGCAAAACGAACCATCAACCTTCAGTATAAAATACAAACCCTAAACCGACAGACCCAACAAACCAAAAGTGGAAAAAACTATATTAAAATTATATTAATTAATTAATGATAAGGGTATCGATTGTAAGTAAGGCTATTGAAAACAAATTGTGAAAGTAATATTAAATCATAAGTATAAATAAATAAAGTAAATCATTAAGTAAAATTAAATCATCAAAATTGTTGCTGTAATTATACTTTATACATCATAAACATTAGAACGCAAGAGAGCACGTTGCACAATATATCGAACTGTAAGCTAAGAGCAAAATGTATTTATGCGATCACAAAAATCACAAAACTTCAAACAAATGTCCTAACCAATTTACACAAAATAAACAAACATGCAATAAACACAATCATAATTATCTGAATTTAAACATAAGGATAAATCTGTAACGAAAACAGATTTTTTAAACAAGTGCGATTTATATTGAAGTTAATAGCCACAAACTGCAATGCTTGAAAATTTTGATTTAACAATCTAAATGCCAAGTATTGGCTATCATTTAATAATTTGGAAGGAAGACGAAGCTGGAAAAATGTGCCACCGAACCGGGATTCGAACCCGGAACCTTGTAGGAGATCTAAACCTCTTTTTCTAAAATTTTCTAGGAGAAAAATCTCTTTTTAGACAAACTTAAAGCGACTACACCCGACATAAAACAGAACAATAACAACCTCAACTGAAAAACTCTAAAATAAGATACATCAAACTTAGACGGCTGTTGTGCACTCTTGTGGTCTAACTCTAACTGACTGCACACGAGGTTTAGCCGACTTCACACGAGATATAGCCGACTTCGCACGAGGTCCAACCGTCTTTCGTCTATTTACGCTTGCGTTCGACTTGTTCCCTTTCCAAGCCTGACTTTGACGGTTTGAGCTCGCAGTTGCAGCCGCACTTGTCCGGGTGGACATACCTCCAGATGTCGTCGTGGACCTTTTAAGCCCCGTGTTAATTCCCAGCTTGTCATCCCAATAATTTCGAGACTTGTCATCGAAAACGATAAAGAATAAAAACAACACGAACCCTTGTATCGGGTCCAGGACCTTGTTGATAAACTCGACAGCATCACTGTGAGATCCGATGTCGTTGAACATCTCAAAAACCGTTGGAATCCCGAACAAGAAGAACATGAGGACAACAGTCTTCAAGCGCCGCTTCATCAAATCTGTGTCGTTAAGTCCGTGGCGAGCGAGGTTGCCTTCGTCGCCACATCCGCATTTGTTAGTAATTTTGTAGACAATCGCTACCAAAAACCCCATAGTCAGTACCGTGATGACAGCCCCTGGCACTAGGTACAGCACGTAGTGCGTGAGCTTGTCAGGGCTGCAGAAGTGTACCTTCTGGTCCCACGATAACAGAACGACAAGAGGTAAAACAGGCGCTCCCCACGCCACGACGCTAACCTTCAGGAGTAGATGAGAAACGCTTGACGCCCCGACAATCCCAGAGAAGCGTTTGTACTGCAGGACGGACATGACCAGACCCCAGCAGTAGTGCGTGAGGCGTGTGTAATGGACCGAGACGGTGAACCCGATGAGAGTCAGATCGACGTGATTGCTGTCTGCGAATATCAAATGTGTCTCTCTGTACATTGTCAAGGCGAGATACAGGAATGAAGACGCGCTGAGATTCATCAAGATTCTGTTCCCCAGGTCTTTACGCCATTTTGAAAATAGAACTGCTGTAAGTGCTATTCCTATGAAGCCAATCAGTGAAATTGATGCGCCTAGCAAAAATATGATTTGGGCAGCAGTGTAATTGACCAAAAGAGAAAAGTTTTCCATTAAAGTATACTCGTACATAATGATATTTGAAACTAATCGGTGTTTAATATCACACCGACATATCAAGATGTTGTTAAGGTTGACCATCGAACAGATGTCGTTGGTCCAGTAACCAGTAGAAGCATTCCAGGAGGCACAAGATATGTTGATATAGTCCTTTGGATTCTCACTGGGATGGAAATACACATCTAATATAGTGGTATTAGCTGTTTCAAAATATGTATATGTAATTAGCATCTCCTTGTTGTTGCTTTTGTGAACGTCAAACAGACGATAGTTAAAGATTGAGCTGGTTGTCATTGTTCGAGGAAATGGTGAAATGTTTAAAGGGTAGATTAAAAATAGAAATCGCCGGAATTTTAGAGACTCTGGTGTGAGTGGTAGCAACGCAAAAGTGGGGTTGCTGGAAAGAATATAATCGGATGTAACATTGTTGTAAATGTATTGAAAATATTCCTGTCCGTGGCCAAAAAATTGAAAGCCAAAAGGGAATTCTTTTAGATATTTTGTGGGTAAAGTGTAGTACCCAAAAGCAATTATTGTCATGTACGAGATGGCCGACACGTCGCTAGTGTCGTTTGCCGACAAGACGCTGTTAGAGAACAAATCCATGGAGAGCTCAGTGTTCTTTGCACTTAAAGATCCGTCGATTTTGAAATTTTTACAAAAAGTAAAGCTTGAATCAACCAGAAATCTACTAAATAAAATAGTTAGATCCTCAAAAATTTGTTTGATTTCTATCTGGTGGTCAATCAAGAAATCATATTCCAGTAGCATGACACGTTTGTAAACGTTTAAAGTTTTGCTAACCAGATTTTCATCAGTTAGAACAAGAGAGGCGTTCCTTATGAGTTCGACCCCGGTTTTAAAAACCGCATCCGCATCCGTCAGATTTTGCATCAGCATTGCATAGATTTCATCATTAAATATTACATTAGTGTATGTGTAAATAAGGAATTGCATCCCGAAATATGAGTTAAATGAAGTTTCAGACAAACTGCAGTTGCACACGTCGAAAGAGTTGGCCTTAACGGTGTCACACCTTGCGGTTGACCAATTCTCCAAAGACAGGCTCCAGAATGAGCATTCCTGGCTGCTGGCGTATATTGTTTGGTCCAGGTAAAACTCAACAAATTGGTTTGATTTAGTGGCATTATTTTTAGATACCAAAATGATGTCAACCACACGACTGCTGAATATGAAGTTCTTATCGGAAGGTAATGGCTTCAAAGGAATGTCCATCGGGTAGACCAGAAATATAATCTTATCGTTTTGCAAGGTCACAGATTCGGTCACATGAGCAGAGAACTGAGAGTTGCTCGAATACAAAACGGACGGGTCATAATCCGGAGATGTTTTGAGAATAGGAGGGTAATGTGTTTCATAGTCGTACCATATGGACGAGTCGTTGTTGAAAGGAGTTAAAATTACTGAACAAACTGCATCGAAATTTTGAGACCCCATTTCCTTTGAAAACACATCCATATCACATTCATCATGTAATAGTATTTTGTGGATATCTTTAATGATCTGCGTTTTAGTTTGATTATTCATACGAAAGGTGCGTTCTTTGTCCCCATACATAACATCATCTAACTTTGATAAACCTTTTTCCACAACACTCTGTCCTTCACTGTACTTCTTTAATATGTGTGTTTCGAAAATCAACAAATAAAAGTATTGAAAATCCGTTATATCAAAAGTTATTGCGCTCACAGTTAAAAATCTTTGAGCTACACCCAGATAAGTGAACACGATGAAAGTATCCCTAGACCCCGAGTCGTTGAACGCTACCAACATGTTACAAGTGCACACTCCGCGGTACAAGTCAGGGTTCTTGAAACAACCCAGGGTTGTCCAATTGCCCAGGTCTTCGCTCCATCTGGCGCAGCCCAGGTCGAACAGCGAGGAGTTCGCTGACTTTTCGTTGTAATACATGTGCACGAACTGGTGCTCATGGCCTTTCTTACCAAGCAAAGGGTTTAGGGCGATGTCCAGAACTCTAAATGTGTTCACCGAGAAACCTTCAATCACATTTGAAGCTTTCAAGAATAGACAAGGGCGGTAAAGTACGAAAGAGTACTGATCATTTTGCTCGGTCACCGACTTCGAAAAAATTAATGAGAAGTCTACGCTGCTATGAAACAATGCATTGAGATCTATACTTTCCTCAGATCTGTAGTAGTTCATTCTGTAATTCGAAGTACTGTTGTAAAAAGCGTAACCAATCAGAGGATCACCGACGTAGGAGTCCAGCTTGAAAACAACGATTGTTAGGAGTTTGTTACTGAAACCACTGAAACCACTTCCGCCGTTAGGTTCAACTTTGGCCAAAATGTAGCCAATATCTTCTAGGATTGTCTTACTGCCGTTCCGATGTTGTATTTCGGGATCGAACTGCATCAACACTGACAAGTAGATTGTTACGAAGTCCTCAAGACCTGGAACCATGTCCGTTTGCTCACATTTCCTTGCTAGATCAGCTACCAACACCTCCGTTCTTCTCATTTCAGCCAAATCCGAAGCGTTCTTGACCTCAATACCAATATTCGTGTTAGTCAGCTGTTCGATGTCCTCCGTGTACTCGTAGAATATGTATGTAGTCGTTTTGGCATTGTTTTTCGTGTCACAATAGCAAGTGACGTTCTCATTAAAAGGATCGTCCAAGATAACATAAAGCAAACAATCTTCAGACGACCAGTTTGCTAGAGAGTCACTCCACTGCGCACATCCATGTCTTAAGATCGTACTGTCCACAAGAAAGACCCTTTCAAATTTTATTATGTCAAAAAACGGACTTGGACAATTACCCGTCTTGTTTGACACGATTAGATTTGGTTCTCTTTTGTTAATAGCTGATACATCTATAACTTTAAAGCTTTTGATAAGAAATCCAAAAGAAGGCAAATGTCGCAAAGGACAGCTGTTTTCTGGATAAATAATGAAACCAGCAGAGGATTCGTTGTTAACAAACCGCGCCGTTGAAATGTACAGAGCACTCGAATTGTACACGCTGTGGTATTTATAAAACATTTTATTTAAACATTCTACTTGACCGATTTCTGTTACTAGCATGGACACTTTTGAATTCACTTGGGTATTTCCTTCGCTTGCATTGTTGAAGAAATCTTCGATCAACGCTGCAGTGTTTGAGACGATGAAGGCTGTTAAATTTGTCTCAGTCTCACTGCTTGGTGTTTGGGTCAACGGAAGACTGGCAATTCGGTCGTAAACAGATACTAAATCTTGTAAAACAATTTGGTTCTTTGGGATTTTTAGAAGATTCTCTATTGACGTTGAGTGTTCTCTGAGTGTTCGGATTTTGTCAGGAATCTCTCCAGCTTTGTCAGTTCCCGAATCTAGATTCACACGTAATGAAGCGCTTGCTGAGAGTCGCTGATTCTCCTGCACCGTGATCCCGTTCACACCAGTTCCTTGTTCATCTGAAGCTAAACAACTTTTTGTAACGGCAACCAAGATCAGAGCGAATACTCCACGGAAAAACAACGAATACATTGTCGCACCTTGTTCAAAAAGTGAATGACTGAACCAGCAATAATATCCACTACTGTGAAAACTTCGCGTTTATTTTCGTCAAATTATCTACAACGCCATTGACCGATTCCAGTTATCATTTTTTAATTATTTGTTATATGGGTGACACTCATAAAACAGCTAAGTGCGCATCGGAACCAATTATATTCAAAAAAATGTATAATGAGGCTCACTCTAGATTATTCACAGAATATATATATAAGCACATAACAATGATATTATTATTTTTGTTTGTAGTCTGCCCTATTTTTGAAACAAAATAACGTGTGTTTTTTTAGCTCAATTTGACGGTGATGGATTTGAAGATCATTGTAAAAACTTTAATATCTAGTTATCTTGTAGTGACCGAAATATTCAGCCTTGTAGCCTTGTAGCCTCGTAAGCCTTGTACACATATGTCTCACTAGGTTTTTCTTTTTACCAACGAAAACCCTGAAGCACGAACTTGTCAGGGCTAGCATCGATTTATTCTTGCCTTCTCTTGTGTGGTTGGATCAACATTTTTTTTTTAATTTAGAGAATTCTAGGATAATGTCTCATTTATATTAATTGTGTCTGTTAATTGAGCTTGAGAAAAAGTGATTATTTAACGTCTCATTTCATGTGGTAAAAGCAATGCAAGTATGAAACTTGCTGACGAGCTGTTTATCAATTTCACTGAAAAGTTTCTAGACAATGTGCTCATACTGTCAATTTTTTATTGCTTCCGTTTCATCACTATCTCTGGCAATGACCTCATTAATATAAAAGCCAATTTTACCTTAGGTGATTAAGAAAACGATAGGGAAATGTGCAAAGATAACCCCGTTCGGCACAGAGCTTGCAATGTGATATGCATTCACCGTAGATTTACTGGTTCTTTTCTTCTTTAGCACTATCACTATCACATAATTCAATTCGTTCTAGAATTATAGTGAATTAATTTAATCCCCAGGGAAAATATTTCAAGTCGCACGTGTATCTTCACTCCATTAACCCTTTAAGTGTTTAAATTTTGAAAGTTTTAATGGCGCATTCCAATGCTAGAGCAACACAGATATGAAATCAACAAAAAAATTAAATTTTTTTTTGATTTTTGAAAATTTGAAAATTTGAAAATCGATTATTTTTTGCCTATAATCATCAAGAGAGGCTTAAATACAAAATTATTGTTTGTTGGCATAAGGGTTGTCAATCTCTATATCGATTTTAAACATTGAATGTAACCTGGAGACAAAATTAAAGATTTTCAGTTCTGCCAATGTCACTTCTCTAAAGGCGCAGTGGTACAACAGTTGTACCACCTAAACTTTGAAGTACAATGAAAAGCTCGTGGGTGTTTTTGCTGTTGCTATATATTATTTTCTGAGATCCCTGGCTAGTACTGAATGAAATATAACATTTCACCCAGATAGGATGGGAATTTTGGAAGATTCAGCCTCATTTATGAGGTGGTACAACATTTGTACCTACTCTAAAGGGTTAACCAAGATCATACAAAATTAATTCATCAATAAATAGTTCACCTTTTCCAACCCCACAAATTTCACGAATATAAAAGAAGTCCAGATGAAAACTCCAATGATAAAATTACTTGTATTCACCTGGGGCTCGTGTGCGAAGCTTAAATAATTCTTACTTGAATACCGCAAATACTTAAATACCGCACCTTTGAGGTATTTTTTGGAGCAAGATCATTGTTTTACAAGACTGGACGTACAGAGAAGGCATTTATACCAGGCGAATACAAATGACCAGAAGAAGAGACCAGCAGGATTGAACGGAAACATTGAGCTGTCTTTATTGTATTTTATTTTGATTATTTATAGTTGAACATTTTAGCCTGTCAAGCGCAATGATTCAGAGTTGTCTTTGTCTTGTCGACGAAGCTGGGTTTACACGGTTAAAGCTGGGTTTACACGGTTAAAGCTGGGTATACACGGTTCAAGCTGGGTATACACGGTTAAAGCTGGGTATACACGGTTAAAGCTGGGTATACACGGTTAAAGCTGGGTATACACGGTTAAAGCTGGGTATACACGGTTAAAGCTGGGTTTACACGGTTCAATGTTTCGTACAATGCATTGATTTCAAGGTTGATCCTATATAATTAATTTCCAGGTTTTTTTTCCCAATTTTGTATTCGACATTTTCACTGTTTTTTAATGCACTCCGTGAAATCGGCACCGAATCCATCTTACAGAGTCTCTAAAAATGTAATAGTTCAATGTTTAAATCTTTGTGCTTGTCTCATCTACACCAGATTCAATAAAAATTACACAAAATTACACAAAAATGATGTAAATCATTTACCAAGAAAACTTCATTTTTTTAAATGGTGGTGTGTTTCCAATTACAGTCAAAGCCACTTTGAATAGGGGGACATTCCAGCCTCGTTACACATCCAGCCTGCGGTCACGTGACAACCATTAATGTGTGTGCCCGATAATCCGATTGACGGACAAACCGCTAATCACAGACAGACACTAACGCCTCGTTTATTAGCCAGCGTTCCGCCGCTGTGGTTCAATGCACGCGGCGTTTTTTTTTGCACGGGACGCTTGACATTGTAAAACGATTACAAGCGTTTTGTGCCTGCGGATTTCGTGGATTCTCATTGGAGTTATGGTGATGGATTACCGGTTGTTTGGCTACGTATCACAGAAGGCTACGTATCACAGAAAGTAGCTATGCATATTTGGGAATATGTAACAATTTGGGACAAAAATATCCACTTTCCAGTTTTTAAAAATGTGATCAACGTTTTTATAGGCACTATAGTTTAAAACATTAATTTTATATCTAAAAAAATCATTCAGAATGATTATATCAAGCAATTTGGGATATTTCGGCTCAATTCTCTCTTCCCACTGAAAGTGTAGACACTTAAGGATTAAAATAATATTGTAAAATTGATGAAACTAGGCAGTCTTTATATTTACAATAAATGTTAACAATTTCTCAAACAGTAAAATAGTAGAAGGGGGTTAAACAATTTTGTAATCGACAGTGTTACATACTAATACAAATTTGACAAAACAAATTATTTTATTTATACTCATTAGGGGTGGTTTTACAAGTGCCTCAACCCAGAGTTAAAGTAGGAGTCAATTTATTTTTAACGGCAGCTGCCAATAGGATGCCGTGGAATTCATATGTTTCTGAGGGCTAGACGCTTAACCCAGAGTTGAAAAATATTGTAAATCGGTCCTCAATAACTTATTTATTAATAAATCTACATTCGCGTGAATACTATGGCATATCTCATGAACAAAATAATGTACTACATATTACACGAAAATGAAATGCTCTTCAAAAGATGCTCAAACATCTAGCAAAAAGGAGAGATCTAAATCTCCTCTTAAAGCAGTTCAACCAGAGATTAAAGTGAAACATCTAAAGTGATTATTACCACTGAACTATCTCAGCTTCTGTTAATTAAAGACTATGACAACGAATCTCCTAAATTAACCTACATCAAAACTCGAGTCGGAATTATACCGAGATACCGCTACCCCCACGGGACTTCCTCGTGGCATATAACATTATACCAAGGCACATAACTATCCCCGCTTCCCTTGCGAGCATAAGGAAGACAGGATCAGGATTTACGACCGTGTTTACAGGTCGTATCCGCTACAGCAGTTGACTATATTGGCGATATGTCGCCGGGGCTATGTATGCACTTGATTTAGCGGTAAAGTGCATGGGTGTATTTGATTTTGGTGGTGGTAGTTAATAATATCACAGCTATTACTCACTGAGCCAAGACAGATATTATTATGAACGTACTTGCTACGATACATATCATGGTGTATAAAATACATGTTGCTTGTATTTTTTTTTTTAAATATAAAACCATAGGCTACATTTTAGACATGCGAATCGACTTCGGACATTGATTTTAAAATTATTTTGCTTATTAAGTATCGCAATTGGCTGTAAGTCTAGATACAACTAACAGCCATTTGTCTAGAATATTGCATAAGTTGGTATAACTGGTCGAAATTCATTTAGTGCAGAGTGTTAAAAAGTCGCATTTGAAACATTTTTGTAAGAAACAGCAGTTCTAGACATTATAGTTTGTTTGCTAAAAGATTGTTTGTTTCTAGATGTGAAAGTGGTATGGATAAAAAGGGAGTGGATAAATAGCTAAGATCTGATTGCTAAATCTCAGGAAGCTTACAAATAGCTTGATAAAGAGTTGTGGTTTCTCAATTTGTCTGTGGATGCATCCCGCAGAGCAAACTCGGCTCCTCCACTGAACTATTAGAAAAATTGCCGTTAATCTTTTTTTGAAAACTTTTTACAACATTGAAGTCTTCCGCCAAAAATGAAAACAATTTTTCTCGGCAGGTTATTGCTGTTTTATTATATTTTCCCGAAAGTGTGTACATACAAAGCGTTGAACGCATCCTGCACACCAAACTTGGCTCCTCCACTGGAACATTCCTCATGGCAAACTTTACTAATGCGGCAACTAATTTTGAAAAAAATGAACAAACCAACAAATGAACAGTCACGATCTAGAATCAAGATTGTTTTTCGAACCTCTAAATTCAGCCCTCTGTGAAAACTCGGCTCCTCTAAATAATATTATGCTAAGAAAGAGGATTTTTCTTTAATGATTTCTCATTTTATGAAGTAAAGGGTTGATAAAACTAAAAAGAAAAAAAAACAAATTTGTTTTAGTTCTACAAATTTTTTACTTATATGAATATATGTTCCTGTTTGTTTTGTGGGGTTTAGAGGCGTCCGAAAACACCTTATACACAGAATTTTGTATAAGTGTAGGTTAGGTACATATTTGTAACGATATTTTGCTCCTATTATCGCTACATGTAATCGACAATGACTCATTTTGAGCAAAGCTATATGTTGACGACATTTGCAATTGCACAGATGGCATGAGCCACAAAGATTAAAAAATAGATTAAAAAAATTGCATACCAATTTTTAGAAATCCCAGTAGAGAAATCAGTAATGAGCTTCACATTC
Organism: Nemoura dubitans; assembly: GCA_921293005.1. Classification (NCBI taxonomy): domain Eukaryota; kingdom Metazoa; phylum Arthropoda; class Insecta; order Plecoptera; family Nemouridae; genus Nemoura; species Nemoura dubitans. Next base: position 2,103,746 of record OV121078.1, on the reverse strand, counting down.
TTCTTTTACTGCAAAATTAGAGAGCTCAGTGTTATTTGCACTCAAATATCCGTCGGTTTTGAAATTTTTACAAATAGTAAAACTTGAATCAACCAGATATCTACCAAATAAAACCGTTAGATCCTCAAAAATTTGTTTAATTTCTATCTGGTGAACAATCAAAAAATCATATTCCAGTAGCATGATACGTTTGTAAACGGTCAAAGTTTTGCTAACCAGATATTTATCAGTTAGAACAAGAGACAGAACACAACAGACAGTTAGACAAGAGTTAGAACAAGAACAAGAGAGTTAGACAGGCGAGCCACAAAGATAAAAAAATAGATTTAAAAAATTGCATACCAATTTTTAGAAATCCCAGTAGAGAAATCAGTAATGAGCTTCACATTCTTCTTTTACTGCAAATTTTATAATATTAAAGTAACAAAATGCATTAATGCATAATGCCCGGTTTTACCAACTTTTTCAACTCCTAGTTGAGATTCCAACTAGGAGTTACAACAAGATTCAGCCAATCACATGCAGCGAATTCAACTGTAACTCCTTGTTGGGATCTCAACTAAACTTGAAAACTTTGGTACAACTGGGCATTAGTGTACTTCTGTACTCAAGCACAATTTCGCCGTTATTTCTATAAGCTAGTTGTAATTGCAAATATATATATACTATAATTACATAGTTTTTGGTGATTTAAAATACCTATAGATATATAGATTTTTTTGTGATTTTATTAATATCTTCTTCATGAAAACTCTTTATCGTTTCTTTTTGTGATAGAACGATCTTTCTCCAGTACCGTTCGGAAATTGCAACGTATTTCCTTTCTCCTGTCGCGGTCGCATGTTCCAATTGCAATTTTCCCGGATTATATTTCAGTGTCGCTTTTCATAGCTTCAGCTTATTGGAAAATATTCTTGGAATATAGACAAGCATTTTCCAGCCAGCAGATAAAACTTACTTGGTTATTTCCACATCAGCATGGATGCTGTAACAAATAGAGTGCAAGAATTGTCGCTCCTTTTTCATATCGAAAATAGGAAAGAAGATGAGCGTGATTTTTCGTTCAAAGTGTCTTTACTAAATAAAGTATATAATAATAATATTGACACTTATTTTCCGTTACTCTCAATTGACCATTGCAATGGTATTAGATGCGTCATGTTTTATAAGATAACATAAATATAAATATAAAAAATAATATAAAAATATATTAATATAAAAAATATATTAATATAAAAATATATACATACATAAAATACAAACATAATGAACTTTTTTTTTTGTACTCAAAAATTATTAAAAATTATTGATCCATGAATTCTTTTACAGAATGAAAAGCCTTTGAGTAGGCAATACTCAGGTCACCCCAAGATTTTGTCATAAACGCCGAAGACGCAAAAAAGAGATTATAATTACGTTATGCTGTTGATACGTTTCTTTTATAGCTGCCCTTTATCCTTGCAACGATGTTATGTTATTGCCTTGCGATTGGCCCTTTGCTATATTCCATTTCACGTCAAGAATGAGAATGGATTTGCATCTTCCTCGAGGACCCACTGCTGCTAGACACGGGATAAGAGTTTCAAAACTGTCCACCGAGCCTTTTGTCCGGCTCAAGACATGGCTTGTGAGTTTTGAAACTCTTGGCTCGTGTCTAGCAGCAGTGGGTCCTCGAGGAAGATGCAATTCCACTCTCCTTCTCTACGTGAAATGGAGTTTAGGTTGATCTGGATGGTAGCAGGTCGGCTTGTATTTAAGCAAACAGAGATTTCCTTATTACTATTGTATTTGTTTGTCTTTTCCCACTTTCCAATTTTGAAAGAGTAACTGATATGTATTTTTCATTTCGGATTTTGTTCACATTTTTCCACGCATTCGCAAATACCATTGCTGTGCTTTGGTATTTTGGGCCACTGATATATGTAATCTATCGCTGATAACTAGTCCGAATTTTCAACTAAAGGATTATCAAACTTACTTGGTTAAGTGGCAATAACGTGATATGATATAATTTAATAATTATTACTTACTATGCAAGGTCATCTGCACCTTATCGTAATATTAAAAATGATAAAGGCTCAAAAATGGCAATGCTTTGTGTATGAAAATATACGAGACTGCGAAGTTTAACATTCACATTGACCCTCAAAATTATTCGTGACAAAGAAATAATGTGACTTCAGTCACGAACGACTTTGATGACAATTTTGTGACCTTAAACCTGACATGACGGCTTAGAATAAAAGTTCAAAATAAGAAAATAAGTATCCTCCATCGAACTATAAATACCCGTTGTGAATAACAAATTAATTATTATCAAATTTTATATTACATTATTATTCTAGAGAAAAAGTCAAAAACCCAATTAACAACTTTTTAAGTACCAAAATCTGCAATCTGATTTTAAAAAGGGTTTACTCCTGATGCCAGATCTCGCATTTCCTTCCGAAAAAAGATGTTTGGGAAATGCACCGTCTCAGACAGGCAGTGAGCTAGAAACATTTCAGAGTCGCTAACTCGATTTAGTTGTTTCCCTGAGTTAAGAGGACACTATTAATTGAGTACAAAGAGAGAGAACATTGCGAATTTCACATAGAGAAAAGGACAGCTAGAGGCTAGAGCGACAAAGACAGGCGTATCCTGAAGTGCCCACGCCTTTATTAAGAAAGACAAAGAGAGAGTCACTATAAAGACGAAAGACGCGAAGCGAGATGGAAGATGTCTGAAAGAGTTGTTGGTTTTAATACGGAGACAAGGCGAGTTACGGCGAGACGTCAACTGCTTTGTGATAAGGGAGGGAGTGAGACGGCGGCACACAGGGCTGGGATGAGTGCGACGAAGAGGGCAAGCGTCGAGCGCTGCGGGCGATCTAACCACAAGGGGAAAAGGAAAACCGAGGAAATAATGATAAAGGCAAACTCGAAGTTAATGAAAATTGACAAAGCAAGAGCCGGGAGAAAAATGGAGATGTCTGTTTTCTTCGTTTTAACAAGCGTTTCATACGGTTTTATTGCCTTCTTTTCAGATGTCGTTTTCTATTATATGTGGTATGAAATTTATTGTATCAAGTTTATTGCGTAAAAGTCTTCGAGATGCAAGAATGGGTTTGTCCATTTAGTTGTTTTAGAAGACAATGAAAATACAATTTATGAAAGATTGATTAGTAAATGTCACTCCGTGATAAAAACAAGTTATTTGATATATTTATTTGTGCAAGGCGTGTTTTTATCACTAACTTAAGATTTTTGATAGCTGTAACATGAACGTACAGTCTTGACAGTGTAAGTTAAACAATGTATCTTGAAATATCAGGCTCAATATTCGAATGGTTCGAATATTCAAAGCACATGACCCTGATTATCACCACAAGCAGTTAGCTAAAAAAGATTACGTTTAACATTCAGACAAACAAGAAATATTGTATCGAGCAACACAACTTGACTTCGTCAAACAGATGATTTGGTTATCTTCAGAATATGATTTATACTTATTCCGATAAATCCCGATACAAAATGCCTTATTGCGATGAATATAGCGTAGTTCGATTCCCACTTGCGTAAGTATATAATATCCCATATCGTTCTTGTACAACATCCCAGCGGATGTGTTTGAAAATTTAGCTTGGCTTTTTGTCTAGTCTTTAAAGTACCATTCCTTATTACACATTTACAAATTGTGATAAACAGCATGTCTACGGCAATGCTAGAAATAATAAGAAAAAACACACAACATGTACTACATACAAGTACAATCAGATGAATACAATTTCAGAAAGTTAATAAATTTTCGCTCTCTCCAAAAGTAAGCAAGTCTTTATTCTCATTAAAATAAACGACATTTAAGCCAAGAAGATAGATTCTCCGTCTAGTTTCACTTCGATATTTCGTTTCTTTCCGCCCATTGTCCCTCTTACGTCACTGTCACAGTCAACCACTCGAAAGGGAATATTCCTCTCGTGACAGAAATCCGTTGCCGTCCCCACGCCACTAGCGGCCCTGTCGTCGGACTAGAAACGGTTTGTAGGACGTCTCAATGTCTCGTGTGTCCCCCCTCTAGGGGGTTGGAAACATCGCTCGCCACCCCCCCCCCCAAGCCCCTCCAGCCACGGGACCACGATCGACCCCCGGCTGGAGTGGAGCTATTGTCTTTCACGACGGCGTTCACACAGTGATGGTGATGAAGGGAGTTGCTCTTTGTGTTTTTCCTTCTCTGGCGGTCTCTTGTTTTCTTTGAGGTATAGCAATTGTATGTTTGCGATGGGGATTTCGTGTTGTAAAGATTCGTTATTCATTGTTTTTCGATGCCAATTATTGAAGTGTTAGGTGTAGAAGCTAATTATTTACAACCAAAGACCGTGAGCTGCAAATGCAGGACTTATATTGAAATAGCATAAAGAAATTGGAGAATAATTTACAAGAAAGTTACTTTTCTTCTTTCATACAGCCCTGGAAATCAAATGCTAAGAACAAAACTTTAAAATGTGCCAAAAAGTAATATATTGCATCCAAAATTGCACTTCAAATACGAATGATAGCTGATTCATTTTTTATGCTGTTAAAACACACAGTACTATCATTTGCTATTCCGCTACTGGCAAAACATTTCAGTTCAATTTTCATTTTAAAGATAAGCTATTTTATGTCATTTGAAGCCAATGTTTGGTGGCTCTGCAACCACAACCACAGCTTCTACTTAACGCGAACAATCTCTCAGTCAGTGGAGAAACTAACCAAAACACCGAGCAGGGGTGTAATTCGGAATCAATATCTTCCGTTCACATTCCCCTGTTACTAACTAGGGCTTAGCGAACGCAATTTGTGTTGCGTTGAAGATGAGCGTAGCGGTTTGTAGCGGGTAAACGAGTGAAGGCAGAACGTCGAGAACAGAGGGCCAATGCGTGAAACCACTATCTCGTTATTAAGGATCAAGGAAATGTTATTTCAAAAATAATTTTCCTGAGTTTTGCCTGAAAAACACAAAATGTTTCTTGAAAAAAGGTTTACTGATGTGAATAATAAGACAACGAAGATTATTTTTTCAGAAATACTTGGTATCATCGCGCTCCTTAACTTTGTAAAGTTTTGTGAAAAAATGTTGACAACTTTTGGCTGTACGGCTTGGACAAATTCTTCGGAAATTATCAACTTTTTTTAAAACTTCGAATAGTTTCAAAACTATTCGGTCGATTTTGCTGAAAAGACCGCAGGATCAATGCTAGAACCTATCAAAGGACCTCTGCCAATTTCATCAAAATCGGTTTAGCCGTTTGGCCAGCAGACCGCGAACAAACAAACAAAACAAAAAAACATATTTCCGTGCTTTTTTTGGGTTTATCCGCTCGCTACGCTCATCACTAACCTTTCCACAACCGCAAACGGAGCAGCAACCTCACAGGTCCCAAACAACAGCCTATCCGAAATGACTTCAGTCACTGCCAATGGCTAACCTGATGTTTTACGGGCCTAACGAACGCGTTTGTTTGCCGGTGCTGACCCCTGGCTGCTCGCAGGCGCAACTAGTTGCAAGGACAACGGTATCTCGTCCGTGGGCTCGGCCCAAGGGCGTTCAGACAAACTATAACAGTAGACAATGAACGATCTCTGTGGCATAGGTGCTGTGTAAAAGGGGCCTGAATCTACTTGACTTTCACTCATTACCGTGTTGAAAAAAGATATACTTTTCAAAATAATTATCATCCCATTATTGTTGTTTATTAGAATGTTTACACAATGTTGAAATATCAATCGCATCTCCCTGGGAGGAGCACACGGCAAACGGTATTGTAAACAAAACTATATATAAACGTATTTCAAATAAGGATCCGTGAATGTTTGTGATCTAATACGGGACTTTTTAAAACATTTTTTAAAGTATTTAATAGAAATGGCAGCTCCTTTGCGGGTAGCGAAACAAGCACCCTGTCATGGAATGTCCAGCACAGAGGCGACGGCGAGTGTCCGCTCCTTTGCGGGGAGCGAAACAAGCACCCTGTCACGGAATGTCCAGCACAGAGGCGACGGCGAGTGTCCGCTCCTTTGCGGGGAGCGAAACAAGCACCCTGTCACGGAAAGTCCAGCACAGAGGCGACGGCGAGTGTCCGCTCCTTTGCGGGGAGCGAAACAAGCACCCTGTCACGGAATGTCCAGCACAGAGGCGACGGCGAGTGTCCGCTCCTTTGCGGGGAGCGAAACAAGCACGTCCTGTCACGGAAAGTCCAGCACAGAGGCGAGGGCGAGTGTCCGCTCCTTTGCAGGGAGCGAAACAAGCACCCTGTCACGGAAAGTCCAGCACAGAGGCGACGGCGAGTGTCCGCTCCTTTGCGGGGAGCGAAACAAGCACCCTGTCACGGAAAGTCCAGCACAGAGGCGACGGCGAGTGTCCGCTCCTTTGCGTGGAGCGAAACAAGCACCCTGTCATGGAATGTCCAGCACAGAGGCGACGGCGAGTGTCCGCTCCTTTGCGGGGAGCGAAACAAGCACCCTGTCACGGAAAGTCCAGCACAGAGGCGACGGCGAGTGTCCGCTCCTTTGCGTGGAGCGAAACAAGCACCCTGTCATGGAATGTCCAGCACAGAGGCGACGGCGAGTGTCCGCTCCTTTGCGGGGAGCGAAACAAGCACCCTGTCACGGAATGTCCAGCACAGAGGCGACGGCGAGTGTCCGCTCCTTTGCGGGGAGCGAAACAAGCACCCTGTCACGGAACGTCCAGCACAGAGGCGACAGCGAGTGTCCGCTCCTTTGCGGGGAGCGAAACAAGCACCCTGTCACGGAACGTCCAGCACAGAGGCGACGGCGAGTGTCCGCTCCTTTGCGGGGAGCGAAACAAGCACCCTGTCACGGAAAGTCCAGCACAGAGGCGACGGCGAGTGTCCGCTCCTTTCCGGGAAGCGAAACAAGCACCCTGTCACGGAAAGTCCAGCACAGAGGCGACGGCGAGTGTCCGCACCTTTGCGGGGAGCGAAACAAACCGCGGTTTAGGCACCTGTACCCGCGCATTACCTAGCGTGCATTTAGCGTTAGTGGAAGCTTTTCATACGCACTCGGTGTCAGAAACATGCCCCCCAACTCGCCGTAGCGGCGCGGTGGGTGGGGGTGTGGTGGGGCCTCTGGGGGTGGGAGAGCGGGCGGATATTATTTTACCCGCCAAAGTGGGTTTGTGCCACGAACCGGAAGGATATGTGCCAACAACTGAAGGTGGTATATGAGCTAAACGCAAGCCACGATGTTTTGACCACGTTGCTAGCATAATTTAATGTAATGATATCAAGTATTCGAAATTTTCGTTGAACGTCATGCAATCTTTCTCACGAAATTGTGATATATATCTACAAGAGGTTGTATCAAAGAAAATAATAGAGTTTGCATTTTGCAGGCTCAACATTGAGTGTTCTACGGAAGGTAATATAATAAAATATGTAACACATCTCATTCAGGGAGATTTCAGTGAAATTTTCGGATTTCTATTAGACTTTTATCTAGCATTTGAACCCCAGAGGGATAAAAATTGGACAGGCAGACATTATTCTAGGATGTTTACTAATATGTATGATGTTTGTTATTATTTTCATGTTTGATTCAAGAAGATTTAACGAATGAATGAATAGAATAGTGGAGAAGATTTAACCTTTATATGTTTTTAGAAAAATAACTTCAAATATGGACTGATAAAGTCTATGTTGAAAACTCACTCACAACAAAATGAGAATGTTGAGAAAGCAATTTCTGCCAGGTATTTTACCATTGAGACCTAGATCCTTGAAAAAAAAATCAGCGTAAAATATTAAAGCTATCATGCACAAAACTAGCAGCGTGGAAATTTGCTTTTTAAAAGAAAATTCCAGTCTGTCGGCTAGCTGCACTTTCAGCACGAGAAAACGTGCCGATCGGAAAACTAAAGGAAATCACCCGCCGAGCAGAAAACAATCTCAGTGGAACTGTAACGATTGTTTTTCCAAGGGAATGTAAACTTTTCTTTTTTATTCTTTTGGTATAAATGTGTCTCTATTTCCGTGTTCAGTGCTCGCTCGCTAGTTGTGGAAAATGGCGTCGGGACCAAGTGGAAAAGGCGAGCATTAAGAGAGAAGTAAACGGTTGTCGTTTTGGTCGATTTTCGCATAAATTTCACATTCATAGCGAACGTCTCCTAGCCACAAATTATTTACAAAAATTTTGAAAAAAAATACGCGTGTTGTTTAGAGCTACTGAATGGAGGATACTATTTTTATTCGTCGTTTTTTTTAAACTTGCAGCTGGGGGAATTTTCTAAAAGTGCCTAAAATGGCCTAAAATGGCACTTTCCGAAAATTCCCCCAGCTGCAAGTTTCAAAAAATTAACGAAAAAAATAGTATCCGCCATTCAGCAGCTATTTCACAACACTTGTATTTTTTTTCAAATTTTTTGGAAGTAATTTTTAGCCAGGAGACGTTCCCTATGAATGTGAAATTAATGCGAAAATCGACCAAAACGACAACCGTTTACTTCTCTCTTAATTTCTGCGGGAATTCGGACTCTCTGCGAACGAATGTTACATAATAATACTTCGATTGACTGAACGTTGACAATTTATTGTCTGCTGATTCGACCCGTTGTTTGCGTGTGTTTTAAAGAGATGTATCAATGCGCGTTGAACATTGAGCAATGCTGTTCGTCTTAGAGCAAATATTCTCTAACGGGTGGGTTTATTTTTAAATATTTTGTTGTTTTATTTCTGAAATGCAAAATATCACCCTCAGCTGAAATGAGCAAATGACACAATATATAAAGTGTAAAATTTAAATTGTAAAGATCAACCTGGGGCTTCGCTAGTGCAAACCTCGTTTTTTTGTCCTGCACATAATAAATAGATAATTACTAATAAGTACACACTCCATCATGTTTTAAAAGAATTCCAGGAGTATTGAAAAAATGTCAGATTCCATAATTGCACTACTTCAACCGTAATGAGGCAATTAAATTCACAAAAGTATTGACTTTAGTTGCAAGCATCACAACACTGTACATCTGAAAGGCTTTCTTCGCCAAGTCAATAACTCTTTCATGGCTAAGCTTTTTTTGCCGATCAAAAAGCAATCAATAGATGCCATTCAGCGACCGACCAAATATAAAGATTCGTTCGACAATGCGGCTCTTGAAAATGTATGCTCTAACTTCCAAGCCGGCCTCATGAAATCTGCTCAGGGTCAGAGCGATCTCTCTCCCTCTGGTATATAGGCAGAGAGGGAATGTTTACTGAAAGAGCATCCAAAGATATTATATTTAGGATCTTAGCCGGTATACGGAATTTATTGTGACATAACAGTGAATATGTGTTTATGACAGAAAATGCCATGTGGTCGGGATGCGAACTGATATTTTTTTGTAGGTTTGATGAATTGATTGATTGCAGTTTATAAATTTTTCTCAGCAATCGAGGTTGGCGATTTGGGATCTATAGTCGGTTCTAGCCATAAAAAACGAGATTCAGTTATCGCTAGCATGGTCGTTTTGGTATCGGTCTTCATATATTCTTTAACAATTTGCTAATTTATATTCAAATGTCAGCCCAAGAGTCATCGTAAAACCCCTTAGTCTTTTGCCTGCGTGCAGGGAGGAGACATTTTTGAGGGAAAGCCGGGAAAAACTCGTCTTCTCTGGTTGAAACCGACTATGGCGTCCCTTTTTTTTGTGAGGGTAGAAGTGATAGGTAAACCACACTTTTTTTGTTGCATATTCTATCTGTTCGATCCGTTGTTTATTCAGAAAAATATAAGCCTGTAATGTGATCCCTGTGTAATGTGTAAACTCGTCTTCTCTGGTTGAAACCGACTATGGCGTCCGTTTTTTTTTTGAGGGTAGAAGTGATAGAAAAAAACCACACATTTTTTTTTGCATATTCTATCTGTTCGATCCGTTGTTTATTCAGAAAAATATAAGCCTGTAATGTGATCCCTGTGTAATGTGTAAACTCGTCTTCTCTGGTTGAAACCGACTATGGCGTCCGTTTTTTTTTTGAGGGTAGAAGTGATAGAAAAAAACCACACATTTTTTTTTGCATATTCTATCTGTTCGATCCGTTGTTTATTCAGAAAAATATAAGCCTGTAATGTGATCCCTGTGTAATGTGTAAACTCGTCTTCTCTGGTTGAAACCGACTATGGCGTCCGTTTTTTTTTTGAGGGTAGAAGTGATAGAAAAAAACCACACATTTTTTTTTGCATATTCTATCTGTTCGATCCGTTGTTTATTCAGAAAAATATAAGCCTGTAATGTGATCCCTGTGTAATGTGTAAACTCGTCTTCTCTGGTTGAAACCGACTATGGCGTCCGTTTTTTTTTTGAGGGTAGAAGTGATAGAAAAAAACCACACATTTTTTTTTGCATATTCTATCTGTTCGATCCGTTGTTTATTCAGAAAAATATAAGCATGTAATGAGATCCTCTATCCCTTTTCCAATATGGCCTCACGGGGCTTTCAGATAGCTTTCAGATCTGCAACGGCGATTTCCAAGCTTACCTGCCTTTGTTTGTTTGTGAGTGTTTGTGTTATTCTATGGCCATCACTGTTCAACTTCAAACATGTTTCCAGCAATAAGTTGGTAATCTATACTGAACATTCACTGCATCCCTGCTACACGATGATAATATTGTACTCTTACAAACAGTTAGGAAAAAAAATTCAGAATCAATTTTATGGCTACTTTATGAAAGTAAAACGGAAGTTTAAATTTAGGCACAATCAATAATAAACAACCTAAATTAGTACAGTCAAAAAGGTTAAGTTGATCAAATAGTAATAGAATGCTATGGTAATTACACAACCATGTTTTTTATAAAAATTATTTGCATTGCCCTTTGCTGGGTTTTACAGAAAAAGTCAAATAATATGTAACAAAATCTATTTTTGAAAAGAAAAACAAGGAGACGGTCAAAATTGCCCAAGCTGCTCATAAGTTCTTCAGCAAGTGGTAAATTGTTCCAATCTGAGAGAGTTTTCGGGAAAAGGAATTTTGATATGCATTTGTCTGTACCGTTATTGGGGTTCTATAAAAAATATGATCATTTTGTGAACTGTATTGCGGTGGTTTGCAATATCAATTGTTGTTAATTTATACAATTTCCGTTGTTTATTTCCTCAGTGACACTAAAATTTTTGTACTGATAGTAGTTGTTTCAAACAAATCTAAATGCCTTTTTAAAATCGTATCTGAAATATTAAATTGTTTTGAAAAATGTCAATGTGAATTCCGCATCTAATGATTCATTTGGTTTGAAGGCAGAATACCGTTAAACCTTTTTTTAGTAAAAAAGATGCATGACAATATGCAACACACAGGATTATATTACCTTTGGCACATTGTGACTATTAGTAATGACCCATTTTCAAATACACACCACAGAATGAAATATATTTTCATAATAGGTAGAGTTCTATGATAATTTATCAGATTTAAATATAATGTACGTGGGTAAAATAATAAATCGCCATTATTTGATATTATTATATGCACAACCAGCCATAATTTCTGTTGAAAATTAATGCTGGGTAAATAACAATGTTCAATGGCCAAATATATTCCATGTAATCCAAAAGAATGCATACTTTTAATGGTATTATATATTTGTATATATTACGTTAAAAGTAACACATTATATTTATGTGTGTTTTCTAAAATATTATATTTTTATTTGTCTCATGATCATAACACAAGGACGATTCAATACCAAACTGTGACCGATGTAAAAAAAAATCAATATATTTGCAATTTTTTAAATATGGTTTTGTTCCAACATGTTTTTGAACAAAAAAACAATAAAATATAAATTTAATACTGCTGACGCATGCTTGCAGCTTCAATCAAAATTATTTTCGCAAAGTCTTCTGCGGGGGCAGCTTCACAGACACTATAATATCATAGATAACAGGCAGCGGATTTCTTCCCCAGCATAGAACAACTGTCTTGTCATGACCAGATAGAGCCTTGATCGAATTTCTTGATATTGGCTGTGAAATCGATTATTGAAAATCATTAAAAATTGACTGCTTCTAACCAACCGTCAGCAGAAAACTATGGCGTATATTGAAATTTGAAACATCTAGGTATGTTGCCTGAGGCATTCAGGTTCCAGAATATTGTGTCGCATCTTGATCAGACAATTGGTACAGACATAACGCTGCACAGTAGAAGTCTGTGCACAATTGTAAACTACAAGCTACAAGCATGAGTCAGCAGTATTTTATTTTTAAATAATGTTTTTATTTTTCAAAAAAATGTTGGAACAAGACCACATTTAAAGCATTGGACTTATATAGATTTTTTTACATCATTTGCAGTTTGGTATTGAATCACCTCGCATTAAGACATGAAAAACATTTTGTTGTTTTGTTCCAGTCGTACTTCATTTTATAAACGTTACTAAAAACCATTAAAAGGGTTTTCTTTCTTATAGTGTCTTAATTGCGAAGTCTAAGGAGCCTGTGTTACAGTATTTTTCAACTCTGGATTAAGCGTCTGACCCTAAAAAACACATGAATTCCACGGCATCCTATTGGCGGTGGCAATGACAAACAACTTAACTTCTACTTTAACTCTGGGTTGAGGCACTTGTAATACCAGCCCTAAGAAGAATTAACCAGCACTAGAATAGAGTTTGTGCAAATGTATAAGTAGGGCAGTACTATAAAGTTTAGCAAAATCATTTAAAATGAATAAAACGTAAAGAAGATTTTCTTAAAAACTCAGGAAATTCTTGTTTTCTTGAGTTGCTAATAAAGCACAAGTTTCAAAATTTTAATTTCGTTTTTTTTAAATCTAGAAACTATAAGCGTGCGAATAAAGTTCCTTGGATCCGTGAGAAATTAATTTACTGCAACCAACAAAGTATTTACAAAAGTTGTGTAAAAAGATACAAATCCGAATACAAGGTAATAATATACAATAAACAAGCAATAACATCACCTGGCTCTAATCTCTTTGTCCTGTTCGCTCAGGTTAAGTCTGTTCATTGAGCTGTGAACTCGGGCCGCTGCCTTCACCTCGTACGGGATACACGCTTTCCAGGCCACACCTTTGGTCGGATCGCTGCCTTCACCTCGTACGGGATACACTTTGCAGGCCACACCCGTTATCCGATCGCAACGAAACAAATATCTACGGAATCCTCACACTTTTGACAACCAATTGAATACCTGAGAACCTCGAATTATCTCATGGGAATCCAAAAAATGTTAGATTCAATTAACCTCAACAACCATCAATGAACGGCCTTAAGCAATAATATGCACATCATATGTGAGTCACCGTCAATGTATTGTTCTTCTGAGGAATCTTATTCCAATATCCTACCAACCAAGCATCTTCCAACGCGTCTTTCTTCGATCTTCAACACCAAATATACAAGGAGTATCGTTAAACAGTCGAATTCAAATCATTTACCTAAGTTTATGACTGAGAGCAGCAATTAAATCCAGTTGCAGCTCGGTGCAAAGCAATTAAGACTGTGGTTAATTAGTAGCGAACATGTGTATCATCATTAAGCCAGGAGCTAATTGGGTGTGCTAACGAATAGCTTGTATTGAGGTCGATAATGTGGATGCCTACAGACCACTCAAAGGTGCCACAAACCCAAGCGACCCTTAACCACCTTAGCACCCTCAGCACCCTTGGCTTAGGCTGGTGTTAGTTCAATTCGATCTACAAATATTAGAAATTAAAGAGGACAACTTGCTATCGCCTCTGTGCTGGACATTCAATTTTCAAAAAGGGACCTGTCTATGCTGGTAGCTTATTGTATAACGCACTCTCTTCTGAGCTGAAAGAGAAGACTGGAAAAGATTTTAAACGTAGTCTTAAGAACTATCTATATAATTAAACATTGTTTTCACACCATTGATGAGTTTCTTACCAGTAATTCAAATGCAAAAAGATAGTACGTGATGTGACTTTCCTGTATAACACATGGTGTTCTTGTGGAATAAAAAATTATTATTATTATTATTATTATTATTATTATTACTATTCCGTGTCAGGGTGCTTGTTTCGCTCCCCGCAAAGGAGCGGACACTCGCCGTCGCCTCTGTGCTGAACATTCCGTGACAGGGTGCTTGTTTCGCTCCCGGGAAACTGTATTTGACCTCGTGGAGCTTTCCAAGTCGGTTTCGAAAATTAGTTTTAATTGGTTAGTCTAGTAACATCAAGACAAGTGGCACAATCCCGGACATACCAATCTACCTCCTTGATTTCTTTATAAAATATGTCAACGCATAATCAGTATAGAGTCATCTTATCTAGCTCCGTGCTGTAAAAAGGGACGGTTTAGCCACCTCAGAGCCCGTGTCTCTTAGCAAACGATCGAAGAATTGTGTAAAACGAGATAAGGACAAAAACGTTGGACTGGGGAAACTAAATAAAGAAGTTAACGCTAATGAATCACTTCGTGCCGCGAATGTCTATAGCTGGGTGGCGGTGAAGACGTCGTGCCAAAGCGCAGGCGGGCTTTGGGCGCGCGGGTCCCGGCCGAAGCGGTGTCGATTTGTCGAACTAAGCTAGCTTTTCTAGGTTATGAAAAAGAACAGGTTGATCGATGCGAAATGAAAGCGTTGATGGAATGATATTTCGTTGATTCTTTTGGCATATATACTGATATATTTTAATCTTTCCAAAAAATGTTAGTGGTAAATGTCAAATTCTTAACTTGTGTTTACACGGTTAAATGTATTGTTCAATGCACTTAACGAAACATTGAATGCTCTTGAAGAGCAGTTTACGCGGCTCATGTTCTTAATCATTGAAAATGGTGCCACAGCCTTCCAAAATTGTAGTTTCTTGAAGGCAGTGACATACCCTTACTTCTTTAGAAAGTAAAATTGAACGATATTTAGAACACGTCCTAAATGAGAAAACATTGAATTCAAGCTTTCATTCTTTGATTCATTGAATTCATTTGTTGTTTAGATGGTTCAATGCATGAAATTCACTCTTGAATTCAATGCATTGAACGAAATATCGAACCGGTATTAGTCTTCATTATCAATCATTGCAATCAAAAGAGTTCTTAGAAATGAATATCGACTAAAGAAACCTATTTCTTTTTAGCAATATTGTGGAATGAATTTGTGCTCAAGCATCGGCATATCTTCTTTTGAAACTAGGTTTCATTTTCACAGAGCATTTGCACAGATAAAGACATTTGAAATCGTTTAGAACCACGTTCGTATAAAAGAGAAATAATGTCTTCTCGCCGTGAGAATGTACGAACAGTTTATTGAGCGATAACGGATTTGGACCTACGCTTCAAAGAAGCTCGAATCTTGAAAGTAAAGATCTAGTCTATTTCAAAAGAGTTTATTAAAAGCAGAGTATGAAGCCGAGAAGAACACATCTGGGGCATTGGGAATGAAATCATCTTTCGATCAGCAGAGATTCGGCGAGATGCGGAGTGAAGCGTGAAGGGATCTATCGCGCATCATAATGCAGAGCATAACGAGGTCAACGGTGAACGGGAGGCAGGGCGTTTCTCGGCTGAATTATTGATGCTGCGCTTTGGAACTGGATTCCAGGGATCGGGCGATGAGAAAGAGTTGCCCGTTAGCAAGAGTCAATGCACTTCCTGTGTTGAATGAAAAATGACCGATTTATATCTAATTATTGATGCAGATTTACAAGGATGAACTTTTTTTTATTCAATGTTAGAAGTGATGAGGTAATTGATATAGCTAGTTGTAGCTTTATGGTTGGCTTACATTTTCCGTTCAATACATTTACGAATATATTTTGCTCATTTCATTTAGTTACAGTTTTTGTAATATCACGAAAATAATTTAGGAAAATATAAAAACCAATTGAAAAGAAAGGTTTTTGGATTTATAAAAATACTTGAAAAATATAAGAAACGAAATAAAGCTACACGCTCTAGAAGAAATGTGTAATTGTTACTATGCTGTAAGTAACTAACTTACTATGTAAGTTAACTAATGCCATGCTAATTTCATTATGCAAGTTCAATTTTCAATTGAATCAACCAAATGTTGTAATATCTAAAATCTAAATTATGTCACGTTTCTCTGCAAGTGCTGCGAGATTTGGTTTTATCTATTTTAAATGTTGCTAGTTTTAAGTGTAGTCTTTAAGGTAGTTTTCCTCCTAAACGATCATCTTGTTACGAAAGTTTTCCCAGTCCCGTTATCCTGGCAAGTTTTTCGCGTACGAATAGGAAAGTGCGCTCATAAAGTACGCGACACACACAAAAAAAACCAACAAGAAGTATCGAGCAAATAGCTAAAGGACTCTTCGCACAAAAGAAAACGTAAGAAAATGTAACAAGTCAGAGGCTGACGACAAAACTTTTCTCGTTTTCCACGTAAATTTCAAAAGATTTCCTTCTTATATACATATAGCAAAGAGAAAATATATATGACGCCGGTGAAATGTTATGAGAATTTACATTTAAATTGTATTAATAATCTGCGGATTCAGCGGCACGCCGGATGTTGTTCAGTATAAATTCTTGGCCGACAGACGAAATCCTCGGTCAACTTTTGACATGCTTTTTTGCATGATGACAAGCAATTCTTGTCACCGGCAATAATTTACTTGGTAAACATTCATTCGGCGTCTTAAATAATGCAAATAAAACATCCCTTTGAGAAAAGAACAGACTTTAAGGCTATTGGTGCCGTTGTTGGTGATGATTGCATGAAGCTTCATTTGAACTTTCAACTGGTATTTCGTGATTATAAACCACACAATTTGTTGCTAAAAGTGTGAGGATTCCGTTGACCCTGGTTTCGTTGCAATCGGACAAACGGTGTGGCCACAACTTGGTATCCAGTAGGAGGTGAATTCTGCGCGGGAAGCGGCCCGAGGATACGCTCAATAATACAGCGTAACAGGGTTGTTATAGAATGCTTGAAAATATTAAATGAGTGAATATTTTCGAGATTGGCAAATACACAATTTTTTGCCAAAAGTGTGAGGATTCCGTTGCCATTGGTTTCGTTACGATCGGACAAAACTTTACCACTAGACACCTTACAACTATAAAAGAAACAGGATGACGTCAACATGGCACAACCACTGACAAGTTTACAGCTGGAGTTCAAAACTTCATACACAATGCCTTTGTTTCATGCATACCATGACTTGTTAATTGACGCAAGAGCGTTAAAATGTCCAAAAACAAAGAGCTTTAAAACATCTGAAGTGCGCCAATTATGGCGCGAAGCGACCCAAAACTCGCCGAAGGCGTTGAAACGTCCCGAACGGCAAGGTGTAGTTAGAAGCTGATGTGCGTCCATTACGTAGAGACCAAGGTAGCCAAACATGAGACAGTTGAGATACACACTGGATCCAACTTGGGCATTACTAACTCACTGTGTGGCAAATGGAGATTAGCATGCCACTTCTAGGTAATGAAACGCCCTACCCATGGGCACTGGCACGTTCCCTACACCCTCTTCCTTCTTCCTCCGCCTTTTTTTTTTTTTTTCAAAATTTCTTTTATTCCTAGTATAAAGAATTACAAATTTTTAAACAAATTTTTCTTAGGAATGCTCACAGAGGATAAACCTGTGTGTGAGCAATATATACTATAAAAAAAATTACAAAAAGCGTTACTTACATACAAAGCGTGTAATTGAATCTACTTAAAGACAAAGAAAATTGAAAATACAATACAATGCAAAGAACAATGTGCAAAAAGAGTAGAGATATGCGAAACTAAATAATAATTACTTAAATAACTTAAAAACTAACTCCTTATAAAAAATGGTGTGTCCATGAAACACAACGCAGTCACACAGTGCTATATAATGCACAAGATTCGAATTTGATTTCGTATCATTATACGATCACAAAAAAGGATTTGGCTACAAGTGCAACTCTTAGGAACGAGTGCAGAGTCGTCATTGAGTGCGCACTCAGTTGGCATTTGCAATGATAAATTGTCCCCTGAGTGCGCACTGAGTGCGGACTCAATGTGAGAGTGCACTCAGTGTAGACTCTGCATTATAGACTCCACAATCTGAGAGATTTTCATGTTTTTCCATGGTTTTATTTCGAATAATTTACGCTTTCAGCATACCGATATTGTCACCTATGAAATCGACTGTACCTTCAGGCCCCTTTTCACTGATAGGGATGGAGGGGGGCTGGTTTTGTTTATCACAACACCACTGCAAAAGCTGGGTGTACAGCTGGCAATGTCAGCGACACGATGTCATCAACATTGGCTCTGAACGAATCAGAATGGCAAAGTATAGCGAACATGACGTCATGCACATCCAGAGTCGCTGATTGGTGGCAGAGCCAATTTCTTCGAGTCACTGACATTGCCAGCTGTAAACCCAGCTCAAGAGTGAAGAATTGTAGTACACCAACTAACAGTAGGTATAATCCTCACGGTCGGAAAATTGACTCCGATCTCCAAAAGTCACCGGCATAAGTAACAAGCAGCAATAACGTCACGGGTATTCCTGCCAGAACTGCAGGTCGCAATTGACGCGATTGCAAATGACAACCCCTCTCCCCACTTACAACCCCCTCCTCCCCCCCCCCCCTGACGTCACAACATCGCCCGAGCGCCGGGGTTCGATCAGCGACTCCTCGCTTTCCGCCGACTGTGCAGACGTCGTCGAAACGCATTTCATTATCGGTAATCAGAAACAGTTGACAATTCACTAGAGGCCTGTTCACATGCAAGTCACTAGAGGTCTGTTCACAAGCAAGCCACTATAGAGGCATGTTCACGTGCAATTTACTGCGATAAGGGCAATAGTGGACCATATATACTTCGTTTTATTTAAGAAGATACCATTCCGCTGGGAGCGCTAGTAGTCACTGTAGCTTACATAACCGCCAATTTGACAAAACTGAAATCCTGTCATCATTTTTATACCTTATAATATTACCAAAGCTTATGTTTTTTTCTCTCAACTATTTATTCGTTGATATTTTTACTCATAATTATGAAATAGATTCATGTTGTAATTTTTTTATTGGTAGCCGAAATAGTGTTTTGTTTTCCCGCCATTAAAATTTAAATTCACGAGTTGGTAGTACAAAAGGGGGCAGTCCCTGCAGTGGTATCTTCTCTCACGGGACATCAGGGTTTACTTGCAGCAAAATTTTGACTCAATTTTGTGAGGAACTGATGTGTTTCTAATACTTAACAAAGACGGATGTTTTCACATTCATTTGACCCGTTTAAAACATAGAACTAAAGATGGAGGATACTTATTTCAGGATCATTACAGTATCTAGCCTGACCTGACGTGTCGCTTATAAAGTCTGTTTTCAGGATAACTCCCGGATCCTTCCAAAAGCAAGGTGGACATTTTTCCTTAACTATACCAGGGGTGCGATTGTGTCAATTGATTTCTTTTCGATTTGGCTCGAAATCACTCGATTTCATATCACTTCCCGTGTTAAACCATAGGCAGTGATATTGAAAACGAATCGTTTTGAAATCACAAAGTTAAATGATAGCCCCCCCAGGATAGCCGGCCACCAGGATCGTACCTGCACTGCGATTTCGTAACTCTGACTTTGCCGTTCTCGGTTACAAAGTTAAGCAATTAACATGGACAACAATAGGGATTTTATCCATCAGAACCGATAACGGCATGACGTAAAGTATAACAAAATCGCAAGACTTATGTATAAAATCCCTAAATTGTTGTCCATGTTAATTTTTTAACTTTGGAACCAAGAACGGTGAAGCCAGAGTTACGAAATCGCATTACAGAACCGATAACGGCATAACGTAAAAGCTCGCTGGGCCGGGACTACCCGAATGCAAAAAAATGTGCTCTCACAACCAGGACAACCAGTCTCGAGGAACGAACCCGCGACCCCCCGCAATACACGGTAGACGCACGACGCTTCAGCAACACGCCGTCCGCGCCCCTGGGGGCCAATTCTCGTACATTCGCTAAAACTCCTTATTCCCGTGGTAAACTTAAACCCGCGCTAAACCCAAGGTATAACTTTACGCCTGTGTCGCTTCGCGAAGCAGAGTTAACGAAGAATAGCGATACCACCGTGGTAAATGTAATGGACCAATCAGGAAGCCCTATTTCAAGCATGCCGCTCGGCAACCGTTCAAATGCGTTGCCGCCTTCAGTACCAAGTGACGAAGCAATTTTAGGTTAAGGAAGACGATCTAAGTTTACATACCAATCATTAATCAATCCAGCACTCGCCCACAACAAGTGAATCGATAACAACATGTTAAAACTAATAAACTATATCCTACAATACTTCAAAACATCTAAATGCTATTCCAAAGAGAAGAGAACGTCAAAATCCAACTCACTAAAACTGCTTAGACGTCCTGCCCCCGAGCTGGTTTAGCTGGTTTTAAATTTGCACCCATGGTTTAGTGAGAATCAGCGTTCGCGAATTGACATTTGGTTTAGATCTCCTAGTTAGATCTCGCTAATTCTTCTTAACACTTGTTCGAGAATTGGCCCCCAGTGTCCCAATTCTCGAGTTTAAGTCATGCCTTAGTCACTTTATTTACGTTGTATTGTGGCGACTCCAGGACATTTTTGGAAGAAGTTTTTACTCCCAAGTCATTTGCCAAAGGTCCGAATATACTAACGTTCATTGTAGCTGGCTTGAAGTCTTCCAGGAAAGTTTTAAACGGCGTTAGTCACTTTGACTAAAAGTTGACTTGAAACTCGAGAATACGAGCCCAGCTGTTCGAGTCGACTTGGCCGGCAACGGGGCTCGGAACACGCGAGCAGTTGACGAGTGTCGTACGTTCGAAGATGAGTTTCGTGCTCGAGTGACCATAGAAATATATACCGAGATCCCTAGCTCTGTATTATTTCCCCGCTTAAAACTGAAGTCTAAAAAATGGCGGACTTTCGTCATAATATGGCATGATCTGACAGCAGATCTGGCGGCCATGTTGTATATTTACTCCGCGCAGTAATGGCTGCCCTGTCAAAGTTGCGTATTTTTGCCATAGTTCTGATTCAATAAAAGTGTTTGTAAAGTGGGTGCTGGTGTTGTATCAGTGATTTAAAAGATGTTGTTCAATCGTGGCAGACGAGTGAGGGCAGCTAAACAGTGGAAAATGCGACGTAACTGCTGCAATGGCACATGCAATTCCAACACCGTGGATTGTGATATTAATGTAAAATTATTTGCCGATCCCAAAGCCTTGCTCGATAATTTTTAGTACTGTAATAAACACGAATCCTAATTATTAATGAAATGATGGGATTTTTGGTGTTACGGGATGCAGCTGTCATTTGAGTGACATGTATTTTAATACGACATTCAAATGTGGTGCCAATGTGAATATCGAGTATGGACGCCGCCGTGGTCACGCCCCCACAACGCACTATTTTTCAGTCGCGCCACCTAACTTAGATATCTCGGTACATATATGGTCTATGGAGTGACGATCTGCCGCTAGAGTCGCCGAACTGGCAGCCGACTTGACGGATTCCGAGTGACTGTTTGAGGTGTCCAACGTCGATCGCTTTGGCAGCGACTGACGTGCGTCCGCCTCATTTGAATATCGAGACGAAATCGCGAGGCGGGGGGGGGGGGGGGGGGGTGGGGGCGGGGGTGAATTTCGATTTGCGGGACGCCGTTAGATAGCGCGCGGAGGCCAGCGACCCTGCTTTAATTCGTGGAAGCTGGCTACATGACATGGATGGGCTACATGACATGGATGGGCTACATGACATGGATGGGCTACATGACATGGATGGGCTACATGACACGGATGGGCTACATGACATGGATGGGCTACATGACATGGATGGGCTACATGACATGGATGGGCTACATGACATGGATGCAACGACTGTGTGTTTATAAAAAAAACTATTTCAAACTGGGATTTGAATGCTGAATAAAAGTCTAGCTGGTTTCCTAACCATGTTAGCGACGAAGCGCACTTGTTGGAAGAAGATTGCCGAGTCAGAAAAAGAGCATTGACGCCATTCCGAAGCAATTTGTTTAGCGCTAATAAACTAGCAACAGAGTGTAATGCAATCTGGAGTCATCAGGACGATTTCTACTAGAGGAAACGGTCGACTTATTTTCAGTAGGTCAAACAGGCCACAGACAGTTCTATGAAAGAAAAAAACACTAAGAAAAATAAAGTAAACATAAATTGGATTTGTTTTCAGATGCAACTCGCCTTCCTGGTTTTTGTCGGTTTTATTTTCCAAAGAAAAAAGGAAAATGAAATGGAGATATAACTAGCGTCGATTTCAATTGTGAAGTATTTAAAAAATATAAATATGAAATGTCGCTTTATTGACAGACCCTTTCTCGAGGGTGTGTGTTTTCTGATTGTGGAGCACAAAAAGGGAACGTGGGCTGTCTGTACCCCGTATTCGCTGTCACAAGGGTATAAATAATGTGGCTCGACTGCTTTATCGGGTAAATTGCAGACGCTCTTGAAGTACATCACGAGTTATCGATTGACCTCGGCCGATAAATTCCCTGCTCGAAGCCAAATCCCAGAACGAGGCTGGCATTGCAAATAGCAAGCCCCCTGCACGCATAAAGCTTGCGTGAGCTTGCGTAGACAATTTTGAAGATAGACAGCATATAGTTTGACAATATAACATTTGAGGTAATTCATTGATAGTTGTTGAGGTAAACCGATTGAAACATTTTATTAATTTCCAAGAGATATTTCGAGGTTCTGAAATATTCAATTGGTTGTCAAAAATGTGAGGATTCCGTAGATATGTGTTTCGTATCAATCTGATAACGGGTGTGGCCTGGAAAGTGTATACGGTAAGAGGGAAATTCTTAGCTGGAATTCAATTCAATTCAATTCAATGTTTTTATTTATAGTTCTGAAGCCAGTTTAAAAAAATACATCAATATCATCAGTGTCCAGTACAATTCTTTTAGCAAATTACACCAATTACAAATAAACTTATGCAATATACTATACACATACAAAAACAACTCAGTTCTACTTCTTACTTTCAATGTTTTGCAACCATTCAATACACTTACTTTCAAAAATCTGAATACTTTTTACTAGTCTTATTTTAACTGGAACTTTATTAAATAGTGAGACTCCCTCATTAAAAACGGAACTTTTCCATTTTTTATTTGTACAAATTCTCATCTTACTTTGGCAGGTAGTAACACCCCTAGTTACTATATTCTGCAAATCTCTTATCTCCTTAACCTTACATTTGAGATAATCTGGCAATAAGCCCATTTTTAATTTAAATATAAAAACCAACACTAAGATCTTAATTGAGTTTTCTACACTAAGCCAATTTAAGGTTTGTAGCATATCCCTTATATGTGTTTCCTTTTTGCACCTCAAAATCGCCCTCATGGCTTTATTTTGTAATACCTGCAGTTTCTTTGTTTCATTTTGGAAAGCTTGAAACATAATCTTAGCTCCATATTCCAATAGGGGTTTAATAATTGGCATTATAAATCATAATTCTTGTCCACATGGACACTTTTCCACCTAGTCGTCTCAGGTAACCAACCTTCTTTCTCACTTTTTTATTACATACTCCATGTGTACTTTAAAGTTAAGCTTGTCGTCTATCACAATCCCTAAGTATTTAAACTCCTCTATTAATTCAATGGTTTCATTCTCCATCTTAACCTCACAGCTAAAATTCCTCCCATTGATACTTGTGAGTTTTCCTGCCTTTATCAACATTGCTTTAGATTTACCAACATTAAGTTTAAGTTTATTAATTCTTAGCCACTGGGATATGATGTCCAATTCCTGATTTATAGTATCTACCATTTCATCTGCATTAGTCCCTTGAGTATATATAACCATGTCATCTGCATACATATTTAGCGAGCATTTTGTACAGCACTGGTCAACATCATTCACATAAATTAGGAACAATAGCGGACCTAGTACCGAGCCCTGTGGAACACCCTGCATTACATCCTTTGGTTCCGATGTGTTCTTCCCAAATCTAACACTTTGTTTTCTCTGAGTGAGAAAGTCTTCTATCCATTGTAAAACAGTGCCTCCTATTCCATAGACATACTTTAATTTATCAAGTAGTCTCTGAATATTAACCGTCTCAAATGCCCGTTTCAGGTCTAAGAAGACAATTAGTGAAGATACTCCTCTATCCATATCCTCAAGCCACCTACTGACAACATTTTGGATAGCCATCTCACAAGAGTGAGCCTTTCTGAAACCGGACTGATTAACGTTTATCATTTGATTCTCCTCTAGGTATTCATTCAGCCGTTCATATACCTACTAATAATTCCATAATTTTATCCAGTACAGACAGCATATTAATGGGCCTTTCTGAAACCGGACTGATTAACGTTTATCATTTGATTCTCCTCTAGGTATTCATTCAGCCGTTCATATACCTACTAATAATTCCATAATTTTATCCAGTACAGACAGCATATTAATGGGCCTAAAATCACTTATCTCTATAGACCCCATTACGTTACTAGCTGGCTGTATAACTGACTCCTTTAGCACCCTAGGGAAAATCCCTTTCTCAAACGAGGTGTTTATAAGGTCTAGTAAATTATATTTTATTATTTTATACGAGTCTTTGAGAAGTTTGCTAGTTATGCCATCAATCGAACCATTCTTGCTATTCAATTTTAAGGTAACTCGATCCAGTTCCAGTGGCATTACTTTTTTAAAGGTTTCAAGTGTAATCGATGACCCTGCTCTGCTCTCTCAAAGCTAGGAAGTATAATCATGTTTTGTACATTATCATTAACTCTAGACATATCAACTTGTTCAATACTGTCAACTATGCCCCCTATACTGCTTATAAAGTATTCATTAAACCCAGTTGCTATTTTAAAATTGTCATTCAGAATAACGCCACCCGTATCCCTAATTTCAATTCTATTTCTCAAAGTACAATCAGTAGAAATAACTTCCTTCAGCGTTTTCCATAACAGAAACTGATCATATTTCACCTCATCTATTTTCTTTGTGTAATTCTCTCTTTCATTTTTTCTAAGTGTTGCTCTTACTTGATTTCTTCTTATCCTATAGCTTTCCCGTGACTCCTCTGTGTTTAAATGCTGTGCTCTTAGTTGGCATAAATTCCTAACATTCGCACTTTCTATTACCTCTTGGGTTACCCATGGTTTTCTTTTCCCGCCCATTTTCACGACTCGCTTCCTCACCTGTTTCATTGTACATGTCAGAATATTCTCAATAATATTTTTAGTTTTCTCATTAACATCTCTACTTTCCAATTTCCAAATACATTGTGCCAAATCAGAACGAAACTCATAAACATTAAAATCAGACCAATCTTCCACTTCCTTAGTACATGCCGCTTCCTTTCTTCCAGTCTTTCTATTATGCTCATTATTGTTTGGTTTCTTCACTGAGTTTATGAAGATTAAACACTTAAGTACACCTTTCAATGAGCCAGCTAAACGAGGTGTTTTTAAAACTCTTGGAAGTCATTGACAAGTGAATCATGAGAAATTAAAATGGTCAAAATTGTTGCCAGGAGTATAAAGATTCCGAAAATAAAGGTTTTGTCGCGATCCGACGAAAGGTGTGGCCTGGAAAGTGTGTACCGTGCGAGGTGAAGGAAACGGCTCGACTTCGGAGCTCATTGAAACAGGCCTTTTTTATGTTGTAAGTTGTAAGATTGTGTGTTGTTTTCTATGGCGTCTTTTTAAAAGCATCTCATTTCTCCGGTTACACCGAGTAATTTAATAGAATTCATAAAAAAAGTTACAAAATGAAAAGAAACGGTAACTTTGAATGTGTAAAACGAATAGTCGAGAGTCAGACACTCAAATCAATGAACAAATCCAACAAATGCTATGCCAGCAAAATACTCCCGATACCCCGAGACATTTCACAAATAAAAAACGTTATTGTTTTAAGTGCAGAAAATAACAACTTTGTTAAACGAGGAGACGAGTTTCTCTCTATAATAAAAGTAACTTCGTTCTAATGACTTCAACTTAAAACGCCACCTTTTACACCGATTGCAAAAATGGTCCAACACGAAAGAAAAACCTCTCTTGGCAATTTCCACTCTGAACGTTTTCAGAAGGGCTTGTCAAGAAAGGCGTTCTTTTGAAGAGGCGCTTTCATTTATTTAGATAAATGCCACCGTGCGGTAGAGAGAGCTTTATTACGTGTCTCCAAACGCGCCTACCTCTGTTTAAAATTAGATTAAAACAATCGCAGCTTGAGGGGATCTGCTCGCTTTCTGTTTGGTTGTCTTCCTGCAAACCCCACATCATACAACTTAAAATTTTCACCCTGCCATCAACACTCATATACAAACCGCTTCCACCTTTGTTTATAACATCCAAAACCTTTTCCCTTACTACTCCATCGTCCATTCCTACTCAACCAGTGATCTAGCTGAAGAAATCCGTAATCAGACCCACAACGCCCAGTTTTTTCAAAACAGTCCTCAATACCTTTGCTCTTACATATTCATCCATCTTCCTTATCACATAAAATCAGTCTCCTCCAACTCTGAATTCTCCGCTCACTTTAAATCCTACCTCCTGAACAATCCCTTTTATCATTAAACGAGTTTATAAAGTCAGCCCTGGACGTTTGTAAATATTATTGTGTATATATTTTGTGTATTATATTTTCTATAGTTTTGTATAATTTTGATTTTATTCTATCAAGTTGACTATGTCAATGTTAAATAATCTATAGACAATAAAAAGAAATACAAAAACACATCGTAGTATACATGGATACCTTCAGTTTTCATTCCATGTTATCATTTCAATGGAGAACGTTAATACAGCTCCATTCGCATTCTTTTTTGCCGGCTGCAGTTTTGAGTAAGTACATTTTTGGGGCACAATTACCAATATTACGATCCCTATATTTCATTTTTAATTCGAAATTTTTTACGTAATTTCCCTGCAGTTTATATCATAGTCGTACGGGCTCTATATTTCATCCAAAAATGATCCTATCTCTAAAGCTATTAAAAGTCATAGAAATCATTCTTCTGTAATCCTCACTGTAGGATTTGCTCGCCAGGTGGTGTAATCCTCACACGGTTTTAATCTTCACTATGTAGTTTCAACCAGTATGAGATGATTAGATCACTGCGAAAAGTGAATGTTTTTTTCGGGATAGTCATGTCAATTTATGAACAAAAAAACCAGTCACGCCTCGCCACATTTAAAACTTGTAATAATTCATTCAACCAATAAGAACACCTCAAAAACGATTTCCTATTTGTAATAAGCATGAGAAAACATTTTAACATAGATAATAATGAATGCATCTATAAAAAGATACATATTTTAACAGGAATTGAACGATTTTATAAATTGCCAATGCAAATCAAGTGAATGCCAAATGAAAAAGAATTTGAAAATAAGGTCAAAACTTTCTTAATGAAAGGCTGTTATTACAGACAGAGTTAAAGTGACCATAATAATATTGGCAGATATATTGGCGTTCCTTTAATTAGGACTCAATAATTTTAGGTATAAGACTGTATAAATATAAGATAAAATAAATATTCAATATTAATATAATATACAATATAATATTCAATATAAGACAGGTCATATATTATTAAGTATGACAATTGTTTTATATTGTAACCACGATCAATCTATAGACCAAATAAAAGAAAAGAAATGAAAATAAAACGATTGCTAACCAAAAAAGCAAGAGCCAAATCACAGGATAATAAAACCAGATTTAAATTGAACTTTATCCAACAGAATAAAAACCAGCCAACGTCACTCGAACGCTCTCAATCGCCCTGCACCCAAAACAACCAGCAACTCGACGCCCCCCCCCCCCCCCCCCCCCCCCACCCAAATGTTACGGCGGTCACCGTAGCCCGCGCGCCTCGGGGAGTAATCCAGAATTAAGCCCTCCCCCACCACGCACATAAACTAAACCCCCATCCCCTCCCCCCCCCACACCGTTTATTAGCAGAAGGCCACAAATTCCGGGACCGGCTCCCCAGGGAATCGCCCCGAAGTCACATACAAACCACACTGGGGTGCGTTACGAAATGAGGCCGGTCAATTTTGGCCTTCAGATATTACTGTCCGCGTGTAGTACGAGATTGCCATCCTGTTTAATTGCGTGCTGGAAATCTGGCGATGAGTCGTGTACGTAACGGGTCAGACGCTTACGTCGATATAATGATTGTTTGATTACTGTCGGCAGATTATTGCAAATCATTGTGGAGACAAGTTAGAAAGAAACATACAATGGCGCTGTCCGTTATTGGATTACCGCCGTTGTTTTAAAATACTGGGTGAGGTGCAGACATGTCACAGGCTAAAAG
This sequence comes from Nemoura dubitans, assembly GCA_921293005.1. NCBI lineage: Eukaryota > Metazoa > Arthropoda > Insecta > Plecoptera > Nemouridae > Nemoura > Nemoura dubitans. Next base: position 2,075,497 of record OV121078.1, on the reverse strand, counting down.
GCTCTTGGCTCTTGGCTCTTGGCTCTTGGTGTTGCTCCAAAATTCCGATTATCACTGGCGTCCTTGTCGGGAAAAATTTATAATAAGTAGAGAGGCGACGGCGAGTGTCCGCTCCTTTGCTGGGAGCGAAACAAGCACGTCCTGTCACGAAATGTCCAGCACAGAGGCGACGGCGAGTGTCCGCTTCTTTGCGGGGAGCGAAACAAGCACGTCCCGTCACGGAATGTCCAGCACAGAGGCGACGGCGAGTGTCCGCTTCTTTGCGGGGAGCGAAACAAGCACCGTGTCACGGAATGTCCAGCACAGAGGCGACGGCGAGTGTCCGCTCCTTTGCGGGGAGCGAAACAAGCACCCTGTCACGGAATGTCCAGCACAGAGGCGACGGCGAGTGTCTGCTCCTTTGCGGGGAGCGAAACAAGCACCCTGTCACGGAATGTCCAGCACAGAGGCGACGGTGAGTGTCCGCTCCTTCGCGTGGAGCGAAACAAGCAGCCTGTCACGGAATGTCCAGCACAGAGGCGACGGCGAGTGTCCGCTCCTTTGCTGGGAGCGAAACAAGCACGTCCTGTCACGGAATGTCCAGCACAGAGGCGACGGCGAGTGTCCGCTTCTTTGCGGGGAGCGAAACAAGCACGTCCCGTCACGAAATGTCCAGCACAGAGGCGACGGCGAGTGTCCGCTTCTTTGCGGGGAGCGAAACAAGCACCGTGTCACGGAATGTCCAGCACAGAGGCGACGGCGAGTGTCCGCTCCTTTGCGGGGAGCGAAACAAGCACCCTGTCACGGAATGTCCAGCACAGAGGCGACGGCGAGTGTCTGCTCCTTTGCGGGGAGCGAAACAAGCACCCTGTCACGGAATGTCCAGCACAGAGGCGACGGTGAGTGTCCGCTCCTTCGCGTGGAGCGAAACAAGCAGCCTGTCACGGAATGTCCAGCACAGAGGCGACGGCGAGTGTCCGCTCCTTTGCGTGGAGCGAAACAAGCACCCTGTCACGGAATGTCCAGCACAGAGGCGACGGCGAGGGTCTGCTCCTTTGCGGGGAGCGAAACAAGCACCCTGTCACGGAATGTCCAGCACAGATGCGACGGCAAGTGTCCGCTCCTTTGCGGGGAGCGAAACAAACACCCCGTCACGGAATGTCCAGCACAGAGGCGACGGCGAGTGTCTACTCCTTTGCGGGGAGCGAAACAAGCACGTCCTGTCACGGAATGTCGCAGCACAGAGGCGACGGCGAGTGTCCGCTCCTTTGCGGGGAGCGAAACAAGCACGTCCTGTCACGGAATGTCTAGCACAGAGGCGACGGCGAGTGTCCGCTCCTTTGCGGGGAGCGAAACAAGCACCCTGTCACGGAATGTCCAGCACAGAGGCGACGGCGAGTGTCCGCTCCTTTGCGGGGAGCGAAACAAGCACCCTGTCTCGGAATGTCCAGCACAGAGGCGACGGCGAGTGTCCGCTCCTTTGCGGGGAGCGAAACAAGCACCCTGTCACGGAATGTCCACAGATGCGACGGCGAGTTTCCGCTCCTTTGCGTGGAGCGAAACAAGCACCCTGTCACGGAATGTCCAGCACAGAGGCGACGGCGAGTGTCTGCTCCTTTGCGGGGAGCGAAACAAGCAGCCTGTCACGGAATGTCCAGCACAGAGGCGACGGCGAGTGTCCGCTCCTTTGCGTGGAGCGAAACAAGCACCCTGTCACGGAATGTCCAGCACAGAGGCGACGGCGAGGGTCTGCTCCTTTGCGGGGAGCGAAACAAGCACCCTGTCACGGAATGTCCAGCACAGATGCGACGGCGAGTGTCCGCTCCTTTGCGGGGAGCGAAACAAACACCCCGTCACGGAATGTCCAGCACAGAGGCGACGGCGAGTGTCTACTCCTTTGCGGGGAGCGAAACAAGCACGTCCTGTCACGGAATGTCTAGCACAGAGGCGACGGCGAGTGTCCGCTCCTTTGCGGGGAGCGAAACAAGCACCCTGTCACGGAATGTCCAGCACAGAGGCGACGGCGAGTGTCCGCTCCTTTGCGGGGAGCGAAACAAGCACCCTGTCACGGAATGTCCAGCACAGAGGCGACGGCGAGTGTCCGCTCCTTTGCGGGGAGCGAAACAAGCACCCTGTCACGGAATGTCCAGCACAGAGGCGACGGCGAGTGTCCGCTCCTTTGCGGGGAGCGAAACAAGCACGTCCTGGCACGGAATGTCCAGCACAGAGGCGACGGCGAGTGTCCGCTCCTTTGCGGGGAGCGAAACAAGCACCCTGTCACGGAATGTCTAGCACAGAGGCGACGGCGAGTGTCCGCTCCTTTGCGGGGAGCGAAACAAGCACCCTGTCACGGAATGTCCAGCACAGAGGCGACGGCGAGTGTCCGCTCCTTTGCGGGGAGCGAAACAAGCACCCTGTCACGGAATGTCTAGCACAGAGGCGACGGCGAGTGTCCGCTCCTTTGCGGGGAGCGAAACAAGCACCCTGTCACGGAATGTCCAGCACAGAGGCGACGGCGAGTGTCTACTCCTTTGCGGGGAGCGAAACAAGCACCCTGTCACGGAATGTCTAGCACAGAGGCGACGGCGAGTGTCCGCTCCTTTGCGGGGAGCGAAACAAGCACCCTGTCACGGAATGTCCAGCACAGAGGCGACGGCGAGTGTCCGCTCCTTTGCGGGGAGCGAAACAAGCACCCTGTCACGGAAAGTCCAGCACAGAGGCGACGATAGCGGATTGTGCAAAAAGCCACGGATGTTTTGCGAGGAATTTGAGCTGTAATCAGATAATATGTTCAAAACTTTGAGATTTTGAATTCATTCTGGGAATACCTGAGCCTGATGTTCATGTCGGGTTCCACCCAATTTGTAAATTGGTAGAGAACTTTGATACAAATTTTAATGTCTACCTTGCTCAGCAAATTTTATCGAAATTAAAGTCGAATATCTATGTAATGTTTACGCTGCATGGCAAATACAGAGCTACAAATTGTAAATACAGAATCTCGTTTCTAGTTTTATGCAATATTACAAGTTTGTTCTATTAATTAGTAAAATAATTTCCGCAAACATGAATATGAAATTAAGCAAAGAGAAAAGTGGAATTATAGTTAATTTAATGTTTTATTGTAATTTAAAATGTAATAATCTCTGTATAGTTTGTCCACGTTATATAAAATAATTCTCTCGTTCTGCAAGAACTAATCAAGTTATTTCGCTAATTAGTCTGCCAGTGCATGTACCTACTTTGCGCAACTTTGCACTACTTTAATTAGGTTAGAACATTGCTCGCGTTCGCTTCACTATAGGGAGAAGAAAATTACATAAAAGAGTTAATAGATATTATGCACATTATCTTGTATCATATAGATATATAGGTCCATACTACAGCTCTCGGTACTGGTTCATTTAGTTTATAATTAAAAACTGTTCTCATAAAAACACAGCACAACCTAAATATCGCCTTTGAACTATCTTTTGATTTAGATGTATGTGCAAGTAATAATAACATTTATTTGTAAACCTGCTTACTCCCTTTGGCACATTTTTTTAACATGGATACAGGAGGGAAATGCCAAAATGCTCTCAAAAGTATCAATACTCTCAATGAGCTGTGTTAACGTTTTACGTAACTCGCAAGACATTTATTTGAGGGCAAACTCTTATTTTTGAGAAACGGCTGACATCGCAAAGCTTACAAAATCATATTAAGCATTGAACTTTGCAGTTTTCAAATTATGTAGTATGTGTATGAATGCCCTTATGATGTTGAACATTTACTTCAGTCTGTTCTATGAGCTCCGAAGTCGAGCCGTTTCCTTCACCTCGTAAGGTATACACTTTCCAGG